>CM053559.1:10031726-10135645 GCA_028646485.1 Cryptoprocta ferox
TTAAAAATAGTAATATTTACCTCACACACCTGTTATGAGACTAATTACGTTAGTAATTACATGAATAAACGTTATATATTAGTGTTTGTTCAGTAAATATTTTAGTTAGACTTCAGAGTGTCTGAGTCTAGATTTTATGTGTTTAACATCTTTATTACAGGAAGTAGAATGTAGATTTTAGTGAGGTGCTTCTCAAGGAATGATCCATGGACTAGTACATACTGCTTCTCTCTGTGAAATCTTACTTTAAAAACTACTAGCTAAATTAAGCAATGTACTTAGTGATGAGAGCTTGATTGACATTCTGGTCCTAGTTCCTTATCTCAGGTGGATTAGTGACAAATAGTTTGTATATCACCTGCTGTGAGTAACATTGTTCCTATGAAAGCACTATAATACCTCACCACTGTCTCATAATAAATATATGCAGCATCATTATCTGTTTTTAAAATCAAATTACCTTTTTGTCTTCTGTACAACCCATTCTTCCTCTTGTGCATGCACCCTAGTCATGAGCTGCTCTGCCCGTCAGTTTGCGAGAAACCTGGTTACTCTTTTAGAATGCTTTCTTAACATTCTTCCCTTCGTTTCTTTTCTGTTTCTTCCTGTTCTCCGGGCTGTTGTTAACTCCTAATTGGTTATGATTTGTTGCCTAATTGGCTTCTGCTTTCTGTTTTCTTTCACCAAACCTCTCTTGAACACAACAGAAAAAACTATTCCCTCGTTGTCCTGCTAACTCTGTTGAGTGGTGCTCATTCTCTGACAGGATGAAAAAGTTTTGTGCGGTTTGTTCTGCGCAGGTCTCTGGGAGAAGGATGTTTGGAAGAAGTGAACAGTGAATAATAAATAATATTACATAGAGTTAAAGCCTCAGAGAGTGAAGTGGCCAAAGTCTATCCCTAATCTTATATTTTGACAAATCAGGAAATTAACATTAGATTAAAAGGGAATAAAGGACAATTTTGAGGAGAAAGTACAAATCTTAGAAAAATGTTGATGAAAGCCTAAAAGAGGCTTCTCTCCAAACTACATTTCCCAGTATAGATTTTTAGCTTTTATGCTATTAAAATAATTTAGTAGATGCTATGCAAACCCTTCTTTGCCTCATTATATACAAAATACAAAATAGTCGGCTCTACAGCTAGGCCACTGTTTCCCCCCGCAATTATGGATTAATGTAATCTATTATTAGAAGAGAATTTATGTTTGTGGGCAGTGTGGTAGTCTAAAATGCTATAGGAAATCCTACCTTCCACATGTAGAAAAGCTGAAAATAGTAAAATAAAAATAGCTAAAGGGAGAAATGTACCGGTGCCATAGGCCATGATGAAAAATGAATTCAGGAAAGCAAAGTGGAGTTGAAGCAGGGAGCTCACAGGAGCATTAACATTGCTATCTTGATTTTAATTTTTTAAATTTTTTTTAATTTTTTTTTTAATTTTTGAGAGAGAGTGTGTGTGAGAGAGAACAAGCAGGGGAGGGGCAGAGAGAGAGGGAGACAGAATCCACAAAGCAGGCTCCAGGCTCTGAGCTGTCAGCACGGAGCCCAACGCCAGGTTCAAACGCCTGAACCCGAGATCATGACCTGAGCCGAAGTCGGACGCTTAACCGAGTGAGCCACCCAGGTGCCCCTTAATTTTTTTTAATTAATCAATTTTTTTTAATTTTAGAGACTGAGTTGGGGAGAAGGGCAAAGGGGGAGAGAGAGAGGGAGAGAGGGAGAGAGGGGAGGGGAGAGAGGGAGAGAGAGTCTTAAGCAGGTTCTGCAGTTAGCATGGAGCCTGATACAGGGCTCGATTTCACGACCCTGGTATCATGACCTGAGCTGAAACTGAACCACCCAGGCACACCTGCTATTTTGATTTTGACAGCATTTTCATGCCCCTCAAACTTATAAGTGGCAGGATGAGCTAAGGCCATCATAGTAAGCCGGAACCTAGTCTTTCACATGAAGCCCAGAGTAACCAAGGGTGGTTTAATATGAATAAGGAACTAGATGAAGCCTAGTGTCAAGGGAAAAAAACAAAGAATGTCATGATCATGTCTGGAAATGGTATCTGTCGCCCACAAGAAATTGACAGCCTGTCTTGATTCCCACCATGAGGATGTCTAGAGATAGCCATCCTCAAGTGTTTGTGTACCACAGAGTCTCTTGCCTGAGAGGATGTTAAAAATATTCATAGAGATAAAAGCTAAGGCAAGCATGCAACACTATGAAAAAAGAACCAAAGTAAAATCATAGAAAAAGATACTGTGATTGAAATTGAGGTCAGTGGATGGATTAAGAAATAGACCAGATGTAGATGAGTAGAGACTCATTAAACTTGTAGAGACCTGAGGAAATGATCTAGAATAGAGTACAACACTAGGAGGAGGTAGGAAAGTGGAAAATAGGAAAGAAACTTAGAGAAAATGATTCAAAACGTATCTCTTTACTTAAGTTTAGTACAAAGTGCGAACAGGTTTTGATTTGAGAGTTTACCTCACGCGGATGGTATGTAGGAAAGTGTCTTTTTAAAAAAATATCTACAGAATGAACTACATTTGTAAATTTTTGAAAATTATCGGTAAAGAGACTTGCCAAAAGTGCATAAATCATAGTCCTTGGCTTTTGCTTTCTGTTTGGTAGGAGAGATATTAATTGAAATACAACTGAATAGTGAAGGCTAGTATCAAAGGTTATTATTTTGTTTCTGTTACTTTCCCTCTATTAAATATGTACAGAATAATGCTGTATTATGAGGTGGTAGTGTGGTATCGTAACTTAAGAATAGGTACAAGCTCTTGAGGACGTGAGTCGAAGTAGATATTACTGTGTGGTTGGCAGTGTCATCATAAACTTATAATGTAGTTGTCATATATAAAATCTTGTGGATGTGAGTACAGAGGATGGGAATCTTTTTTATCCTTTGGTGACATCCTTTTGTCTCAGTCTGTCATTTCATATTCTTCTTCATTTCATGTTCTTTTTGTTTGTTTTTGTTCGTCATCTTCCTCCTCTCTGGGTGTTTTGCTCCTCTTCATTTTCTTTGAAATGACTAGTATATGCTGACTATGACCCATATGCTGTGGCAGGCGTGTGTAATGATCACGGCAAGACGTACGCATTATATGCCATCACTGTACACCGGCGCAGTCTTAACAGCGAGGAGATGTGGAAAACCTATCGTCGTTACAGTGACTTTCATGACTTCCACATGAGGATCACTGAACAGGTAATCCTCCACTGAACAAATGTTGTCAAGTTTGTGTGCTTTGTGTTGTTTTCTGATTTGATGTTTGACTCTAAACAGCTCTGAGGATGCTAAGATAATGAGCAAAGCCAAAGAAAGTAAGAATTTCTGCACAGGCTGCCTAATGTTAGAGTGATTATGAGCATTTAACGTATGAATCAATTTTTAGCCGGTTATATCTATTGTAGTGGACTAGTGACAAAGTATCAGTGATCTACTTTGGAAAATTAAAATGAATGTATATTTCTGATTGTGTGTGTGTGTGTGTCTGTGTGTGTGTGTATTATGCTTTACAAGAAGTATTTGGGTTTGGTTTAAAACATGGAGGAGGATCACTGTAGGGCTTCTTTTGGGGGGGGGCAGTATAATCCAGAGTTTTAGTTATTTTAAACTGCATCCTTACCCAACAGTGTAACACTTAAATCCTTGATCTATTAAGTTGTTTAAAGAACCACAACCTAAATTAAGTGTAACATTAACCAGTTAATGTTTTAATTCTTAACTGAATACATCCCTCTTGTTTTATAGAAGTATATGGACTCTTCACGATAACAAATGTAAACAAATTATTTCTCTGTTTCACTTTTTATTAAATACTTTTCTCTTTAACTTAAAAAATAGATTATCACCACACGAATTGTAATATGTGATCTATGGAATTTAACTTTTGACAATCTATGATTTTATTCAAAGTTTTTAACTGTACAGCTGGTGTTAAGCCAATAAAAATACTGATAATTAATGGTGACATTTGAATGGACAGAAGCTTTGAAATGACCTTGTATTATTTGAGTAATCAGAAAATATATTTTTTTTTCAGTTAAGATAATGGAAAAAATATGGTAGGCACCGTGATCATTTCATTAAAATACTGTGAATAGAGTGAGATAAACGATTAAGGGCTTAAAAGTGATTAAAACAGATTAGTGTTGACTCCAGAAGCCCATATGAAAAAGACTATTGAATTATATTCATAAGAAAATGAATAACTTTGGACATGTCTGTCCTTCTGTTTTTGTTGTTGAATAGATAAACATGTTTCTTGATTTGCTTCTTCAGTTTAGATTGATTTTTTTGCAGAGGGGAAAGAATTTTCTGTCCCACATTGATGAAATAATTGCTTTAATTTTCTAAATATTACCTGTTTTATATTTGAAAATCCCACAGCTTATATTATCTTTCTTCCCATACTCACACGTCAACCAAACCTGACAAATTTTAAAATAATTTGAATTTGAAGTAGTTTTATTTACTTGGAAATCAATGTGAATTTGGAATAATGTGAAATTGTCTTTGTTTGAATAGTGTTAACTTTTTACTATTAAGAGGAATAATCATTGCCTAATTTAAATATTATAGGCAGGGACTGTAAATATCATGTTTATGTTTACATATTGACAAATATAAGTGAAGAACAAACTTTAAAAAAAAGACTTTATTAATAGAACAGTCCATGCAGGAATTTCCTTTTTCAGTACAGCACCAAAAATTAAGTGAAATTAATAAAACAAATTCATTTTTTTATTACTTTTTTTTTTTAACATTTATTTATTTATGAGAGACCGAGTACAAGTGGGGGAGGGGCAGAGAGAGCCAAAGACACAGAATCTGAAGCAGGCTCTAGGCTCTGAGCTGTCATTGAGAGCCTGATTCCGGGCTCAAATCCACAAACTGTGAGATCATGACCTAAGCTGAAGTCGGTTAACGACTTAACTACCCAGGGGCCCCAAGAGAATTCATTTTTAAAAGGGCTTAGTGCAAGCAAAGTGCCTGTGTTTTGACTTTGTGTTTCTTATCACGTCACAGTAGTGTGTGATTACTTATTTAGATTGCTCACAGAGTTTAATAATTTAAAAACAAAGCTTGTAGGTGAGAATGTAGCTTTAAGGAAAATGCTAAGCATTTGTAAATAACACCCAGGCTCTTTGCCCTTTAGCTCTGCCTTATCTGTAAGGCAGATAAGGCAGGGCTAAATCTCTCATAAAATAGCAGAAGAGAAGTGCAGTAATGTATCGTAATTCATCAGTTGATAACAGTACAACCTGTTGACACAAATAAATTTTAAGTCCATAGAGCTCTTAAAGTGTTAACATTATTTTAAACAGTTTTTGTTTAACTTTGTGATGTAAGCTTTTCCAGTCTAAATATACGAACTATCATTTATTTTCTTTAAAGATGTTTTTAGCGTCATTTGATGTTTTATGGATAAAGATTTATAAAATTGAAAGAAAATAATTAATATTAAATATCACATTATTTTAGAAATGGCCTGAACTACATACACATTTATTTATTCAACAATTATGTATTGAGTTATTTCTGTGTGCCTAGTACTGTTCTTAGTGCTCGGAATACAACAGTGAATAAGACAGACCAAGTCTTTGCCTCTGGGATCTTACATTCTAGTAGACACTGTGCATTTCTCTTATATTGAGTGAATTGTATATTAGCACAGGTAAGATACTGGCAATTTAAAAAATATTAAGTATGCATTAAGGTAACTGAGTAAAAGTATACGTGCTTGGATATATAAACATTTTGAATCCTTCTAACATAAAATTTCAGGTGTGCCTTTTGAATTTTCCAGTAGCATGTTAGGAATCTATGGAGAACCTGGGTGGCTCACTTGGTTAAGCATCTGATTTCAGCTCAGGTCATGATCTCACAGTTCGTGAGTTCGAGTCCCACGTCAGGCTCTGTGCTGAGCGCTCAGAGCCTGGAGCCTGCTTCGGATTCTGTGTCTTCCTCTCTCTGCCCTCCCTCACTCCTGCTCTGTCTCTCTCCGTCTCTCAAAAATAAATAAATGTTAAAAAAAATTTTTTTTTAAGGAATCTAAACGTGACATATTCGGTATAGAAAGATAAAATCTGGGACTCCTGGGTGGCTCAGGTGGCTAACCGTCCAACTTCAGCTCAGGTCATGATCTCACAGTTTGTGAGTTCGAGCCCCGCATCGGGCTGTATGCTGACGGCTCAGAGCCTGGTGCCTGCTTCAGATTCTGTGTCTCCCTCTCTCTCTCTCTGCCCCTCACCTGCTCACACTCTGTCTTACTCTCTCAAAAATAAAATATATGTTAAAAATAAATTTAAAAAAGAAAGATAAAATCTTTGATTTTGGAATGTCTATGACTTATATATAATACTTGAGTTCTTTGTGAACATTGAAATACTCTTTGTTTTAACTTATGTGAGTTCTTATATTTAGGTAAATTTCTAATTTTTTTGCATGCTTCAAAAAATACTTTAATGAGGGGCGCCTGGGTGGCTGAGTCATTAAGTGTTCAGCTTTGGCTCAGGTCAGGATCTCACCGTTCATGGATTCGAGCCCCGCGTCGGGCTCTGTGCTGACAGCTCAGAGCCTGGAGCCTGGTTCAGATTCTGTGTCTCCCTCTCTCTCTCTGCCTCTCCCCCTCTTGCACTGTCTCTCAAAAATAAATATTAAAAAAGAATGTTTTAATAAATTTTTGCAGAGGGAATTATATTCCCTTTCAGGGAATGGGCTTTCTTTAACTTTCATTTAAAAATAATCTTTAAAATACCAAGCTTATAATAAGTTTAATTAGAGTATAAAATGTCCCCATTTTTTCTTTTTATATTAATAATATTTGAGAAAACTATCAGTCATTTATGCCTCTGTTCCAGACAGTTTAAAAAGGAGTCTGATAATCTAGGCTCTAAGAAAGTAACTATTTTTGTGGCATTTAATTTGATTCTTTTTATTAACAGTGTTTAATAAAAGTTTCTGAAATATTTTTTTTATTTTTTTAATGTTTATTTATTTTTGAGAGAGAGAGAGAGAGCCAGCTCAAGTAGGGAAGGGGCAGAGAGAGAGGGAGACACAGAATCTAAAGCAGGCTCCAGGCTCTGAGGTGTCAGCACAGAGCCTGATGCGGGGCTCAAACTCATAAACCCTGAGATCATGACCTGAGCCGAAGTCAGACACTTACATGACTGAGCCACCCAGGCGCCCCTGAAATAAATTGTTGTTTTATTGCATACTGTTATATTCCCCTAATGTATTAGTTTGCTAGGGCTACCATAACCAAATACCACACACTGTGTGACTTAAACAGTAAAAATAATTTTCTTGCAGTTCTGGAAGTTAGGAGTCCAACATCAAGGTGATGGTGAATTTGTTTTCTCCTGAGGTATTTCTCCTTGGCTTTCAGATGGATGCCTTTCTTAATATGGCATCACGTGGCTTTTTTTGTGTGTGCTCACATCCCTCTTGTCTCTTTTCTCTTTGTATGTTCAGATTTCCTCCTCTTACAAGGACACAAATCAGATTAGATTAAGCCCACCCTTAAACCCTAAGTTTAAGCTTAAAACAATTAAGCTTTGTTTTAATTAATGTCCTCTCTGAAGTCCCTGTCTGCAAATAGAGCCCCATGCTGAAGTAATAGAGGTTAAAGATTCAACATCTGAACTTGGGAGCTCAATACATTTCAGCCCATAACGTACTTGTAATACTAGAATAAAGTATGTATTCTGTAAAATTAAATCAGTAGCTTAGGATAATGTAGATAAGTAATATTGCAGCAAATTAAATATCTTTTAGGACACCTTGAAAAAATAAATTCATTTCCATAAGATATGATTTTCTTTTTTTTCTTTTTTTAATGTTTATTTATTTTTGAGAGAGACACTGAGCGTGAGTGGGGGATGGGCAGAGAGAGAGGGAGAGAAAGAATCCGAAGCAGGCTCCAAGCTCTGAGCTGTCAGCACAGAGCCTGACGTGGGGCTTGAACTCAAACTCTTGAGATCATGACCTGAGCTGAAGTTGGACGCTTAACCGACTGAGCCACCCAGGTGCTCCATAAGGTATGATTTTTCTAAAAAAAAAAAATTCATAAAATCAGGAGCTCTCCACTGGATGGACATTTGATATTCAATAAGGACCTATTCTAAGACTATTGTGAGCAACCAAATTAATGAATATCACAACATAACATTTTCCCTGTAAATTGCATCTTTCCTTTTTTGTTTTGTGTTTTTTTGTTTGTTTGTTTTTTTGCCTTTGCTGAGGCAAAAGAATTGCCTTTACCTTTCATGTATAACATACAATGAATTTATTCACCTTGTAGCTCCAGGCAACCATCTGATTTGCAATTCCGTTTAAAAATTTATGAGAATGGGACACCTGGGTGACTCAGTCGGTTGAGGTTGAACATCCGACTTTAGCTCAGGTCATGGGTTCGAGCCCCACATCCTTACTGCTGTCAGCCTGTCAATGCAGGGCCCAATTTGGATCCTCTGTTCCCCTCTCTCTGCCCTCCCCCACTTGTATTCTCCCCAAAATAAATATTAAAAAAATAAAAATTTATCTGAATCTATCAGTTTGGAGATGAAAATCATCCTGCACATATTCATTTCCTCTTTAATTGCTGCACCAGGAATGAATTTTCTTTATAGAGCCATTATTGTTGATGTTTTTAAACAAAGAATGGTTTATAGAAAGTTTGTTTCACTTCAAGACATGTATCACATGGCAAAAACATAAAGACTTCTTGAAATTTCAGTTACTATAGGCTGCTGGCCAGGTGTAGTCACTAGCTAAACGACTTTGCTCTTACACTATGTTAGCAGCTGTTAGCAGTTAAATTCTGTGCTTTAGGGAGGCACAGCAGAGTACTGTGTATGTGGATCTTTGAAGGTGCACCCAAAAGTTAGATCTATAAATGCTAAACTTGGAGTATGTATACTTTGTGGCCTTACAAAAATAAGATGCATACTAATGGCTCTTAGGCCTTTTCTTAGTAATTTATGAGTTTATTTTTTCATGTGTTTGGTGGGGAAGAAATGTCATTGTTACACTATAGTTGTTTATGAGTTGTAATGTAATTGTAATCTATATTTTGAAATTGCCTTTTCTGTTTTTAATAGCTATAACAATGATTAACTGATTTGAAGTCATCGATATTAAAAAAAAGATTTCTTTGTTAGGTATCTTCAAAAGCCAGGAACTCATAGATCTTTGATCATTAAAAATATATTTGCTAGTACTTTATTCAAAAGTCAAAATGTTGTTAACGAAAATACTTCTAAAACCTTTCAGTATTGATAATTTGGAACAAAATCGGATTTCTAAAATGAAATCCCATGTGGACATCACCCATCTTTATTAGTTATTCATGTTTGTCATTCTTAATTGACAATACTCCTTTATAAGTGAAAAACATTTTAGTAGTGTTTTGGACATATTTTCCGATTTGGGCTTAATATAATACACTGCAAAATAGTCTGTTAAAGATGCTTTTGATAAATAGAGGATTGTTATTTGGAAAATACTTTTTTTTGTAGAAAACTAAAATTATAGAATGTATTTTATCTTCTAGTTTGAAAATCTGTCAAGCATATTGAAGCTTCCTGGTAAAAAGACTTTTAATAATATGGATAGAGATTTTTTAGAAAAGAGGAAAAAGGATCTAAATGCATATTTGCAGGTAAGTCCATGTTTCTTATTATCCATGGATTTTTATTTTAATATAGCAGACAGATATCGTAGATTTCTTTATTAAAGAATGTTTTAATAAACAGTGCAATAGTAACCACCATTGAGTAAGCATGACCAGTGTGACATGCAGTCTGCTCAGTAATTTATCAGTGCTATTTCTCTATTGACTAAGAAGTTTTCTGGACACTGAGTGCTAGGGGTTTTGTTTCTCCAGGTTTAGATTCATACACCTATCTTTTCTATATTACTGTAAAGTTTAGGTGTTTTATGGTACACCAAACAGTTAAATGTTTCCGATTAAGTAGATACTAGCTCTTCAAGGTGTATCCAAAGCTAGCAGATTTTCATTCCTGATAATTGCTTCCTGTGGTCCCTAATGAGTCTAAGGCTTCTAAAACTACAGGATAATTCTAGAGAGGAAGAGTCAAGGGACTATTTCTTACATGTAGTATCCTAGATTTGTAGATTTCTGTTACAAAATAACGAAATTCGTCTCCCAAGTTACTTATTGCATGAGCTGTTAAGACTTCCAGATAACTTTGCTCTAGACCTGGATACCCAGATGCCAGATGTAATAATAATATCACATTATAGTTCTTTATACTAATGAATGATTTGCAAAGGTGTTTTCATCTAGTAGACCCAGCCTCAGCTCAGGTATATAATGTTCTATTTTTTAGATCCTCACTCTACCCTCTAGAACAAGGCTCAGCAAATTGTAGACTGCAGACCAAATCTAGCTTACCACATGGTTTATCAAGTTTTATTAGAACACAGCCATCCATGTATTATCTCTTACTGCTTTTACCTTACTACAACTGCTTTTACCTTACTACTACAAGAGTTGAGTAATATCAGCAGAGACACAATGGACCACAAAACTGGAAAAAATTACTCTATGAACCTTTACGAAAAGTTTATTGACCCTGCCTTAGTATTTAGTGAAACTTAGCTAATGCTATGCTGGATATTTTGTTTGAAAGGTTTTTCTCTCTGCTACACATTTATAAAAGCATTTATAAATTCTCTTTGGTTTGTTTATAGCCATAATTTTAATTCCATGGTATTATTATTTCCCGAAAGGATAGCAAAAACATATAAATCTCTTAGTATTTACCTTTGTCTTCTGACTTAGAGCTGAATGTCTGATATGATTTGTATGACTCTTGTCAAACATTTTGATTTTTTTAATGTACTGTCTTTAATAGTATAAAAATCCATATCAGTTATTAGATTTAGAAGATGACGACCTTCTTCCAAATCTGGTTCCATAAATGATTCTTTTAAATGTGGCTGCACCATACGTTTTGTAGCTGATGAACTCAATGGATGTCAACATGTTTTATGTCCCGTTGAAAGAACAAAACAGTATGTTAGGTTATATCATTAACAGTTGTGAAAGCAGTATTTGGTTTTGGTGCTTCTTTATGATACTTCAGAGTTTTTATTTGGATTATTTTATGTATTTTCTATTAATACTAACATTAGAATGTGAATTACATAATAGTTTACTAATGTGGATCTTTATAGTATAAGCTGTAAAGCCTGAAAATGGACCACAGTAGTCCCCCCTTTATCTGTGGTTTTGCTTTTTGTGGTTTGTTAGCCATGGTCAGCTGTTGTCTAGAAGCAGATGATGGTCCTTATGATGAATTGACAGAAGGTCATTAGTAGCCTGATACCGTGTCACAATGCATATTGTCATTCACCTCACCTCATCTAATCACGTAGGCATTTTATCGTCTCTTACTATTACAAGAAGGATGTGTATAGTAAGATATTTAGAGAGAGACCACATTCACACAACTTTTGTTAGAATATCTTGTTAAAATTGTTCTATTTTTAGTTGTTGGTAGTCTCTTACTGTGCCTAATTTGTAAGTTAAACTTTATCACAAGTATGGAGAAAGAGGACTACTGTAGTAAATCCATTCTACTTTCACCTTAGGTGCGCCTTAAGTCAAAACAGCAGTTGAGAAAAATATGCAGCAAACTGTTAATGGTCATACAATTATTGATGACTTTATTTATAAACTACATAATTTTTTAAAGCACAAAATTAAAATTCTGGATATTCTTGCTAGCAGATAAAATTATAAATAGGAGTAAATTTTCAGTACCATATCAATCTAAGATGCCGTTTTTTTTCCTGTTAGTTACTACTAACTCCTGAAATGATGAAAGCATCCCCAGCTTTGGCTCACTATGTGTATGATTTCCTTGAGAACAAAGCCTACAGTAAAGGGAAAGGGGATTTTGCTCGCAAGGTAAGCAGACTATTACACTGGTTTTCTTTATAGGTCTGTTTTCATACTTTCTTTTTAAATAAAACAAAGTAAATTTGTATTTGTATGTTTTAAAACCAGAAGATTTTATTAAATGCTTCTTGGCATGTTTATCTTCTATGCTTTAGTAAACCTAACTATTAATAGGTATTCCTAATAAGTATAAACTCCTGTTTTTACATGTAGATTAAATCTAACAGGAGCTTGAAAGAAACAAAAACCATTTTTGAAATACTGCAATAAGGAAGGTTTACCTGAGATAGGTCACAAGCTTTTCAATAACTTGAGAAGGAACTATTTCTTACGAGGAGGAAATGTCTTTTACATAGAATAAGGATAAGAAAAATGTTAAATAGGTTATGTGCCTGAAAATACTTATGCCTCGTGAGTGAAATCTTTATTATTTAAAATTATTTTAAAAAAATATGAGTCCTACACTTGGAATTAGGTAGGTTAAGACAATAAATGACTACTCAAATTGGGCAAGGTAGTTTAGTAAGTGAGAATACAGACTTTGGAATTAGTCTTTGGTTTAAATCCTTGCTCTGCCATTTACTAACTATGACCTGCAATATGTTACTTCACCTTTTGGTCCTTTAGTTTTCTCAAGTAATGAAAATGTTAATTCTCATTTTAAAGCATTGTATGAATCAAATGTGATATTCCATGTTATAGCACCTGGTACATCATTAACCTCGGAATGAATGTAATGAATGTTGGTTCTTAGTAGTAGTAGTGGCAGTAATAACAGGAGCAGTCACAGCAGTTGGGAAAGCTGGGTGAGTAATGTGTAGGAACTCTATATATTTTTATAACTTTTTAAAAGTCTCATATTATTTCCAAATGAAAACAATAACACAACTTCCCTGTCACTCCTTCCCCCTGCCCGCTGAAAAGACTAATTTTCTTTTTAGAAGATGAAGAAATTGGTACAAAATAAGTAAGAATTAAGCATTAGAACTTTGTATGATTACTCTAGGGTGTTGGGTCTTAAGGTCCAAGTGAATGTTAACATTTGTAAGTGGAGTGTTGTTAATAACAAGTTTCATATTATGTCCCTTATAGTGTTGGGGGAGGGGAGAATATGGTGGGATTATCTTTGTATTTCATGATTGAAGTGATTGAGTGTAAATTTCAACTCTAAATGGTTTTATTGTCAGCAGAGATGCCTTCTGGTGTTCCATCTTTTTGATGTTTACTTTATATTCTTTCTTAAGATTGTGTCAAGTTTAAGATAAATTAATGAATTGATGACATCTTTTTTGAGATAAAAGAAACACTACATCAAATGCACCCCCAATTCTTTAAAATTTTTTTAATGTTTATTTATTTATGAGAAAGAGAGGGAGACAGTGCAAGAGGAGGAGAGGCAAATTAAAATTAATTTGTGATGTTATTGATACACATAACTAAGGTGATAGTGAATAGACAACATTTTTGGTAAGTCAGGCTAAGTGTACATTTATGATGGCAATCCATAATTCACTCGTCTGCTTGGTAATTTACATATTTGCTTTAAGCATGTTTTAAGACATACCCTGTTTTTGGAACTCTTGTCATAAGTGATGGACTCTGCTTTTATGCTTCTAAAATTCTGCTTTTTCAGGATTAGGCATCAGAATCATTTGTGGAGGTTTTTCCATCCCCCTAGTTTATCTATTCTCTGCCCCCAACACAAATGCTTGGACTTTATTACACTTAGAAATTGAAAAATAAAAAGGAAAAAGGATAGAAAAATAAATGGATTCTGTAGGTCAAGGATGGTGCACAGCCAACTATTTATAATTATTAACTAACTCATGATACAGATTTAGGTTCTGTTACTTTAAAAGAGTATCAGTGGTAATTTAATGTTTAGATAGCATGAAGCTACATATGTAAGAACACATAAATTTACACACAAGTACACATGCACAGAGTTAACTTCATCTTTTTATCCTTTTTACCTCTATGTCTGTGTACCAATGGTAGTGTTTTTCAACCCCTTCTTCATCCTTGATTTTGTCCTTTGGCTCTCCTCTGACTTGTTCTATTGTGACAGTGTCCCTCCTAAATGTTGCATACCCATCAAGCATATCTGTAGCACTATTGGCTCAGCTTAATCCAAGGAGTAACTAAAACTCCCAATTATTTTACAGTTATCTTAAAATTCATTTTTGTTGTTATTAACAGTACTTACCTTTTTTTAGTTTTTCTTAATGAAAATCATGAAAGCATATTAGAGTGAAGGAGTTTTGTCTTCTTGAATTCATCTCTTAATATTGTGCTATGTTCCTGAAGCAATGGAGTGGAGTTCACTTGTTTACTTTTTTTTTTTTTTTTTTCAGGGAACATAATTTGTTTCTGAAGTAGTTTTTATGTGACTCACATTTTCTGGAAAATATTCTTGTAGTTTTTTGTATGACTTTGGTTTTTTGTCTCTTTTTTCTTTTTTATTTCTGTTAAAAATCCCAGTACCATATGCAAGCTATTTTGGTTTCTAGATATTTCTCCCTTCCCTTTCTTAATTGAAATTATCTGACATTTGTACAGTCAGGATGTCAATTTTAATCCTTTTTAGCCCTCTGGAGATTATACCTTTTTAGGTTTCTGATCACATTTTCTTTTATATTTGTTCTATTCTGTCTTACTAAAGGATTCCTTACTTCCTGTATAAATTTTAACAGAGCAATGTAATGTAACGTAAAACTTATTTAAAACAAAATCTTAGTTGTTAATTACTTGAGCTTTCTGCTTATTTTATCTAATTGTTCATTTTTCAGCGTTTCCTCAAAGTATATATGTTATTGTTGCCTTGAATTCTAGCAGAAATACGTGGTGGCTAATTCCATTTGCGTTAATTTCTGTTTTGGAAATTTTTTTCAGGGTTTCCTTAATAAGGCAGCCAAACTTAGTATCTCTAGCAATGTATTTTATTTTTATATAAGCAAAAGCTTATGTTTTCTAGCAATAGCCTCATCACCCCAAACTTTTGATCGTATTTGTGTGTGAAAATACACCTTTAAGACCATACATTTTGAAGACAACAGTTCTGTACTTTTAAAATGCAATGAGATATTACAGAGTAGAAAATTATTGCATTCTTCATGTGTGTTGCACTCTTTTTCCCAGGCTTCTCAGTTAAGTAACAGATCTGATAAAATGAAGTCATGGTATGATATCTTTTTCCCTTAGATGGACACTTTTGTAAATCCACTTCGAAATTCTATGAGGAATGTTTCAAATGCAGTTAAATCCCTTCCTGATAGCTTGGCAGAGGGAATGACTAAAATGTCAGACAACATGGGCAAAATGTCAGAAAGATTAGGTCAAGACATAAAGCAATCATTTTTCAAGGTAAGAAGATGTTTTCAGTTAATATCTACAGCAAACTATTTTTAAGTCAACTTAGATTTACTGAGCTCCTGATTAGATTTACTATATTTCTTTTCAGAAGTCCAAAGCCCTCTAGACACATTGTCTCTTATAAATAAAAAAAACTGAAGAGAGTAAGTTCTTATCAGAAATGGATACTCTAAAATCCAGCCATTCCTCGGGCTCTGCTGTGGTAGAATTGTAAAAGCCAGTAAAGTTGACATTCTTTATACTGTTCTATTCTGTTATGCCATTCTTATCTTATAATGCAGGTAAATTTTAAAACAAAGCAAGTAAGTGCTCTTGTGCAAATTAGCTATATTAGTATTCATCAAGAAACAGCCTAATTTCTCCTGATTCGCATGATCAAGTGGCTGGGAGATCAAAGGGAGGAAGAGTCTCACAGTCATCCTTCTCTGAGGCCACACCTTCTTTGTATACACTAGTGAGTGCTATCGAAGAGTTTCCTAGGAAACTTTTTAATTACATCAGCAAATACAGGTAGCAGACCAAGTAGTTTGTTACTTTCTGATTTATACTTTTTATAATTCTCATCTACTTATTTAAGATTATGATCAAGACTACAAAAGAAAGCATATAACTATTAGAGTTTTCTATTTGTTAGACCATGTTTCACTGAAGAGGGACTATATATATATATATATATATATATATAAACAGCAGAAATACTTTAAGAGACAACTCCTAAAATAATGTGTGTCTAAATCTGCACTTTCTATTTAATCTCATACTTTCTCTGATGCTTTATCTTTGTTTCTAATTATGGGAACATAACACTAACACTGAAAATGAGGATTATCCATTGCCACTTTTGCCAATAACTACCCATATGACTTTGTACAGAACTCACTGAGCTTTTCCAGATTCCTTTTTCCTTACCAGTAACATGAGGGGGTTACTTGAGGGAGTAACATGAGGTAGGTAATCTTGATGATTCCTGCCATGCTGGCAAATGATTATTAGCTACCACTGGTCTGTCCATTTTCCCCATAACTGACATTATCTAACAACAGGTTGATTAGTTTTTTAAGCTTGTTAAAGAAGATTGGAATTTTGTTGCCTGGCTGTGCTACTAACTTTTGATTTTTGAATCATTTAACCTTTCTTAGCTTTAATTTCTTCTAAAAAGTATAGGAGTTTGACGAAATAATCTCCCCTTCCAACTCAAAAGTCCATTTTTTCATTTAAAGGAAAAAATATCTTTTGGTAATGAAGTAATCACACTTGAGCATTTGGTTTCTAATTGTAGGTTGTTAATGATTTTTAATATTATATAAAGTTTGCCTGTGTATTGTCCCCAAAATCAAATTAAACACTATTATTATGCTTAATGTTCATTTTGATTGATTATTGTATTGTGTTCTTTCACTGTCTTCTTTAGTGTGTTTACTTTGTTGTTTTTTATTTTTGTTTTAAATGTTAGGTGCCTCCTTTAATTCCGAAGACTGATTCAGATCCTGAACATTGTCGGGTATCAGCTCAACTTGATGATACTGTGAGTTAGTTTTATTTTTGGTAGTATTCAACTATAATTGAAATCATCCTTGGCAAATCTTTTTAGCTTTTTAATGAAGTGTAATATGTATACCTATCATTAATGTATATATATTGTATGTGTTAAGTTTGATGAATTCTTACAAACAGAACATGTCCATGTAATCACTCTAAACAAGAATCAGAATGTTAATACCCCAGAAAGCCCCTAATGCTCTCTTCCTGTCACTATCCTCTCCCCACCAAGGATAATCACTATCCTGACTTCTACCCTGCTTTTATACTTTATATAAATGAAACTGTAAGGTATGTACTCTTTTAAGTCTGGCTTTTTTCGCTCAACATTGTGATATTCTTCCATGTTGTTTTGTGTGATTGTACTTTCTTCATTCTTGTGGATTTACAGTGTTCCATTTTGTAAATATAGTACAATTTATTTGTTGTATTATGAATAGTACTCTTATGAACACTCTGGTACATGTCTTTTGATTAAAAAATAAAGTACATTATTTCTGTTGTGTTTATACCCAGGAATGGAATTGCTTGTTTAGAGGATATTCATAAGTTCAGTTTTAATAGATACTGTCAAATAGTTTTCCAAAGTGTTTGTGCTGCTTACACTGCTACAAGCAATGCATGAGAATTTCAATGCTCCATAGCCTGCCAATAGTCAATATGTTATGTCTTTTAAATTGTAGACATTCTGGTTGTATCTCATGTGGATTTCCATTTCTCTGATGACTGTTGAAATGTTGAACCTTTTTGCATATGTTTATTGTCCATTTGGGTGTCTTGTCTTGCGTGTTTAGCTCTTTCCTCTGTTTTTCTGTTGGCTTGGCTGTCTTTGTCTTTTTGATTAACAAGAGTGCTTTATATAATCTGAATAGTGGTTCTTTGTTAGATTTAAGTATTTGTGTATTGTTAATATCTTCTGGTTTGTGTGCTTTTGTGCAGTGTATCTATCTATCTATCTATATATATATAATCTGTGCTTACTGCAAGGTCATAAAGATCACCTGTGATTTTCCTTAAAAATATTTTTTTATTTTATCATGCAAAAATTTAGATTTTCTGTTCATCTAGGATTGATTTTTGTGTATGGAATGAGGGTAGGGGTCCAGGCACCCCAAGCACCATTTACTGGGAAGGCCCTCTTTTCCCACCTGTACTGTGTTTCTCCCTTGTGACAAATGAGATTATCGTATATGTTTGGGTCTGGGCTTTGTATTCTGTTCTGTTAGGCAGATTTAGTTAATTACCTCCCTTCAGTTTCGCACTGAATTTTTTATAATAAACTGTATTGAAGATAATATATTACTTGCTTTTTAAAAAATATTTTAGAATGTTTTATTATGATTTATGCTGATATAATATCCATAACATCATACCTTCTGTTTGGGGTTTTTACAGTTTAGGCATTTATTAGAATTATCATGTTGCTCCAAACTCCTGAGTATACTTGATCAGAGAGTAGAGCAATATTTATTTTACCTGTGGAGTGATCTTGGTCTCTTCCCCCACCAGCCACGCCCCTCAGCAAGCACAGCCACCTCTTGTTTGGTTTAGCTATGAGTTTTCAGTGTGTGAAAGGGAAGGTGCACTAAGAAAATGTTGACAGCACGACGGTGAAAAATACACAACTCATGGTATTATCTCAAGATTCAAATCACAACATGGATGAGGAGATAATTGGAAACAGTATCTTAGTGATGAAACAATTAAAAATTGCTGGCAATTCTATGCAGTTTTATTATAGTTCTAAATCTGTTCTTTGCTTTGTATATATTTTTTGATATCAAAACATTCTAGTTGTCTTTACTTTTTACCTTCATTTTTTAACTTTTTTTTTTTACTTTTTCTAGTTGTCTTTACTTTTACCTTTTCTTTTTATACCATTAATTGAATATTCCCATAATAAAAGTGCACAAATTTTTACTTGTTAGAAGTTAAAAGAAAATTTTAGAAATATAGTGAAATATGCCTTTTATAATGTTAATGTTGCTACATACTGGATTTTATTTGAGCTTCTTAAAATACCTAAATACATACAACTCACTAACAAAGCAAAACATGGTATTCTGTGTAGATTGTGTTTGTTCTATTAAATAAGGAGAAATGTTGAGAATATTTGGTCTTCTGTAAAAGATGCTCCAGAAAATAGGCAAAGGGGCTAGCGTTTACCTTATGAAACTAGTGCAGACTCTACTACAAGTAAAAGAGCCAAATTATCTTTTCCTAGGACTTCATAGGTCCACTTTGAGAAGTTTTTTTCTCTACCACCTTGGAACTATAGGGTTGTGAAATTCTATATTCCGTCAAAATGAGTGTTAAAAACATATTTAAAAAAATTTGACTGAAATGTTAGGTTATGAAGACTATAATATAACTTGTTCTCTGATGTCTGAAATAGTGGCAGTAATTTTGTGAAAGCAGCAGAAGTAGCCGTTCATAGTAGATGGGTAACTCAAACGTATTTTTATTTCTTCCCGTATTTTGTCAGGTGGATGACAATATTCCACTTAGGGTAATGCTGCTTCTTATGGATGAAGTATTTGATTTAAAAGAGAGGAATCAGTGGTTGCGAAGGAATATCAAAAACCTACTTCAGCAGCTTATTAGAGCCACTTATGGGGATACTATTAACAGGTACCAGGTTTTGTTTTCGTTTTGGTTTTTCATCCCTTAGAGCTGTTCTTACTTAGCTTTTAAGCTTTTACTTCTGGAAGTAGATTGTTCAACTTTTATGGGAGAATTTTCTTCTCTGGGCCTTTTGTGATCATTAAAACAATCTGGTGTTTTCATCGATATACAAATTAAGTTGCTTACTCCATGAAAGTAGTGTTTCTTTATTTTATACACTTTGTAAAATTTTTACCCTACTAATTTACATTTCCTTACTTTCAGAAAAATAGTTGACCATGTTGACTGGATGACCTCACCTGAGCAAGTAGCTGACTTAGTGAAACGTTTCAGGTATATCTTAAGACACAGTCACTTCTTTCAGGTAGTACAGAGTTTAGCATTGTTATCACTAATTAACTTATACTGCTTTTCTTTCTTTTTTTTTTTTTTGAGGAACAGAAAGACTCGTAAGAATTATAATCAACATTTGTCCCATGGGCCCTTTGATCTTTGTTTCTTTAAAACCAGAATAGAAAAAAGTGTTAAAGAATAATCTTTAAGATACTGGTTACATTTTATCACAGTAATGTGGCTTTAAAATAATTGAAATCCTTGATTTTAAATGAAAAATGTTTAAAAATGTACATCTCTGGCTATGGACTTACTAATATTAACTATTTGAACCTCTGAAAAGAATATAGATCAAGAACAGTGCTACTCAAGTTCATAAGTTCATCCTACAAAAATACCCCGAGCCCCTCCTCTGTGCCTCGTACTTTGCCAGTCACCAGGACTGAGATAAAATGCAGTCCCTTCAAGGAAAGGGAAAGCATAGTTCAAGGAAAGCATGGCATAGTTCAGAAATGAACCTCTTTTCTAAAAGTGAAAGATAAGGCATATTCATGGCATCATGTCCTTTGAAGTAACAGAAGCAAGAAAGGAGCTATCAACATTGAACATTAATTATTTGCTTGACGCTGCACCTACTACTTTATGTACACTTTCTGATTTTGTCCTATTTCAGGAGACAGAGATTTTTGTCTCCATTTTTTGTTATATGGAAACTGAGGATTAGAGAAATTAAGCAGCTTGCCCAAAGGCTCACATGCTGTAAAGTAGGGAACAGCAAATTTCTTTAATCTGAAGCTGAGCTTCTCCTCACTACACCACACTCTTTCCAAAAGTCTGACCACCTCCTGTGGCACACGTACCTTCTATTTCAGGGTAGGGAAGTAATGTTTTTACTGTGGAACACTCATTCCCAGCCTTGGCCACATGTTGGACGCACTTGGAGAACTTTAAAAAGTATTGATGTTTGGGTCCCATCTTATTAATGAGTCCGACTTATTAATTAATCCAGCAGAAGGCCTGAACATTAAGATTTTAAAGCTCCCATGTGTTTCTAATGCTCATTCAAAGTTAAGAGCAACTGCTCTGGGAGCTCTCTCTCCCTCAGCCCAAATTCCCAGGTAGTGTGCTCATTTCCTATCTTTGGCCTATGAATTGCAGAATAGAAATCAAATACACTGTGCCAAGTGAGGGAGAATAGGGTATATATGTGAAAGGAATGTTGTAAGAAGTCTAGCTGTACGTGTGGGTGCAGGATTGGTTTAACTTGGCTTAGTTATAGGGGCACTGAGGGAGATTAACTATAAGGTATCCAAATTCAATATATTTGGATAAGATGTTATCAGTCTCACTGAGATCAGAGGCCTACTTTGAGTTTAAATGTAGTCACCTGTACATTCCATTTTGCTATCTTTATCACTCGTAAATGTTTGTAAGTTATTCCAGGGCAGAATTCATCTGTTACTTTTCCAGTGTGTATCCTTTTACACTTAATATTGAGCCCTGCTCTCAGTTACTATCTGTTGAATATCACACCTCTATAAAATTTCATAATGTTTTCACTCTGTTTACATTTGTGTCTTCTGTAGAAAATTGGAATAATTTTACTACCTTATCATTAGAAAATGAAAGTTTTTACAAGATTTATTTAATTTTCTTAAATAGAGATGCCTTTTGGCCAAATGGCATTTTAGCAGAGACTGTGCCATGCAGAGATAAAGCTATTCGAATGAGAACAAGAGTTGCAGGAAAAACTAAATTACTTTCGATTATGCCAGGTGAGTGAACATCTTGGATAAAAATCTTACTAATTTGTAGTTGTTCCGAATTTTTGGCATGGAGCATGCTGGTTTAGCTGCCTTTGGATTATAGTAACTACCAGGTAATGACTTACCATATATTGGCTCTTGTGCTGTGCATTTCTCATATATTCGTCACTAATTCTCATAACAGTATTAAGAAGCTAGTCACTCTTAACATCACATCTTTCTTTGGGGAGAAACAGCAGCTCAAAGAGGTTAAAGAAGCCACCCCAGGTTTAGAGCTAGTATAGTAAGTGACCGTTCAGCTTCTGCTCCGTGTTCAGCGACTTGAAAAGCCACTGCTTTCGGTCATGAAAAATAGTGGTGCTTTTAACCACTTCATTTGCTACCTTGAACCATTTTGCAAGTCAAATTGGTGATAAATAACCTGTGTAACAGATGAAAGGGCTAATAAAAGAACATGAAATGTGAGGTTTTCAGGAAGAATATTTGTCCTACTTCAGAGAAAAAACAAATTCCTTTTACGTAGAAACAACTGTTTGGTCCTTTAATCTCTATTAAAACATGATTCCAAAGAAAGTATACATAGTGTACATACATATACGTTCTGTTCTAATTCGCATTACTTTAGAATACTGCTATCTCACTAACTGAGACTCACTTTGTCCCTATTTTGACTTCTCTCAACAGGATGGCCTGTGTAATATGAAAAACAGTTTTGTGTGGCTGGATGGGTGTTTGCTTCCTTCTTTAGTTATGAATATCTTTGAAATTCATAGATATCTCTTCTCCACATCTTAATTATGAATGTGGAGCGTGGAAAAGGAGTATTTGTGAAGTTTTTAAATACCATTTAATGTTTTTTTCCTCTAGCTTTGTTTTTTTTTAATTTAAAGCTATATTTTCATCGTAGATTTAAAAATCTCTCTTATGTCAGTTAAGTTCGAAATTTGCCAAATGGTTATTAATTCTGCCCTGTAGACTATACACTATTGCATTTGGAGAAAAAAACAAATCATGGAAATAATATCTTAGGAAAATAGAAATAAACAATAGCTTATTATAAAATATTATTTAATATACTATTAGTAAACCAGTTGTACTATAAACTGAATTACATAGCTGAAAGAAACTTTATTGCATTTGTTCAGTAAATATTTATTGAGAGCATATCATGTGTCGTACACTTTCTTTGCACTGATCTCTGCCTTCTTGGAGCTTCCATTCTGTTAAGGAGACACAGGCAGAAGGCAGACCAATAAATAAAAGCCAGAATGTTAGCTCTCAGTAAGCGCTGAGGAGATCAGTAGTGCAGGAAGAGAGAGGTGCCAGGTGAGTTGCTAGTGTGAGAGGAGAGGACACTTGTGTGAAGACTCGAAGGAAGTGAGGGAAAATACAAAAGTGTATGTTTTTATATATATATATATAATCCCTTCTCTGTTTTTAGTAAATTCACAAGCCATTTGCTTTAAATTATAAAGTACTCCTAGTTAGAGACCTACCTTTTGGAAGTTGTGTGTTTCTAGTGAAAACAATTAAATAGTGCTTATTGCTGTAGGGGCCCTGATCATAAATCATTAAGGATAATCATGCATATTCCCTTACTCATATATATGTAATAACCTTATGTTGCCTAGGAGTAAACTCCTAACGTGGCTCACTCTGATAGCCACAGCACTTTTTTCCATTCTTCTCTCCACTTTTTTTTTCAAAGAATCTTACAATTTAGCTGAATTGTATGTAGTGCCACCCATTTTTTGAACCTGCCTGTTTTTTTCCACTTAGTGCTCATTTGCTCATTGTTCTCTCTACCACAGCTAATCCATCATCTGTTTGTTCCTGTCAGCATCCTTCTCAGGTAGCAAAGTCTACCTCACTTGTCACTTCCATGAAGAGAGCCTTTCCTTGTAATATACCATGAGAATTCTCCCCTCTGTAAACGTCTTTATTATACTTGTGGTATTTTCATGGCACTTGTGACCACTGGAAGCTTTTTGAGATCATTAATCAACTTTCATACATCATTTCCTTATAGTATTTCTCACTGTGCATTAGATACAGTAAGACTGTACACCGTTTAAGACTATGGATTACTTTTCACATAATTTCATTAACATTCTCTAAATTTTTACAGTTAGAAGAATTCGGTTATTATAAACCCCATTTTACAGATAAGGAAACAAACTTAGGATGGGTACATACCATATAGGTATTAAGGGATTGCAACTCTAATTTGGGGTTTCTGAGTCCAGATCCTGATTTTTTTCTTTGCTCTGTCATCCCCAGTGTTTATTAAGTAGGTGGATGCGTGCAGATGTTTAAGTTTTAAGTCTCAGTTAGAATATGTAGCCAAAACACCATAACTGAATACCTCCTGTATGACTCTCCTGTGTATTTAACATACTTTATTTAACTTAGATCATAGTTTAGGCCTTGTGTTTCCTTTATATGAGTAATGAATTTTGTTTACTTTTCCCCTCTTCATTTAGATGAATTGAAGCACATTATTGGGGCTGAGACAACACGGAAAGGTATTCTTCGTGTTTTTGAAATGTTTCAGCACAACCAGTTAAATAGGAGAATGGTTTATGTCTTCCTGGAAGGCTTTTTGGAAACCTTATTTCCACAGTATAAGTTTCGTGAACTTTTCAACAAACTGCATTCACGGTCAAAGCAGATACAGAAATATAAACAGAAACTTCAGACTACTCAAGCGCCTTCTTTACAGAAAAGGTGACACTCCAATCTATGACGCTGGTGTTCATTTTGTCCAAGACTAATAATATGGACAGATCTTCTGGGGCTTAACTCATATACTGTTGTGTTGCACCAGTCTTTCAGTGTCTCAAGATAGATTATTAATACATCCATAGGACTGTGGTTCTTCTCATCCTCGTCTGTAATCCATCCACTACCAGGAGAGATTTCTGTGTCTTAAATGATTTGGTGCATATTTTTGCAGCATTGAGAGGATACTGCCCCTTCTCAAGCAAGAATGACGTTGGTCTCTTCCATTTCAACGTAATCAGCATTCTCCAGCAATGACAAAGTGCCAGAATGTATATATGAAAGCTAAGGAAAGCACAAAACAGTGGTTCATGGATAAACTGGCTAATTTGTTTAACACTGGGAGACTGAGCAGTGTATGACTTGGAGGGATTTGTTTTTTGCATAATAATTTTATAGGTCTTTATCAGAATTTTGATATAATGTGGATTAGCCAGGCAAATGATCTTTGGAACATCTGCTTCAGGTCTGGGGAAAGGGACAGGATGCCCTTAAAGTATGAAGTAACCTTATACCCTAATTACAGTTTTGTGACATAAAATAAAACCAATCAAAAACAGAATTTGATTGGATTTGTTATTCACTGATATAAAACAAATTTTAATTGATTCTTAATGTGTTTTGGGGCTCTATTTTGCTCTTATGGTACTCAATCATAAGTTTTCTTCTGGTATTCTGTGTGCAAAAAGAAGCATATAGTGGCGTTCTCACTTAAGTTTCAAAATTATTACAGATTTCTTTATCTTTAGGAGATTACAGATTATACAGTAGGGAGTATAATCTCTTGAAAGAACTGCCAAATACGTTGTTATTTTAAAAATATGGAAATTAAAAAAACAGCACTCTTGAAAGTTACAATATGGTAATTTTAAATTGTGTGATCTAGACATACCTTAGGTGATTGCAAAAGTAGCAAATCAAAGGATTAAATGAGCTTATTAGTCATATGTAAACATACAAATTCTTAATTCTATTACTGTGTATATATGAAAATAAATAATGAAAACAGAACTATAATATTTTTAAAAATACGCTTTTATTTATATTTTGCATAATGTAAAATTCTACTAAATAAAGCAAGTTGGCAAAACCCCTGGGTGTATACCTTTAAATCCCTAAAACAATTTTATACCAACAAGAACAAATTACCTTTTCCAGTTTTGGAGCCTCTGCATTTCTTATAGTTTTCTCGTTCTCCATTTGTCCATCTTGGAAGTCTTCATATCCCTTGTATGCAGGATTTCTGCATAGTTTTAAATACTTACACTGACTAAGGGTTTGGGTGTGTCAGCGTTTTTTGTTTTAAAAATATTTAACACTACAACCTTAAAATAGTGAAGCTACTTATCAGACCGCTGAGCCAAGATCCTGGTATTAAGAGAATGTCTGGGTGCTTAAGATAAAGGGACAGGAGTATCGGTGTCCCAGTTCTTTGGGAGCTTTAAGATTGGAACAAGATGTTACTGTCTTGTTTTCACTGAGATCCTACTTACACAGTGAAGCCTAATAACAGAATAAAGCCTTCCTTTAAAGCTTTATAATAGTAATCATATTTATTAATAATGCTGTTGTGCATACTTACAGTATGCATATATTCACCATGTGTTTGCATGTTTAAAGAATTACATAAATGAAATCCCTTTCATTGCAACCTGGAAATGAGAAAAGATCCTTATTGACTCTGGTGGAAGAAATAGTCTTTTGTCTTCTCATTGTGTCTCCCTGCCATGGTCGTTCCCCATGCCCCAGGCTTTCAAAGTGAGGATTTATGAAACACGTCTGTAGGAAGCATCAGCATGGCCATAAGTGCAATGATTTTCAAATCCACCGTCGCCCATTTCAAGTATATTTTTGACATAAATAAGAGTAAACAAGAATTGTGTGTACCTGTGAAACGCATTTCCAGATAATGTGAGGAATGTTGGCTATCAACCAGGGAAAGAAAGGTCGTGCAAAATGGCAACTTTTCATAACAGAGCCCTGCAAGGTAACTGCAATCATACCAAAAATTATATGACTAAGTGGATTTTTAAAACAATTTTTGTTTCAAGAGTTTATATTTCAGAAGCAGAAATGTCAAATGGTAGAGTCTATGTAAACAGTTGTTCACCTTCTCCGTGCACATCTGTGTTTTACATCAGAGAGAGCTGTGGTCATGCTAAAAATCAGAGATACTTTTTGAATGACTTGGTCAAGCTGTGTGTAAAATAGTTAATCCATGTCAAGTACAGTGTACTATATTTAATAAAGTTATTACATTTAATGCATTTATTGCATATATAAATATATACCTGAAGAGGCTTTACGTCTTCTGATATTTGATTTCTGAATGTGTTTTTAAGTCAGTGGTGCCTTTAGGCAAGAACCTTCAAAATTAATCATATTTTGTTTGGGTTTTCTGATTTTCCAGGTAATATATAAACTACTTAGAAACCATCACTACTAACTTCTAGTTTATTCACCTAAAAATTGATTGTATGATTTAAATATAGTGCTTAGCTGGGCACTTCCTACGATTAGGGTGTTCTGAATAGTTGCTGAAAAATTGTGCCATTGACCAATGGATGCACTTGGTTAGCCTTAATTTTTTTTAAAAAAAAAAATGTTAAAAACTTTCTTGTATATTTCAGTTTGCTCATTTTAAGTTTGTGCTGCTGGTGTTTGAGGAAAAAACAGTTAAGTGCTACCAGAAAGTGTATCAATTTTATAAAAATTAAGAACAATATAAATTTCACAATCTAAAATTTTAATTTTGTGCAATATTTTCATTTAATGCATGTGTATTTGAGTAATTATAAAATAAATGAATTTTTAATGTTTTGAGATCTAGTTTAAACTGTCTTCTTAACCCAACAACTTAACATTCCATTGTTGCTGCATCCTTTTATTTAAGGACTTGTTTTAAAAGTCTTTTGTCACTCCTTGTAAAATTATTTTGTTATTAGTAAATTTTGCTTATAGGAGCATGGCTCCTGTATTACAAGGGAAAACTATAAGAGCACATCTTAGTATTATAGTTGTTAAAAGATAACTTGTGCATATCATTGTACAGTAAATGTCAACTGTGTGCCTAACCTATCAATACTTTCCTTCTTTAACAAAGAAGAAACAACCATCAGAATGTCAGTTATTTTTATTGAACTAAAAAGAAGATTAAAATTTTTATTTGGTTTGCGTTATGTTCTGTCCATTAGAAAATACTAATAAAGTATTAACAAACCTTTTTGTTGAATTTATTTAGTAGTGATGTATTTTTATTACTTAAAAAAATGCTTGCTCAGTGGTCTTTTAATATCTTTGTATATTTTCCTTTCTTTTCATTTTAGCAATCAAGCAGTTCAGGTTCCAGATTGATAGAAGAGCTGTTGAGTGATTACTGACAACTAACTGAATTTAATTTTTCCATTTTATGGGCCAAGTAATTTAGTACCATAATATTAAGGAAACTTCATACAAAATTGTAACGTCATTTCCTCATAGAGAAAGGTCTATAATAAGTAATCCATTAACAGTTTTTATTTGACAGTCTCCTAATATTTTGGAAGTTTCAGTTCTAAAGGCAGCGGATTCAGTACTCGAAATGTGGCTGTGTCTGAGTGGTCATAATATTCTCAGTCTTCCTATACCTGCATAGACTTCTCAGACATCAGCTGTGAGTACTTTTACCCTACTCTGGACAAGTATAGTATTTGCCGAAGCTCATACTGTAAAACATTGGTCCCTTTAAGATGTTTCTGAGCAGTAGTATTGTACTTCAATGTAACTTATGCAAATCCACATACTATTCAAAACCCTAAAATGTTCCTTTACAATCCCAATGATATCAAAGTTTCAGAAAATTTCTATAATAAGTCTGTTTTACCTAACTTCCCAAACTTAGTTAACCACAGAATTTTTTGTCATACGCACCTTAATTAATAGCTCGAGGATCACGTTCCCAAGGAACATGATTTGAGAAATCTTAAATGGGGAGGAAAAAAAGGTGAAGCATCTTTAATTAGGGAATATAAACTCTAGACAGAAAAACCAGTGGACTTGGGCCACAAAGGTTTATTTTTAGCCTATCATTCCAATGGAAAGTTGAATCTTTGGAAGAAAAATAATATGAAAAATTAACAGGTTGTTAAATAGATGCTTTAGAGTTGAATTTGGCCCTGGGTACCAGAATAATGAACTTATATCAGTAAGGGATAATATAGTATGCCCCATGAGGAGTGGGAAAAATACTTGCCAAGGATCTTGCTAGTGTGGTCAAGAGGGTATTACTAGGAAGTGCAGAGGGGAGAGTGGAATGTGTTTCAGTTTTTAAAATGTGTGCTAGACAATGACCCATATATACTGGCAGATATTGTTTGGCCTGGGAAAACCTGCAGCAGCCGAGAACCTAGTACTTCACAAGAAAACAACAACAACAACAAAATGAAAATGAACATGGGGCGCCTGGGTGGCTCAGTTGGTTAAGCATCCGACTTCGGCTGAGGTCATGATCTCGCAGTTGGTGAGTTCAAGCCTTGCGTCAGTCTCTGTGCTGTCAGCTCAGAGTCTGAGGCCTGCTTCGGATTCTGTGTCTCCGTCTCTCTCTGCCCCTCCCCCACTCATGCTCTGTCTCAAAAATAAAAATGTTTTAAAAAATTTTTTAAATTAACTCATTTACCAATTCATAGTGTATGAGAAATGCGTGAAATATGGTATTTTAATGTAAACATGGGTAAGTGGGTAAACATGACTTTTACATATCATCAGGTGGAATAAAACAGTAGGACTTTGCATTGGAAGTCCCAGTGACCACCCCCTGGCGATTCACCGAAAGAGCTGACAGGACTCTGAGCCTACAGTCCTACTCACACCTAAGATTTATTACAGCAGAAAGCTATAGAACGAGATCAGAGGGAAAGGATGCCTGGCACTAAGTCTGAGGGAAACCTCATGACCTTCCAAAGGTCCCCTCCAAATGAAGTCTTGCAGGACACGCTTCATTCCCCCGGAGCAATGAAGTTGTGACAACACGTGATCTGTTGCCTACCAGGAGAACTCATTCAAGATTGATTTTTATTGGGGAGAGGTCCTGTAGGCACCCTCTGCATGGTATGTACCAAAATTCTGGACTCCCAGCAGGGAAGCACGTGTTCTGTACAAGCCATGTATTTCGTACCAACAATTGAGGCATAATGAGCAACCTTTATCAGTTTAGGGAATGCTTCCAAAATCTAAGTTCTCAGATATCTCAGAACATGGGCCAACCTTGTAAGCAGGCTTTTCAAAGGACAGTAGTCCTACCTGCTATGTTAACGTTTTTTTGTTATTTTTTGGGGGGGTTTTTTTGTGTTTTTTTTTTTTTTTTTTTGCATAGCTATGTGCCTTGATCCAAAGAAACAGCTAATAGTAAATAAAGATTTGCACTAAAAGTCAGTAAGGTTTATCCTCGTGTAGAAGCCTCTGTACCTAGAGGTGGAAACAGTAGAGAGAATTTAGATGTAGATAAAAAGGAAAAAAGATCAAGTGATCTAATATGGGTGTATAATCCCAGGAAGCTCTATTTGTGTATTTCCAATAAAGATCCCCATAGCAAAGTTATTTAGTACTTCATAAAACAACATTTTGAGGTGTAGATACTATTCTCCAGTTTACAGATGGGAGAACTGAAGGCATATAGTGGTTGAGTCATTGACCCAAAATTTCACAGCTGTTAAGTGCTGAGGATGAAATCTCAACTGTGATGGTCTCATTCTAGTCTGTGCCACAGTTTCTCAGCACAACTATTGACATGTCCGGTAGCATAATTTGTTGGAGCCGTCCTGTGCACGTTGGGATGTTTAGCAACCTCCCTGGGATCTACCCACTTGATAATTCCAGGAGCACTACCCCTCACCCCCAGATATGATAATCAAGAATGTCTCCAGACACTGCCAAATGATGCCTGAGGCAAAATTGCTCCCAGTTGAGAACCACTGATTTATGCTCAGTCATAAAGACAGTCTTTTCTCTATAAGCAAACACCCAACAAATGTGTGGCTTCCCTCATAAGGACAATGTAAAATGGATGCCTAAGTTTGCCTTAAGAGGAGGGGAAGACCAGGGGCAGGCAGCAAAACCAAATATTTTACTTTAAGAAAGCATCCAGTAGGTGACGGGCGGGGGAGGGAAAGAAAGGGATTTTGCAACCTGAGAAAACAGCGTTTTCCTTGAGGATGTGAGATGAATGATTATATGACAAAATTGCCATGATTGGGCTATTAACTAAGTAATACTGATATTGTGGGATATTTTTCTTTCAGATACCTACTGTCCTTGTCCTTTTTATTTTGTGAGCTAACCCTCGTAGAGCTTGAAAATTCCCTTGCAGTCTTTGTAAACACCTTTCCCTAATGCTCTTGTTTTTGAGTTTTCCTTTGACAGGTGCAAAGCCCACTGGGATGCACAGGTGACTCACCTAATGCATTGATTTCTCCTTTAACCTCATTAAACAATTAGAGTTCTTATCCCTGCCGTTTTCTTTTTCTTTCCCTGCCTCTGGATCTTTTTGTGGGTCTTGGTCAAGTCAGGTTCTGGTTTTGATTAAGTGCACAGCTGCTTTATTTCTCCATTGGTGGAAGCAATGTTGAGAAGCTGGATTTTGCTGTCTGATCTTCTGATTGTCTGTCAAGCGGCCAGTAGTCTTTTTTGTTTGCCTGTTTCGAGGATTCTTAGTATCTTACATTTTAGTAAAGCCGGTAGCTGGTCCCACCTGGGATTAGTACGTTCACGTGGCAGAGCACAGATGTTTCTACTGGTAGAGCCAGACCCTCCATGCTGTTTGTCTTATTCATACAGTACTATAAGCTTTTTAAAAAAGTCTAGAAAAGAGTTTTTGTGCCTGTTGGAAAGAAAGCACCCTCCTGCAGTCCTTGTCTCTGAACTCCATCCTTCCAAAGCTGCTATAATGAATTGGTGAGTTTTGTTCTTTATTTTTGATTCAGGATACAGTTATAAAAGTGAGCCAGCTAGTTGTAGGTGTGTGTAAATGGAGAAGAAAAATGCCTTTTCTCTTAATATAAAAGAAAGGTAGCCTTTTACAAATTGTAACACTGTATTTGTCGCTGGCATTTACCCACTTCATTGTCTCAACTTCTGGAAGTTAATTGGGCATAAAAATTGATCATTTATAAGCACTACTGAGGATATTTAATTTAAAAATCCAGATTAACCATCAAATAAGAGAGAATTCATACAAATATTTTTTTAAAAAAATGGAAATTAGTTTCATTGGTTTTAGGGTAAGAGTTGAGACTTAAGAATTTTCCTTGTTTTTTTTTTTAATATATCAATGAGTATGTATGCAAGATAGAATGGGACTGCAGATTGAAAGAAAGATTACTTTTAGATTGTCAGGAATTTCATGGCTTTCTATGCAACCTGAAGAATGCTGAGTAGACTGATTTTTCTTGCTCATTTCTTTAAAAACCAAAAAAAAAAAAAACCCTCATAACGAACCAGGTGATGGTGTGAAAGATACTCAATTATAAAGTCTTAAATAAGTTAACTATGTAGGACTTAATATAAGTTAAAAATAAAAGAAGCAAATAAGTTTAAGAGAAAATTACAGCAAATAGTACAGTGGATAAGTTTGCTAGTTCTTTAAGGAAACTCAAATACTTGCTGAAGAAGGTTAGTACAAAAAGTTGGCCGTTCTTTAAGTTAATGGCCTTGATACAAGATAAGAAACAAAAGCATGCATCATTTATCAAATAAAAGAACAATGCGAGACCTTGTTTTAATGACTAGGTATATAAATGTAGAAAAAGACAGAAAATATTGCTAAATGAATAATTAGACAAATTTGTTTTAATAATTTTGGTTTAAAACGTTCATATGTCTTCACCTTAGTGTAGAAAGTAATATTACACTAAAGTTTCTAATTTTTAAAAAACTTGGCTATGTTTTCTTATGGAAACTCTTATTTGAGTGTCTTGAATTTCCTACGCTGATTTAATGAATCAAGCAAGTTATCTTTGTCTCCACAAAGCTTTAAGGCTGTGAAAATTTAGAAGTTGCATTTGACTAATTTTGTAATTTTCAAATGGGGGTGAGTTGATGCTTCATGGAACATATGGGAATATCTGGACATTTTTGATTGTGGGGACCAGAGAAGTTGCTACTAGCATCTTAATAAGTAGAGGCCAGGAATGTAGCTAAACATCCCATAGCACCCCACAACAAAGAACTTTCTTGTCTAAAACATCAGTAGCACTAAGGATCTAAAACCCTGAGGTGAATAAAATTATTATGGGTTTATAAAAAGACTTATTCTTCTGATGCTTCAGATCATAAAACAGTGTTACACAGAGAGTTAACTACATTTAAAATGACCATGTAAAAAAATTTTTATATTGTTTTTGAAATTCACGTATGTTGTATGTATCAATACTTCATGCTTTTTATTGTTGTATGTATGGATAACCACAATTGTTTTATCCAGTCATCACTTGAAGGACACTATGTTATTTCAGGACCTCAGTAATTATAAATAAAGCTATGATAAACATGGTTGTATAATAACGAATTTGACCTCTATCCTTGGTTGCTGTCTCTGGAAGACTCTAAATTCATGGAATTTCCCTTGTAATAGGAGTGTCTTTGCTATTCATGAACCCCTTAGATCACCTGAGTTAATGCTAAGGCGATGAGTTGACTTAAGAAGTGAGCTGATCACCAGAAAGATCAATTACGTGAGGAGGTTTGGGACTTAGAGCCAGCTGACCGTTGGTGCCTGGAGAAGGGGGCCTGGAAATTGAGTTCAGTTACATGGCCAGTGATTCAATCATCCATGACTCTGTCACGAAACTCCAATTCAAACTCTGGACGTCCAAGCTCACTAAAGCTTCCCGGTTGAACAACAAACATATAATTATGCCAGTAGCTTGACCCACCTTTATTCCATGGGAAGGGGGCAAGGAAGCTCCACATTGTGGAACCTCCCAGACCTAACCCTATGTCCCTCTTCGTTTGAATGCTCTGATCTGTATCCTTGATAGTAAAACTGTCATCATAATTATAATGCTTTTCTGGATTCTGGCAATAGTTCTAATGAATTACTGAAACAAGAGGTTGTTGGGACTCCTGGATTCATAGTCAGTTAATCAAAAGTACAAGTGGCCTGGGCCAACCTGGGCCAACCAAATGTGGTTGGAATCAGGATTAAGGGCAATCTTGTTGGAGACTGTGTCTTGAAACCTGTAGAATGTGATGTTAACTCTGAATGAATAGCGTTAGAATTGTATTGCAGTATACCAGCTGGTGTCAGAATAAGCATTCGAATACAGGTCTTTGTGCATATGCTTTCATTCTCTTGGGTAAATACATAGGAGAGGGATTGCTAGGTTCTTTGATAAGTATTTTTTTTTCCAAAAATTGCCAAACTATTTTTTAAAGTGATTGTACGTAGCATTTTGTGTTGCCACTAGTGATTTGTGAGAATTTCAATTCCTCTGCATCCTTGTCAGTGCTGGGTATTATAAGCCTTTTTAAAAATGATTTTATTTTTAAGTAATCCCTCGACTCATACATGGGGCTCAAACTCCTGACCCTGAGATCAAGAGTCACATGCTCCACTGACTGAGCCAGCCAGGTCCCCCTGGCTTCCCCCCGCCCCCCGCTTTTTTTTTTTTTTTAAGTTTAGCCATTTACTAGAAGTGTATACTCAAATCTTTTTAACCAATGTGTATTTTTTCAAAGGCTTTTCTCCTTGTTTGTGGCTTATCTTTTAATTTCCTTAATAGTGTCTTTCAAAGAGTATATTTTAATTTTAATAAGGAATAATTTATCAGTTTTTTCCTTTTTGCTTCTAGTGTCTTATCTAAGAAAACTTTCCTTAACTTAATACCACAAAGATAATCTCTTTCAGAAGTTTGGTAGTTTTACATTTTATGTTTTGGTCTGCAGTCCATCTCAAATTAAGTTTGTGTATGATGTGAGGTATGAGTTGAGGTTCCTCTCTTTCTGCATATTGATACCCAATTATTACTGCACCACTATTGCAGAAACTATCTGTTCCCCATTAAATTATGTTGGCACTTTTGTTGAATGTCAACTGACCATAAATGTGTGGTTCTATTTCTAGATTTCTGTTCCATGGATCTATATATTCTCTGGCCAACATCATACTTTATAGCTTTATAGTAAGTCTCAAAATTAAATCATATGAGCCCCGGGACTTGGTTTTGTTTTTTCAAAATAGTTGTAGCTGTTTAGGCTCCTTTCCTTTTCCTTACAAATTTTAGAATGAGCTTGTCTGAAAAACAAAACAAAAACAAAAAACCCTACTAGGATTTTGAGTGGGATTACATTTAATGAGTAGCTCATTGAGGTAAGAATTGACATCTTAATATTGAATCTTTCAATCCATGAATATGGTATGATTTCTCTCCTCAGTGTTTTGTAGTTTCATGGACCAAGTATTTTCCATATTTTGCTAGACTTAATCGGTGTTTCATGGTTTTTTTTTTTTTTGTTATTGGAATGGTATATTTTAACTTCCAGCTGTTCATTGCTAGTATATAGAAATGTGATGTTTTATATTGACCTTATTTTCTGTGACCTTGCTAAACTCACTTAAATATTCTTTGGGATTTTCTACATGATAATCACATATTCTGTTAATATGGCCAGTTTTAAATCTTTCTAATTTATAAGCTTTCTCTCTACCCCTCTCTCTCTCCCCCTCTCCCTCTCTCTCTTACTTTACTTCTCTGGCTCAGAACTTTAGTATATTGCTGAATAGGAATGATGAGAGAGGATGTCCCAGCCTGTTTTTTCACCAGTAAGTTTATAAGTGAGCTGTAGGTTTTTGGTAGATGCCCTCAATCAGACCAAGGGAGTCTATTTTATTCCTCTTTACTGACAGATCTGATTACAAATGGTTGGTTTTTAGTGATATGGTTATTGTTTTTTAGTCTGATTTTAGTCTAGAGAATTAAATAGACAATTTTCTAATATTGAATAGACCATGCATTCCTGTGATTAACCTCAGTTGGTCATAATTTATCATCCTTTTGTTGTATTTCAGCTGCTATTACTAACATTTTTTACTGTTATGATTGTGAAGGCTATGAGTCACTGATTTTCTTGCAGTGTCTGGTCTTGGTAACAGTATAGTGGTTTCCTAAAATGAGTTGGGAGGTGTTCCTTTTTTTTTATATATTCTGGAAGAATGTGTGTAAAATTGGTATTATTTCTTCCAAAGTGTTAGAATTTACCTGTGAGGTCATAGAGTCCTGGAGTTTTCTTTTGTATAAAATTTTGAACTATGAATTCACTCTCTTGCATAGATAGAGAATTATTCAGGTTGTCTCTCTTGAGAAAATTTTGGTAGCTGACATCTTTTAAGGTATGTTTCCATTTCATCTATGTCAGGGTTTCTCAACCAAAGTGACATATGGAGAGGATAATCCTTTGCTGTGGGAGGGTGTCCTTTTAATGATCAGATGTTTGGTGGCATCTCAGGTCTCTACTCACTAGATGCCAGGAGCAAACCCCCCAGTTGTGACAACCCAAAATGTCTTCAGACAAACGTTCCCTGTTGACTGAGAACCACTGACTTAAGTTGTCAAATTCGTTGTCGTAATGTTTCTTGTAATATTCTCTATCTTTTAATGTATGTATGATGTGAAGGAATTTTCTGTCTTTAATATCTGATATTGGTAATTTGTGTCCTTTTCTTTTTCTCCCTCTCCTTCCCTCCCTCTTCTCCCTGTCTCTTTCTCTCACCTGATATTCTAGAGTTTAACTGATTTTTCTTACAACTACTTTTGGTTTCATTTGATTTTTTCTGTTGCTTTTTTGCTTTCAATTTGATTTATTTATGCTTTTGTCTTTTTGTCTGCCCTTCTGGATTTTACTTTATTTCCTCCTCGTTTTGTAGTTCCTTAAAGTAGACGCTTAGATTATTTCCTAATATATTCATTTAATATTATAAATTTCCCTCCAAGTGTGCTTTAGTTGCATCCCATACATTTGGGATTGTTTTCTGTTTATTTTCAATCAATTCAAAAGATAGTTTATTTCTATTTGACTTCTTTTTTCCATGGGTAACTTAGAAGTGTATTTAATTTCTAGACATTTTGGGATTTTTCCATATATGTGTATTGATTTATAGTCTATTCTATTTTGGTTAAAGAACACATTTTATATACTTTCCATTCTTTTTAACTTTGCTTTGTGACCAGCAAACGACCTATCTTGGTGAATCCTTCATACGCAGTTGAAAAGAATGTATATTCTGTTGCTACTGGCTGGAGTATTCAGTCATTGTTTGTTAGGTGAAGTTCTTTGGTTATAGTGCTCAGGCCTGCATCTGTACCGTTTTTATTTCCACTTTGTCTTTCAATTACTGAGAAAGCAGTGGTAGAAGTCTCCAGTCACAGCTGTTACTCTGTTTCCTTTTAGTTCTATTAGATTTCACTTCATGTTACTGAAGCTTTGTTCCTGCATATCAATGAATTGCCCCATTTATCATTGCCTAATGCTTCTCTTTATCCCTCATTATATTATTTGTTCTGATGTCTATTTTGTCTGATATTAAGAAGGGCTTAAAAAAACCATACTGCAGGCTAGTCTTAGCCCATGAGCCATAGTGTGTTGACTTCTGTTCTAAGAGGCTTCTTGTTCACAAGACGTAGTTGACTCTTTTGTTGGTGGTTAGTTGGTTGGTTGGTTGGTTGATCTCTGCCATTTAATTTGGGTATTTAAATAATATATATTTATTTTAATTATTGTTAAATTTAAATTTATCATCGTGCTAGTTGTTTTCTGTTTTTTTTCCATTTATTTTCTGTTCCCTTGTTCTTCTTCTGGATTATTTTTTATGAATCCATTTTATCTTTCCTAGTGGCTTTTAGCTTTATCTCTTTACAAAATTAATGGTTCTTCTAAAGTTTAAAATGGTTTTGTTTTTAATTTATATTGAGAGAGGCTGGGGAGGGTGGGGACAAAGAGAAGGAGAGACTCTCAAGTGGGCTCTGGACTGTCAGTACAAAGCCTGATGCAGGGCTCAAAGCACAAACCATGAGATCATGACCTGATCTGAAATCAAGCAGCAAGAAGCTCAATCGACTGAACCACCAGGGTGCCCCAGTTCTTCTAAAGTTTAAGATATACAGCTTTAGGGGTGCCTGGGTGACTCTCTCAAAAATAAATAAGCATATATATTCATATATACATATATGTGTATATGTGTGCGTACATATGTGTGTGTATATACATATATATATACATATATATGTATATATATGTGTGTATAAAGTTCTTGTATATATGTATATGTACAAGAACTTTATCTTGTGTGTGTATGTATATGTGTGTGTGTGTGTATAACTTGTCACAGCTGTGTTAAAATGATATTCTGTTGGTCTCTGTATTCTGTAAGAATGATACAATATATTTCCAGTTCCTCGTTTTTTTATTGTTTTGTTGTACATTTTATTTTTATACATATTACAAGCCTTACAGCTAAATTCTTTTTTATGTTTGTATTTGACAGATTTTTTTTAATTTAATTTATTTTTTTAATTTACATCCAATTCGTTAGCATGTAGTGCAACAGTGATTTCAGGAGTAGATTCCTTAATGCTCTTTACCCATTAGCCCATCCCCCCTGTGACAACCCCTCTAGAAACCATCTGTTTGTTTTTCATATTTAAGAATCTCTTATGTTTTGTCCGTGTCCCTGTTTTTATATTATTTTTGCTTCCCTTCCCTTATGTTCCTCTGCTTTGTATCTTAAAGTCCTCATATGAGTCAAGTCATATGATACTTATTTTTCTCTAATTTCATTTAGCATAATACCCTCTAGTTCCATCCACATAGTTGCAAATGGCAAGATTTCATTCTTTTTGATTGCTGAATAATACTCCATTGTATATATATCCCACCTCTTCTTTATCCATTCATCCATCGATGGACATTTGGGCTCACACTTTGGCTATTGTTGATAGCGCTGCTATAAACTTTGGGGTGCATGTGCCCCTTTGAAACAGCACACCTCTATCCCTTGGATAAATACCTAGTGGTGCAATTGCTGGGTCACAGAGTAGTTATATTTTTAATTTTTTGAGGAACCTCCATACTGTTTTCAGAGTGGCTGCACAGTTTGCAGCAGTGCAGAAGAGATTCTCTTTCTCGCTCATCCCCGCCAACATCTGTTGTTGCCTGAGTTGTTAATATTAGCCATTCTGATGGGTGTGAGGTAGTATCTCATTGTGGTTTTGATTTGTATTTTCCTGATGATGAGTGATATTGGGCACAGCTAAACTCTTAATTATTTACCTTAGAAAAATATTTCTTAAAGTGGTTAAAAACAAGGAAAATATGTTTTATAATTCAGTTCACTTTTACCATTTACAATGCTTTTCATTTGTTTGTGCAAATCCAAGTTTCCATCTGGTAATAATACTCCTGCCAGAGAAATTCTCATTTAACATTCCTTGTGATACACACCTCTTGCCATTGAGTTCTCTCAGTTTTTGCTGTCTACCAAAGTCTTTACTGCACCTTAATTTTTAAAACTATTTTCATGTGCATACTACTCTGGATTGACTGTGCTTTTTTCCCCCTCCAGTACTATAAATATGCTACTCCATGACTATAAAAAAATCAGTGGTTGTCAGGGGCTTGGGAGGTGGGAAGGGAAGGATGAATAGGTTAAACAAAGAAGATTTTTTGGGTGAGGAAACTTTTCTTAATAAAACAGATAGTGGATACACATCATTAGGCTGTGTCAAAACCCACAAAACTACAATACAAAGAGTTAACCTTACTGTAAATATGGACTATAGTTAACATAATCCATAGTTTACATTGTTAATATAGATTAACAATGTACAGTACATAATAATTATAACTATATTATTATATTACAATAAGCACTTGTAACAATTGTTTAACAGTAATGCAAGATGTTAATAATAGGAAAAACGGTGCAGAGTTGGAGAGTGAAGTGGAGAGGGGTAGGTATATGGAATTTTATGGACTACCTCTGAATTGTGTAAATCTAAAACTACTAAGAAAACTAAAGTCTATTAATGATTTTTAAAAATACATCACTATTGTCAGGGTTGCATGGTGTTGTATGAAAAGTCTGATGTAATTCTTTTGTTTATGTAGGTTGCATCCTTTTTTTTTTCTTTTTGCTAGTTGCCTTCAAGATTTTTTTTCTTTGCGTTAGAGCAATTTAACCGTGACGTGTCTAGATTTTTGTGTGTGTGCATACGTCTGTGTACATGCATGTGATTTCATCTTGCTTACTTACAACACTTTTCTGAGCTTCTTGGATCTGTGAGTTTATATATTTCATTATTTTTAGAAAAGTATCTTCATAGGTTTTTTTATTTCTTTTTCTCTTACTCTTTCTAGGACTCCACTTACCCATAAGTTGGTTTGATTGATTGGTATCCTACATTTTGGGGATTTATTCCCATTCTTTTTCTCTTTGTGTTCAATCCAGGATAGAGGATTTGATTAGTTCATCCAATCAACATCTAGTTTAGGGCATTCCTTTTTTTTTTTTTTTTAATGTTTATTTATTTTTGAGAGAGTGAGAGAGAGGGAGAAACAGAGTGTGATCAGGGCAGGGGCAGAGAGAGAGGTAGACACAGGATCTGAAGCAGGCTCTAGGCTCCCAGCTGTCAGGTCCCAGCCTGACGTGGGGCTCAAACTCAAGATCTGCGAGATCATAACCTGAGCTGGAGTCGGACACTTAACCAACTGAGCCACCAGGTGCCTCCAGTTTGGGGCATTCCTATTAGGTGGAGATTTTAGGACAAACCACCTCAATAGTCAGCATTGGGTCAGGAGCCATTCTTTGTCCAGTAATCTATGGCAATACTTTATGATATGGAAATGGATGCCTATATCTGATTCTCTCAGCAGGCTTAAGAGGCAAGATTTCTGATAGAGGTAATAGGCATGGCCAGCATCCCAAGTCTGGCAGACTCCTGTAACCAATACAGGTTACAAGGGGAGTAAAGTAGGAAAAGTAAAATCATGCTTTGGGAAAGGGAAATCAAGATATTTTTTATGCTCCTGTCCTAAGTCACAGACATATTATACAGTAGCTCATTTACCCTCTGGTGTCCATGAGTTCATAGGAGATACTTACTTCCATTTTACCTAGAATTTCTATGAAGAATAGGAGAGAGTTACTCTGCAGAGGCAGAGGAAAATTTAAATGACACCCAGAATCAAGTGGTTAATAATATACTGAGGATTAGATATCAGGTTTAGGTTCCTATTACCAAAGCTACACTTGTCTGAAGTTGGTACAAAGAAAACGGTTTTTAAGGAATTTACTAATTAATCCGCTCTGCTGAAGGGTAATTGTGGGGAAAGATAATCCTTGATTAACTGTAGTGAGACTTCTCCCTTCCTGGTTACGGCTCCCACTTATAATTGAATTGTACTGTATTCAGTGAGGGAAAAGAAAAAGGACATTGGAGTAAGATTTTCATGGGTAAAGTAGTAGTTCTATAACCCACTGACTCTGTGATCCTGTCACTAACAAAATCATTCTGGGGCAAAGACCAGCGGGAGCCTCAGTTAGGCTCATTCTTGAATTCAAATGCTTTCAGGCACACATAATTGACTTATGGAGAGGTCCTGAGACCCCTCTGGAAGAGAATGTTTCCTACGGAAAGAGGGAGTCTGGGTTAGAAGCTTGGTCAGATAACATTGCCCCAGTCATCTGAAAGGAATAGCAATACTGAGGGCAGCATCTCAAAAAGGGGCCTTCCCAAAATTTCTGTAAAGCCTTGGTGTAACATGGCCATTATTTAGGACTCATACAACTGAGAGCATAGCGCAGAGCAGCAGCTGAGAGGTAAATTCTCCTCACTTCCCCAGAAAAGCATTGGGCCCCTGTGGGCTCTGAAGAAGAGAGCACATCTTGGGCACCTGTGAACCACTGGCAAGCAGAGCTCTCGTGGGCCTGAGCCCATCAGCACACAGGGCTCTGGGCCCTGGCTCTTCCTGTGTGCATTCTTTTTGGGAATTATTTTCCTGTTAGCCTAGTCATTGGTTAGCAATTTGTTTTTCTTTGGAGACTTTGCACCCGTTAGGAGTTAGGCTTCCTACATGATGTCTACACCTTGTTTAGCAGAGCCATTTCTTTTGCTTGAGTTATTGCTGAGCTTACAAATTACCTGGGGGATTTTCTTATGTGGATAGAGAAACATCAAAAAGTAAGAGGTAAAGAAATGAATGATTCTGTTCCTTCAGTCTGTCTACCAGAAGGTATTTAGAACTACCCTCTCATGTTGGTCCTATGAAGGCATAGAACCTCAACTTAGGGAATTTAATTTATTTCTATTGAGTGATAATCATGGAGATAAATTTACCAAAAACCAGTTTACAAATTATAAAAAATAACTTGCTACTTTTCCATCTTCTTTTTTTTTAATGTTTATTTATTTTGAGAGAGAGAAAGAGGGAGAGAGATGATCCCAAGCAGGATCAGCACCATCAGCACACAGTCTCACACAGGACTTGAACTCATGAATCATGAGATCATGACCTGAGCCAAAACCAAGAGTTGGATGCTCAGCTGACTGAGCCACCCAAGTGCTTCAGTATTTTTTACATCTTCTTTTTTTTTTTAAATTTTTTAATGTTTGTTTATTTTTGAGACACAGAGACAGAGCATGAGAGGGGAAGGACCAGAGAGAGAGGGAGACACAAAATCTGAAGCAGGCTCAAGGCTCTGAGCTGTCAGCACAGAGCCTGATGTGGGTCTCAAACTCACAGACCATGAGATCATGACCTGAGCTGAAGTTGGATGTTTAACCAACTGAGCCACCCAGCCACCCCAGTATTAATATTATTATCCCCATTCTAGAGCAGCAGAGCCTCAGTGACAAGGGCAAGGTACATAGTCTGTGCATGGTCACACAATTAAGACTCGGTTGAGCCAGAATTCCAAGGTGTTCTCAATCTTTACACCATCTTGCCTTCAAATAGTGAAGAAAATGCTACTGGGTGGAAAGCCAAGCTTGAAAGCATAGAGACTGGACCATGAATCACAGTGGGGACAAATGGCCAGGACAAGAAAACCCACGACCCATGATGTATGAGCGTATGAGGTTGACTGATTCATGGATGTGGGAGCCCTGAACACACAACACTAGGAAAAGGATGATCCTTGGACAACTGGGCTGCACGTAGGAAATGTAAGACATTATTAATGTTGCATATCAGTTAGTAGACCTGTTCCTATGAAGTGATGGTGGTGGATGCCAACCATTTCCTTTGAATTATTATTCTCATCAATTCTTATCTCCCTCCAATAATTTGGAAGGAAATATAAATCTATAAATTGTTCTACAACCATAGGATCATACATTCAAATTGGCAGATTGGCAAATTAGAATGCTAGTTTCAAGAATAAATAAGATTTCCAAAGTGGCTTAGGTCAATGTTGCTTTAATCTCATATCAGAAGGCCTACATAAGTTGTCCTGGGACTCAGTCATGCCTTAAGGACTGATAGGAGCAGGATTTCTGGGTTCCTCTGGCATGAACCAAAACACATTTTGAGGTGAAACATTCTTAGAACTTCTAAGTACAGAGGTTTCAAGAATGGTAGGCCTCAAGGGAAGAGTATGATGTCTGTTACTCATTTTAAAAATTTTTAATATTTACTTCTTTTGAGGGAGAGAGAGACGGAGTGTGGGGAGGGACAGAGAGAGAGGGAGATACAGAACCGAAGCAGGCTCCAGGCTCTGAGCTGTCAGCACAGAGCCCGATGTGGGGCTTGAACTCATGAATCATGAGATCATGACCTGAGCTGCAGTCAGTTGCTTAACCAACTGACCCACCCAGGTGCCCCTGCCTGTTATTCATTTAGATGGTCCTCAAGTCCTAGTTCCACTTTGAGTTTGATGGTGAAAGCTATAATGAAAGATCAGGTCAAAAATGAATCAAGCCAGGATCCTGAGAGCACCTGGTGGCAGGAACCTCGGCACCAGCTCCAAGAGACAGCCCCTCAGCATGGAGCTCAGGGGTCTGCAATCTTTGACACAGAGGTGTGACAATGAGGGCCTCACCAGCCTTGTGGTACCTTAAAAAGGCATTAGTCAGCACAACACAATGAGCTGGAGCTGGTGAGGAAGGGTGAAAGCTGCAGGGTAGTCAAGAAGACCAGGATGAGGAACACATGAGATGCTCCTAGAACAGTTCCAGGGGGATTTGAGACATGTGTAAGTTCTCCTGCAAATGTGAATGGAGGCACAGAACCATCACTAGTGGCTGTATTGCAACCCAATGTATACCTCCAGCCTGTGCTCACTATGCAATGGGGCTAGGTGGCTGTTCTCTAGAAATGTCACCCTTTGAGTCTCCTGCGCAGAATTCATGAATCACCAGGGGCACCTGAGAGATGCTTTGGACGATGGTGAACCAGTCAGTACCATTGTGATGTGAGCTTGCAGCTTCCTAAAGTCTCTCTAACAAAAAATTCAGGCTTCAGAATAGATATTCCTCAGACAGTAAATTGGAAAATTACGATAAAGAGACATTTGCACTATTCAACAGGTCCTTGATGATGCCGCTTTCTAAAAGACACAATCTTTGAGTCCACACACAGTTTGGAGGAGAGGAGCACTTCAGATTGCTGGAGATCAGAGTCCACTCTCTCGGAAAATCTTTCAGCAACAGGTGTTACTTCTTTTTGTGTTCAGGACATCAAACCCTCAGAGAAGCATGAAATTTTTCCTAACGCATCTTAGCTACTAATCATTCACAAAGAAATGAAATTTTAATGGAGTTGTGAACACATGCCTTTTGTCACCTGTTTTTGCCATCTTGGTTTGTTTTTCTTCCCACAGCATTTTACACCTCCTAATTGAATTTGTGACTGGTCCCTTTCCTCCCAGCTGTTCAGGCCTAGAAAGCACACACACACACACACACACACACACACATTCACATGGGTTACTGGAGCTTAACATGGTACAGGGATTGAGCCAACAGCATTGGCCAAGTCATACGCAGGTCTTGGGGCCCAGCACTCCTGGTGCCTTATTCCACTATGCCCTGGTAATTTGAGACTAGAGGTCTGATATGGAGTCTGCAAAATTCAAACACTGTCAGAAAGCCTATCCCATACAAACAGGGCTTTCTGGGGGATTAAAGAGACCTCATACCACAGGGTGGCCTATGCAGGAGCTTTGTGATATGAAAAGTGACTTTGTTGGAGAACCTCTGTGACATCCTCCCCATACGCCTGAGTCAAGCTGCCCTTGTGTTGTGATTTGTGGGGAATATGTGCAGATCCTGGAAGCCAGCAGCAGGCACACATACCAAGTTAGGAGTCTAGAAAATTGGAACATGTGATTTTTGATCCTGCACTTCACACAATGCCACGGAGATGTGAACGGGCAGAATTAGTGTACGTTCTTTTTTGGGCGACAGTGTGAATTTAATCCCAATCCCAATGGTTGCTATTTTCCAAAGAATACCTATGGAGTTGAGCAGAGAGAATGATATGAATTCAAAAATCTACCAGGGGAGTATCACAATATCTTTATCCATAAGGACAGCATTTCTCTAGACGCGGGTACTTCTGAAGCCTCACTGTAAAATCACTGTTTGTTACTTCTATACCTTCCCCAGGACAATGAGGGATGTTGGCAATAACATGGTGTATTAAAAGGCCATAAATTTATCAGCAGGACTCAAGTAATATTTGTGTACAAAGGCAAAAGTCTATGGCTGCCTTGTAAATCAAAAACATGGTCCCAAAGAGACAAAGTAAATCCAGGAAAAATCCAAAATACATAAGAAGATTCAATTTGTGATAAAAAGGTTATCTCATATCGACAGAGGAAGGAAGGGAATTTAATAATGGATGTTTTGAAAATAGTGAGCTCATTCATATCTGTTTATCATGATAAACTGAAAATACATTAAAAATCCCATGTGAAAAAGAAGTTCTGAAAGAAAATATTGGGAGGATTTCTTTGCATCCTTCAAGTGGGAAAGGTCTTTCTACTGATGATTCAAAACCCAAAAGCTCCAGGGGCTGGGTGGCTCAGTTGGTTAAGCATCTGACTTCAGCTCAGGTCATGATCTCGTGGTTCATAGGTTCAAGCCCCACGTCGGGCTCTGTGCTGGCAGCTCAGAGCCTGGAGCCTGCTTCAGATTCTGTGTCTCCCTCTCTCTCTGCCCCTCCCCTGCTCACTCTCTGTCTCTTTCTCTCAAAAATAAATAAACATTAAAAAACGTTCAAAATCCAAAAGCTATAAAATGAAAAATTCAAGTGCAAAAGATAAAAACAACTTTTGCATTATAAATTATACATCAAGCATATCAAAAATCAAAATCAAATGACAAACAGAAAAAAATAAGAATGAAAGGCTAAATTCCCAATACACAAAGATCACCCCAAAATCAATTTGAGAAAGATTTACTTTAAACATAAAGGCAGCACGTTATTCACATTCTGCATCTTGTCTTTGAGCTTGGTGATAGCTTCTTTATACTTACACTGTGTTTTATTGTTTGGGGAATATCTTTAACCCAACCAGTCCCCTATTGATGTACACATGTATGGGGTATTCCTCCTCCCCCAAATCTTTTGCTTTAAATAATTTTTCAAGAAAAATAATTGCAGCGTTCAAGAGCTTAGACTGTGAAGTCAGTTTGCCTGGGGGTTCCAGTTTTGGCTATTATCAATTTCAAGCTACATGACCTTGACTTCTGGCCTCTGATTGTTCATCTGTTATTCATAGTATGAACTATCATACTATGATAGTTTCTGATACTGTTTATAGTATCAGCAACATGAAATGGTGGTGAGGATTCAATGTGTTACTATACAAGTAGAGGATTTAGAGTAGTACCTGGCCCATGATGCTGTGGAAGGGTTAATCATTACGATTATCACTATATGCCAGACAACATATAAATTTTATTAGCTCTACTTTTACAACCTCTACTTTTATAATGTTTAAGACTCAGAGAGAGAGAGAGAGAGAGAGAGAGAGAGAGAGAGAACTCAAGGGAGAGATGCTTTTTTAAAAAATTTTTAATGTTTTAATGTTTTTGAGAGAGAGCAAGAGATAGAGTGTGAGCCGGGGAGGGGCAGAGAGAGAGGGAGACACAGAATCTGAAGCAGGCTTCAGGCTCTGAGCTGTCACACAGAGCCTGATGCAAGGCTCGAACCCATGGAACCACGAGATGATGACCTGAGCCCAAGTCAGATGCCTAACCAACTGAGCCACGCAGGTGCCCCAGACATGCTGTCTTCTAAAGTCAAAAAATGGGATCCAATGGTGAGAAAATAATTCTATTACTTGCTGTTTCTTGCTTTTCAGTGACGAGCTGCTTGCAAATGCAGCCTGACAGGCATCAGGCCTGGATGTCAGGAAGTGGGAAGAGCAGCCCTAGAACCTGCCTTGAAATAAGCATACCAGGGGCTTCTGCTGCAGGTGGTCCCAGACAACTTTTCATTTAACTTTTTGAAGTAGATTTTATTTTTTCCACTTTAAAGGTAAAGACTGAACCCAGAGAAAGCAAGTTCATAGCCCACTAATTAGGAAGTGTTATTGACAAGATTTGAACTCAAGACTTTGGTTATCGATGCTGAGTCTTATCTCCACCAAACTACTACTACTACTACTACTACTACTACTACTACTACTACTACTTCTCCTCCTCCTCCTTTTTCTTCTTTTAATAAAGAGACTTTATTTTTTCAGCACATTTTTAGATTTACAGAAAAATTGAACACATAGTTCGAGTTTCTACATTACTCCTCCTTGTTTCTGTTATTATAATACATGTATATAATACATGTACATAATATTACACAATAATAGAATATCCATCTTGCATTAGTGTGGTACATTTGTTACAGTAACTAAATGGATACAGTATTGATGCACTAACTGAAGTATATGTTTTACAGGTGATTTTTAGGGCAGTAAAACTATTCTGTAAGATACTGTTATGGTGGACACCTATCATTATACATTTGTCAAGACACACAGAATGTAAAACACAAAGAGCAAACCTTGTGAACTATGTATGTAAACTGGGCACTTTAATTACTGCAAACCAGACAACATTTTGAGAAAGTACTGCTAACTGTCCCCTAGGTGAATGCTTGAATCTTAAGTGTAGTGACTTAAAGAAATGGGTCAGGCTCGAGTTTCTTAAAAGTTACACCAGTGTATAAGGATAACAAGCATCATAAACCAGTTCAGAAGAGAAAATGTTGATTTTATTGAGGTGTTCTTTCCAACTTCCTTTGGGGTATGTTGCTTGCTTGTGTTTTGCATTTTAATTTATATCGCAAGTCCATGAAATGAGTAAGCTTGATTTCTAGGTTTCTTTGTCAATGTCTTCCAAGTCCAGGACATATTCTTTCAGCACATTCTTGCTAATATTTTAGTGCTATGTACAGCTAATGAAGAAAGAAGGAAGTTCTAATTCTGCTTCAAGATTTCTTGTTACTCTGGAAGATTGAGACTTGAAGGCATGGAAGAAAAACCACAGGCTTCATCGTCAGTCAGTTCTCAGCTCATCAATGACTCAACTGAGAAATGTTAGGAAAGTTACTAAACTGCCCTGAAAATAAGGTAGCCCCTTTATAAAATCAGGATGCAAATACTGCTTGTGCACAGTTATTCATTCCAATGAATAGAGAGAATATAAAGAGGATACCAACCCAGCAGGTGCTCAGTCAAGGTAGATATTTGATTAGAACTGATTTTTTACAGGAGATTCTCTTCTGGTTATCTGATGCCCCCTCCTGGACAGTCCAGAACCTGTATTAAGCAAGAGTTCATTTATTTGCTTAAAATATAAGGTTATTGAGGATTCCAGAAGCAGTGCTTCAGGAAGAATCTGAAATCACAGCCAGATATCCAGCCCTACCAAGAAGAAAATCCAAGAGCGAGGCACTGGGAAGAAACCAGAGAAACAAGATAAGGGTGGAAGGCAGAGCCCAGAATTTTCTGAATGATAATATTAACTATGATAGTTACTTTCTGTTGACATTTACATGTGCAGAATTTGTATATATTATCTCAATTAATCTTCATTGAAATTCTATGGTACATAGAGTAAATCTTCATGACCTTGGATTAGGCAACAGTACCGAAAACACAATGAACCATAGGAAAAAAAGTAGAGAAATTGGGCTTCATCAAAATTAAAAGTATTTTATTATCTGTGGAATCTAAAAAAAAAAAAAAATCCAAACTCAGAGAAAAAGAGATCAGACTCTTACCAGAGCCAGAATACAAAGGGAGTGGGAAATGGAGGAGGGTGATCAAAAGATAAAAACTTCTAGTTTTAAGGTGAGTAGGTACTAGGGATGTAATGTACAACATAATGACTATAGCTAACACTGCTGTACATCTGTAGAGAAGTTGTTAAGAGAGTAAATCTTAAGAGTTCTCATCACAATGAAAATTACTTTTTCTTTGCCTTTCTTTTTATTGTACCTGTATGAGAAGTTAGATGTTAGCTGAACCTATTGTGGTAATCATGTCACAATATATGTAATTCCAACTATCATGCTATATACCTTAAAACTATACAGGGATATATGTCATTTGTTTTTCAATAGAACCGGAAGAAGCTTAGAAGTATTTTGTTTCAAAGAGCACACAATCAAGAAAGTAAAAAGGCAACCCACAGGGAGAAAACATTTGTAAATCATATGCCTGACAAGAGACTTATATCCAAAATATAAAAAGAATCCTTACAACTCAATAAAAAAAGGCAAATTCCTCAAAGAATGGGCAAAGATCTGAATAGACATTCCTCCCAAGAAGATATATAAGTAGCCAATAGCATGTGAAAAGATACTCTATGTTGTTATTAGTCATTAGGGAAATACAAAAAACAATTGGGATACCATTTTATATTCATGAGAATGACTTTACCAAAAAATACAAACAAGGATGCAGAGAAATTTAGAACGCTCATCCACTGCTTGGGAATGTAAAATGATGCAGCCACTTTGGAAAACAGTTTGGCAGTTGCTCAAAATGGTAAACACAGAGTTACCATATGACCCAGCAATTCTACTTCTGGGTATATATACCCAAGAGGGAGGAAAACATATATCCACACAAAAATTTGTTCACAAATGTTTATATGGCAGCACTATTCATAGTAGCCCTAGTTGGGAACAATACAAATGTCCATTATCTGATGAATGGATACAAAAAATGTGGCGTATTTATACAATGGGATATTATTTGGCAATAATGAGGAATAAATATTGGTACATGCTACAATATGGATAAATGCTCAATGAAAGAAAGTAGTTACAAAAGGCCACATAATGTATGATTCTGTTTACATGAAATGTTCCCAGTAGGCAAATCTATAGAAACAGAAAGTAAGTTAATGTTATCAGGGATGAAGGGAAGAAAGGGAGATGAGATATGACTATTCGTGGTTATGGAATTCCTTTTCGGGGTAATGAAAATGTTCTGGAATTAGTGGTGATGGTTGCACAACTCTGTGAATATACTAAAGAGTTCTGAAATGTATTCTTTAAATGTAAACTGTATCATATATGTATTAAATCTTAATAAGTCTGTTAAAAAGTATAAATTAAAAAAAATCTTATGAAGTAGGTGTTCTATTTAATAGATAAAGTAACTGAGGCTGGCTGAAAGCCAAATGAGCTAATGATGGAGCCAGAACTCAGCTGGAGTCTGTCAACTCCACAACCAGGATTTTTTTTTTTTTTTTCTAATTTAGATTCAAGTTAGTTAACATATAGCATGGTATTGGCTTCTGGAGTAGAATTATTTTTTTTAATGTTTTTATATGTTTTTTTTTTTTTTATTTGAGAGACAGAGAGAGACAGCGGGAGCAGGGGAGGGTCAGAGAGAGAGAGGGAGATACAGAATCTGAAGCAGGCTCCAGGCTCTGAGCTAGCTGTCAGCACAGAGCCCGACGCGGGGCTCAAACCCATGAACCTGTGAGATCATGACCTGAGCCGAAGCCCGACACTTAACCAACTGAGCCACCCAGGCACCTCAGGAGTAGAATTTAGTCATTCATCACTTACATATTACATCCAGTGCTCATCCCAGCAAGTGCCCTCCTTAATGCCCATCACCCACTTAGCCCATTCCCCCACCCAGCACACCACCAGCAAGCGTCAGTTTATTCCTTGTATTTAAGAGTCTCTTGTGGTTTGCCTCCCTCTCTGGTTTTAAAATTTCATTCTTTTTGATTGCTGAGTACTCTTCCATCATATATATACACCACGTCTTTATCCATTAATCTGTTGATGGACATTTGGGCTCTGTCCATAATTTGGCTATTTTTGATAGTGCTGCTATAAACACTGGGGCCCATGTGCCCCTTCCAATCAGCTTTTTTTGTATCTGTTGGATAAATACCTAGTACTGGAATTTCTGGGTAGGGTAGTTCTATTTTTAACTTTTTGAGGAAACTCTACACTGTTTTCCAGATGGTTGCACCCCTTTATATTCCCACCAACAGTGCCAAAGGGTTCCCCTTTCTCCACATCCTCACCAACATCTGTTGGTGCCGTAGTTGTTAACTTTAGCCATTCTTCCAGGTGTGAGGTGGTATTTCATTGTGGTTTTGATTTATATTTCCCCGATGATGAGTGATTTTGAGCCATCTGGATGTCTTCTTTGGAAAAGTGTCCATTTATGTCTTCTTTCCATTTCTTCAATGGATTATTTGTTTTTCAGGTGTTGAGAGTGGTAACTTCTTAAAGATTTTGGATACTAACGCTTTACCTGATACGTCATTTGTAAACGTCTTCTCCCATTCTGTGGGCTGCCTTTTAGTTTTGTTGACTGTTTCCTTCACTGTGCAGAAGCTTTTTATCTTTATAAGGTCCCAATTGTTTATTTTTGCTTTTGTTTCCCTTGCTTCTGGGAGACATGTTGAGTAAGAAGTTGTTGTGGCCAAGGTCGAAGAAGTTGCTGTCTGTTCTCTCCTCTAGGGTTTTGATGGTTTCCTGTCTTATATTTAGATCTTTCATCCATTTTGAATTTATTTTTGTGTACGGTGTAAGAAAATGGTCCAATTTCATTCTTCTTCATGTCACTGTCCAGTTTTCCCAACACCATTTGCTGAAGAGACCGTCTTTTTTCCATTGGCTATTCTTTCGTGCTTAGTCAAAGATCCAGACATTTGTGGGTCCATTTCTTGATTTTCTATTTTGTTCCATTGATCTATGTGTCTGTTTTTGTGCCAGTACCATACTGTTTTGATTATTACATCTTTGTAATACAGTTTGAAGTCCAGAATTGTGATGCCTCTGACTTTGGTTTTCCTTTTCAACATTACTTTGGCTCTTCGGGGTCTTTTCTGGTTCCATACAAATTTTAAGATCGTTTGTTCTAGCTCTGTGAAAAATGCTAGTGTTCTTTTGATAGGTATTACGTTGAATGTGTAGATTGCTTTGGGTAATAAAGACATTTTAACAATATTTTTCTTCCAATCCATGAGCATGGAATGTTTTTCCATTTTTTTATGTCTTACTCAATTTCTTTAATGAGCATTCTATAGTTTTCACCGTACATATCTTTTACCCTTTTAGTTAGGTTTATTCTTAGGTATCTTATGAGTTTTGGTGCAGTTGTAAAGGGGATCCATTCTTTGATTTCTCTTTCTGCTGCTTCATTATTGGTATATAGAAATGCAACAGATTTCTATACGTTGATTTTATATCCTGTGAATTTGCTGACTTCATGTATCAGTGCTAGCAATTTTTTGGTTCCACTACGTACATTCTTGACTAGAATGTTCTAATGCTCTAAAGCCTTCCTGAGCTAGAGAGAGAACCTGAAGTAACTTTTGCAAGGGAACTTTGGTCTTAGACCTCCCAGAGGTGTGCCACTGCTTAATGGTCAGGCCTGGTTTCTGAGGCAGATTGTTTTGCCATGATTCTGGTTCATGACTTCATGAATGAGTGATCTCAGCATGCTGAAATTATTCATTGGTTGCTAAGATCTTGACAAGACCAACTGATGTGTATGGCACAGAAAGCTTTGTTCCATTGCACAGGACATTCACTGGGATATACTAAGTCCAGATGCTCTGAAACTTTGGTGTCTTTCAGCATCACCTGATAATCTTGTTGAAAATGCAAATAGCCAGGTTCAACCCCAGACATACTGAATTGAAAACTCAACATCACTACCTGGTAGTGTTGTCAGCTGGGTGAGATAGAGACAGAAAATTTGGTGACAATGGATAGGTTCTTGTAAATAGGCATAGCTAACTAAAACCTCCAGAGGAGGTTATTCCAAGTCTGGCCCCAGAGGCACTGTCGGAGAGCAGGGAACAGCTGTGTGCCAGACGCTGACTCCTAGCGGTTGTAGGAGGAGCTCCTGAAACCTTGCTTCAAGTTGTGAATCACAATAGGGGCCAAAGGAGCAAAACTTTGATTTTGAGAGGTCCAGTCCATGTTTTGACTATATCGAGAAAAAGAATTTGTCTTCTTTTGACAGCTACTCACATAATCAAGGAAATATAAAGTTTTATTAAAACTGTAGATTGAATAGTAATCAAAATTAATCCTAGTGTGTATGATAGAGGAGGAAAAATTTTGGTGCCATAATTTCTCTCTTCATGGTGTTGGAATTAAATCAGTTGAAATGTATTTCTGTACCACAATTTAGGCTTCAATAAAAGTTTGCTAATTCGTTGTCTAGTGACTTTCAAAAAAAAAAAAAAAGAAAATAGGAAGTTTTGAGTAGAATTCATCCCCCATTTTCCACCATAGAAAACTATTGTTTTATGCTTTGACGAATACAATCCCAGATATATGACTCTGAGCCTATGTACCTGCAGACAGAATCTTTTACACTTTTACATAAATGGGGTAACTGAGTCAATGCATGGTATTTTGTAAACTTGATATCAGTATCTTTGGGAACTATATGTTTTTGGGAGAAAAGACCCCATCTCTAATGAAAGAAAAACAGCTTGGGGTTGATTTCTATAGCTTAAGAAATTTTTAAAAAATGTTTACTTATTTGAGAGAGAGAGAGAGAGAGAAAGAGAGAGAGAGAGCAGGGGAGGGGCAGAGAGAGAGGGAGACACAAAAACCAAAGCAGGCTCCAGGCTCTGAGCTGTCAGCACAGAGCCTGATGTGGGGCTCAAACCAGGAATTGTGAGGTCATGACCTGAGCTGAAGTCTGATGCTTAACTGACTGAGCCACCCAGGCGCCCCTGATTTCTACAGTTTTATAATAGTGACCATTTTATATGATGAATAAAAACAATCCTAGTCTTAAAGTACATATCCCAAATCAAGAGATCACAACTTTTTTATTGATGTTTATGTTGTTACCCCTTTTTCCTATGTTAATTGCAAAGCTAATAAAGAAATAGATAGAAATAAACAGTTCATTTCTTCCATAAATTTTTAGCAGTACAGAAAATATAATGGTTGTCAAAAATTTTTATGGATGCTTTCTAGATGCATGAATGTGTACAGGTCCTTGGCAACAAAAATTGTGGTGTTTGAGAATTTTTAACCTTTAAGTTAATACTTTCATATGTAGAAGGACAAAACATTAGTTTTTGTCACTCTGTTTCTTTGTAATTCTAGAATTCTACAGCAGCAAGAATCAACTTATATGCTAGTCTATAAGCCTCAGTGTACTTTGTAATAAACATACACTGAAAATGTCCCAATTATTGTTCACTGACATAAATTGTAAAAGTTTTCAAAACCAAACCTTATGTTCCAATAATCACTCTTCCTGTCTTCAGGGAAGTCAACAAAATATTTTCACTTTTTATTTTGGGGCATGTCTACATGAGATTTGAATTCTTGATTCCAGAAACCAGAGCAAGAGGTAAATTAATTCAGAAAATAAATCAGGTGGAAGATATTTTGTTTGGAAACATTTTGTTTTTTATTTACCATGGCATGAGGACTGGTCCTAAAAGTATTAGCTGTTTTTCAAGAGAAATATTTAATTTGATCTACAGAAATAATAAGGAGCAAACCTTTTTTCTTAATGTTTATTTATTTATTTATTTTAGTTTCCAGTATAATTAACATACAGTGTTATATTCATTTCAGGTGTACAATATAGTGATTCAATACTTACATACATTGTTCGGGGCTCATCATACATGTATTCTTAATCCCCTTCACCAGTTTCACCCATCCCCCCACCCACCTCCATTCTGGCAACCACCAATTCATTTTCTGTATTTGAGAGTCTTTTTTGTTTGTTTGTTTGTTTGTTTGTTTGGCTCCTTTTTCCTTCGTTCTTTTGTTTTGTTTCTGAAATTCCATACATGAGTGAAATCATATAGTGAGAAAGAGCAAATCTTTTATATTCACAGTTAAACGGAGTATTAGTAAGGATTAAGAAAACATCTGGAACAAACCAACAGAAATCTCCTATGCTCAATGATAGCACATTTAAATATAAAGATATGTATTTGACACTTTTTTTCCCTCCACATGTATTTGCCTTCGCCTACTGTTGATATGAATTCATATTCTTTTTTTAGAGGTGTATTCCTCCTTCTAGAAGATATTAAAATTCTCTTGGGATATCCATAAATAAACAAAAAGTTCTTTTTAACTTCAAGGGATTTTGCACAAATATAACTTTTCTGCTTGTTACCAGTTCTATCTTTGTAATTGGACAGCTTGATAAAGGTGAAAATTAAACTTTTTCAAAAAAGCATACAGATACCAATCACTTATTAAAACCATTTCCTTTTTATAATATGCCCTAAGGGACTACATTGGCTTTTGATGTCTGCTAATCCACAGAATAGTGGATCCTTTTTTTGTTTTCTGAACCCGATGGCAATGCCTGAGTTAGGGGCAGGGAAGGTGGGGGGGGGGCAGGTATAAATCATTCCTAGGTTTTGAAGGGTTAATGTTAGGAGTTTAGATATATCACTTGTTTTTAGCCATTTCAGTTACTGACTAACCAATTATCACTTGTAGATAGTGACAGAGCAAAGAAACCAAAGAGAAAAAAACACTGAAAAATAGAAGCGTCCAGTGGCATTAACAGTGCTGGGCATGCCCTACCTTCCTTGCAAAACGCAGTGTCAGGATGGACTTCAGAGGCCTTTTTGTATTGGCACACACATGGGGACACCCCAGTTGGACAGAAACTCCTGCTTAGGGTGAAAGTTTTCCTGAGATTTTTTCTTTGAATGTTGCACCTCTGTGCCACCAAACACTGAGCCTCAGGTGAGAACGCAGAGCCTGACAGCCCTTTACATGGATGTGAATGTTGAGATAAATGAATGGAAGCCCACATGGGGGTATTCAGTCTTTATAGCTGCTCAGTTATTTAGAGAGAGATTCTTGCTCTTTCGGGAAGATGTCAGGCTAAGTTCACATGATCCTTGGTAAAGGCATCTGCATAGGCTGCTGTATTGCACTCACAAAGAGTAGGTAACACCAAGGCTGGTTCATATTGCCCCACTGGGGACATTATGTCCATTTTGAGATCCTGGCCAAAGGCAGGTAACTCACCTAAGGAAGTGTGGGGCAATACTGGCAGAATCAGAAAATGTTCGAAAATAGCATTGGGAAACTGAAGGTATGTGAATGGGATTCACCGCTTTCCATTTACTGGAATGCTGGAGCAGCTATAACATCAGAGCTCAGAAACCCAAGTAGGAGCCGTGGTAGAAATTACAAAGGAAACAGAAGTTTCTCTGAAGATTGAGAACCTCTAGACTGCTTCGCAGATGCTGCTTCCTGAAGGGACTACTATTAAACAATAAACGTTACAGATCTCTTATTTAGATTTATTGAAAAGAAGGTGTTTTTCAAAAATATTTTTAAACATTTATTTATTTTTGAGAAAGACAGAGACAGAGTGTGAGTGGGGGAGGGGTAGAGAGAGAGGGAGACACAGAATGGGAAGCAGGCTCCAGGTTCTGAGCTGTCGCACAGAGCCTAAAGTGGGGCTCGAACTACTGAACCATTTGATCATGACCTGAGCCAAAGGTGGCCACTTAACCAACTGAGCCACCCAGTCGCCCCCAAAAAGAGGGTCTTTTAGAGGCCACCTAATAGATACATTTTCAGTGCAAAAAGGTGGAGTACAGTTATGGATTGTGAAAAGGATAGCATATATATTAAAATAAATAGATCACAGTCTTAGCTCTCACTAACTAGACTTGTAACCAGGGAATTTAATCTCTTTGTGTCTTATTTATCCTTTAAGAAATTAACATAAAAGTAGATAAAAATACAATTTCAAATGGCAAATGTATTATTATCCTTAAAATTGTCATATCACTGTTAACCTGAAAGAATAGAACCTTTTGATATCCTTCAGGCTTCCTGAAGTATTTATTATTAAATCTTAATATCATATAGCAAGATGAGATCTTGAATTAGACCCTGAATGGAAATATCTTTATTAGATTATGGTTAAAGCTTGAAATATTGAACCTCAGTTTAAAGGATGAGAGTCAAAAAGACGCTTTGGGTGCCTGAGTGGCTCAATTGGTTAGGCTTCTGACTCCTGGTTTTGGCTCTGATCATGAATTCAGTTTCTGAGTTTGAGCCTCACATCAGGCTCCATGCTGACAGTGTGGAGCCTCCTTCAGATTCTCTCTCTCTCCCTCTCTGCCTCTCCCATGCTTGTGCTCTGTTTCTCAAAAATAAAATAAACTTTAAAAAAAAAGGCAATTGATAGGCTGAGATAAGCAGACAAAGCTGAGGAAGCACTTTATGATGAAGTGTATCTGCAGGGTCCTATGCACATTATTGTTAGATATAGTAGAGAAGGTATGACTCTATCTGCAACCTTTCTGAGCTAAACAGTAGAAGCTAAAATGACAGGACCGGTCCTTGGTTTCTGACAATAATAGAGTAGTTAATTGAAGACGAACTCTCCCATTGAGTTTATCTAGGCATGGTAGGCAACAGAAACAAACATTGGTTTCAAGACCGTAGATTACTATCAAGGCACTCAGAAATTGAGGCACAAAAATCCCAGAGAGAAGGGAAGTGCATTGAGGTGTGTACATTCTTCCTCAAAACATTAGTGACTTTGTAGGTGACATCAAACCAAGAGGCTTAGAGGCCAAGTAGCTGCTGCTAATAAAACCTGGGTAGAATTTTGAGCTATTTTATCCCCCTCTCTACCCTTTTATCCCCAAGGGTAGAGAAGGGGATAAAAAGGGATTTGAAGGCCCACCAAGAAGTAGGAACACTGGAACACCCACACTTCCAGTAGGATGTCAGAAGGGACTACACCCTGGGAGTAAGGGCAAATTAAAAAATACGAGCCTTTATAAAGAATAAAACCCAGTTTTTAAACAGTTAAAGCCCAGATTAGATTAAGGTGATCTGCCAATACTTCAACTACTCATCTCCCCTACCCACTCCCAAAAGTAAAATAAATCCTCTCCAGAGGGAGGTATGTGGATGGCTCAATTCGTTGAGAGACCAACTCTTGATTTTGGCTCAGGTCTTGATCTCATGGTTGTGGGATCAAGCCCCACCTTGTGCTCTGGGCTGGGCATGGAGTCTGCTTAGGATTCTCTTTTGCCCTCTTCCTCCTCACTCACTCTCTCTCTCTGCAAGAAAGAAAGAAAGAAAGAAAGAAAGAAAGAAAGAAAGAAAAAAAAATCCTCTCCAGAGTAATATAACACCAACAATACACTTAAATTATCTCTAAATTCTGCCATTGCATTCATTCATTTTATTATGCAGGAAAATACGGGCAGATAACTAAAAACAAAGAGAAAAGATATATTAGAAATCAATAGGTAGTTCAATTATTGGAGCTTTCCAACACAGACTTTAAAATGACTATAAGTATTGTTTCAATAAAATCAATAAAATGAAGAATTTCATCAAACACTAAAATATATAAAAAGCAAAAAATTTCAAGTACTGAAAAATAACTCTAGGTCTGAGTTTAATGGATTAGATATCTCACAGGATTAGTGAACAGAAAGATAAATTAGAAGAAAACATACAGATGAAGAGGGAAAAAATGGAAAATACATAACCCAGTGAAAAAGTCTAACATACATGTAGTAGTCGTCTCCAAAAATAGAGAATAGAATGGGACAAAAACAAATATTTGAAAAGATTTGAAATATACTGAGAATTCTCTAAAACAAATAAAAAGACATAAAGCCATATATTGAAAAAGCTCTATAAACCTCAAGTAGGGTAAATATAAAGAAATCACACCTCAGCACATCCTAGTAAAAGTGTTAAAAAAATCACAAACTAAGAGAAAATGTTAAAAGAATCCAACAGAAAAAATACAGTACCTTCACAGGAGTACCAATAAGCTGAATTCTCATAGAAATGGTAGAAGTGAGAAGACAATGTGCTAACAGCTTTGAGGTCCTAAAAGAAATGCCAACCTAGAACTCTATATCCAGTGGACAGGTCTTTCAAAAATAAATTCAAAATAAAGGTATTTGCAAACAAAACAACTGATGGTTGTCAGAGCAGAGGTGGGTAGGGGGATGGGTGAAATAGATAAAGGAGAAAAGAACACACTTAACTTGAGGAGTGTTGAACAATGTATTAGAAATGTTAAATCGTTGTATTGTACACCTAAAATTAATATAACACTCTGTTAATTATACTTCAATAAAAAAGGTAAAAAAGAAAACCAAACTGTTCTAAAGACTAAAAAAAAAGCAAAATAAATGTATTTTCAAGAAACCAAAAAGAATTTGTCACTACCACTAGACTCTAAAAGAAAAATCCAAAGTGAATTTTCAGGAAGAAGAAAAATCATCCCAGGTGAATGCATTGAAGTGCAAAAAGGATTGGCAGGTAATGGAAAGGCTAACTACATGAGTCAGTCTAAATAATTAGTAACAGCATGAAAGAATAACATCTTAAAGGCTTAAAATAGGAAGGATGAAAATACATGAGAATTACAGGATGAAAGGCAGGAAAGTGAATAATGGAGTCAGAGTGTTGTAAGGTTCCTGAAATGTTAAATGTCCTGAAGAGGTAAAAGTAGTGAGTCAGGGATGCGTGTTATCATCTCTAGTAACTGACCAGAGAAAAGAAAAACCATATATAATAAATAAAATAATAAAGGGGGAAAGGGAAATGATAGAAATCACTGATGAACACAAAGGAGGGCAAAAAGAAAAGGAAGAAAGGTAACATGTAAGACAAATGGACCAAATAGGAAAAAAAAAAAAAACCAACCCAGTAGCATCAAACTTAAATACATATGTTATATTAACTATAAATAGAATTCAATTAAAAGTCAAGAGTTGTCAGACTAGATTGGAAAATAAAACATCTGTATTCAAAAAATACTTACAAAGAAAAAGGAAGAATCAAAGTGAACAGATTAAAAAGATAAAACATGCAAACTTGAACCAAGAGAAAAATAGGGCTGAGGGAGGTATGTGTATGTCAGATAAAGCAGCCTTCGGTAAAAGTGTTTCTTCATGATGGCGAAAGTTATCAGTACATCAGCACAGTGTTTAATTTGTATGCGTCTAACAGCCCCAGCCTCAAATGGATGAATCCAAATTGACAAGATAAATCACAAAAGTGGCCGAATGCACAATTGTAGGAATTGTGGGATACACCACTCTCAGTAACCATAGAACAAGCGTGAACAACGAGCCCATGGTGTTACAGATTGCTTGAATAGCAAAATTATCAAATTTGACCAAATACCATAGCCCTAGTTTTACACGTGATAATGGAGTATTGGTTATGTTTTTTAAATGTATTTTTCTGTTAGAGAAACATATTGTAGTATTTTACAAATGGGATGAAAGGCCCTGAAGACGGTGGCTTTAGATAAGTCACGGGGGACAGGATGCATTGGAAAGGAAACGTACGTACAGTAACATTAGAGAGGTAGCCTGGCCTGGACTTCTGGCCCCAGTGTCCGAGTGAGACTGGAAAACAACAGACAACACAAAGACAAAAAATTTGCAAACACAGTTTTCACAACTTAGGTTGCTTATCATTATGCTTCAAAACTTTTAAAGAGCATGACAATAGCATAAAACATTTTACAAACAGCCATCAACAAAACTCAGTGACATCCCAGCATTTTATGTATGTCTATTATTTTCATATTTTGTTGTAAACCTATAAAAACTGGAGCATCATTTCTCTTCCATTACAACGCACCATTGCTTTGATATTTTGCAACAACTTCCCTTTAACAGAGATTCCTTTTCTGACTGAATATGTACTTGGAAATGCTATAAACAAGTAATTTAAATCTTCCAGAGGTTAAAATTTAAATCTTTCCAGGGAGTATAAAAGTCTCAATGGATCCAATTCTTTTGTAGTTACCTCTAGTTAAATTATGCTTTACTCGCAAAGTCGATTTTTAGCTCAGTTCATTCTTCTTGAATATACTGGCTAACATGTTCCATTTCTTTTTTCAAGTGAATAAATCACATCAAATGGTATTGTAAAGATCATATTAGATCTTTAGATTTCATTGTCAAACCTTTTGAACAGCTTCCAATTGGAAGTCATTTTTCATATTAATGGTTCAAACCAATCATTTGTTAGTTGCCATTAAAACAGAAGCTCTGGAAATTCTGTAGGAAGGCTTTTTTAAAAATTATTTAAACTGTCAATTAACTCTCATTAAGTTTTTCTTTTACTTTAATGATCTCATTTCCTTCCAGTTTAAGAAGGATTTCATTTAAACTTTTTAGGATATTTTAGAGAGGCTTGTGTAATTTTGTATTTTAAGTTGTATTGCTTAATATTTCATTTGATAAAATAAATATCAAAAGTAGTATTCAACAGTGGTATCAAATAGTAAACCATAGAAAAAAGCAGAAATAATTTCCTTTGGAGGGTCAACTTCCTTGATAAGATATACAAATTCTTCTTCATATCATTGAACATTTTACAAAATAATCTATCATTTAATGGATCACTCCTTATTTTATAAATTAAACTGGTAGCATATATTGATCTATCAAGTCTCTTACTATGGTTCTTGGCAATTAGTTGCCATGGAATAGTATAATGAGTTGCTAAAATATTTGTTGCTACTTCTTTTAAGCTCCTATAAACCTATTGCTAAAGAATAAGACACAGGCCCAAAATGCAGTTGCTTATGCTAACCCCCACATTACCTGAGACTTACCTATAATTTCAGCTCTGCCCGAAATAGAATCTTAAACCAGTCAGGAATTGTCTGATGAGCACTAGTGAGGAAATCTGCTCAATAGACAACTATTCCCTAAAGGAAAGTAACTTTGCAAATATTAACCGTTTTTTTCCCTCATATAACTTTCTTGTTCCCACTCCCTTCTGCCTATAAACATTTTTTATTTTGTATAGCTCCTTGGATCTCCTTTCTTCAGCTAGATGGGATGTTGCCCAATTCAAATGGATTTTTTTTTCTCAAACTCTTAAAATTTTTTAATATGCCTCAGTTTATCTTTTAATATTGTGTTGCTAACCAGTTATAGTTGCAACTTTATCTTTTGTATAAGTAACTATGTTGGGGAAGGTAATACTTTCCCTGTTAAAAAGGTAAAGACTTCAAATACTGACAACTCTTTTTTATCCATTGTCAGTAATTTAGAAAAAGTCATTCCCTCGGGTTCGTTTTCTCCTTAACAGGGCTACCTACATGTAAGATCTCATTGTCACGAGAATTTATGTTCATTTGGCTCTTTATTACATGACTGAATTTTGCCATCTTTCCTCATTTTAATAGTTATTCTTTATATATGTGTGTATATATATATATATATACACACATATATATGTACATAGATATAATGTTTTTAAATTTATTTTTGAGAGACAGAGTGTGAACGGGTGAGGGGCAGAGAGAGAGGGAGACACAGAATGAAGCAGGCTCCAGGCTCCCAGCTGTCAGCACAGAGCCTGATGCAGGGCTTGAACCCATGAACTGTGAGATCTCCAACTGAGCCGAAGTGGATGCTTTAACCAACTGAGCCACACAGGTGCCCCAAAATTAATGTACTTCATAATAACTATAATCTTTGGGATATTTTACTGGGTTTTGAACATGGACAGAAATATCCCCCTTTTTTATTCAAGCCCTCCCTAAAACTAGCTGACTTACTAGCTAAAAAGAAAGTAAAATTTTAACTGGATCAACTAAATGGTCAGGACTCAGTAATGTAAGATTAAAAGATAGATTTTTTCTCCTACCATTTTTAAAAGCTTCTCTGTCAGATATTCCTTCTTCACACCTTGATGATATTTTCTGACCACTTTCAGTTTCATTTTTCAGGGATTAAAAGAGCAGTCTGATCTAAACTGAACGTCCCAGATCTACTTTAGTGCTTCTCCCTTGCCCTTGGGCCTGACCCAGAAGGTTGGGGAGGGGTGTGTTGAGTCGTCTTGTCTCTTTCTTGCTTCATATCTTCCTGACTTAACATCCTTTGCCTCTGGATCTTTCAGAGTTGGATGGGACAGAGGAGTAAGACATATGGGGCAAAAGAAGAGTCTTATTTATTTAGCTGGTGCTGCTTGGAGCTCTTAGCTGTGAAGTGCTCTCTGGTCTGGCAGGCTCCTAATACCAGCTCGGTTTTCTTTAAAATAAAAATTTTTTTAAATAGGGACAGAGAGAAAGAATGCAAGTGGGGGAAGGGCAGAGAAAGAGGGAGACAGAGAATCTGAATCTGAGCTATCAGCACAGAGCCTGACACAGGGCTTGAACCCATAAACAGTGAGATCATGACCTGATCCAAAGTTAACTGACTGAGCCACTCAAGCACCCCTTAGTGGTTATTCTTGAATCAGTATCATTCTTAAAAGGAAGGCAATACATTATTTTGTTTAGATTTTTTCCCCTTTGTCACATAACTGGTAAGATCAGCTTTCTCCAACATTGGGTACCTTATCCCATCTGTGATCATTTGTACTATTTGATGATCTTTCTGATTAGAAGATTTTAAAACACTTGAAGTAGCAGTATTTATAGTTTTCAAACATCTTTCTTAACTCTTACCAAGATAACTCTATTTTGCCCACTCTATTATTGTGTTTCTTGTAAAATGTTCAGTTAATCTTGCTGATTGTTTCCTCAATTTAAAAAAAAAGTACGCAGGCACATTTACAGGGCCAAGAGATGGATTGTCTCAATCCAGACCTATTAGTTGTGAAAATAATTAAATATTACCATTCCAGTTGGTAATTAAACTCTATTCTGAGTTTCTGAGTTTTCAAAGCAGTATGTTCATATGTATTTTGTGTTTGTATCTAAAACAGCCATAGGGTCTAGAGTCAGATGTTTGTAAGTGGGTATAATATATGTTTTTCTCATCTACACTGATGTCTAGAGAAGTGTTTGGATGTTTGGAGGAATGTGGGACAATCTTTGGTAGTATTGGATTTCTAGCATTCGTGATCTCACGGTAAATACCAATAATTCTTCAGTCACTGGGAAAACCAGTGTTTTCAGAATTTTCCATGTCTCCATTGAGAAACACTGGATTAGCTTATATTATTAAATACTAGAATATCTCCTACATTGGCCCATCAGAAAGACTTGAGTCAAAACATTTAGCTTTAGTTGTTACCTTCGAAAGACCAGAACAGGATAATCTTAGTTCCATATAAATAGAGAATGTGAGGCAAATGACACCAAAACTGTACAGGGAGAGTCAGGAAAGAGTAGCAATGAGGACATTTTCTGACATAAAACATTGTAACATGTGATTTTCCATAACAATAATGACAAAAGTAATCATAATTTGTTGAGGGATTACTTTGTGCCAGGCCCTCTGATTATTTTTTCACGTATTTGAATTTTGTTGAATCCTTTCAACAGTCTAATCTGCAATAGGTATTGCTATGCACTTGAGAGGAAAGTGTATTCTCAAAAAAGCTGCCTGGTGTGTGCTCTAAGCCTGATGCCTGGCTTCTAAGCAGGTGGGCTCTGAGGATGGGGTTTGAGGCTGGGGTCTAAAGATCACCACTTTGCTCAGACCCAGGAAATGTACAGAGTGAATGGTTGAGAGCACAGCAAACATCATCTATGGGGTTTTTCCGCCCCTCTATATCCTAGGTTCTTGATTTTTTTAAACGTTTCTAGGTGCAGTTTCTATTTGATAAGTTTCTTCCTCTCACTTTTCAAAACTGAGCTATTAAATTGAGCCAATCATTTTTTAAAAAGCACCTTGTCATATCACTCCTTGAATTCTTGGACTGATTACCAGAGTTTTGTTTTCTTGTAGGAGTAATTAAACTCTTTCTGTATCTGATTATTTTCTGTAAATAGGCAGAAATTACTATTTGGAGATAAATGATTTCCAGCAGAAACTTGGAGCATCAACTTATTGGCTAGAAAGAAGCCATTTAGTCCAAATATTTGTTGGAGAAAACAATGTCTTTGTTAATCCCTGTCATTTGGGAACGCAATATTGATTCTTCCTCTAAATTCAGATCTGTTGACGTATCATTGATGGTGATAGTTGGGCTCAGAAATGTGTAAGGTAAGGCAAAAAGTGCATGTTATTTGGATTTCAGTCAGATGCACCCCAGTTGGGTACTGGCATTGGCAAATGATTGCAGAATGGCAGAAGCACCATCAGAGACTCACTGAGACCAGTTTTGGCGAGGAGAGCCTTTTCCACATTAACTGAGGTGCTTCAGGTATGGAAAATCTCTTTTAAACAAAAGCAATTTTGCCTTTAGTCTGACTTCGCCTCTCCTAATGACAGGAGGTGACTATATTAAAAAACAAATAAGCAATAAAAATGCTTAGTTACTTTATTGTTTATATTCAGTACTCTTGGGAAAACAGAAGTTACTGAGGAGAGAAAGCCATAGCTGATGTACTTACAGATTGTTTATCTGAACTGGCAGAAAAGGTTAAGAAGTTCTAGGATGCATAATGTCTTCCAGTGATGAAATCTGTCTCTATAAGTCCAATTGAGACTATATTTATATTTACAATATTTAATGAATAAAGAAAAATAAGATCATTGGGATGTGGCCTCCAAAGGCTAATATTAATCTCAAAGGTCATAGTCTTTTTTTGGGTGGAAATTGGGAGCCATCAGGAACCTTGAGAGAAATTAGTCAAAATACTGTGTACGCAACACTGGCAAAGAAGTTTTAGGAATAGTAAAGGGTTTTCCAAGAATTGGTAACACATATATACAAAGTGTTCATGTTGCTAAAGTGTACACGGGGGCACAGCCTGATAATGAGGGGTTTACCGAGGCTGAATGCGGAGAGTGTTGGCAGATAAAGTGGCCTCTTTTGGGATCTGACCCCCAAACAAATACCACTGTGCTTCCCAGACTGTCCCCTAAATTATTCAATACATGTAAACCTTCAATATAAAGCTGGCAGATTTGGCTTGATTACAGTAACATTTTAAGCTTAGGGTCAGGTTAGGGGCCAAGGGTAAGATCTAGGAGGATGATTGGAAAAAAGTGATGTATTTTTAAATATCGTGTGAATTTTAGCCCCAATTCTGTGGAAAATGGCGCCAGCAAAAACTTACGTTTTGAATTTATCATTAGAGAGTTCAGCCCTGGGGAAGCGAGAATGAGGGAAGTAGGAAATGAGGCAGAGGAGAGAGGGGAGGTCCAAGGGAGAGCGTGACAGGGCAGGAAAGATTTACCCCCCTCCCCAAGGTATTAACTCTTCACAGGATATGAACTCCCTACATCCAGGGTGCATACTATTGATCATTAAGAAGATCCCTGGCTTCTCATGCTTCAGCAACAATAGAGAACCTGCAGCCAGTGAAGCCGTGTGTGCCGTAGGCATGAGGTGAAGCACTGTGGGCTTGTGCCGTGGAAGCTAATGCAAAACAAGTGGCCAGGAGACAGGTAGGGCCAGGAGAATCTGAAGTAGCAAGTATGAGTCCGGATAGAGGGGGTGATGGGTGCCTGGGTAGTACAGCCCTTGAAAGCCTGACCTGTCACTGTAAATCAGGATAAAACTTAGTTAATACTCTATATAGAAAGACCTGGAAGAGAGGTCATCTCTGGTCCCACTGTAGCCAACAGGACACAGAGCAGGTGCTCATTCTTCTCCGGAACAGATGAGGACCCAACTGTTATGGTGCACCGTTAAGATGGATTTGATGGAAGGGCACCTGGGTGGCTCAGTCAGTTAAGCTTCCCACTCGATTTTGGCTCGGGGCATGATCCTGTGATTCGTGAGTTTGAGCCCCACATTGGGCTCTGTGCTGATAGTGTGGACCCTGCTTGGGATCCTCTGTCTCTTCTTCTCTCTTTGTCCCTCCCCCACTCTCTCTCTCAAAATAAATAAAGGATGGATTTGATGAAACGTAGCTGACAACTCCAGATGGTATAGCATTAAGGAAATGTATTAACTCAGATAAGAGGAAGTCTAGAATTTGGTGAATTCAGCAGTTGAATCATGTTCAAGCTCTCTGCTCTCAAATAGGCTACCATCTGCCCAGATTTCTTTCTTTCCTTTTTTTTTTTTTTTTTTGAGAGCTAGTCCTATGTAATATGTTCCAATATCATACATTTTTCTGTTTCTCTTTATACAACAGCCCTGGCACCATAAGATAGAAAATTCAACTGTTTTGTCAGCTGTTTCACAACCTCATGAGCAGAGTTGCCAATTTCCCAGCTAGAAACATGAGTTGGGTTCTCATTTATTTCTTCCCTTTAGTTTGCATTCACACAAATCCACGTTTTACATTCCCTTATTTGCCATACGTCCTCTTCCGGTATCATATTTTGTACTTTTAGGATTCTTGGTTGCAAACAACGATAAGAACGTGGCTAACTGAAGGAGAAATTGAATCTATTCAAAGTATATCTAGGCTGCCAGCATCTATGGGAAAGCTGGAGAAACAACTCGGGCAGACACCATGACAGGTAAAGCACAGCCAAAATTCTGCCACAGGATGGTCTGCTTAGACTATCACTGCTGGTAGCGCTGCTCGCCTACACTTGTCCCCATGCAGCTGGATTCACTGTCCCTGCGACACTCCTCCCCCCCCCCCCCCGTTGAACCACCTCACCCATCTATTGGGAAATGATTTCTCATGATTATGATTTTCTTTGCTAACAATCTTAAAAAGTTAATAACGTGCATTTCAGAAGCAGAGACCTCTGTTAATTGAACTGATTTTTTTTCCAGTCTCTGTTGTCTCTAAAGACCTGGCTTTTCAAATAATGAATCTTAAACATTATCCAATGGCCAACTGCATTATCATGGGAGCTGCTTCCCTGCTGGGTTTTCACTACAAATGATTGATGTTTTCTCCCTATTGGTTCTACTTCAGTTTTAATCAAATAAAATCAGGTAATCTGAGTTTTCTGCCAGAGTATTTGGTGTGTTTTCTGGTAACTAAGTGAATAAATTTATTGAGCATGCATAGCTTGAAATTTTCTGGTGATAGTGTTTTATTGATTTGCTCTTCTGTAATTAAATCAAATAAGCTAACATTTCTAAGTATCCAAGCAGAGTGAACATGACTTAAACATTTATCAAACTGGATTTGTTATTTTGTGCAATTGTGCTGATGGGCACACTGAACCATGCAAGAGGAAATATGAAATGTTGTAAAACCCACCTATTATCCACAGACCAAAGTCTACTTTTATCTGAGCTGTCCAGATTTTTTAGCACCAGCTGAGGAGGAAAAGGTCTGAGTAACGGTGGCTTATATTACCCATCCCAGTGTGATTACAGTTAGAAAAAAAAAAAGGATTCTTTTTAGCCTAGAGGGTCTTTCAAGGAACCTCGAAACTGTGACTACATTTCACAGATGTTTTCAATGTATTTAAAGAAAAACGGTAGAAGTCAATAAAAATTTTTAATTTTGAAAATGAGATCTATAAGTTATACATGAACAAAACATTTAACTGACTTAATAATCGTTAAGCCAGCTTTTAAGAGAACCTAAACTAGTCCACATTTTTCTAGAATAGTATGTATCTCCATTAGACCAGTTAGGGGCATTCGAAAGGAAGAAACCAGAGCACAGAGGGCTCTAAAGAATCCCTTGTATTAACAAAGTGAATTAACAGAATCAATGACTAGATTATTTTGCTTTTCATGATGTGTAAGGAAACACTCCCCACCAGGCCCTCTGCCATAACCACAGACTTGCTGTTCATGGACTTGATTCTGCTAAAACTGCGAGTGGGAAATTCAATCTGAATAAACCTAGAAATCTAGTCTCTCTCTGTCGCGCTATCTTTTTAACCAAAGAAAAAGACCAGGGTTTAAAGAGTGACGTATTGAAACTGGATGTCATTGTAAATGGTATCACTGCATCCTCGCAATTCTGTTAGGGCACAATGGTGGGAGGGAGTCCCCATTCTACCAGAATGGCAGCACTGGAGGAACAAAACGGGGCCAATCTGGAGAGCATTCATCACTCCTCATGAGCATTGCTAAGTGAGTCCTTCTGGAAAGGCTGTTTAGCTCCTGGAGATACTTCAAAAGAGCCCGTGGAAGCCTGGGAAAAGCAGGTTGCCCCCACAAACTGAAGGGCTCTGGGAGCTACCTGAGTTTCTTGGGCCAGAATGTATTCTGTATTTGGCAGTATCGAAAGTAGCTGAATGAGATCCATTGCAGACTCACTGAGTGTGTGGCTCTTGACCTTGGAAAGATCAGGCACTCCCTTTCAAATGCCTGACACCGTAATCCTAGTTGAGAGTTACGGATTGGGAGTGACCTGTGGTTTTCAGGTTTCCTTTTGATCTTTCAGCCCCCCTCATTTCCTGCTCTGCCACATGTGCATTCCAGCACAGTAACTGTCCCTGTTCCTTCCCTAGAGAGCTGCCCACCTGCTCACCACCGGCCGCCTCTTTGAAGTGATGGGCTTCTTTTCATATGGCGCCCCCCATCCCTCATCCTCCTACTCCTTCAGACCCTCCCTGTCCCATTACACACACACACACACACACACACACACACACACACACACACACACACTGAGCTCCTAGTTCAAACTGTAGAAGCTATTGTGATCTCTCTACATTTTGATTTCCCAGGGCAAAATATACTATGGTTTTAAATGATTTTGTAACTGATAGGAATGACACCATTAGGCAAATATTATTCAGTGCCATTATTAAATTTCTCCTCTCTTCTGTGTGGTCACCTGAGGGTAATTTATAAGTACAAACAACTGCACATTATGATCCAGCACAGAATATTTCTTGCCACTTTTCACTTAAGCTTAAGTTATAAAAAAAGCTGTTGTGGCGTTCATATGGAGTTGCCCATAATTTTCTAGTTAGTTAAATCATTTATCAAATGGCTGTCAGTATCCCTATTGTTCTGAGTGTGTCTTTTTAGAACAGCAGTAAAAAATGCTTAACTACTTGATCTAGTATTATTTATTAGTAATTATTTAACAGCAAAACAAAATCTCAATTTCTCCACTTCTTAGTGACCACTGGAAAATAAAAGCACAAATCAATTTTTTTATAGAAAGACCTATATCCTTAATTTAATCCATATCAGTACAGAAGGCAGAGTCTAGAATAATGCTGAAGATCTTTTTATCCTGAGGTCTCCCACGTTATATTTTAAAGCACGTTCCAACTAGAGGGATAACAGGATGGAGACTTGCTTCATTTGTTAGCTGGGCACAGGTTTCTTAACTTCTAAGAGTCTCAATCTCCTCTGTAACCTGAAGGTAATGGCTTCTCCCTCCCTCCCTAATCATAGGGTTGAATGAGACTAGTAGTTGAAAATATAGGAACTGGCTGTCTAAGTAGGAATCCTGAAACAGCTTGTGTGGAAACTGGAGGGCAGCTGGCCCATGCTGACTTCCTCTTCCTGGGGAGTAAGTGAAACTCAATGAATGGGTCTTTCCTCCAGTACGTTCTGGTGAGCCACATCTTTCAGGCTCCCCTCTGCTTGTCCCAAATAGATTTCTTACTCATTGCCTGGCCATAGCCCCCTGACGTAGCAATTCCAATCCCCCAAGGCACAGATTTTTTAAAAAAAGCATTTGCCACATCCCCGGGATGAGTTTATAATATTTCTTCCCCTCCAGCCATTTTGACCAAACTAGCATGTTCATGTTTGGAGGCTTCCCCACCCCTCGTGTGACAGATAAGATGTCTTAACAAATGGTTGATGACTACATATTAATGGAATTGGACCAATATTGAAGACTTTTCACAAACTTCTTTCAATTTAATTAATTTTCTTTTATTTAGCATGCTAAAAATCCTTTCTGATTTTTCTTACTACTTTTCTTTTTTTTTGAATTATATTCACCAGGATCAGTTCCCTTCTATGGAAAGTTTACAACAAAAAATTTGATTTATTCATCATACTGTTTTAACCCATGTTAATTTTTTTATCCATTGCCATTATAGGGGACTGGGGGGGCATTATTTCTTTAATTTCTTTAATTTATGAAGATGTCTTTGCCCACAGAAAAGCTGGAGGAAGAATAAGAAAATGCTCTTATACTCCTCCCATAAGTACATTAAATTTACCATAGTCGTTCTAGCTCTTCAGCACATTTTCCCTTCCCCAAATCAGTGGGAGTGGGATGCAGAATCATAGCAGTTCACCCCTACACACTTGTCTGTCCTGAGTACATTATCTACAAAAACCAACTCCTTATTTGAATTGGGCTCATAGTTAAGAAGGGGGAAATGATTCAACCAACATGAATTCAATAGCGTCAACTAACATAAAGTTTATACTGAATTTTTTCAAATCATCCGCAAGTGGTCCTTTGTAGTTTTTTGTTGTTTTCATTTTTTGGTCTGAGTTTGAATCAGCTTTATGCCTCACACATGGCCGTTGTTTCCCTGTGAAAGAAAGCAAAATGGGTAGTCTTCCATTGTTGCACCTCACCTACGCCATCACAGTCTGGAGAGCTTTGCCCTCTAAGATAGACAAAAGTAACTGGGTCACCTGTATGTTTCTGAGCCTAAAAAACACAAGGTAAATTTGAACATTTGCACAAACCTGAAGTCCCTCACAAAAGCAAACTTAGACTTTACTTTCACAGTGCTAACATTGGGATATATTTTCCAACCTTTGTTAGTATGTTAATTATAAGAGAAAATTTCCATCATGAGCAGACTCCTGTAAACATGGTATCCTTGAGACGTTTTGTGTTTTCCTTTATGTGCATTTGTAATTTCTTTTTTTATGTTGGGCTCATTCCTTTGTGTCTTTTTGCATGTCCTTTATTATTTTTTTAAGTTTATTTATTTTTGAGAGAGAGGGGGGAGGGGAGAGAGAGAGAGCACAATTTGAGGAGGAGCAGAGAGAGGGAGACACAGAATCTGAAGCAGGCTCCAGGCTCTGAGCTGTCAGCACAGACCCAACGTAGGGCTTGAACTCACAAGCCATGAGGTAATGACCTTAGCCAAAGTTGGTCGCCTAACTGACTGAGCCACCCAGGTACTCCTGTTTGCATGTCCTTTAGATAGTTGCCTCTCCAAGTCTTTGGGTCCTCTTGAATCTCTCAATCTGAAGCAATCCCACTGTTTCCCTCTGTTCTTCATGACACTGATTCCTTTCAAGAGTCTATGAGTATCGAGTATCGTGCTGCAGAACATCCCCCTGTGAGAACTGTTCAATGTGATAAAATCCATGATCATCGTTACTCTTTTTGATCCCAATATTGTTCCAGATTAGCCAGGGTGCGCCGCTTCGATAGCCAGTGTCCTATTGATGTTTGAGCACTTTCTTGCTTTCTGCTACACTGAGTTGTTCCAGGTTCATCCCAGCCCTGGAATCAGTTATGTCTCCAAACAGTCCTTGTTCCCTTTTACTGGAGGTTGTATTTGGAAATCATGATCTAGGACTTTTCAATAGATAAAAGCTAGGATAATAAAAAAAAATTTTGTATTGATATATCCAAGTCAGTTCAACAACACATGAGTTTTCCCTGCTTTCTCCCATTCCATTTTATATCTCTTCCCTCTGCAGTGAAACTACTGGTTCCTAACAACAGCACTATATTTACTCCTTCATTCAAAACCACAATATGTCAGAATTACAATACCAATAGCAACAACACTTCTAAGTAGTTTAAGATTATTTTGTATTTTGGGGGCACCTGGGTGGCTCAGTCGGTTGAGAGATTGGGCATTTGACTTTGGCTCAGCTCATGATCTCATGGTTTGTGAGTTCGAGCCCCACATCAGACTTGCTGCTGTCAGGGCAGTGCCTGCTTCAGATCCTCTGTCCTCCCCTTTCTCTGCTCCTTCCCCACTTGCATGCATGCCTGCTCTCTCTCTCTCTCTCAAAAATAAATAAAACATTTTTTAAAAAGATTACTTTGCAGTTTTTTTGTTGCCAGAATATATCCCACAATACTGTGTTCTAATTACATGAATGACTTCTTTTCTCTGTCTGATCATGTTATTAATTACATATACTTTTAGCATAATTAGTTTCTCATTACATTTAATTTTAGAGTTTACTTTTTCTATCATTTCTGATTCAATTTTGTTTATTGGATATGTAAAACATTTTATACAGTGGAAAAGCCAAAACTAAAAAAGAATTTACACTCAGAATAGTTTTGCTCTTCTTGGTAATCATCTACCTCATTCCTACCTCTTGCTGCTGGTAACTAATTTTGTTACCTGATCTACCTTTCCTGTGTTTCATATAAGCACCAGCTAGATGTTTTCTATTCCTTTTATTTTCTTAGCAATAGGTAGAGTTCTACATATACTCTTGTTTTGAACTTTGCTTTTTTTACTTAACAATATAAGCTCGAAATGACTCCTAACTGGCTCACAGAGCCTTCTTCATTATGGCCATGATTTCTATAAAATTCAATTCTCCTGGCCTAATGGATTTTTCTATCAATTTTAAGTCAATAGATTTACTGTGTGCAGCCAATGTCACTTATGTTTTTTTTTTTTCCCAGACCAGTTTTTTTAAGTATTTCACTGTCACAAAGATAATATTGTTTTTCATCAAAAACAAATTTTTCTCTTTGTTTTCACATGGCTATTTTTAAAAATCTCAATAGTAAATCCAGTATTTTAAAAATATGTGCATTATTGGGGCACCTGGGTGGCTCAGTTGGTTAGGTGTCCAACTTCAACTCTGGTCATAATCTCATGGTTCATGAGTTTGAGCCTCATGTAGGGCTCTGTACTGACAGCTCAGAGACTGAAGCTTGCTTCAGATTCTGTGTCTCCCTCTTTCTCTGCCTCTCCCCCACTCATGCTCTCTCTTTCTCAAAAATAAATAAACATTAAGAAAAAATAAAAACAGTGGGATTATTTATTTTACTCTCGCTTTGCCCCTCCCTGGCTTCCTCACTCTCTCTCTCTCTCTCTCAAAAAATAAACATTAAAAAAATAAAAAATTGGGGGGGCACCTGGATGGCTCAGTTGGTAAAGCATCAAGTTGGTTCAGGTCATGATCTCATGTTTATGAGTTTGAGCCCCTCATTGTGGACAGTGCAGAGCCTACTTGGGATTTCTCTCTCTCCCCCTCTCTCTTTGCCCCTCCCTGACTTGCTCTCTCTCTCTCTCTTTCTCAAAATATAAATGAAACGGTGGGATCAAAAAAAATAAAAATGGTGGGATTATTTCTTTTAGAAATGTTTATTATTAATTTGATAATTAACCTGTGATTTGTATTTGTTTCTCATCTAATCTATGAGAAGATTTTTAAAAGTTTCCTTCAGGATACGCTATTATTCAGGATTAGATGACAAGTCACTTTCACATTCTTTACATCACTTTGGTGATGGTAGTCATAGACCATGTGGCTGGGCAAGCAAAGAGTAAGTGGCAAGGTAAAAACTGATTAAAAGTCCCCTGGTTTAAAATGACAGAGTTAAGGGTGCCTGGCTGGCTCAGTCAGTAGAACATGTGGCTCTTGGTCTCAGGGTTGTGAGTTTAAGTCCCACTTTGGGTATGTGGCCTACTTTAAAAAAACAAAAATTAGAAAACAAAAAATAAAACAAGAAAGATATCTTGGTAAATCCAGCCTTAAGATGGCAGAGTTAAATAGTGGGGTCAGATTGTCTGGTTTATCTTCAGGACAGCTGTGTGAAAAGTCTATGCTGTTGCGTTAAACAGATTATTCTGATCTGTAGCCTGTAAGATTCATCCAAGTCGGCTTTTGACATTGTATCAGATGATAAGAGCCTCTGTTATTACTACAAATTGGAGTTTTCTAGTAAATTATTAGAGGAAACTCTTAGAAGAATTTGGTGAGTTGGTAGCTCTATTGCTCAAGCCTGAAAATCTCAAAAACAAATTTCACCAACTATGTCATTTGCTGGTGATTGTGCCAGTTCCAACATGGTCCCTGTTACTGTAGTTGGTTTAATTCTGGAAAATGCTGTCACTAGGCAATAAGGACTTACTCGTCAGATCTCAATGGCTTCTTGAGGAAAAACCCAAACTTAGACCTTTGTTGCAATTCTTCCACCAACTTCTTTCTCTGTGACATTCCAAATATTATGTCAGTTCTCTCTTTTGGAAGTGATGTTTCAAACTGGAAGTGCTGAAAGGTGGGTAGGAAATTGAACGTAGAGAGGAGTGACATAATCTGGGGGTCAATTTGCCTTTCTTCACGTTTCACATTGAGGCGTGACCATATTTTCACAAAGTTCAAGAGATTTCAGCTACCCTTGCTCTGCCACTTATCAGCCATTTCGTCTCAGGCTCTCTTGCATAACAGCTATTCATCTGCAAATTGGAGGTAATGCTATTTACCATTAGTGCCCTCCTCACTCTCTTCCATGTTGGAATATTATTTACATGATTGTTCTCGGTTCTTTGAAGATCATGCCTCTGTAGAGTGATGCTTGCCAGTGGTTGCTGTAGACCTCTAAACTGTGCCTGTTTACAGACTGTACAAATAACTGTAAGGCATTTTTATTATTGCTGTAGCAATAGAGCCGTATGACACCATTTGGCCCCATGTGCACTTCCTAAACCTTCTCCATCGTACTAGTTTTACTTTGGTGGCTGTTGGAGTTTGCTCGGCTGTACTGGTTAGGAAGTGAGTACGAGCTTCGGAGTTTGATGTGATCGAATATGGTAATTCTTTCAAGTCATCATTTATTTTAAAACTGGAAAGTGCGGAAGGATTTACTTTCTTTGCTCCATGGCTAGCCCGTACATCATTATGAATATCAAGCCTGCTGGCAATATACTTTTCATTCTGGGTAGAGCAACTCTAGAAGCACATATCTATGGATTAGAGACCACCAGCCTATGGGAGGGAAGTAGAATGGAGATCCAAGTTTGAACCTTAGCTGTTACCCCTTGCCTTTGGTTGGACATGTCTGGAGATGCTTGAGATTGTGGCGGTGGGCTTCTGAAGTGTGTATTTACAGGCGACAGAAGGTACTGGCCCTAACTAAGGAGAGAGTCTGAAGACACAGGCCTAGTCTTATCAGAGGGTTCTGGCTTTGGAGTAGAGGGTGGAGCTGAGGATAACATGACAACTGTCCATTTGAGGTCTCCTCTGGCCCAGCCCACAATACTGATTTGGTGGGAAGGGGCTTTGAGTGGACCAGGAAGGGAGGGGTTCACAGAAAGTCTCATTGTGCTACTACGGATTTAAAAGCTCTGTGTTTTAGGAACTGTGTAATAGATTGAAGGAGTCTTGTGGCTTTGCTTTGGTGGATTGGAACCTCTGGTACCAGCAGTTCTGGCAGTGACAGAACCCAGAGGAAGTGGTATCCAACGTGTGAGGCTCCCCTGGGACTCCAGAAAACATTATGTAGTGGAGTGTGTGTGTGTGTGTGTGTGTGTGTGTGTGTTGGGGAAAACATGTATGTGGAGGCACTTCAAGAGTTCTATTAGTCCTAAGATTACAGGTGGAGATAGAACCAGAGACACCATTTTTCACAATTATTGAGACACTCTATTTTGTCCTAGACCAGTGCAGTCGTTTGCTTAATAATTTGAAAATAAATGGAGGTAGGGAGGCACAATAATGTGACCTACTTAATGCCTGTGAAATCCACACTTAGCAACAGTTAAGAAGGGAAATTTTGGGTTATGTGTATTTTACCACATTAAAATTTTAAAAAATATTTGGGGTGGGCAGGTGGGAGATACAGGTGACTTCTTTTAAGGAAACACAGGTCCTATTTTTAAGTTTAATTTAATAAATAGAAAAACGTGGGACAAAGGATATCCTCAAAGGGATTTCTGCCAGTCAGGCTGAATGATAATCCACTCTGGTTGAGTCATTAGCTCTCCTATCTGGTCATTAATCCCTGTGCCTTGAAAACAGACAAGTACCAAGCGCAATCCTTCAATTTACTTTCCAGTAGGGATATCCGAATTACACTCACTCCACTGAACCTTTTCCAGACCAGATGTTTGAAGACTTTTCAGTCCTCTGGATGAAAACCGTCCTTTATCTTCTTGATTTATGACAGCCTTTCATTTAATGATCAAACGGAGCCACTAATCATTCTGTTCTAGATGGTCTTAGAAGGTCCTCAGCAGAATATTTATGTCCCGTAGGCTTTCGGCCTTCAATCCTGCTTTCCTCTATCACACGCACGGGTCTTAGTGCCCTACGCACTCTCCTCCATGTTGGAATATTATTTACATGATTGTCCTTTCCTCTTAGTTCTTTGAAGATCACACCTCTGTAGGGTGATGCTTGAAATGACTGTCACTTGGGGTGAAATACACCACGTACTACACTAAACCACTCCTGTAACTTGACCCATTCAGGCCATAGAATTCCATTGTCATACTCACTGTGTGTTATGAAAGGTTTTCTGTTTTACCTACTCAAAGCAGTAAGGAGTTTTGGGAAATTTGATCTTGTGTGGTGAGAAATAAAATGACTGTATGTTATTTTGATATCTGTATTTTCTTTTAGAAGAAAGATAATGAAAGGAACAACTTAAGAACGAGAAAAATTACTAAAGGACTCAACAATAAGACTGAAGTGGTTGGAGCATTCAGAGAGAGGCACAGTTAGAAATAGAACTTGCTATTTCTACTTGAAAATTTCCCCCTTGAATGTAAGAATAGCACCTCACAAAGCAGCTGAGAGGTCTAATCATTTTACTCTTCTTAGACATGAAATCGCACAGCCATGCAGAAACTGATTTGAAAACGCTTGGTTTGATTTTTGTAAGACCAGAGACCAGAGAGTATTTATTCTTACCTGTAGGGGAAAAAAGGTGATTATGGTACCAGTAAATACAAAGAAGAATATATGCCATTTTGAGGGCACAAGGGAACCTACCCTCTCTCCAGAAGGGCTTTCTTATCCATTGTTAGGTGCCTGAAATCATGTCATTGTTACTCTTTCTCCTCTGTACTTTAAGATCTTATGCGTAAATGTCTCTGCAAGGAGTTAAGCCACTTTTTCTAAGTGTGGGAGTATCTGTTTTAAAGTCACCTAGGGTACTTGTTAAAATGCAGATTTGTACCAAGGCTATTTGAATCAGAAATTTGGGGATTTACATTTCAATCAGTCCCCAGGTGATTGTTTTTCACCAAAGGCGATATCACTATTTAAATCTCTTTCAGTCATTTTGACATAATTGAGCTGTTTTGCTGAGGGCAAACATTGGCTGGGAGGAGATGTGGAGAGCATTCTGGAGAGAGTCTGGAGGACACAACAACTCTCCAGGGAATAAAAAAAAAGAGGGAAAGACTGACAGGAAGTAGAGAGCCTGTTAATAGAGATACTTGTCCTTTTCCACAGTTTGATCTTTGGAAATTGACATTGGGAAGGGCTTTGAGGGTGTTCCAGAACTTGCAGTACAGGAGAATTTAAAAGAAGAAAATAAAAACTCAGACCAGGGGCAAATTAGAGGGTACAGAGCAGACATCCTACTCAACAATGGGCGAATGATTGCTTGAAACTCCTGGAAATATTACAAGAAATCACAAGTTGAAAAAGGACTTAGAATGTCCTAAACACCATATTTTCACATCCCCAAATGGAAGAACATAAATGCAAATGAATATAAACACACATTTACCAAAAATATAATGGAAAATTATGGAAAGAATCTGATATGTATTATAAACCTACTATATGTCAGGTGGTTGCACATACTTGTCTAAGCCTTACAACCACTCTACGAGGTCCTTTTATGGCCAGATTTGAAAAATGAAAAACTTAGGATCAGGAAATTTAAGTCCCTTGCTTGATATGATCATCAGATGGTGACTTCGGAGTCCACATTCTTAACACTGGGCACAGCGGGTTCCGTATTAAGTATGCAGCTGGACTGCATTTCCCAGACCCCTGCATTGAGTTGGCCATATGATCAGTTTACCAAATGGATTGATAGAGGAGATAAGAGTTCCACTTCCAGACCTGGCCTTAAAAATTCTTCTATGAATACTCCTCTTTCTTTTCCCTCTTCCTGGTGACTGGGATGGAGAAATGTCCTAGGGCAACTTGCAGGGAGCTTACAGGCTAAAGATGGTAGAGCCTCTATAGCCTGGGATCCTGGTAATTGTAAAGACTGACCTGCATAAGCAAAACACAGATTCCTCATATCCTTGAACCCTGACACATTTAGATCTATTGATTACAATGATCATCCTGTCATAACGAATGATGCAAAGGAATCATGCTCCACTTCTAAAACTCCAGCAACAAATGGGCAAATGATATATAAACAGTCTATTTAATAGGAAACACACCCAGTAAGGAAATGTTCAGAGCCATATTCCACCTAGAGAAGAGTTAAAAAAAAATCATAAATTAAAATGTGGGATGTGTGGCTAACACTGTGGGGACCAACATTCATTTACACAATGGTGAAGCATTATATGTTGGTATAATCTTTTTTTGGAGGGAGATTAGAAAATATTTATTAAGAGGCATTGTAACTTTTATCCATTTGAATTGAAACCCAGTCCTAGATATTAATCCTAAATAATTATTTGAGATAAAATTATCAGTATAGAATTGTATTTATGATGGCTAACAAACAAACCCCAAATATAAAACTAATGTATTAGAATTCTCCAGAGAAATAAAAGCAGGATGTGTGTGTGTGTGTATGTGTGTGTGTGTGTGTGTGTGTATTTGTGTGTATGGAAAGAGATTTATTTTAAGAAACTGGCTCATGTGATTGGATTTCACGTCCAAAATCTATAGATTAGGTCAGCAGACTAGAGACCTAGGAAGAAGTTGCAATCTGATTCCAAAGGTAGTCTGCTGGCAGAATTCCCTCCTCTTCTGGGAAGGTCGGGTTGTTTTTTCTATTAAGACTTTCAACTGATTGGGTAAGTCCCACCCCACATATGGAGAGCACTTTTCTTTACTCAGAATCTACTGATTTAAATGTTAGTTAATCTCATCTAAAAAATACTCTTGATTAAATATACACTGAGAATAATATTTGGCCAAACATCTGGGTACTGTGGCGTAGTCAAGTTGTCACATCAAATAACCATCACAACTAATATAGTTAAATATCCAAAATTATGAATGTGAAAACTCTATAGAAACTTGGAACGTCATTTTCTCATTTCGTGGAAGCTTATTGAATGCTCTGATTGCCAAGACGTGTGGGTGATGATGGATAAGCCTTATCGTTTCATCTCAAGATGGTTATGGCCCAATGAGACAGGGATCTTGGGAGACTGTGCAGCGGGTGGCGGGGGCAGGCTTTGCTTGTGGAAGGTGGGGATTAAGGACAGAATGGGCAAAGATCAGCTCATGAAAAGCTAAAAGGTGAATGTATTACTGAGGCTTTACCCTGTGGCAATGGGGAGCCTCAGAAGGTCTTTAAAGACAGCAGCTTTCCCTTTCTGGAAGATGATTTTGGTAGCAGGACAGGGTATATAAGGAAGCCTCAGGCCAGGAGACTAATTAAATAGGCCTGATGAGAAATGACTGGGGCCTGAATTAAAGTGGTGGCAGGGAAATGGAAAGGAAGGAAGAGATTTTAGGAAACTACGAAGTCAGAAGCAGTGGAATTTAATGGCAGGCTGGCTATAGAGGCTAAAGGAGAGAAAAAAAAATAAACCATTAAGAAAAAGTCCCAGATTTCTGGCTTGTGGTTTCTTCTCCACAAAGAGGAGGAAAAGCAATTTGGGAAGGAAGGGAAAATGAGAGTTTGAGTCCACTTTTGAATACATGTCACTTCTTTGTTTCGTGTGCTTTGGGACAACCACAGGCAGGGTGCAGTCAGAAGACAAACCAAACTAGTATTTTAGCAGAAAGAAATGAATATAAGGGAGAGATAAAGAAGAGAAAGCTTAAAAGGGACACTTGAGTAACACAGAACTACTAGGTGCCGGAAGCAATTGCCATCCTATGGCTGAGGGGGCAAAGGAAGAAATTGGGGTGTTTGGACCAAGAAGTTTGGAAGGGGTCCCCTGTGGAGCTGGGGTGCGCTGAGAAACAATGAGAAGGCGGGGCTGAACCCACAGCTGCCCCGACAGGAAAGGCTGTTGCTGGGCGGGCTTCAGGATTGGAGGAGTTAGGAAAGAGCAAGGCCCTTCTTCCTCCCTGGTGGCCTTTGCCTTCTCCCAACACCGCCACCGCGGGCCCAAGTGGAGTAGAATTGTAGTGTGCACAGTAAAAGTCCCAGCATCGCAGAGTACAGAGTACAGAAGGATGGTTTTGAAGATGAAAAGAATAGCTTCATTTAGAAAACAATATTCGAACGAAGGCTGAAAATCAATGATCGAGGTATCCATCTCAAAAGTTAGGAAAAGACTTAACTACAGCAAGGAGAAGAAAACAGTATTAAGGAGCAGTAATTAGGGAGAATGAAAACCAATGTATAATAGAGACAGTCAACAAAGTTTTTCTTTTTAAACTAGAAAAATTGATGAACTTAGTAAGACTGATCATGAATAAAAGAGAGAACTTGGCAAAATTCATCACCAGTGTCTTGGCTGGAGAAGGCATATTACTACATATTCCATCAGCATTAAAGAGAGAAAAAAACCATTTGAAACAACTTCACCCAGGGCATTGAAATCCCTTGAAACTAAAAATGAGAAGAAATGTTTCTTTGATGTACCAACTTGGAGGCCAAAGCCTGCTAGAGCCATGCTGCTTGGTTATTTCAGAAGGACCCCTCTGATTTTAGAAACTCTAGGTCAGCTTATTCTTGGATGAGCAAATGCTCAGTAATGGGACTACGAAGACATCCACTGTAATTTGTTCATTCAGTGACCCACCAAACTTGCTACACAGAACATGATGAATCTCACCAACACAAGGTAGGACAAAAGAAGCCAGACACAAAAGATTGCATTGTGTAGGAGTCTGTTTAACGTTTGAAGGAAGTTAAAACTGACTGCTCATGGTAGAAACCAGAACTGTGGTTGCCTGGGGCGGAGAACCGGTAACTGGAATGAGGCATGGAAGGGCTGCTGGGTCTGTATGTGGTCATGAGATGTCCTTCATCTGAGAAATTCATCAAGCTGCATGTATGCATGTTATAATTTGATTTAAAACATACCATCAACATTCAATTGAGATAGAGACTGAGAGAGAGATTCTATTTTGCCTTCGTCTCGTTTCTTTCCTACTCTTACTTGACCCGCGTGGTCTTCTAATTTGCTTCTGTGCTTCCCTTTCAACTGGGTCGGCAACTTCTTTAATCAGGAAGGACTTGAGGTCTGGTTTGCAATGGCTGGAGAGGTTGAAATGCAGAAATACATTTTGGTTTTCACTAGGAGGATGCCATTGGCTGGGTTTCCTCTGTACTGGCTGTTTGCACTGACCATCACTATTTTGCAGGGCTATCAATCAGGGAACTGCAGGAAGAGGGACTCTGCCAGCGCCTGTGCACTCAACTAAAACCTTTGGCAAAACTGCTCATTCAAAATGCTGCACAGTTAGGAATTTGATAAATCTCCTGGCTTCAGACAGGAAAAAAAATACCTCTGGGCTGGGCATCATCCAGAAGTCCTTCCCGCTGTGCTATTTCCTAGTCTTCCCGGTCTAACAGATATGCCCCGGACAAGAGAGCTGAGATCCCAGGTGTCTGCTTGCAGCTTCCCTGGGAATTTTACTGTTTGGCTTTTTCGTGGCTACTTGGTTCTAGTTGTTATCTACCTAGTAACAACTTTAATGGGTTGAATTTAAAAATTACACATTATAGAATAACCATATACAAATACTAACCACCATTAATTAATATTCATAAGACACAGAGGCACAGACACACAGACACACATTAACACTTTTTTCTTCTTTTTAAGTTTATTTTATTTTGAGGGAGGGGGAGGGAGAGGAGAGCATGAGCAAGGGAGGGGCAGAGAGAGAGGATTCCAAGCAGGCTCTGCCCTGTCAGCAAGGAGCCGGAGGAGGGAATCCTGAGATCATGACCTGAGCCAAAATCAAGAGGGAGAAGCTTAAGCAAGGCGCCCCACATTTACACTCTTTTAAAAGGCCCCAAACAAGATTAAATTTGGTTAACTTAGAGAAAAAATCAGTATCAGCAGTTAGATAAGTTACCATAGGAGCTAAAGTGATAAATCATTGATTTTTTTTACTTTTCAACTGTTTCAACTGGTTTCATATAGATACTTTGTCAAACACTTAGATTGCAGCAATCTTTTCATTGCTTGATCAGAGGTTTGACTGCTTTCTGGCTTAGTCCTCTAATAGGCTGCAAATATAGGCGTGAGGCTGTCAAGGTCGGTTGGAGGTACCAGGGCACCAGAGAGAGCCCTGCAGCCATCTGTTTATTCACAGGCGAGGCAGACCCCGCCACCACCTTGCACGCAGTGCTGCCAGCCCTTTATTGGTTTGTATACACTAGGAAATAGGTTCCGCCAATGAGGTGGAAACAGAATCGTACTCAGCCCCCCTCTTGGTTTCTTGCTTTCATTAAAAAAAAATTTTTTTTTAATGTCTATTTGTTTTTGAGAGAGAAAGACAGAGTGTGAGCTGGGGCAGGGCAGAGAGAGGGAGACACAGTATCCAAAGTAGAATCCAGGCTCTGAGCTGTCAGCACAGGGCCCGATGCTGACCTGAGCCGAAAGTTGGACGCTTAAATGACTGAGCCACCCAGGCGCCCCTCTTGCTTTCATTTTTGAAAATATTTTGAAGCTTTGGTACTTCCACTGGATAGTTGTCAAGTATTTTGTAGAAGCTCTTAATGCTTCATCCATCATGTGTTTTTGTGATTTTAAAGCAAACCATAAAGCCCTGATGATGATGATTTTTTAAAATTGCTTTTATTCTTTAAAGTTTGTAATAGAAAGTTTCTGACAGAATCCGAAGTATAAAGCATAACAGAATATAAACTCATGTATGTAAACCCTGATTAAGGAAGAAATTTTACAAATGTAGTTGAAGTAGTTCTGGTCTTCATCCTTCTCTGTCCTACGGGCGTTCCTTTTTCTTTAGTCAGATGTTTATCACTGCATGAGCTTTTTAATATTTTATATATATCCCTAATACTCGATACTTAATCCTTTAATATTCTTAATCTATATTATACTATGTATTATATATATATCTTTAATACTTAATTTCTTACTATCCTGTGTATATATTATGTGATATATACTATATATCCCAGGATATGTATACTATATATACTACATATATATATGTATATCCTTAGGCATATATATATACACATATATATCCTTAAGTGGTATGTGTGTGGTATGTGTGTCTGTGTACAGTATTTTTTTTCATTTAGAAATTTTATATAGATGGTCTCATAATGCATATAGTATTATTATTTGCTTTTTGGTCAAGTTTCTGTTGGTGTAGTACAGATCCATTCGTTTTTACTGCTCTGGAACACTCTATTGCATTAATACATTATTATTAATCAATTTTCCTATTGGTGAGTATCAGTTCATATTAACTAGTAAGATAAATATTTGCTGAACAAAAAACAGGGAAAGTATGCTACCGCTTGGTTGGTTTTCTTTTTGTTTGTTTTGTTTTGATTTTCTGATTTAGGTCAATAAGCTTTTGTTTTCTAATCAGTATATTTGGAAAAAGGCAGGCCTTGGTCTTCCGTAAGCAGTGTTACCAGGACCTGAGTTGAGAGCAAATTTATGATGGTGTTCTTTATTCTAGCATTTTAATGACCTCATTTCTACTTCCCTCTCCTTCATGGTTGGGAACATTCTGCCAAAGCCCATTCTCTTTCTCTCTGTCTCTCTCTTAATTGAAATATAATTCACATACCATAAAATTCACTATTTAGAGCATAAAACTCAATGGTTTGTACTGTGTTTACAAAGCTCTGCACTATTTAATTCCATAACATTTCATCATCCTAGAAGAAAAACCCATACCCATTAGTAGTCACTCCCATTCTGCCCTACCCCCAGCCCTTGAAAACTACTAATATACTTTCTGCCACAGCAGATTTTCCTATTCTGGAAATTTCATATAAATGGAAAATAATATTTGGTCCTTTGTGAGTACTTTCTTATATACCATGCCCTTTTAGTTATTTGCCAGTTGATGGACATTGGATTATTTTCACCTTTTGGTTATTATAAATATTGTTGCTATGAACATTTGTGTATAGGTTTTTGTGTGAATATGTATTTTTAATTATCTTGGGTATATACCTAGAAATGCAGTTGCTGGACTCAACCTTTTGAGGAACTGCCAAACTATTTTTTAACGTGGCTGCACCATTTTACATTCCCATCAGCAATGTATGAGCGTTCTCCACATCTTTGCTAACACTTATTATTATATTATTTTTAACTTAAAAGTGCTTACTTTTTTACATAAAGCCAATCCTGCTACTTCTAAGTTCAACTGTGTGCATCTCTATATTGTTCAAAATGTCATGCCTGTGATGTTAAAACAGCCACTTCCAAGTGTCATCAGGCAGTGGCTTCCCATGGGTGTCATCCATTATACCTGCTCCCCATTTCACGTAAAATCAACAAACTGCTCTCAGAAATTAAGAAGTTCTCCCAGGCCCCAGAGTAGACATATACTCAATTGTTCTTCCACACCTTTTTGTACCCGAAGTAACAAAATTGTGAAGGAGACACAAAGATGTCACAGTTGGCCCAACTTGTCAATACACATTTTATCATTTTCATTAACTGAGTGTATTACAATGGAGCTCTAATTTGCATTATTGTTAGTTGTTGCAAGGTATTGCACCTTCTTCTGAGAACACATCATGATATGATTTCTAAGATGCAAGATCACTCTCAGAACAATCTCCCAACTAGTGAGTGGAGAGCTCACCGCAGGTGCAAGGAACTGCTTCCTGCATTTCAACTATGTGCTCAAAATAATGTTTTGCAAGATTAGCACTGGTTAGAAGTGTGCACATTTCTTTCTTTTTTTCATGTTTCAAGTGAATTCTAGTTAGTTGACATACAGTGTGATATTCGTTTCAGGAGGAGAATTTAGTGATTCACACTTACATACAACACCCAGTGCCCATCCCAGCAAGTGCCCTCCTTAGTGAGAAGTGTGAACAATTCTGAGGCAGTCTCCATTACACATTTTCTAGAACTAAGACTGCCTGACTTAATCTTACTGTGGTTAGTGTATTAGTGCTGTTACATGTGGAGAGGAGATTTATTTTCCATTGTACGGTTTAGCTCAAGAGAGACTAAAAAATTTGGGGCCAAAATTATAACAAGACTATGACCAATTCTGTAAGCAAAAGAAACAAAGTAACTGCTGAGGTAACAAAGATGCAATAATTCTCTTCATATAGCCTCGTACTGTTTTGTCAACTACACGATTAAAAATCATGGGTTTAACAAAAATCCTTACAAGTCAACTCATCAAAACAGGCATTGGGCCAATAAGAATTTAATGTCACACCAATACATCTTCGGATTTTAGATTTACTTAGGTCCATTTTCACATGTTTATAGAATATGTAGTTTAACCGATGACGAGACAGTTCCCCCTCAGTGGGACCCTTGCCTAAACCTGTTTGTTTTACTTTTATAGCAAGAGGATAACATTAAACATGGAAGGTTTTGCTTAGTGGCACTGAATGGTGGTCTACATGGCATCCTTCAAAAGCTACAATCAAGGACCCGCCTAACTTGTGAGAAGTACCAGCCTGATTGAGGTCTTCTAGCCCATTTGCTTGATATTTGTGTTTTATGTCTTGAGATTTCTTTATGATTGCATCCTTGGAGCTCACATTGATCACTTTACTTTTCAGAGGAGCTGGTTCTGATGCCTTAGTCTACTCCTCCAGCAGAAGACACTTTCTGTCCTTGGGAACTAGGAACAGAGCAAACTCTATGTCTCTCAGGTTCTTATTCCTCTCACCTTGAAGGCCCAAGGATGCAGACAGAGGCATAACCACCATCTCAGGGCTGGAAATTGCTTGAGCGCGTGCACACACACACACACACACACCATCAACTGCTCTTTTCTGGATTCGTTGGTTTCAAAACTTGCATCATACAAAGTATAGCAACATCTTTTTCAGGAAGCATTTCTACAAAATGCTTGAAAGGACTGGTTATGGTTACACCCACATCTCTAACTAAGACTTCTTTCCCTTCTTCTACAATGAGGCACTTTTTTGTCTGCACTGAGACAAAAAATGACATTCTTTCTTTTCTTGATTTCTTCTGGTGTGGAGCACTTCTGAACTTTCATGTCATGAAATATATGATATACTTCATCTGCAACTTCCATTTCTGAGGCCTGTCTCCTCCTGTTGAATCTGCAAAGCCTACCACCATACCTGGTTCCTTCCAGGGACTGGGTGACAAGTTCCCCGGCTCACCAGCTCTGGTCTGTGAATCTGTGGGGTGGGGCCTCCTTCATCTACTAGGGAGGAGAAGGCTGAGCTCAGGCTGGCACCTGGCCTCATGGGGCAGGCAAAGAATCAAGCTGGATAGGAGAACCTTATTTCTCCCACCCTCTGGGGACTGGGGTCACCTGGTGCCCTGCCTCTGCTATTGTCTTTTTAAAAAAATATTATTATAGCCATCTTGACAGGTCTGAAGCATACCTGGTTGTGGTTTTGATTTACATTTTCCTAATGACCAATCATGTTGGGTATTTTTTTCGTGTGCTTATTGGTCATTGTGTGTATGTATATATTTGTAGGAGTCTGTCCAAAACCTTTGCCCACTCAAAAATTGGGTTATCTTGTAATTGTTGAGTTCTAACACTGCCTTATATATTACGGATGTTAGATTCTTATTAGATATATCATTTATTAATATTTCTTCCCATTCTGTCGGTTGTTCTCTCACTTTCTTGATAGTGCCCTTTGGAGCACAAAATTTTAAGAATTTTAATGTCAATTTATGCATTTTTTCCTTTTGTGACTTGTGCTTTGATGTAAGATCTTAGAAACCATTGCCTAATTCAAGGTCACAAAAACTTTTACCTGTGTTTTCTAACAGTTGTACAGTGCTACTTCCTACATTTAGGTATTGCATTTTAATCCATTTTGAATTAATTTTGTATATGGTGTGAAGTAGGATCCAAATTCATTCTTTTGTATGCGCATAATAGTTGCCCAAGTACCACTTGTTGAAAACCTTCTTCTTCCCTCATTGAATTGTCTTGGGACCCTTGTCAGAAATCAATTGATCATAAATGTATGTGTTTATTTCGAGGTTCTCAATCCTATTCTATTAATCTTGATGTCTATCCTTATGCCAGTACCTCACAATATTGATTGCTATAGCTTTGTAGTGAGTTCTAAAATCAAGAAACATGAGACCTCATTTTTGTTCTTTTTCAAGGTTGTTTTAGCTATTCTGGATCCCTTGCATATCTATATGAATTTTAGGATTAGCTTGTCAATTTCTTTAAAAATGCCATCTAAGATTTTTATAGGAATTGTATTGAATCTGAAGATCAATTTGTTTTAGCATCTAAACAAATTTGGAAGATCTTAACAATATCTTCTGATCCATGAACCTGGGACATTTTTAAATGTTTGTTTATTTTTGAGACAGAGAGAGAGAGAGAGAGAGAGTGCAAAAGAGTATGAGTGGGGGAGGGACAGAGAGAGAGGGGAACAGAGGATCCAAAGCAGGCTCTGTGCTGACCACACAGTCCAGTGTGGGGCTTGAACTCATGAACCATGAAATTATGAGCTGAGCCGAAATCAGCCCACTTAACCGACTGAGCCACCCAGGCATCCCTGGGATATTTTTTATTTAGTAAGATCTTTATCAATTTCCAGTGATATTTTGTAGTTTTTGGTGTACATGCCTAGCAATTATTTTTTTCTAAATTCTTTTGTTAAATTTATTCCTAAGTATTTTATTGTTTTTGATGCTATTATAAATTGAGGTAATTTCTTAATTTAACTTTGGATTGTTAATTGTTACTGAGCACATTCTATTTTGTCTAAGAATGAACTTTCAGTTTGATTGAAGTAGCTTTCAGGATTCACTCTTAAATTTGGTTTAACAGAGAAGATGACTGTTGTAAATATGAAAAATTTAGAGGGAATATTAAGGCCACATAGGTGATTTTTTTGTAACTGCTCAAAATTTGAACTCATAGCTCTGAAATTGAATTTAATCTCAGTAGAGGAGGCAGAGTTTACACACACACACACACACACACACACACACACACAAAACCATCTTTGTAGTAAGTTACCAGTGAGAAATTCTTGGCCAGTGCGTAGTAAGAGTGGCACATGAAAGCATTCATTTGCAAAAGGAGCATTTTGAAGGGGAGCCTCGGTGGGTCAGTAGACTGAGAGTCCAACTCTTGATTTCAGCTTAGGTCATGATCCCAAGCTGATGGAGGGATGGATCCCATGTGGGGCTCTGTGCTGAGCATGGAACTTGCTTGAGATTCTCTCTTTCTCTCTTCTTCTCCCTCTGCCCCATCTCCCTGGCTTGTATGCGTGTGCTCTGTCTAAAATAAAAATTTTAAAAAATTAATTAAAAACAAAACAAAAACCCAAAGGAGCATTTTGGAAAATATCTTACTCTTCAGACTTCAGTCACTGTAATTCCAAAGGTTGGTTAGTAACTTCTCTTTGTCCACATAGTCAGATTTATATGATTTACAAAATTGAAATTAGTTCCATAAAATAGGTTTCTGTTAAATATACTTAGCTATCCCCTGAGGGTAGGTTCATGTCTCAAGAATACTGAGTGTTGTAAACACTTATATGTCTCTCATGAACGTCTACAGTCTCCAAAAGTGCCTATAAAGTGCAGTAGATCATCAAAAAGGATTTCACTAATCCAACTTACTGTATCATTAACCAACTGATACTCTTAATTCCCTTCATTTTCAGGGTCGAAGCAAGAGAATATGTGGCTATTTATTATTCCACGATCACTATGTCAATTTCTGAGACAATAAAAGGTAACTTTTGCTAAAAACTTTTCTTATAACACGGCCACAGACAAAACAAAATTCTTCAGTTATATCTAAGTTGGGATAAACGGTTTGGGGTGTGCAGCCAGCCTGCCCCTGCCTCCCAGGCAGAGGCTACAAGCATTAAGCGGCACTGCCCTCTTGTGAGGAAACTAGGAAAATGACCAGTTTCCCAAAGTGCCCCTCAGTGCATCTGTGCCTATCTGTTTATAATAAGCTGTAGCCTAATCAGAACCTAAACTTTGTGGACCATCAGTGTTTTACCACAGGGTTTCATTACAGACTCACAGGTATTCATTCAATTTTTATTTTTATCCTAAAAAATATTCAATTTTTATCCTTAAAGAATACTCCCAGTGTTCTAATAATCATGATCCCCCTTGCCCCACCCCCTCAGTAATTTAATGTGTTTTAGATTACCAAAACCTCACCATGTTTCGCCAAATGAATGTAGTTAAACAGCATCAAGTATGTTTTCCTCTGTAATGAAAGCTTCATGACAGCAGGAAGTGGACCATATGGCTTAAAGCAGGACAATCAATGTCTGTTTCTTCTAGATAGGCTGCCCTTCCTTTTTATGGCGAGAACCTGGAGGTCCAGAGAGGCGTAGGTATTATCCAAGTGTGTGATTTGGAGTCCTCGTCTCTTATGCCTTGGCCCGGCTCTGTTATTGCTACAGGATGTGACAGGATGTCACTCTGTAAAGGCGGCAGCTCCTTAGGTAACAGTCCTGTCACCTTGGTAGATTGGCATTGTGATGAACACTGAACATGAAGATTTTCTCACCCATCAGATTTGACTCTTATTTTTAATATCTATTCCTTGAACCTTATTCTTCATCCTCTTGAAAATGGTGATGTTTGAGAGAAAGAAGGGGTAGGGAGGTAGGGAGAGTTAAGCAAGGAACTAGTGAGAAATTCTGTAGTGGTTTGTACCTTCCTCGAAGCAGAGTTAAATCTTTAGAACAGAGAGGAGCGCGTCTCCCTCTTTTGCTTTCTCAGTTTTTGGCTCTCTTGGCTTGTCTCCTCCTACCCCTTCTATTTTTAAGTAGCTGACCAAAATGTGTTTTTAAAATTACCAGATGACCCTATTACACCATCTTTCCCCTAAACTTACCATATTTTGCTTTACCCCATTTTCAAACTCTACCTCCCGTTGCTCAGTCTGGTAAAAAGGTACACTTCATAAGCCCTATTTGAAATGCACGTATGACTAGATCAGAAATTGGGGTTTGGTCCAATGCTCTATCATGCGGGATTAAGGCTTTAATGCTAAGTCCTCTCCTAAGCTTCATTTTTCTTATATATTCACTCAATAGTGTATATTGAGAATCATTTCTAGGGCTGCTGCTCATGCCTATGTGGGTTGTATACTGTACAATCCTACTTGGCAGCCCCAGAGAACACAATCCTTGTTTTCATAGAGCTCCCAGTCTAGTAGAAGATCATATCTGACGGACATATGTTGATCATATTATATTCTATTTAGATGTCTCAGTTACATTAAGTTCACTATGTTTAAATCTAGACTCAGTACCTTGTACCCAGAATTCCAAGCGGGTACACAGGAGTTATCCCAGACATCTTGGTCTTTCCCCATATTTCAGTTACTGTAGCCCATTGATTCTGTCACCACTGTCACTGTCCATACACCTGTGTGATTTTTGTGCTGTGCAAGGTTGCCTGGGCAAGAAGGTCAGTGGAGCTGAAACCAGGGTTCAGCCCTGCATCTGGCAGGAGTCTGCCTCAGGTGGGAGGAAGGGCAATCTTTCTTGTTACGAAGGGGCTGTTTTTCAGGCTATGTGTCTGTAAGGGTGTGTTGTTCGGAGAAGAAGTTCCTTTCTTCTAATTCCTCTGTCTACCAGTAGTGACTTGGTGATGTTTTCTAATTGGTACAAAGGTTTACTAAAGAGTAGTGGCCAACTCCCCACTAAGTGAGTTCAATGACATCCTAACTGTTCTCCTTGCTTACTTCTCTCTTCCAGTCCACCCTCACAGGTAGCTGGTCAGGATGATTTTTAAATTTTTTTATATAGTTTATTTTTGAGACAGAGAGAGACAGAGCATGAGTGGGGAAGGGGCAGAGAGAGAGGGAGACACAGAATCTGAAACAGACTCCAGGCTCTGAGCTGTCAGCACAGAACCTGATGCGGGGCTCGAACCCACGAACTGTGAGATCATGACCTGAGTCGAAGTCGGATGCCTAACTGACTGAGCCACCCAGGTGCCCCAGGATGATTTTTATACAACTGAAAAGTGACCATGTTGTGTCTTGCCTGAAATCCTTCTTTTGCAGCCTGTTTCTCTCAGAAAAAAATTGCTTTGGAAGCATTTAGGATAATTACTAATATAGTGGCAGCCCCACTGCTACCAGAGTTCCATTTTATACCTTGCTATTGAGTCCTGTGGATCTTTCCTCCATCCCTGAGTGTTCCATGTTGTCTTTGTCTACTTCCTTTCCATGGACTGATGTTTACCTCCCCTCCAAATTTATATGTTGAAGCCCTGTTCCCTAGGAGGTGGGGCCTTTGGGAGGTAATTTAAGTTTAGATGAGGTCATGAGGGTTGACTCCCTATGATGGGATTAGTGCCTTTAAAATGAGAGACATGAGAAAGATCCCTCTTTCTCTCCACCATGTGAAGGTACAGCAGGAAGATAGCCATCTACAAGCCAGAAAGAAGGCTCTCACTGGGAACTGAATTCTCCTGTACCTTCATCTTGGAATTGTCAGTCTTCAGAACAATGAGAAAACAGTTTCTGTTGTTTAAGCCGCCCAGACTAGACTGTGGTATTCTGTTATAGCAGCTTGAACAGACTAATACAGTCCCTTCCAGGTACTTTTCTCTATCACTCAGCTCACTTCTCTTCTTTCATGCCCTGCTCCACAGGTGACTTTGCTCCAGGCATTAATTATCCTTGTAATGTAGTTGACTTCCTTGGAAGTTCAGTGTCCTCCTTGGAACATCATGGGTGCTCCAGAAATGTATATTAAATAATATATTGGTTCTATGTTTAAAATGTTAGAAAAACCTACTCGTGCATCTTCACAGTTCTTTGAAAAGAGAGGAGGTCGTATTAAGCATAATTGTTCCAGTGGAAAAACTTGTAATACAAATAACCAAACCAATCAAGTGAAAAATATTTGGTGGGTGTGCAGCTGGGTGGGTGTGCAGCTGGGTGGAGGCAGAGATAAAATCCCCAATAGACACACTGAGCATATGCTTAGATCACCAGAAGATAGAGACACAAACAAATAGAAAAAATGGTGTTTCAGGAAATGCATTGCATTATTATCATGGTAAGAGGCTGAACTTTGCTGAAATTCTTTTTACTTCAAGGTTCAGATATTTACAAAAAGTGATAATACAGTAGTTGGTGGTGGAGTGGGAGACATTATCTCTAATGCTCAGGACTTCTAAAGATCTTCTTCAAGCCCTGGGAAGGTGTTCTACCAAATCTTGGTCAAAGTTTAATTTCTTGGCTTTATAATAAATCTTCTGTCAGTTCATCAGCTCATATGGCAGGGCAAAATATTATTTTTCTGGAATGCAACTTGAAGGAGTTGGAGCTTGAGAGGACAGGCAGTATATCCTTACATTAAAGCAGAACATTTGGTTCAAGCACTAGGTTTTGCTGGTGACTGGTGAGCACTCAAGGGCAAAGTCCCCAGTGGAGAGGAGGTGAAAGGCCTCCCTAGTTCGTCCCCTCCATTCAGTTCCTTCTGCCATGCTAGAACCCAATATGGTTGGCTTTCCTCTTCCCACACACCCCTCAGGCAGGTTGCTTTTCCTGACTTACTATCTTCATTCCAGACTGCTCTGGAGGTATATTCTAACCTGATTTTATCTTTGTAAGGAATTTAAAAAAATGTTTATTTATTTATTTTGAGTGAGAGAGAGAGAGAGAGAGAGAGAGAGAGAGAGGCATGTGCGTGAGTGGGGGAGGGGCAGAAAGATAGGAAGAGAAAGAATCCCAAACAGACTCCATGCTGTCAGCACAGAGCCCTCTGCAGGGATCGATCTCATAAACCATGAGATCATGACCTGAACTGAAACCAAGAGTTGATTGCTTAACTGACTGAGCCACCCATGTGCCCCTCTTTGTAAGGAACCTACAATAAGATTTATTAAGGCCCAGAAATCTATAAAGATGTCCTTCATCAAAAAGATTTCTGTTCCTTGTGGGGAGAAAAAACAGGACCAAATTAAGGCAAGTAGTGAGATGTGAGATCAGAGGAAAACAACAGGGAGAGTTAACAGACTCCATCATGACATACATCAAAAGTGGAGATGTTTAACTTACATAACAGAGGGAGAATTTAGCCACATGGACAGAAAGAAAACATGCAAAGACAACGTGTTGAATTAAATTTTGTGTTGTTTATCAACTTGAATATCTTCATCTTCTCTTTTATTGACACAGATTTCTCTCTGGTGAGATCATTTCAGTGACTAAGAACGGCTTCATCCACTGGCCTTGTCTGGGCTGAGGGCTCTCTGGGACACCCATCATTGTTTGCACTGCTTGGTTTGAGTGATGCAAGACCCAGGCAGCAACCTGCAACGGCGTTGGCCTCTCTCAGTGCCTCGGGCCTTGTTCTAGACAATATTTCTTTTTAGGCTAAGGGGTGGCAGGCTGCCCACACTGCTTTATTCCCAGCACCAAATGAAACCTCCCTTAAGTGTTACTACATGTTAATAAACATAGTCAGTGAAACCCACTTAAAAAGAATGACCTGTTTACGAAAGAAACCTTTTGAAAGACAGAATATTTTCCCCTGTGGGCCACAGCTTAGGCAGGAAAACAAAGAGCTCTTTCAAAGGCTTTAAACATGATGGAGGATAGATTCTGACTTTCTAACTACAAAAATAATGACACATTTAGCTCCAACCTGCCTTGCTCTGGGGAGCTGTAAATACACTTTATAGGCACAGGTTGAGCCTTTCCAACTTTCTACTTCCAATGCTATTTGAACTTGTTAAGGGTGAGCGACGTTAGCTCAAATTTATATACAGAGAAACTGAGGCAATAGAAATGGAAGTGATCTGTGCATTGCCACCAAATAACTTACAGGTGAAGTCAAGAATAGAAAGAGTTGAGACCAAATGCTTCCGTGACATATAAACATCTCCTAATATCAGGACTCGCTGCCTTCTTTTTCTCTCATTATCTTTTTCTTTTCTCTTTGTCTTCCATGTTTTGTTTCATTACTCCTGAATCAGGCCCAGCACGAGTGCCAGCACTGCCATCAGGAAGCCCCAGTTGGTCCAGGAAGCAAAGGACCTTGTATTACCAGCTTGTAGTTATTCTTATGAACAATAAAATACTATTAGCAAAACTGATCTTGAAAACAACAAAATTCTTTCATCCTAAATACTTGGTATTTCAAGAAATCCTACCTTTGAGTATAAAATTTTGCGATTTTCAAATTTCCAGTGTTTGGCATTTTTCTAAAGAAATGTTGCTTAAATAGTTTTTAATTTTCCCCCATGATTCGTGTCCTAGCTATCAGATATATATGTATTTACTTATTCAGTAATGTTTTTATTTTATAATTATTTATTTTGAAGTTACTTTTGGCTCAGTACTGGGCTATGTAATATGACTGTTGTAGAGCAGATCAAAAAGACTTTTTTTTTTAAAAAGACTTTTCTTAAGAAGTCCATTTAAAGCTTAGGAGTTGGTGTCTGGTTAATTTCCTCCACATAGAGAATTAAGTTAGCTTAATGGAAATAAGTGTCACTTTGAGCAACCATTATTGAGTCTAGTCACTCTATTGAAATATATTAATATACTTCTCTTGTGCATGCCTACCTAGTACCAAGGATCCCCTTGCCTTGGGAAGGTTAGGTTTCTAGAGATGCTTAAGAAGAAAACAGTGCTCAGCCTTGACACACAACAGGACCAAAATAACCTCAGAGACAATATAATGTAAGAGCTAAAGTCCTCTCTTTGAAAGAACTTATTGAGGGTATTTAAAAAAGATTTTGTAAACAAATAAAAGCCAACTAAGAGAACATTTCTTTACATAAAAACCAGTTACATGAGTATTCATAGCAACATAATTTATCTTAGCCAAAATGTGGAACCAACCTGAATGTCCACTAATGGATAAATGGATAAATAAAACGTGGTATATCCATACAGTGGAATGTTATTTATACATAAAAGGGAATAAAGTACTGATACTGATATTACAATATGGGTGAAACTTGGAAATATTATGTTTATAAATGAAAGAAGCCAGACATAAAGGGGTCACATATTGCATGATTCTATTTATATGAAATGTCCTGAAGAAGTAAATCCATAAAGACAGAAAGTGATTTTTTTCCCCCAGAGGATTAGGGAACTGACTGCTAATGGATAAGGGATTTCTTTCAGGGTGATAAAATGTTCTAGAACTAGACAGTGAAGACGGTTGCAAAACCCTGTGAACAAACAAACAAACAAAAAAAACCCCACTAAATTGTACACTTTAAAGTGGTGAACTTTAAGGGCATATGAATTATGTTTGAATAATAATATCAGTAACAATAATAACAAAAACAAACAGCAAAACCACCACAAAAACGTGAAAATAGAATAGAGGAGGAATTAGGTGAGGGGCCTTGATGGCCTCCTGGACCTGGAAGGATCTTCACACCCCGCTCTTGGAGTAAAGGACCAGCTTTGAGAGATTGCTCAGCTCTGCACAAGGGAGCATGGTGGAATCCAAGCAGACTTCATCGGAGGGTTTGTCCTTGTGAGGGAGCATGTGAAGTCACTCAATGTCATCTGCCTGCAAATCTCTCTTGTATCTTCCAACAGGAAGGATTCCTGTTTATTCTTCAAGGGTTTGCTCAGTCCATCCAACTACCCTTCACCACCTTTCAAAATGAGGGGCTGTAAACACCAGAGAAGACTGAAGTAGTGTGGAAAAGGAAGTCCTAGCTGTCAGACAACTTAATATAATCTTCTTGATGTCCTCTCTCTATCCTAAGGCCTGAGAGTGATGAAACCTACCCCAGATTGTGACCATCTGATTGACATCTGATGGATAACCACATCTCTAGATCCAGTGTTGCTTCTGAAGTTGGTGTGATCAGTGCTATAAGCCACCTTGTTTGCCAAGGAGGGTCAGATTTTCTTCTTTCTTGCCAATTCTTCTGTACTGGTTCTTCTAAGACTGTCACTCTTTTGATCTTAAGCTTCACCCTCAGTAGCTTGGTGGTATGTTGTTGCAGTGAAAAGAGATGAAATTAGAAATCAGAATCACTAGTTGTAAAATGACCTCTTAGTATTTGTGAGAGAAAAAACGGAGCCTCCTAACCATAGTGTTGGATGAGTTGCAAGAGGTGCTTCAAATTATTGAGTTCTCTTACACTTGGGGTCACTCAGGGCCTGGGTAGCTAAAGCTCCTAGGCAGAGCAACTTTAGCTATTAGCAGGCTCATTCAGGCCACCTCAGAGAGAGAACTAGCAGGGTCTACAGTATCCCAGGAGGTGAGCACAGACAGCTCCATCAGCATTCATTTATCCCTGACAAAACTATGGATAATGCCAATAGGGGCTCTGCCACCAGGATTTTGGCAGCAGCCAGGATCGTGCCCATAGTGGACAAGGACCCATGGCCTGTGGGAGGGGACAGTTTATGTTCCAAATATCCAAATACACACAGAGCTCAATCCAATGTGTAGATGGTCAGGAGTGAAGGGTATGGGACTAGAGTGGGCATTCTGAGTAGGATTCCTGAGGGCACTGGTTCATACCACAGACCCTAATTTATTCTTTTCATATTTATGATACTTCTGTCCCATTTTGGCCGATGGGCCATTTTAGTAGGATTCAAACCCACTGATTCTTCTAACAATGCACACACCTTTTGCAAATTAGAACTTTATCTGGAAATACTTGATGTAAAAATATTCTGTTGGATCTAGTCAATTTGCATTATCATGAAATTTAATATACTTTGTCAATGACGAAAGGAAGAACTCTATCAAAATGATCAATTTCTGTGTGCCCCCTGATGTAGAGAGGGATGTAAAGAAAGAAAACGTTCCAGACTTTCTGAGCCTCAGTTTTCTCATCTGCCAAATGATGTAATAGCTTATAACTAATTTAGCATAAGCTCAAATGTGACTTTCTTCTTGCCAGGCCCTAAATTAATTAGTAAGTTCTTTTCATAAGAAATGAATAAAGGGCTTGGAATTCCAAAAGACAGATATCAGGTAGAAGATTTTCTTTTTTAAAACAAAGTCCCTTTTATACTCAAAAACATTAATTCATATCAGTCATTGCCCATACTGTTTTCTTAGCTTTCTGTTGGTGAAGTTTTCTCTGCCTTGTTTCACATATGGAATAGTAAAAATCTTCCCTCCACCCACTAATCTTGGGAGGCAGAAATGGAGAAAGTCATCCACAGTCCAGTTCCAGGTACACAGTCTATTTACTGCTTCTTCCCATGGAAAAGGGATTGCCTGCTTCCTTTGTACTCAAGTTCATATACAGTGATGGTATCCTGTTAAAATGCTTTCTTTTTTCATTTGGGTCTCTGAGACATGAGTTTGGAAACACTCCCATGACACATGGCAAAACAAAGACTTTCAACCCCTCCCTTCTTTTCTTTTATATAAATTACTGCTTGTGAATGGAATGGCCCAAGCCTTGGGGTATTATACATTCTAGGGATGTCAGGTGCATCCTGTTCCCTAACAAAGTGGAGACTGTCACATGCCAAATAGCTAGGGAGACTTAGCTCACAAGAACAAAGACGTGCAAGAACTTTGTGATAGACTGTATTACTGAGAACAGTATTATAAGGTTATTGTAAGGATCAGTGTGGTTGTATGTGTGGGAGCAGTTTGTACAATCAAGCCCTATGTGTGTATGCTTTATTATTGTTGTTTTAGACAGAAGATGACTGCCAAACTTTCTTCTGATCTTAAGATACAGGGTTGGTCTGGAATGAGAATATTTGGAGGTGTGATGAGAGGGGAGATAATAAAGGGTAGTGGCTAGAATTTATGGAGGGAGTGGGAGAGATCTGCCCTTCCCTTGTGCATTGTAATTTCCCCCCATCAACCCAAAGGAGAGAGTGCTTTTAGATTACAAGAAGGATCTTTTTCTTCTACCTAAAAATACTTCCTTCTTTTTGAGGACTACTTATGAAGGATAGCTTCTTTAATGAATAGTGATGTCATCACAGTGCAGTGTCTGACATGTTAGATCCCCATTCTAGACTTGTCTGATTGCATAGCATGAAAAAAACCAGATAGATTCTACCATGAACAACCACCTTGCCGGTAGTACTTAGTGCCAAGAATAATTCTAGAAATGACTTTCTAAACCTCATTACCTATGCTACTTTCTTACCCTGCAAGAGCTTTCATCAACTCTAAAAACTTACAGTAGTTTCAGGAGAGACAGGGGTGGTAGCTGGGGGAATGGTCTTTCAATGGAGCTAAATGAGAATTTTCTAAAACATAAGTATTACAGGTCAAGGTCTTGGAATTACATACCGATAGAGATCACCTTAAAACATTCCTATACATCTTCATGCAAAAAAGATTTATTCTGACATACATATTTCTTCGAAGGAGAGAAGACTTTTCATGTGTAACCATTGTTCCAAATTAGCCAGGAACTGAATCTGTAATCATTATTTCACTAAGAAAAAACAGACAATGATAGTCCTAGTAACTGAATCAAGACTTACTTTCTTGAAGATTGAAATAATATCAGATACCTTTTCTAACCACAACGGTATAAAACTAGAAATCAATTAAAAGAATAAAACTGGAAAACTCACAAATATCAGAGATTAAATATGTTATTGAACACCTGATGCATCAATGAAGAAATCAAAAAAGAAATAAAAAATACCTTGAAACAAATAAAAATGAAAATACAACATACCAAAACTTACGGGATACAGCAAAAGCTGTTCTAAGAGGGAAATACATAGCAATAAATGCTTATCCAAAGAAACAAGAAAAATCTCAAATATATAACCTAACTTCACACCTCAAGGAACGAGGAAAAGAAAACAAAGTTCAAAGTTAATAGAAAAAAGGCAATAACAAAGATCATAGAAGAATTAAATAAAATAGAGACCGAAAAAGCCATAGAAAAGATCAATATAACTAAGAACTCGTTCTTTGAAAAGATAAATGAAATTGACAGACCTTTAGCTAGACTCTCCAAGAAAAAGAAAATTCAAATAAATAAAATCAGAAATAAAAAAAGAAACGTTACAACTGATTCCACAGAAATATAAAGGATCATAAGGAACCACTGTGAAAAAATTGTATACCAACAAATTGAACAACCTAGAAGAAATGGATAAATTTCTAGAAACACACACCCTTCCAAAACTGAGTCATGAAGAAATAGATAATCTGAATAGACTGGTTACTAGTGAGTGGATTAAATCAGTAGCCAAATATCTCTCAACAAACAAAAGTCCAGGACCAGATTGTTTCACTGATGAATTCTATCACTGGTGAATTTAAGAACAATAAGTAACAATCCTTCAACCAGCATTACACTAGTATGACAACCAGACAAGGACTCCATAAGAAAAGATAATTACAGACCAATAATGCTGATGGACATAGATGCAAAAATCTTTAATAAAATATTAGCAAACCAAATTCAACAATGTAGTAAAAGGATCACACACCATGATCAAGTAGGATTTCTTCCAGGGACGCAAGAATAGTTCATCATCTGCAAATGAATCAACATGATACACAACATTAACAAAATGGAGGGTAAAAATCATGATCTTCTCAGCAGATGCTGAAAATGCATTTGATAAATCTCAGTATTTATTTATGACAAAACGTCTTAACAAAAGAGGATGTAGAGAGAACATACCTCAACATAATAAAAGTCACATATGATGAGCCCAAAGCTAACATTATACTTAATAATGAAAAGCTTAAAGCTTTTCCTCTAAAATCAGGAGCAAGACAAGGATGCCTACTCTCACCATTTTAATTAAACATAATATTGGAAGTACTAGCCAGAGCAATTAGGTAAGAAAATGAAATAAAAAGCATCCTAGTTGGAAAAGAAGTAGAAGTGTCACTATTTGCAGATGGCATACATTATATATAGAAAACTCTAAAGACTTCACCAAAAAACTTAGAACTAATAAACAAATTCAGTAAAGTTGCAGAATACAAAATCAATATACAGATTTTTTTTTTGTATTTTTATATACTAATAACAAACTACTAGAAAGAGAAATTATGGAAACAATCCTGGGGTGCATTGGTGGCTCAGTTGGTTGAGTGTCCAGTTCTTGATTTTGGCTCAGATCATGATCCCAGGGTTGTGGGATTGAGCCCTGCATTGGGCTCCATGCTGAACCTGCTTAAGATTCTTTCTCTCCCTCTGCCTCTCTCCCACTCATGCTTGCTCTCTCTCTAAAATATATAAAATTAAAAAATAATCCCATGTACAATTTCATAAAAATAATAGAATACCTACGAATAAATTTAACAAAAGAGGTTAAAGATATGTACTCTAAAAACTGTAAGACATAGATAGAAGAATTAAAGAAGACATAATAAATAGAAAGATATTCTGTGCTCATGGACTGGAAGAATTAATATTGTTAGAATGTCCATACTACCTGAAGCAATCTTTAGATTCAGTGCAATCCCTGTAAGAATATCCAATGGCATTTTTCACAGAAATAGGACAAAGAGTCTTAAAATTTGTATAAAATCACAGAAGACTCTGAATAGCCAAAGCATTCTTGAGAAATAAGAACAAAGCTTGAGTATCCTGCTCCCTGATTTTGAACTACATTACAAGGCTATACTGATCCAAACAGTGTGGTATTGGCATACCACAGATCATTAGACAGAATACAGAGTCCAGAAATTAACCCGCATATATTGTCAATTAGTTTTCAACAAAGAAGCCAAGAATATACAATTGGGAAAGAACAGTCTTTTCAATAAATGGTGTTGGGAAAATTGATCAACCACATGCAAAAGAATGAAACAAGACCACTATCTTACACCATATACAAAAAAACTCAAAATGGATTAAAGATTTAAATGTAAGACCTGAGACCATAAAACTCCTAGATGAAAACATAGGAAGTAAGCTCCTTGAGATTTGTCTTGGTAATAATGTCTGAAATTTGGTACCAAAAGTAAAGGGAACAAAAGCAAAAACAAACAAGTTGGGACTACATCAAACTAAAAAGCTACTGCACACACAAAAGAAACCATCAACAAAATGAAAAGGCAAACTACTGAATGGGAGTAAATATTTGGAAATCATATCTGATAAAGGCTTCATATCCAAAATATATACTGAACTCATATAACTCAATAGCAAAATACCCTCCAAATATTCCAGATAAAAAATGTGCAGATGATCTGAAAGACATTTTTCCAGAGGAGACATACACATGGCCAACATGAAAAGATGCTTGACATCACAAGTCATCAGAGATATACAGATAAAAACCATGAGATATCACCTCACAGTAATTAGAATGGCTACTTATCAAAAAGATAAGAAATAGAAAGTGTTGTCAAGGATGTAAAAAAAAAGAGAACACTTGTGCAGTCTTTCTGGGAATATAAATTGATGCAGCCACTATGGAAAACAGTAGGGAGGTTCCTCAAAAACTTAAAACTAGAACTATTATATGATTCAGCAATTACACTTCTGGGTGTTTATCCAAAGAAAATGCAAACAGTGATTTGAAAAGATATATGCACTCTCATGCTTATTGAAGCATTATTTATAATAGCCAAGATAAAGAAAGAGCCCAAGTGTCCAATAGAAGATGAATTGATAAAAAATATGTGATATCTATGTATCTATATCTCTGTTTATATATATAATGAAATATTACTCAGCCATGAGTAAGAATGTAATCCTGCCATTTGCGACAACATGAGTAGATCTTGAGGTCCCTATGCTACGTGAATTAAGTCAGAGAAAGACAAATGGCATATGATCTTATATGTAGAATCTAATAAAACAAAAAAACAAGCTCATAGATACTGAGAACAAATTGATGGGTGCTAGAGGTGGGAGGAGATGAGAAATACATGAAAGGAGTCAAAATGTACTTCCAGTTATAAAATAAATAAGTCATAGGGATGTAATGTTGAGCATGGTGACTATAGTTCATAATACTGTATTGCATATTTTAAAGTTGCTAAGAGGGTAGATTTTAAAAACACTTGCTACAAGAAAAAAATAATTCTGTAACTATAAATAAGGACAGATGTTAACTAGACTTATTGTAGTGATCATTTCTCAATATATACAAATATCAAACCATTATGTCGTACACCTGAAATTAATATAATGTATGTCAATTATACTTTAATTAAAAAAAGACTTATCTTCTTGAATTATGATGATAGAATCTTCGTCATACACGTAAATACTACTACCTAATGAGTAAAGAGTATGGGCCAACCATATTTTAATTCAAGTACCGATGCCCTTGACCATCCTTAAACCAATGTCAACAATAACTCTTCTCTGTATGGACTCAGTTTTGTTGAATGTTTTCCCCTCTAATGATGACCTTGGCATTTGACTGTCCCAAGTATTAGTTCATCCATATGTATTTTTGAGGCACTAACAGGCTGAAGGATCATTGTACCATTCTCTTATGTATAAAATGAAGGGGATGTTAATTTCACTACATAATACAAGGTGTAAGAAATGTCATGCTTTGGGGCACTTGGGTAGCTCAGTCGGTTAAGTGTCCAACTTCAGCTTAGGTCATGATCTCTGGTTTGTGGGTTCAGGCCCCACGTCAGGCTCTGTGCTGACAGCTCAGAGCCTGGATCCTGCTTTGGATTCTGTGTTTCCCTCTCTCTCTGCCCTCCCTGCTCCTGCTCTGTCTCTCCCTCAAAAATAAACAAACATTAAAAAATAAAGAAAGGAAAAGAAAAGAGAAAAGAAAAGAAAAGTCATGCTTGATTTGGGACACCTGGGTGGCAGGTAAGTGTCCAAGTCTTGATTTCAGTTCAGGTCATGATCCCAGGGTCTTGGGATTGAGCCCCATGTTCTCTCTCTCTCTCTCTCTCTCTCACTCCCTTGCTCGCTTCCTCTGTCCTTCTCCCCTGCTCGCACATACACTCTCTCTCTTTCTCAAAAAATTGTCATGCTTCCTTTATTTGTTTAAATCAAATTTAACCTATATTCCTGTTCTGTAAGGTAAGTGAGAACTTCAATTTGTCATTTGTTGTCTACTTTAACTCCAGAATCCTATAAATATCCCAGTTAACGTCATTGTCTAGAGCATTTAAAGAAGGCTCCACGGGTTCTTGAGTTTACAGTATTCACTACTGATATTTTAATTAACTTGTCCCATTTGGTTCCTTGAAGACAAGTAACTTGACTGCCTTTTGGCCAAGCCTGG
>CM053559.1:10135745-10187928 GCA_028646485.1 Cryptoprocta ferox
GGGAAGGGAGGGGAGGAGAGGGGAGGGAAGGGAGGGGAGGGAAAAAGAGTGGAGGGGAGGTGAGATGAAAGAAGGGGAGGGGAAAGAAGGGGAGGGGAGGGGAAAGGAGGGGAAGGGAGGGGAAGGGAGCCTTGAGTGCCATCTTAAAATAAGAAAAAGACTCCTTAAGTAGTGAGAACAAAATAAATTTTCCTGTCAATGAACCTGTCATCATTGTAAATGTCACACTTGCTACATACTCACAGAATGCAAAAATCAGATGCAACTGAGGAGCATAAACTAGGAGGGAAGAGCAGCATACTGAGTTCCTATTCTACACCAGATGTCGGCCCATCCAGGTGTTTTGCATTTCATTTAATCCTCATGAAGCACCAGTAGTCCCACTTTCAGAGAAGGAAGCAGAGGCCCAGAAAGATTAAGTACTAGTCTTGCCGAGGCAGACATCGTTGGTTGCCAATCCCTCGTGCACCATCTCTCTCTCATCTGGAAGAGCTGAGTCACTTTCTCAGCCTTCCTTATGGCAGCGGTGGCCCCAGGACACAGCATTTGGCTAAGGGACAAGTAAGAGAGTGATAGGAACTTCTGGGGGAGATTTTTGTCACCTTCTTCTTTTTTCTTCCTATTTTGAGGAAGCCTGCTTGTCTTTAAGCAACTCACATACCTGCGATGCTCAGGAGCTTTTCATCCCAAAGTCCCTAACACCTTTCTGGTAACGTTCATTGGCTCATGTCACTATTCTGTCTGGGATGGCCTTTATTCTACCCCCCACCCCCACCACGTCTCAATCCTGCTCAGACTTATGGGCTCAACTCAACAATTACTCCTTTCCTTGAATCCTTTTCTGGTCCTCCTGAATAGAGTGATTATTCCATCTCCTAATTTCCCCAACGTGTTTTCTGTACCTTCTTTATGGTTCTTATCACAACCATTCTCTGAAGTTCTCTGTCTCCATGTTTGCTTTTCTCTGTCATATAAGGTTTTCTAGGCAGGGACTAGGTGTATATTAGCTTCAGAAAGTCCTAGCATACTTCCTGGAATATAGTAGAATTCAAACAATATTATTTGAGTGATTAAAAGAGAATCTAAGGCCAGATTTGATTTTGGGTGCCACACGGAAGAGGCCAAAAGAATCTGAGGCACATAAGATGATTTATTATCTTTTACTTAAGCCACTATTTGTTGGGTATTGTGTGCTAAAAGCAATACACTTTTTTTTTCTGATATTCTTCCTAAGGTCACAGGAATAAAGGGCAGAGCTATCTCTCTGACTTCAAAATCTAGCAAGGCATACAAACAACACAATTAAGCACCTAAACCTTCAGGCAGTACTGAACTACCTATAAGTTAGCAGAGAATATCCCCCTTTTGAAAAAGACTGGAGAATAAATGAAATTAAGTCTCTGGGACAGCACCAAACCTGAGCAAAGCATGAATGCAATGGAAAGTTGGAAGATGTAGCTTTTTCTTGCCTCAACAGGAAAATAGTTTCAATTTATTGAATTTATGGGGGCAGGATAGTGTGACATCTGAGAACTGGCAGCGGTGACCACCATTTTCAACACAATTTCACTGAGTTTGGGAGGTTTTTTTGTAAAGTACATAGAATTGTAAAATGTCAATGTGGTCCATGAATACCGTGGCTGCCCCTGACATAGAAGGGTTGGGGAACACTGCCAGTTCACACCTGCAAGGCACAGAGAAACCCTGCCGGTTTACAGCTCCTTGGAGAGCATTTAGAGACCTGTCGCTTCAAGTCCAGTAGTTCTCTCCACCTCGATTCACTTTATCAAAGTGAATAAAAAGTAAACCAGAAAATGTACTTAGATTCATTTGGGCTGGCAGTGAATAATTGTGTGTGTGGTGAAAGGCAGGCAGAGTCATTGAGAAAGTAAAGCAAGGCTATAACCTCAGGTGCTCTGGACTGAAATGTGTCCCCCTGAAATTCACACGTTGAGTCCTAGCCCAATGCCCCCCGTGTGACTGTATTGGAGATAGAGCCTTAAAGAGGTAACTGAGGTCAAATGAGGTCGTAAAGGTGGATCCTAATCCAGTAGGAGTGGTGACTTTATGACATGAAAGAGAGAGAGATCTCTTGCTCCATATGCACGCACCAAGGAGAGGCCATTTGAGGACATAATGAGAAGGTGGCTGCCTGCTAGCTAGGAGGACAGCTCTCAATAGAACCCAGCAGCCTGGCACCCTCATCTCAGACTTCTAGGCTCCAGAACTGTGGGGAAGAATTTCTGTTGTATAAGCCACGCAGTCTGCAGTATTTTATTCGCTGACTAATATATGGGGTGCTGTCAAAAGAGGACCAATGAAGGGTTTGCATTTTGAGGAATTTTTGGGTGACACCATGGACTTTTGGTGTTATGCAGCAACATTTGTTTCTGACAATGATAATTTTAATATTTTTCATTATCTTTTTATTTTATTTTATTATTTTTTAAAACATTTATTTATTATTGAGAAACAGAGAGAGAGCATGAGCATGGGAGGGGTAGACGGAGGGGGAGACACAGAATCCAAAGCAGGCTCCAGGATCTGAGCTGTCAGCAGAGCCCGATGCGGGGCTCGAACTCACGAACCTGAGATCATGACCTGAGCCAAAGTCGGACGCTCGACCAACTGAGCCACTCAGGTGCCCCTCACTACCTTTTTATATTGATTGGTTTGTTTGTTACCCTGACAGTACCTGGTTAGGGAAATTGCCAGAATTAAAATCAAGTCCCCTCAAGGGACACAGGACATGTTTGCAGACCAAGGTGTCTTTGTATTTTTTTTCCTCCATCGAATCAAGCTCAAAAAGAGACTGCTAAAAGACCTTTAAAACCATTTCCCCCTCACAGCCCTTAATTGGAATCCCTGTTTTCTGTGGTCTGCATTTGGACATGAGATCAAATGACCCCTTCCAAGTCTTGCTTTAGGACACATCTGATACCCTCAGACGTGTCAAAGATCTGATAAACAGAGGTCTTATACAGCTGGCATCGGATATGACTATAATACTACTATATACTTAATATCTTCTTTAGGTTGGCTCATCTTTCAAAATTATACATATTTTTGAAAATCTGTGAATTAATGGGCCTGGTAGGTTAGTTATATTATTTCATTATATGTTAAAAGTAAATATTTAGCTACTAAAATAAAAGTACAGTTAATCCTTGTCACCTAAACTTGTTTTATATTCTCTCAGAGATACCTGGGGAAATACTATAAAAGTTCCAGGGTGTGTTCGTTGGAAAACCATAGGTGTACAGCTGCTGTTTACAGAATGAAATTTCTGGTTCATGGTGATGTCACCGTAGAAAAGTCACAAATAGTTCATTTGACTTTATGCTTAAAAAATGCATTAAAGAATTCTCAAAAAGATACTAGCACACCAAATCCAACAATACATTAAAAAAATCATTCAACACAGTCAAGTGGGACTTATTCCTGGGCTGCAGGAGTGGTTCAGTATCCATCAGTCAATCCACGTGATACACCACATTAGTAAAAGAAAGGGGAAGAACTAAATGAGTCTTTCAATAGATGCAGAAAAAGCATTTGACAAAATATAGCATCCTTCCTTAGTAAAAACCCTTAAGAAAGTAGTGATAGAAGGAACATACCTCAACATCATAAAGGCCACATTGAAAGACCCACAGCTTATATCATCCTTAATGGGGAAAAACTGAGAGCTTTTTTCCCTAAGGTCAGGAACATGACAGAGAAGTCCATTCTCACCACTGGAAGTTTTAGCCTCTGCAATCCACCAACAGAAAGAAACAAATAAAAAGCATCCAAATAGGCAAGGATGAAGTCAAACTTTCACTCTTTGCCGATAACATGATACTCTATGTAGAAAACCCATAAGACTCCACCAAAAAATTGCTCGAACTGATACATGAATTCAGCAAACTGGCAGGATGTAAAATCAATCGGTTCCATTTTTATACACCACTAATGCAGCAGAAAGAGAAATTAAGGAATCAGTCCCATTTACAATTGCACCAAAAAAAAAAAAAAAAAGATACCTAGGAATAAACCCAACGAAAGAGTTAAAAGATCTCTATGCTGAAAACTATACGATGTTTATGAAAGAAATTGAAGAAGACACAAAGAAATGGAAAAACATTCCATGCTCATGAGTTGGAAGAAGAAATATTGTTGAAATGTCTATAATACCCAAAGCAATCTACACATTCAATGCAATCCCTGTCAAAATAAGACCAGCACTTTTCACAGAGCTACAGCAAAAAATTCTAAAATTTGTACGGTACCAGAAAAGACCCTAAATGGCCAAAATAATGTTGAAAAGAAAACCAAAGCTGGAGGCATCACAATTCTGGACTTGAGGCTGTATTACAAAGCTGTAATCATCAAGAGAGTATGGTACTGGCACAAAAACAGACACATAGATCAATAGAACACAACAGAGAACCTAGAAATGGACCCATTTCTTTGCCAACAAATCTTTGACAAAGCAGGAAAGAATATCCAATGGAAAAAAGACAGTCTCTTTAACAACTGGTGTTGCGAAAACTGGATAGTGACAGGCAAAAGAATTAAACTGGACAAGTTTCTTACACCACACACAAAAGTAAATTCAAAATGGTTGAAAGAACTAAATGTGAGACAGAAAACCATTAAAATCCTAGAGAACACAGGCAGCAACCTCTTTGACCCTGGCTACAGCAACTTCTTACTAGACATGTCTCCAGAGGCAAACAATAAACTATTGTTTATTAAACAAAAGCAAAAATAAACGATTGGGACCTCATCAAGGTAAAAAACTTCTGCACAGCAAAGGAAACAATCAATTAAACTATAAGGCAACTGACAGAATGGAATACAATTTTTGCAAATGACATATCAAATAAAGGGTTAGAATCCAAAATCTATAAGGAACTTATCAAACGAAACACCCCAAACCCAAATAATCCAGCAAGGAAATGGGCAGAGGTCTTGAATGGACACTTTTCCAAAGAAGACATCCAGGTGGCTAACAGGCACATGAAAAGATGCTCAAAATCACTCATCATCAGGGAAATACAAAACCACAGTGAGATACCACCTCACACCTCTAAGAATGGCTAAAATTTACAAATCAGGAAACCACAGAGTTTGGTGAGGATGCGGAGAAAGGGGAACCCTTTTGCATTGTTGGTGGGAATGCAAAATAGTGTAGCCACTCTAGAAAACAGTGTTTTTCTTCAAAAAACTTAAAAATAGAACTACCTTGCGACCCAGCATTTACGCTATTAGGTATTTATCCAAAGGATACAAAAATGCTGATTCAAAGTGGCACATGCTCCCTAATGTTTATAGCACTGCTATCAGCAATAGCCAAATTACGAAAAAGCCTAAATGTCCATTGAGTGATAAATGGATAAAGAAGATGTGGTATATGGGTCCTTATATATATAAGAAGATGTGTGTACACACACACACACACACACACTAAAATTTTACTCAGCAATAAAAAAAAAGAATGAAATCTTGCCATTTGCAACAACATAGATGGAACTAGAGTGTTTTATGCTTGGCGAAATAAGTCAGTCAGAGAAAGACAAATATCATATGATTTCACTCATATGTGGAATTTAAGAAACAAAACAGATGAACATAGGGGAAGGAAAGAAAAATAAACAGAGAGGGAAGCAAACCATAAGAGACTCTTAAACATAAAGAATGAGCTGAGGGTTGCTGGCGGAGAGGGTGCTGGGGATGGGCTAAGTGGGTGATGGGCATTAAGGAGGACCCTTGTTGGGATGAGCACTGGGTGTCATATGTGAGTGATGGACCACTAAATTCTACACTACATGTTAACTAACTTGAATTTAAATTAAAAAAATGCATTTAATATGTGATTTCCTTTAAAATGCAATGAGGTTTTAACTACTGATATGTTGTGTTTTTTTAATATTATCATGGCCATGGTTAAATGCCATGTGTGTGTTTGTGTGTGTGTGAAAGAGAGAGAGAAATTGTAGTCTAAGATTTGTTTGCTTGTATGGATCACTTATAGGTCTTCTTGCATTAATGTTTTTCATCCAAAAAGGGAAATGGTACATTCAATGACTTCTTAACTATCTCAAGGGAGTTCTCAGTTGAACTTTTGATTTAATCTTGTATCTTGATTATTTCTGAAAAATATCTGGTTCCCAACGAGCTCCAAGTCCTTCCCCCATGCAGTGCGTCCTTCCCATGCCACTGCTCAGGTAGTATTCCTTCTTATCTCAATTCCCTGCTTTAAAACTTTCAGTCCCTACCTCACCCTGGTAGTGGAAGCCTTTCAGCACTTCCCTAATTTATCTTCAGGTGTCTTCAGCCCAGTAATGCTGAGCTGCTTATTTTTCTTATACACTTGATGCTTTTTTTGTTCTTCGACTCATGTTTACACTTTGAAACAGCCTTTGCCTCATCCACCGTGTCCCATTTCAAACCCATTTTTTAAAGGTGCAGCCTAGCTATTACATCCTTTTTTGAAATCTTCTCTTATCCCATTGAGCTAAAAACATTGTTTCATCGCCCAAATTCCATCTCACTTTGTACCCTCTTTGTGGTTTTCATCACAGGCTTGCGTTGTGGTTACTTTTGTAACTACATGTGTGAATGTTGTCTTCTCTGATGTCATACCAAGCCTTTTGGGAAGGGCCTACATGTATGTTAATTTCCTCTACCAAAGCCCAGGACAGTGTGCAACATATAGTAACATTCAGGGAATATTTTATTTAATTAATAAGTGAACACCTGAGCATCCAAAGCCAGTGTGTGTGTGTGTGTGTGTGTGTGTGTGTGTGTGTGTGAGAGAGAGAGAGAGAGAGAGAGAGAGAGAGTTAGAAGAGAACCCAAAGTTTAGGATCCACCAGATATAGATGGAATACCTTTGAAATACAAAGAAATTAAATCAAGTATGGGTGAGCAAGCAGGTCCTTATGGTGACCTTTGGTTTAGAAAGTTTCCACCACAGAAATGGTGGAAAGACTGTAGCAATTCTAGGCTCCATGGCCTCTTTCAGAGTCTCTCAGACTTGCGTAGAGCTATGGTTTTTAAAGTGTGGTCCCTGGGTCAGCAGCATCAGGGTCTCCTGGAGTTTGTTAAAAATGCAAATTATTGGGCCCCATCCCAGTCCTACTGCATCAGAAACTTGAGAAGTTGAAGCCCAGCAATCCGTGTTTCAACCAGCCCTCCAGACACTTTGATGCACATCCAAGGGTGAGAACCACTGGCTTAGAGAAAGTTCTAGCAAGGCTTCTATTCAGCCTCAGCACTTCTCAGCTCAGCTAAAAACAAGGCAAAACCAAAACACACCTTTTATAATTATAGAATGATGGGATGTAAATTTTATAAGTGGTCATGCAATAATGCTAAATCTTCCTACGTGAATCAACAGAGAAGTTAGGAGCCTACCTTTGGTCTCCCCCTCTTATTTGGTTCATTGTGAGACACTGCTGCTCATAGTAGCCCGACAAGTGAACATTGATACATATACCTGAGCAAAGTAGGCTGATGCTGAGAAGCTGATGGGAGAAGTAGCAGGGGCTCTCAGCTTCCTCTGTGAAAGGAATGTTCTTTGACTCTGAGTTGCCTGGATGTCCCTGTTTTCTGATCTCTCCCATTTTTCAAACACATGAATATTCTAGTGTCGGTTACACTCTGATACAGCAGTCAGTCCTGGTTGACTTGCCCAATATGCACTTTCCATTTCTTGAATGCTGGCAGTGTCCCATTTTTCCCGTCAGTGCCCATGCCTCCTCCTCCATGTGAGTCAGGTTCTCATTTGTCAAAGCCAATTATGGTGGTTCTGTTCCCCCAACAGTGACTCATAGAGAATTAGGCAGGTGACCCACTTCTGGCTAATAAATTGTGAAGGCAAATCTGCTGATGGGTTTTTGTGAAGGTTTTCTTCGTATTAAGTAAGAGATGCGCAGGGGAAAACCTAGGCTTTTGGACTTTGTTGTGTGACAACGCAGTATGTGGGGGCTGAGAAAGCTTTCGTAGTACTACAATGGTAGCTTAGCCAATACGGTGGGGACAGCAAAGTAGAGAAAGTGAAGGCAACCCGGCCTCTCACAGTGTTACTAAGTCACTGAATCTACTACCCATAGAGCTGCCCACGTCAAGACTTTTGTTATGAGAAAATTGATCTATTTTTCTATTTCTATTTCTGCTTGACATTTATTAAATATTAAATATTATTGCTCTTCCTCTCTCATTCCTTTCTCTTGAAAAATAAAAAAAGGATTGATGTAACGACAGCTGTAAATTACTTCTGGCTCCAACAGTCTATGATTCTTTGCTCAAAACATCGTGTGTGGAGTTTTAAGGCGAGGCAGGACTTGGCAGGAATGGATGTGGAAAGGGTGCAAGTATTGTCTGAGTTAGGGTCAGGTTTATTTCTAAGGTCTAGGAGATAGCATCAAGGTAAGGCTATGAGGTCAGTAGCATGAATTCCTAGAGTAGAATCGATGTCCTAAGTCCTAGAGCACAGCAAAGTCAGGAGTCCACAGACAGGAACAGATGTTGAAGATAATAGCCAGGAATCGGGTATGGGACAAGTCAGAAAAATTCTGATGCGTGATTTGCTTGCCTGCAGGAGGAACAAATGGTATGTGTTTCACTTAGGTCCTCTCAAGGTACTAGGTGAGAGTGATATATGAGCATTCAGTACTGCAGGGCCAGCAGTCTCCATGCGGGCCTTACCAGGATGGGAAATCCTTTGGTTTTCCCGACTTAAATGAATTCCCTTACAGGTCCACTCCGTGAATTCCTGGCCCTGGCCTGCTGCTTCAGTCTCTGTGACTCCATGCAGCCCCTTTTCTTTCACCTCCGATTGTCTCTGTACTGATGATTTGCTAAGTCCACATGTTTCAGTTTTTGGTCTTCACCGCACAGTAGTGCAATATCTAACCTTTACAGATGTCCTGATCTTGGAAAGACAAATTTAAATCAGCCACAAAATACAAGAAAGAGGTTTACATTGGTTCTAGCATTTTTGAGTCAACATTGCCACCTAGTGGTGAAATAATCCTGAAACCTGGGTGTGACTAGAAAGTACTTCCATTGTGCTGGGGTATTTGATTTCAAGATCTTCAAATGGTAATATTTTGAGCAAGAGGGGATGGTGATTATGATTCAACATAAATGCATCATTTTGAACCTGAGAAGATGGAGACCTGGGGAAAATCCTCTAGACCCAGTGAACTAATTATTGGGCAAATAGCCTGTGGTTCTTGATTCACAGACATCCTTAAGTTTTTGCTTTTAAGATTTTGGTGGCTCCTTCCGTTTTGCTTCCTTAATTTTTAAGAAATCCTTACCAAATTTAGCCACTTCTTAGTGGTAATCATAAAGCAGAATCAAACAAAACCAAAACAAATAACAACAAAAATCAATTTCAAATGAACCAAGACTATATTACTTTTTTCCTTTTGGACTTCATTCATTTGTTTGTTTTTATTTTCCCCTCAATTGTTTCTCAAAGATTTTGTCAGTTTGTGAGTGTTTCTTCTTCTCCCGTGTATGTTTTAATGCAGTAAATATTTCTAGACATTCTGTGCCATCTAGCAAGGTTCAGAGTTTGGGGCAGGTCTGGGGTGGGGTCTGAGATTCTGAATTTCCACTAAGCTTTCCAATGATGCCCGTCCTGCTCGTAGGGGACCATGCTTTATATAGTAAGTCTTTATAGAATGATGACTACCTTCTTGACAACCCCAAATCCCTCTTTAGAATGGATCAGAGGCTGTGTGTTCTGTTGGGGTGACTCTGAAGAAAACCTCATTTGCCTGAAGTAGCATCTCGCAGCTGATGTGGCTGATTCCCTGTGTAGCTGACGTGGAGGTCGTGCGGAATGTGAAACTGCTGCTGTTTGTACTACTTACGACAAGGTCAGGAGTTTTCCCTTACTCTGCAACGACCATTGGCCTTCTGTGGGGCGTCTGTGATAAGAGTCTGGCAGATGTCCTGGTCATGGTGTTTCTAGGCCAGACAGTTGTCTTAAAGTTCTAAATTTGGTTGTGCACTGGAATCACCTGGGGAGCTAAGACACCTACTGATATTTGGGTCCTATTGCTAGGCAAGTTTTAAAACCAAAAGGCAAGTAAAAGGCCAAAAGGACAGTACCTTTCCCTTCTCTCCTTTATCCTGGTCACCAGCTCATTCTGGACCACAGTCTTGGGGAAGGCCTCTGCCCCATTCTGTCAGGCCTCACTCCCTATCTGCACCCCAAATGGGTGGGTGTGCTTTAGAGCAAGTCTGGTTCTTCCTCAGTGTCCCTCGGGCTCAGTGTACTTCGTATTACATTTTAATATCACGCCCATCTGTGTCCTCTAGGTCAGCTGAGGTCGTGTGATAGGCTGCTGCATCCCGAGGAAAGAGGGTTGGCTTTTACAAGGACAAGTGCTGGATTGGTCTGATCCTCTGGGAGTTATGAATCAGACGCTCTGAGTGCGGTCCTTGTGAGGCTTGTGGAGTCAGGAATGTTATCCAGGTTTTTTCCTTCAGACCTTTTCATATGGGACCCTGGGAGCACCGACCTGGAACTAAAATGGTTCTTGACTTTGAAAATAGATTAGTTAGGATTAATTGTTTTAGGCTGCTGCTGCCACTTGTGGGAGTGTGTGTTATATCTATTTATGGATGGATACGTATTTGTGACATGTGGTCATAAGTAGGCTGGAAACTTTAATGAGAAGAAGTAGAACAAATTTCATAGTGAAGAAATTGTTGGTTCTGTGGAATTATGGTTAAAGATCAAAAGAAAAAATGGCTTGCTTCTCCAATCTTTTCTTTTTAATCAGATTACAGAGCGAGCGAGGGAGAGAGAGAGAGAGAAAGAGAGGGACTATAGAAACAGAATATTTTCTGTCCTTACCTACTTGGCTCTTCTGTATTTTTAAAAAATGCTTATTTATTTATTTTGGGAGTGAAAGAGAGAGAGAGAGAGAGAGAGAGAGAGAATCTCAAGCAGGTTCCACACTGGCAGCACAGAGCCCGACGTGGGGCTTGATCCTGTAAACTGTGAGATCATGACCTGAGCAGAAATCAAGAGTCAGACACTCAATTGACTGAGCCACCTAAGTGCCCCTCTTCTGTATTTTTGACCCTGTTAATCAGATCTTCTTGAAACTGTTTCCTCTCTGATTTTTATGGTGTCACTGCCCCCTGGTTCTCTTTGAACTTCTCTAGATGCTCTTCTTTCTCCTAGTCTTCTGCCTCAAATGCAGCCGGTCCCAGGAATCCACCCTTGGCTTTCTTTTCACAATCATCTCTCCCCTTGAAGGATACCACTCAGGACCTGCTCATCCCAGCTATGGTCATTGCTATGCTGGTGACTCTAGTACCACTGCATAAAGTCCAGGTTTTCCTCCTGAGCATCAGATTCCTATTTTCTTTTCCTACTCAATTAGTCCCACAATATGTCCTGCAGAAAACTAAAACTCAACATGTCCCAAACTGAACTTGTCATCCAAGCGTCACTTGTTTGTGCTGAATGTGCCAGACGCACCAGTCTCTGGAGATTCAGGAGTGAACAAGACAGATACCATTCCTCCCTTCATGAAACTCGCATTCTTGTGGTGGAGGCCAACTAAACAACATGTGAAATGTCAGGAAGGAATGTGTGTGTTGAAGAAAAATAAAGCAGAGTGCGGGGATAGGGGGATATGGTGTTCACATTTTAGGTGAAGTCAGAGAAGATTTTTCTGAAGAGGTGGCTTGGAGCCCAGACTTGTGCAAGGTAAGTGAGAGCCAAGGGTTCTTTGCAGGGAGAGTGTTCTAGGCAGAGAATTTTCTCCAGATTTGTTCCTGTTTCCAATTCACTTAGTCGCTTAAGCTCTAAGTACCACAACAACTTTCTAGTTGGCTGTCATTATGTCCTTTCCTCCTCCTTCCTCTCCCCATGTCTTAAGACTTACCGTTTTTGTGACCTAAGCATAGAATTGCAAAGAGAACTGCCAGGTATGTGTAATCAGAATTGGTGCAAAGACCTGGCACAGAAAGATTCAATGTCAGTTGATAACCTCTGAAGTCTAAGAACTGCAAGAGAATTTGGGTGGATCATATATAAAATCAAAACCCCCATTTTGGGTTGTGATTGTCTTTAGCCTCCTGTAAAACTTCTTTAGTGTTCCCTTTGTCTAGTGTAAGTACCTCTCAGCGTGCTGTATATTTGGTGGCCACTATTTAAATAGTTGTGGTGTTCCTGAGTGAGACACCAAAACCATATTTGGAGGGTCTGGTAGAGAGCTGAGGGGTCTGGGACTTTGACTATGCAATGTTCATGCGGAATGTTCATTCAGAATGTTCACGTTGTCATTTCAGCTGGGTTATATATATCCTCTTTAGCCTCAGTCTATGACTCTCTCCAACTGCAGTGGCATTCTAATTAATCTTTCAGGAGAGCTGTTGGAGGGTTTATCTAATATTTTATTTTGTAAGCATACATTTTTTAGCATTACTATAAGGTTTTTTTTTTTTTTTTACATGCACCTCCTTTATTTTTCAACAAACAAAATGAATGTTTCACATGTTCATTCACTGAATGCTACTAATGGCCAGTTTTGGGTGATGCAAAGAACAAGACAGGACTCCTCCCCTCTGAGAACTATAGAGTGTGGTGAAGGCAGCGAGAGGCAGTAAAACCAAAATCTCTGAGTCAGGTGTGATCTAGACCCTGTTGGCTCTCTGCTCAGAAGCCCCTCCTTCCATTTCTCTGGCTAATAGGGTATGCGGCAGTGATATCTTCAAAGAAGGTGGGATCCATTCAAAAGATGAATCACTATTGGTTTAGGCCAATCATGTAATCCCATACATCTCTGCTATGATTGGTTGGAATGGCCATGTTATTGCATTCTGGTCAATGAGACAAGTGCCAGAATCTTTGGGGGATGACCTGGAAAGGGTTCCCTCAGTCATTAAAAATGAGGGACAAGTGAATAGAATGCCTGTCTTTCTCTTCCTGCCCCTGAGTATGGTTTTTGAGGTGCTGGTGTTTAGGCTGGAGTGTCAATATTGAGGATGATCAGGTGGACAGATGAAAAGGCGGTACATCCCTGATGACACTGTGGAAAACCAGCCATACCCCTGACTTTTTCCAGGATTCTTGTTCTCTGAGGTAATCATGATAATAATCTCCTGATTGTTTCAGCCACTATTAGTCAGTCATTAATTACAGGCACCAGAAAGATCTTAATTGATAGGTATTTTAATAAAGTCACGTACAAATCCTTAAAGAAGCACAGAGTTCAGGAAGGTAATTTGGCCAAAGGAAATCAGGGAGGCTTTCCTAGATAAGGTAGACTTTAAGTTACCTTTTAAAGAATAAGTGGAAATCCACCAGGTGGAAAACACAGGGAGAGCATCCAGGTGGAGGAGGGGTATGTAGACCTTTTAAACCAATTCGTAGTTTTGAGGTATCCAGAGTATTTTATAGATTCTCAGTAGAATAGATTCATGACATTTGTTGAGTTAGCGTTTATCGACATGTGATCTTTAAAGGTTTTTAATTAAGCATATAATCTGAAACATACAGTAACCTGTAATCTGTCTAAGACTCAAATCAAAACCTTGACGGCTTTCTGTCTTGGAGGTAAAGTGAGTGACCTGGTTCTTGAGCCAGTCTGGCTGACTGAAGAGCACACAATGCAGCCTCCCATTTTTGTGCTGGTAACTTAGTAACTTTCATGAAACAGCTGAAATTTGCCTTTTTGTCAGTCCTGCTTGAGAAGCAGATGCCAGGATGGGATTAAAAATGCTAAGATTTATATTAGGGAGCCGTGTTGGGAGAGAAATGGGGAGGGCACTAGGAGAGGTCGTGAGGCTGGGATGCAATTGGAATGCAGAGACAAGGAAAGGGAGGGAAGGTGGAGAAACTGTGCAGTCAAAGGAAGGTTCTGAAAGGCCAGGGGGGAAGTTCTACAACCAAAATCACCATTAGAGAAATCCTCTGTCTCCCAGGAGCTGGCCTGCCCCAGTATCTTTGCCCCGCTCAAAGCAGTCAACGGGAAGCATGACCTTGGCACATATGGGAACACGGATTTCAGAGCACAGAGCTGGAGCCATTATCTATTTCACTTAGAAGTTGGCAGGGGTATTCTTAAAAAGTCATCTTAAAAAGAAAACTCTAAGACTGGTAATGGACGTTTAAAAAAATGAAAGAGACAAAATACTGGTATATTTTATAGGCAAAGTTGTTAACCCTTTTTTTGAGGGGTCATGGAACCCTTTCAGAGCTTGATTTCAGATACTGACTCTATCCCCAGAAAAATTCCCATATAGAAAAGGGCCCCTGGTGGAGTATGACTCCTTCATCTTAGATTGCTAAATTCCCAGCTTTTCTATGGCTGTGTTCCAATAACTGTACAACTCTCCACTCACTGACATTTGGACCCCTGCTACCAACTGCTGGTCCTACTTCTGGGATAGACTCATGGCTTCAGCAGCTACAAATAGACTTTGTCTTGAAAGACACCTCAGCTAAGAGTACCTGTGTCATACCTCCCAGTCTTAGATCTCTCTGAATCCTCTCTGAGTATTAATTTCTAGAATACCCAAAGGATGGGATTGCTTTTGTGTTTGTATCTTGACGATTGCCTTGTCCCCTTGGTAAGGTCGGACCTCTTCTTGCTTTCTTACCTGATATGAGTCCTTTGTGTAAAACTTGGGTTTGTGAACCTAGACTGTTTCTAGATTTCATTCTTAACACTTAAGTGTATGCACCCTCTTTTATGCTCCTTCCAACCTCTGTGCTCACATAATCATAAAGATGAAATATATAATACACACATACACATACTCTCACACATTGTAGTAAAAATACATAGGTAATCGATTCTCTTTGTTAGGGGAGTTATATTCAATCAAGTCACCATGAACATTGAATTACTGAATATAGGACCGTGGAACTATGGGAAATATGTATATATACATATACATAGCTCACATAGATTATAATTTTTAAATCCTGTGAAGAATTCATCCCAGTAGGTTTTATTTTCTTTATTGTATAAAAGAGAAAACAAGGTTCAGAAGTGATAAGTGTCTTGTCTGAGGCCACCCCATACCAGGTGCCAGAGTTGGGATTCATGCCCCATCCAACTGTCTCAGACCTTCTTGTACTGCACTGTCCCCTACCATCTCCACCCTTGGCCCATCCCTTCATATGAGGGCTGAAACCAGAAGGCAGAGAGGGTCACCCTGCCCTCTTCCACTTCATTTGGGAAAGGGCTTGTTGGAGCCACCAATATTTGCACCACCCAATGCACTCCCGCAAGTGACCAGTGGAGCATGTGTGTATTGATGTTGGTGTCACAAATAAATTTGAGCCAGTAGGCAAATCTACAAATAGGGAATTCATGAATGATAAAGATGAACTGTACAAGGTTAAAAAAAATTTTTTTAATGTGCCAAAGGGTATAAAGTGAGAATTATGTCTCCATTCTCCTCTATTCTCACACACCCTAGTTTTCCCAGCTCCCTACTCCTCGGTCCCAAGGGAGTAGCTGTTATCAATCTACTATTTATCCTTTCAGAGGTATTCTTCTAATGGTGTCTTCAAAGGGGATCTGAATATGAAGAGATAAGGCATCAAAAAACAAGCCAACATGGACAAGCAACTTAGTGCAAACTCTATGCCTCAGTTCCTCAGCTCCAAAATGGAGGTGATTGCCTTGCCTCGCTGCTGGCTGAGACGGTGAAGCAGTTTCATGCACCTCAAGTGCTTGTCATGAGAAAGGGTGCTTGTGAAATGCATGAGCTTCACCTACAAGCACTCTAACCTTCTAACTGTACACGGTGGTTCTGACCTTGCCTGTTTCACTGCCTGTGACTAACCAACGTGTTCCCAGCCTAGGGGACAATTACACAGTATAGGATCTGGCTGGAGAAAGGGAGCAGTTAACTAGCTGTGGCCGTAATGTGCATATCAGACCACCATCACTTCTAGTTACAGGATTTGTGGAAAGAATCATTATTGTTATTTTTTTAAGGACTGGTATAAATCAGGGTTTAGCTTCAGCGACAGCCAAACCCAGAGGGAGGGGACTAGGCTAAGATATAGGCTAAAGGAGACCAGGGGGCATTTCCTCATTTGAATGAATTAGAAAGTGTTGCTTCACCCAGAATAAGCTCTCGGTGATGTGTGGGTGTTATTTTTCTTCTTTCTAGTAGAAATCTGTCCTTCTTAAGTTGAGAATCCATTTCCTCCCAAGAAAACTAAGCATGCTGGCTTTCTGAATGTATTTCAGGCATTGATCCTGCTCGAAATGATCTATGTGAAATTGACACCCTTGGGAGAATCAAACAGCTCCCCCCCCACAGAAATTAAAATTATTTTTCAATTATACATATATTTTCACTTACTAGATGTGCCACTATTGGCAGAGTATTTAGAAGGATTTAACATATGAGCTACCATTTGCTTAAAAAAGATAGGGCTTTATCTGATTCAAATATTTCATGCAGTCAATCAAACTGCATATAAATAAACATAAAAATGAAATAGAAGACCATGTCATGGGGAAACAAGTCTGGGTTTGAATTCTTTATCTGGTTTATGTTCTGGGCAAAGCTGTCTGAAGCTTGGTTGTTCCTGTAAGAGCTCTGAATACTGGTATTTTCCTACTTTGTGTACCTTTGAGATTTAATTCCTATTGACTTCAAAGGGAAATATGGTAGCACGATATGGATCAAGATTTTGTCTTGAGCGTTTCAGAGGCTTGTCTGCCTTTTTAAAGAAGATAAAAGCCCTTTTGTTTCCTCATTTGTTCAGGAATAGCTACCATCCGAAGTGAGAACTCAGATTTCTCACAGTTTTATGTTTTAAATTAGGGACAGAATATCTAAAGTATGCTTGTGTGCTTTTTCTGTATTCTTTAACACTTGGGTTGAAATTCAGAGAGGTAAAATTTATTCTGGTCACTAAACCAGTAATTCCTCTCTTCCATTTTTGAAGTCTCAGCTCAGGGCTGATGTTAGGGATGGTGGGAGCCAGAATTCCTGACCACGGCTGTTACTGTGGGAATACTTATTGCCTGCCCCCAGTGCTGGATCAGCGTGGGGAAAAGCTAATCATTAGATGCTACCAACTTCATTTCTTCTGACCTAATCAGCTTCACCACAGCAAATTCTTTCTTGGTAGTCTGTAAACTCTGCCATAAATATTCCTAAATGCTGTTTGCAGAACTCAATGAGAGGAAGGGGAGATTCCCACTTTTTCATATAGCTCTATTTATAACTTAGAAAATTAATAGATAAAATGCTGTTTTGTTTCTCCACATCTCAATAAATTTTTTCATTACTATGTGCTCCTCATAATATTGTTTCCCCCACTCTGTGTCAGTGGCTCTTAATAGGGAAAAGAGTTCCCTACCTATGCCAAATGATGATTTCTTTTAGTGGTATAGGACTAAGCTGGCAGAACACAGGAGAAGGAGAAATATGGTTCTTGTTCTTGGGATGCTTACCATTTGGCTAATGAGAACACACATGGAATTGTTTACAGTGATATGGAAGTGATAAATGTGATTGTGGTTTAGATAAATGGTTCTCAACCTGTTTTTCTGCCACAACACCCTTATGTAAATTTAAGTTCACAGATGTGATGCACACCCATGGGTGTAATCACAGTCAAATACAATTCTTTAGGAAGTAGGTTGAACCCCACTCCTTACTTTCCTGTTTCAGAAAACATCAGAATGCACGTGGATCAGCATGCTGGTGTTCAAAGAATATCCTTAAATTTATTTTTTTAAAGATGCCAATTTGTTAAATACTTGGTGACTTTGTCATTAGTAATGAATGGCTTGCAACATCCTTTAGGACTGACTGCCCACACAGAAGTGAGAAGTTGAAAGGTGCTGATTTATGTAATAATTGCTACTTGGTTTCATAATACTACCCATAGGCTGGGCCTCACAAATACACGTACAAATATAAAGTTCTCAAAGAGCCTGTGAGTACTTCTGTCTCAGGCAGAGGGCAACCCACAAGCCTGATTTTCATATGAGCTTTCTATCATTTGGAACAGCAAGTATCAAACATTCAATATTTATAGGAATCAAGTGCTTTCTTGATTCCATTATTTTCTCATAATTAACACTGTTGGGGCTCTAGAGAAACACTTCTCTACATCTCTTTTTTTTCTTTTTTTAAAAATTTTTTAACATTTATTTATTTTTGAGAGACAGAGAGAGAGACAGATCATGAGCAGGGGAGGGGCAGAGAGAGAGGGACACACAGAATCAGAAGCTGGCTCCAGGCTCTGAGCTGCCAGCACAGAGCCCGACATGGGGCTCGAACCCACGAACTGTGAGATCATGACCTGAGCCGAAGTCGGATGCTCAATTGACTGAGCCACCCAGGTGCCCTAACACTTCTCTACATCTCTTATTCTGTATCTTTGATAACCAGTGTCTGAATGCCATGAAACTTAAGAGATGGTATTCCTGCTGGTATCAGAGAATGATACCACCTCAGGGCTCTGAAAGAATTTTGGGGAAAGAAGTGCTTAGCTCTGCCAGATCCATTCATTCAGGAACAAAATATCACTTCTCAGTAGCACCTGAACAGTGGCCTGGCCAAGTGATTTGTTTTGTTCATTTAAATAATAAGAAGCAAACAAAACAAAATGAAACAAAAAGCTATATGCTAACTTAGATATAAATTAAAAAAATAACTTAAAAAATAAATAAAATATCACCATGGGAAAATAAGAAGTGACGTATGTCACTTCGAGGTAGAAGCTTTGAGAGCCATTCCATCTGCCACCATTGTTTTTCTTCTTTGCCCCGGACCAGTGCTCGCTTTCCAGATTAAGGGCTGTCCTGGCTGAAGATGCGGAGTTCAACTGAAATGTGTCTGCAACTGAGGTTAATGTGAGCAAGACGTGAACCTCTGTTGTGAACCACAAAGATCGTGGGGTCATTTTTTGGTTTGTTTTTAACCAAGCATAATTTAGCTGATTGATTATATATGTTGTCATGGAAATACCATCCATTTTATAAAGTTGTGGTTTCAAGTTTGATCTGTCATGTTTCATAGGCATATTCCTTGACTTCTAAAAAATTCAATTTTCTTGTCAGCAAGAAAAGAGTTATATATATATATATATATATATATATATATATATATATATAACTGTTGTAATGAGAATCCATTAGAACATTGTAATTAAAAATACACTGAAAACGCAAAAAAATCTACAAATATAAGGAAGAGCTTTTCTAGAAGGGAAATAGTTTTTAGCATGAGGCAGATCCTAGACCCACAATCCACCTGTGCTCCTGACTCACTTTGAGATCTTGCACTGTTTTACTTAAATCCTCTGAGCCAGTTTCCAAATATGTAAAAAGTGGGCGTGAAAGCTAACTGCAAGTTTGTTGGGTAGTTACTAGTTTGAAAAGCATCTATCTCAGCAGTTAGCATATGGCAGGAACTCAGTATATGGCAGCTGCTATCACTGTAAGAACTTGGGTTGTTCTTCTCTGTTGTATATTCATTGTATGTAATCAACATTATTCAACATTGTAAGCATTTACATATTTAAAGTGTATGGCAGCTGTTGCTTACCTGTTTTTCCTTCCTCAATTCAACTCCTTTAGGAAAGGACCAATTCATCTTCCCATCCGTGGCTCCAGCACATAAAAGGTGTTAAATAAACATTAGTTGGATTTTTAAAATATTTGAATCTTAATTGTGGCTGTTCTAAAATAATAAAAGCTAAGAATTTGGGGCTTTTTTATTTTTAAGTTTTTAATTTTAATTCCAGTATAGTTAACATATAGTGTTATATTAGTTTTAGAAGTACAACACAGAGATTCAACAATTTTGTACATTTTTCGGTGCTCATCATGATAAGTGTTCTTTTTAACTGCTATCACCTATTTCACCCATCCCCCACCACTCTGGTAACCATCAGTTCTCTATACTTAAGAATCTGTTTCTTGGTTTGTCTTTCTTTCTTTTCTTTTCCTTTGCTTGTTTGTTTTGTTTCTTAAATTCCACATGAGTAAAGTCATGATATTTGTTTTCTCTGACTTCTTTTGCTTAGCATTATACTCTTTAGTTCCATACATGTTGTTGCTAATGGCAAGATTTCATTCTTTTTAATGGCTGAATAATACATCATTATATACATGTATGCCACATCTTTATCCATTAATTTATTGACGGAAACTTGGGCTGCTTCCATAATTTGACTATTGTAAATAATGTTGCAATAAACACAGGGGTACATGTATCCCTTTGAATTAGTGTTTTTGTATTTTTTCAGTAAATACCTAGTAGTATGATTATGGATCATAGAGTAGTTCTATTTTTAACTTTCTGAGGAACCTCCATACTGTTTTCCACAGTGGCTGCACCAGTTTGCATTCTCACCAACAGTGCAAGATGGTTCCTCTTTCTCCACATCCTTGCCAACACTTGTTATTTTTTGTGTTGTTGATTTTAGCCATTCTGATAGGTGTGAGATAATATATCATTGTGGCTTTGATTTTCATTTCCCTAATAATGGATGATGTTGAGAATCTTTTCATATGCCTGTTGGCCATCTGGATGTCTTTGAAGAAATGTCTAGTCATATCTTCTACCCATTTTTAAATTGGATTATTAGTTTTTTGGCTATTGAATTGTATGAGTTCTTTATATACTAACCCTTTATCAGATGATGTAACTTTCAAGTATCTTCTCTCATTCCATAGGTTGCCTTTTAGTTTTGTTGATCATTTCCTTCACTGTGCAGAAGCTTTTTATTTTGATGCAGTCCCAATAGTTTACTTTTGCTTTTATTTCACTTGCCTCAGGAGATATATCTAGAAAGAAGGTGTGGCTTATGGAAAAGAAGTTATTATCTGTGTTCTCTTGTAGGATTTCATATCTTTTGCTACATTTATTCCTAGGTATCTTACTATTTTTTTGTGAAATTGTAAATGGAATTCTTTCCTTAAATTTCTCTTTCTATTCCTTCATTATTAGTATATAGAAATGCAACAGATTTCTGTACATTGATTTTGTATCCTGTAACCTTACTGAATTTGTCAATTCTAGAAGTTTTTTGCTGGAGTCTTGAGGGTTTTCTAGGTACAGTATCATGTCATCTGCAAATAGTGAAAGTTTTCTTCTTTCTTACCAATCTGGATGCCTTTTATTTCTTTTTGTTGCCTAATTTCTGTGGCTCAGACTTCCAGTACTATGTTGAATAAAAGTGATGAAAGTAGACATCCTTGTCTTGTTCCTGACGTTAGGGGAAAATCTCTCAGTTTTTGACTATTGACTATTATGTTGGCTGTGAATTTTTCATGTAAGGCCTGTATTATGTTGAAGTTTGTTCCCTCTAGACCTACTTTGTTGAGGGTTTTTGTCATAAATGATGTTGTACTTTGTCAAATGCTTTTTCTGTGTCTAAAAATATTATCATGTGGTTTATATGTTTTTTCTTATTGATGTGATATATCATGTTGGTTGATTTGCAAATATTGAGTCACCTCTGCATACCAGGAATAAATCCCACCTAATTGTACAGAATGATTATTTTTCATGTATTGTTGGATTTGGTTTGCCAGTATTTTGTTGAAAAGTTTTGCATGTATGTTCATCAGACATATTGGCCTATAGTTCTCTCTTTTTTTGTGGTGACTTACCTGGTTTTGGTGTCAGGGTGATGCTGGCCTCATAGAATGGATTTTGGAAGGTTTCCTTCCTCTTCTATTTTTTCAAAGAGTTTGAGAAGAATTGGTATTAACTCTTTCATGTGTTTGGTAGAATTCACCCGTGAAGCTGTCTGGTCCTCGACTTTTTTTGTTGGGAGTGTTTGATTACTGACTCAATTTCATTGCTGATAATCTGTCTGTTCAAATTTTCTATTTCTTCCTGGTTCAGTTTTGGAAGTTTATATGTTTCTAGGAATTCTTCCATTTCTTCTCGGTTATATAATTTGTTGGCATATAATTTTTCATAATAGTCTCTTAAAATATTTGTATTTCTGTGGTGTTGGTTGTTATTTCTCCTCTTTCATTTGTGATTTTGTTCATTTGGGTTCTCTCTGTCTTTCTTTTTGTTGTGTATAGCTAGAGCCTTATCAGTTTTGTTGATCTTTTCAAAGAAACAGCTCCTGGTTTAATTGATCTGTTTTATTGTGTTTTGTTTCTATATCATTTATTTCTGCTCTTAGCTTTATTATTTCCTTTCTTCTGTTGGTTTTGGGTATTTTGTATTTTCTTCTTTTTTTTTTTAGCTCCTTTAGGTATAAGATTAGGTTATTTTATATTTTTCTTAATTTTTGAGGTAGACCTGTATTGCTATAAACTTTCCTCTTAGAACTGCTTTTGCTGTATCCCAAAGATTTTAGTCTATTGTGTTTTCATTTTCATTTGTGCCCATGTAATTTTTGATTCCTTCTTTGATTTCTTGGTTGATCCATTCATTGTTTAGTAGTATGTTATTTAACTTCCATGTGTTTGTGGTCATTCCAGATTTGTTCTTGTGATTGATTTCTAATTTTATAGTGTTGTGGTCAGAAACGATGCATGGTTTGATTTCAAACTTTTTTTTTACTTTCTTGAGACTTGTTTTGTGGATTAATATGTGATCTATTCTGGAGAATATTCCATGTGCCCTTGAAAAGAATGTGTATTCTGCTTAGTATGGAATGTTTTGAATATGTCTGTTAAATCCATCTGGTTCAGTGGTCATTCAAAGCCATTGTTTCCTCGCTGATTTTATGTTTGGATGATCTGTTCATGGATATAAGTGGGGTGTTAAAATCCCCTACTATTATTGTATTACTATTGATTATTTACTTTATGTTTGTTAGTAACTCTTATGTTTGTGGGTGGTCTCATGTTGGTTGCCTAAATATCTATAATTGTTATATGTTTTTGCTGGGATTGTCCTCTTTATTAACATATGGTGTCCTTCTGTTTCTTGTTACAATCTTTGTTTTAAAGGCTGGTTTGTCTGATGTAAGTATCGCTACCCTGGCTTTCTTCTGACATTCATTTCCATGATAAATGTTTCTCCATTCCCTCACTTTCAATCTACAGGTGTGTTTAGATGTAAAATGAGTCTCTTGTAGGCAGCCTATAGATGGGTCCTGTTTTTTTTTATCCACTCCATCACCCTGTGTCTTGATTGGAACACTTAGTCCATTTAAATTCAAAGTAGTTATTGATATATATGTATTTATTGCCAGTTTGTTACTTGTTTTGTCGTTACTTTTGGAGATTCTCAATTGTTAACAGGTGTTGTGGTTTTCTCCTACTGTTCTTGCATGGATAAAGCAAAACAACTTTTTGAACCAAAATAATATTATAAATTGATACATTTTGTTCTTTTGCTCTTTAAGTTTTTGTTTGTTTGTTTGTTTGTTTTTGTGCTGAGCAATGATTACAAAGTACTCTTAAAAGGTCTAAGGAACCCTTTTCTCCTTGTGGATTTTTTTTTTATGACTCTTTGTTGAGTTAAATCTCATTTGCCCACAGGGTCAACATGGTTTAATTCTAGGGAGATGACATCGGTTTCCACTAAGGGAGACCACATTCACATTTGATGTGGATATATAACATTTTCCACATGTGACCGCAAAGCAACTCAAATCCTCCATTTACAGGAGATGTGATTATGAGTTTAAATAAGCCCAGAGCAAACAGCAGGTGCTGAGGCTAAATAAAACTATGACTGGTAGGTTCTCCTTGCCCTTGAGGCTTCCATTTAATAATTAATATAATTTTAGAAACCACTTAAAGATACTCTCTGGGGATTATATTGATAGAGCAATGAGATGTACTATGCATCTTGGTTTTCCTTGTCAATTTGAATCTATTTTGTGTGCTGTTTTTTGCAAAGTCAGAGTAGCATATGGTCTTGTATCTTTTCAAGGGAGTGCAGCTATGTAGTATAAATGACATTCATTGATCCTAGTGCTTTCAAACCTTTTATCATGAATAAGGTCAAAAGAAAAATAATGTGCCCGACTCTATGTTCTGTGTAGTACTTTTTAAACTGGAGTGCTTGAAATTGCTAGGATACCACGTAGATTTATAGTGGGAGATGCTGAATGGCACAAAAAGAGTCATCTTCAAAAGGAAAATAAATAAGAGAAATACTCTGACCGCTTAGAAGACTCCAGGATTTAGCAGAGATACCTTCCAAGGGTGTTATTTTCTGCTATGAAAAAAGAAACCAGAGTGGGGTGATTCTGCTGCTTTTTCGGGTTGGTGGTCTATGGGTTAGAGAGGAGTAAGTACTTTGTGTTAATTATGTTTTCCTTTTATTCTCAGTGATGTTAGTTTCATTTGATTTCCTTTCATTTGATTCATTTTCATTTGATCACTTCTTATTTTTATTTCTTTATTTTTCATACATAATACTTGCTATTATCTGACCTACTATATACTTAATTGATTATTTGCCTATTGTCTGTCACCTCCAGTAAAATGTAAAATTCATAATGGCAGGGACAAGGTGTTTTGTTCCCTTCTGTATACCTAGCACCCAGCACAGTGATTATTGTGACAATAAGAGTTGACAATAGCTAACATTTACTGACTGTGTCGGACAGTGTTTTAAAGCATTTGACATGTGTATTTCTTGCTCCTCATAATAGTCCTGGAAATAAGAAATAGTTCAATCCTCATTTTAGAAATGAGAAAACTGAAGCTTAGATCAAACCCAGGCTGAGTGTCTTCAGCATTTCCACCTACCGCTTCACAGGGACAAAAATTTGACTGCCTTGGATCCTGCTGTGCTCCCTGCCCCCAGCACATACTAGGCTCTCAATAGATGTTTTTTGAATAGAAGAATGTTCAGCCTGAAGTGTGATGCTTCTGTCCCCTTCACTGGCAGCAGTCATCAAATTATGATGAGACAAGGCTGAGCGAAGTTACTGGGCCTGGTTTCTTCCCGAACAGTCGGGTGTGATTTGTTGTTCTCAAAGATAAGTTGGAGGTGGTTCCCATTCCTCATGCCTGTGCTTCCCCTTTCATCTTCTGTCCACCCTTTCCACATGGATGCGTGGGTTTCTGGGGGCAGGGGCTGATATGGATTCAAAGAGATCAGCTCTGGCAGAAGCTTCTCAGAGCAGATCTGCCCACACATCCAGGTAACTCATTCCTCTGATGTACCTCTGAGTCAGCAGCCCTGGCAGGGCCAATGTGTCCCCACATCAGTGTCCTGGGTCTCATCACAGGACCCCACAAGTTGTTTAGCCCAAGAAATGTGTAGACTCCATTGACTCATGCTGTATTCATTTAATGTCCTTCATAAAAAGCTCTCTCTGGGGACAAGCCTTCAATTTCTTTTGTCAAATTAAACATGCTTAGAGACATTTGAGTGTGTGTGTGTGTGTGTGTGTGTGTGTGTGTGTGTGTGTTTAATTACTGTGGCTGGACCCAGAAAGCATTTGCATTAGCCTTAAAAACAGTCTAGTATAAAACATTCAATTTCCTTTGTTCTCCGTTACTGTTACACAGCTGTTAAATTTTAAGAGTCTAGTGGTAGTAAAGAACAGTAAAGAACTTTAGGCTGTGTGTGTGCGTGTGTATATGTGTGCAGGCTTCTGCACCTATGTGGGGAGAAAGGAGGTGGATGTATAGCTCCATGGTATCCAGGTTTCAAGTATCAAAACACAAAGTTGTTGCTTCATTTCATTTGGGACTGTTAAGCTTTGCAGCCTATTAACACACACAGTGGGGGATCATTACACTTCATATACTTGGGGGTAACATACAGCACTCCTACTTGGACACAAAGGTTGCCTTAGGAATCAGGTTGCTTACCACAGAAGGCCTTTCAACTAAGAAGAAACTGAGGAGAATAAAGGAGGCCTTTATTTGTGGTTATCTGACAAGCTGAATCCTGCTTCAGTTACCAGGGATATTGATTTTAGGATCAAGGTGTGATATAAGCTTATAAAAACTGAACAAAGAAATTTAATTTGTGCTTAATAATTGAATTTCTAATAAATATAAATCTAAAGGATGCCTCAGGTCTTTCCTGTACTTTCACACACTAGGGAGGTATGTAATAACATAAAACTCATTTGGCAGCCAAAGACCCTTATATCTTATCACACATTCTCGTTTGTGAGCTTTTATTTTGCTTCATACATCTAATAAGGAAATGCCAATCAGGCTTATAGTTTATATCAGTGTTTTTGGTTTTTAAGCTGTATTTATCCTTTTAACCTGAAGTTCTGGTGCAGTGATAAAGGCCCCTTGGAGAGGTAGTTACAGCAGGCATGATTTATCTCAGCATACACTCTATAGACTTTGGCATTATAAAATCTCATTAACTCTTCAAATATGTTGAAAATTGTGATGTTATACAAAGAGTAATTATATTTTTTATTTTTTTAATGTTTTATTTATTTATTTTTGAGAGAGAGAGAGAGAGAGAGAGAGACAGTGTGAGCAGGGGAGGGTCACAGAGAGAGGGAGACACAGAATCCGAAGACAGGTTCCAGGCTCTGAGCTAGCTGTCAGCACAGAGCCCGACACGGGGCTTGAACCCATGAACCGTGAGATCATGACCTGAGCCAAAGTCGGATGCTTAACCGACTGAGCCACCCAGGCGCCCCCAAAGAGAAATTATAAAGAGTGATATATCTGACTTGAGTCCGTGTTGACGTTTTTTGCATGCTAACAGAAGGTTATGATGACCTTTGTATAGGAATAAATGCTTTCTAGATTATTATTGAAAGCAACATAGTTCATTACTCATTTGCAACAAAATAGAAAAAAGGTATGTCTTCCCTCTTGGAGTCTGCAAGACATCCATTTTTGTGATGGAAAGAATTAATAGACCATAGATATAATAAATAAGTAAAATATGCACTAAGTTAGAACATTATGAGTGCAGTAGATTAAAAAAGGTAGTATGGGGAAATAGAAATTGGGAATTGGGAGTGGGAGATATATGGCAATTTACAGTATGATGGTCAGATTAGGTCTCCACTGAGAAGGTGACATTTGGTCAAATGATTGAAGGAGGCAAAGGAATTAGTTGTGTGGATATCTGGGGAAGGAGCATTTCAGGGAAAGATAATAGCCAATGCAAAGGCGAGTGTGTGAGCACACCCAGCATGTATGAGGAACAGCTAAGGAGCCTATGGGACTGGTGTGCAAGTAATAGGACTTGAGGTCAGAACAGAGGGCAGTTGTAGGATCTTTGAGGTTATGTAAGGACTTTGACTTTTACCCTAATAAGGAAAATGGAGCCCTTGCAGGATTTTGCGCCAGGAGATGTCTCGATCAGCTTGTTTAAACGATAAGTCTGAGTGCACTCTGGATAGTCAAGAGTAGAAGTAAAGAGACCAGTTATAAGCCTATTATAGTAATTTAGGTGCCTGAGTTATACTGTGTAACAAGTTACCCCAAAACCTTTTAGCTTAAAACAACAAACATTTATTATCTCACAGTTTCTGTTTGTCAGAGTTTGGGCATGGCTAAATTGGATCTTCTGGCTGAGGATTTCTCATAAGAATGCAGTCAAGGTATCGATTCAAGGCTTGACTGGAGAGGATTCATTTCCAAGTTTACTCACAAGGAAATCAGTTCCTTGTGGGTTGTTGGATTGTGGTCTTTGGTTCCTCACTAGATATTGGTCAGAGATCATCCTCTTCGGCAGTATGATCCTCTCCAGTAGAGCAGACAAGTAAGAGTGAGCAAGTGAGTGAAAGAGAGAAAGAAATGGAAGTCACAGTCTTTTAAGACTTAATCTCTAATATGATATCCCATTAGTTTTATAACATTATATTTGTTAGAAATAACTCATTAAGTCCAGGGGGACTTAATGGGGAAGAAATTGTTAGAAATAAGTTATTTTTAATAAGTGATTGTTAGAAATAAGTCATTAAGTCAAGGGAGACTTATGGGGAAGAGATTGTATAAAGGTGCGAATATCAGGAGGTGGAGATCAGCGATACATCTCAAAAGCTACCTAACAAACTAGACAAGAGTTGTTAGAGTAGTAGCAGTGGAAGTGGTGAGAAGAGATAGCAAAATACACAAAAAATCTTGGAGTTATAATCCATGAGCTATTCTATTTGTGACTTTAGGCACCTTGTGTAATACCTCTAGATTTCATTTTCCTACTTTTAATGGAAAGTTCGCTAACTTACCACTATACAAGTAGCTGAAACTTAAAGAGTTTAAGTAACCAGTTCTCATTTACGTAGTTAATATATGTGTTTATAACCTGTATTTAAAAGAGGGCAATCTCTTTCTATAGCCTTAATATGAAGAGGATTCTACAAAGGATAAAGTATCTGAAACTATTCAAAAAATACAACATACTATACAGATATAAGTAAATCATGGTCACCAATGTGGGCACAATAATAAAAATATCTTAGCTTTAAAGAACATTCATTCCAAAAATTAATGCTGATGTCAATTTTCCTGGGAAGAGAATTTGAGCAGTCCTGGGCAAAGGGTGGAGTCCTTTCCTTCCGTCTTTCCCTCTGTCTAACATGTGTTTTTCTGGGGGTTGAAGCAGAAATTAATTCCTTCTGTAGCCTGTTTCTACACAGTATGGCAGCACTTAGATGCTACCCAGGATAAAGCCATATGAATTATGATCTAGAGCTCAAAAACTGGGGTTAGTGAAGAAAGAATTGTTTGGGAACAGATGAAGGGTTTGACTTAGTGTGGGATTGGTTCTGTTTTTAACCAAGAAGGCATATGACCCTGACAAGGCAGAATGACCTTACATGACCCTGCAGTGGCATGTGTTCTGATTCAAAGTGAAATCCACCTGGGGATAGGAAGCTCATTGTAGAAGTTCAGAGGTTAGGCTAGCTGACTAGTTGCAGTATGAATAGAGGCAGGTGAGTATGCAAAGTCACACTAATAAAGCGACTGAGGCAAAAGCCTTTGTGACACTGGCTAATTGAGCCAGTGACAGCCATTCTAATATGAATGTAAAAATTCCAGTTCATGAGTAGTTTTGCATTATAGCTTTGATACCTCCCTTTATTTTGTACCATCTGTATCTTTATATTTTAAAGAATTTCTTAGTACTGTATAGTTAAGTGTTGCTTTTTTATCTAGCCTGACAATCTCTGCCTTTTAATTAATGTTTAGATCATTCACATTTAATGTCAGTGGTAATATGATTGATTTTAAATTTACCATTTTACTATTCCTTCTTTATTTGTACCATCTATTCTTCTCCCTTCTTTCCTTCCTTCTTTTGGATTAATTGAGCATGTTTTAGAATTTAATTTTATCCATATTATTATCTTATTACCTATGCCACTTTTATATTTTTAGAAATTGTTCTAGGACTTGTAACATGCATTTTTAACTTATCACAGTTGAATTTCAAATAATATTATATCTTTTTACATAAAATCTATGACTCTTATAATAGTATACTATTACTTCCCTTTCCCATCCTTGATGCTATTGTTGTGATGAACTTTATTTCTATGTGTGTTAAAGGCCCTAAAGTACACTGTTATTGTTTTTGGTTTAAATAGTCAGGTATCTTGTGAATACATTAACAATTGAGAAAAAGAGCTTTTTATTTACCCATATATTTACTATTTCTGCCACTCTTCATTCCTTTGTGTTGATCCAAATTTCTGTCTGGTGTTATTTTCTTTCTGCCTGAAAAACATTCCTTTAATGTTTCTTACAGTGTAGGTTGGATGGTGATTCTCTCAGCTTTTGTTTTTCAAAATAAACTTTTATATTGCCTTAAGTTTTAACGAAATTTTCACAGGGTATAGAATTCTAAATTAACATTTGTTTATTCTTTTTCTTTAATTGGTAAAAATACATATTGTAAAATTTATTATCTTAACCATTTTTAAGTATAGTTCACTAGTGTTAAGTATATTTACATTTTTGTGAAACGGATCTCCAGAACTTTGTCATCTTGCAAATCTTAAACTCTATAGCCATTAAATAACAGTTTTCTCTTTCCCAGTTTCCTCCTCCCCCAACCCCAAGCCCATTTTGCTTTCCATTTCTATGAATTTGACCACATTATATATCTTATATAAAATGAATCATATAGTATTTGTCTTTTGTGACTGGCTTATTTCACTTAGCATAAAGTCTTCAAGGTTTGTCTGTGTTGCACCATATTGCAGAATTTCCTTCCTTTTTTAGGCAGCATAGTATCCCGCTGTATGTGTATGCCACATTTGGTTTATCCATCTATTTTTCCATGGACATTTGAGTTGCTTCCATCTCATGGTTATTATAAATAATGCTGCTATGTACATAGTTGTGAAAATGCAAATTGCTCTTTGAAATACCGACTTCAGTTCTTTAGGATCTATACCCAGAAATAATATTGGTGGATCATATGGTACTTCTTTTTTATGTTATTTTATTCAGGAACCATCCTATTGCTTTTCATAGTAATCACATAATTTTACAGTCTTATCAACAGTGCAGAAGGGGTCCAACTTTCCCACATACCCACCTACACTTGTTATTTTCTTTTGTTTTATTTTGTTTAAGAGCAGCTAACCTAATGGGTTTGAGGTGATATCTTATTGTGACTCAGATTTGCATTTCTCTGAGAAGTAGTGATTTTGAGCATCTTTTCAAATGTTTGTTGGCCATTTGTATATCATCTTGGAGAAATGTTTATTCAAGGCTTTCCTTATTTTTCGATTGAGTTATTTGATTTTTATTATGGTTGGGTTGTACTTCTTTATATATTATGGATATTAATTCCTTATCAGATATGCAATTTGCAAATATTTTCTTCCATTTTGTAGGTTATCTCTTCACTCTGTTCGTTCTGTCTTTTGATGAACAAAAGTTTTTAAGTTTGATATAGTTTCTCTGTATTTGCTTTTGTTTCCTGTGGACATTTGTTTATTCTTTTAGCACTCTAAGATGATTTTTTATTATCTTATAATGTGTATACTTTCTGATGAAAAGTGTGGTATTATTATCTTTGTTCCTTGTATTTAATGTAATTAATTACATTTAATATTAATAATTTAATTAACTTCTCCTTAGGCTGTTTTTAAAGATTTTCTAGTTATTAATAGCTTTAAGAAATTTGATTATGTTGTCCTTTAGTGTGATTTTCTTTATATATTTTTTCTTGGGGTTTGTTGAACCTCTTAAATTTGTGAGTTTACAGCTTTTTATCAATTTTGGAATATTTTCAACCATTATTTCTTCAAATTTTCATTCCATTCATCTTTTTTTTCTTTTGGAATACCAATTACATTTATGTTAAAGCTCTCAATATTGTCCCATAGATCATTGAGACTGTTAATTTTTTTCAGTGTTTTTTTCTCTATGCTTTTTATTAGAAGGTTTTTACTGATATCTTAAAGTTCACTAATCTTTTATTCAGCAGTGTCTAAACTGTTGTTTATTCCATCTAATAAAATTTTTTTTCAGATATTTTTCATCTGTTTCTACTATTATTTTTTCTTGGTTATGGTTCATATTTTCCTGCTTTTTCATATCTAGTAATGTTTGTTCGGATCAGATTGTAGACCAGGTTTATCTGTATGAGTCTTTTTAAAAAAGTTTTTAAGAGCAGATCTAGAGTAGTATTTATACCAGAACTAATTTAAACTCACTTCTAATGTGTGACCCATCTGGTCTCTATTCCATATGCCCCATGTAGTCCATGAGGTCTCTGTAGTCTCACTGGTGGGAAGTCAAACTATTTCTGGACCCATGTGAACTTTAGAAATTGTTTAACTTATAACTCATCAATACATTTCCTTTTCTTAGGTGATATTATCTGTCCTATCTTGTGATATATAAATGTGTATTGATATTCCATAATAGATTCTATTTGGATTTCTAGAACTCTTTCTCTGTATAGCTCCCTTTTTTGTAGGTATTCTAGCATGCATATTATAACCACTGTGGCCTCTTGAGCTCTGATCTCCGTCTCCTCCAGTCAGTGAGATTGCAGTTTGGATTTTTCCTCCCTGCTCAGCAGTTTAAAAATTGCCATTAGGGAGAAAGTCTGGACAAACACAGGACTCACTTCATTTATTTTTCTCTCTAAAATCACACTTCTCTGTTGCCTGTTGTCCAATGTCTGAAAATAGTTTTCCCTTGTATTTTGTTCTGCTTTCTAGTTGTTTACAGAGGAAGAATAATTACAGACCCTGTTCCTTCCTTATAACAAGAAGTGGTTTTTCCCTAACTGTATTAAAAACTCTCTTCTTATAGCCTTTATGTACTTTAATTACAGGGACCTGGCAATGAAAACCGCTAAAAAAGAATATCTGAAAGTATTGAATTAATCAATGAAGTCAAGAATTAGGTTGAACCACATAAAATTGATAATATTTGGACCACTTTAAACCTATATGATTTGTATGATTTAAATTTATACATTTATAAATTTATTTTAGAGAGAGAGAGAGACGGAACACGTGTGCGCGCGCACACACAGGAGTGGGGCAGGGGCAGAGCGGGGGAGAGAGAGAATCTTAAGCAAGCTGTACACTCACCATGGAGCCCAATATGGGGCTCAATCCCATGACCCTGGGATCATGACCCAAGCCAAAATCAAGAGTCAGATGTTCAACTGACTGAGCCACCCAGGCACCCCTAGCTTTATACATTTCTAATTAGATTAGCTAAGGAGAGCAGATTCAAGACTCATGTAGAGGTTATTACATCCTCAGCCAAGGATACATTCTTTGTGTTTTAAATGATGTCTGGGACTGTGCATCTGGCAGTCCTAGGACACCTCTGTTGACTTAATTCTTCAAACAGAACATTCTAGGTCTACCTATGTGAGCTTTCGGTTTTTAGCGTCAGCTGTGTTTTTTGTTTTGTTTGTTTTTGTTTTGAGAGGAAGACTCTTTCTCTGATTGAGTTTATTGTTTATTCAAGGAGTATATCCTTCTTCCTCATAGGCTCAATTGAGGTCAGTCCCAAAACAAGATGTTTATAAGAGGAGGTTTCAGTCTTGTTTTCTGCAGCATAATCAAGCCCAGTGACCCAATCTCTTTAATCTGGGGTGGGATCTTTTAGCAGAAAGGTAGTTGAATTCTTTGTGAGGGAGATGACCTCACTAAGGACATAAGAATGTTGTTGATTGTTGAATTTGTGGTTGTAACTGCCAGAAGGGATGACAGGACTATATTGTGGTCTCACTGTTAAATGCTCAGAATGGAGAATTAAGCTTGGCAATTACCTCCACAGAAGAAGGCTGAAGAAAACCCAAGGTACTCTACTTACTGATAATTACCTGTTGTGGTTTTAGTTTTACTATTTCATAATTTCATATAATAGAGAACACTTTAGAGTATTTATAAGAAAAGGTGTTTTATGGGTGACCAGAAAGAAGAAAGGGTTTTATTTAGCATTACAGGATATTTTCTTATAGGGACTGTTTTTTGAGCTTTCTTCAAAAGGTATGATTGAGATAATACATGGCCCAGTGGGTTTGTCTTCCTTACTTCTCAGAGTGCAAATCACCCCTAAATGTTGACATTAGTGTTTACCATGTAAGGTTGGATAGAGGATTATTGTGGGTTGGATTTGGGCCCCAAATTTATGTTAGAGTTCTACTCCACAGGACCCAAACATGTGACCTTAGTTGGAGATAACTTCTTTACAGAGGTAATCAAATTAAAGTGAGGTCATTAGGGTTGGCCCTAGTTCAGTATGACTGGTGTCCTGATAAAAACAAAATTTAGACAAAAAGGTACACATAAAGGGAAGATGATGTGAGGAGACATAAGGAGAAGAGGACCATTTATACAGCAAAGAGAGAGGCATGGAAGACATCCTTTTGTTGCAGCACTCAGAAGGAACCAATCCTACCAACCCCTTGATCTCAGATTTCTAGCCTCCAGAACTGTGAGACAGCAAATTTCTGTTGTTCATACACAAAAAATAAACTCAAAATGGATGAAAGAACTAAGTGTGAGATGAAACCATCAAAACCCTAGAGGAGAAAACAGGCAGCAACCTCTTTGATCTCAGCAGCAACAACTTCTTATTGGACATATCTCTGAAGGCAAGGAAAATAAAAGCTACAATGAACTATTGGAACCTCATCAAGATAAAAAGCTTCTGCTTTTTATCCAACTGTTTAAACCAACTGAATGGGAGAAGATATTTGCAAATGACATATTGGATAAAGGGTTAGTATCCAAAATCTATAAAGAGCTTACCAAACTCAACACCCAAAAAACACATAATGCAGTGAAGAAATGGGTAGAAGACATGAATAGACAGTTTCCCAAAGAAGACATCCGGATGGCCAACAGACACATGAAAAGATGCTAAACATCACTCATCATCAGGGAAATACAAACCCAAACCACCTCACATAGGTCAGAGTGGCTAAAACTAACAACTCAGGAAACAACACATGTTGGTGAGGATGTGGTGAAACAGGAACCCTCTTGCACTGTTGGTAGGAATGCAAACTGGTGCAGCTACTCTGGAAAACAGTGTGGAAGTTCCTCAAAAAATTAAAAATAGAATTACTCTATGACCCAGCAATAGGACTATTAGGAATTTATCCAAAGGATACAGGAGTGCTGATTCATAGGGGCACATGTACTCCAATATTTATAGCAGTGCTATCAACAATAGCCAAATCATGGAGACAGTACAAATGTCTATCAACTGATGACTGGATAAAGAAGATGTGGTTTATATATACAGTGGAATACTACTTGGCAATGAGAAAGAATTAAATCTTGCCATTTGCAACAACATAGATGAAACTGGAGGGTATTATGCTAAGTGAAATAAGTCAGTCAGAAAAAGACAGATCTATGTTTTCACTCATGTGTGGAATTTGAGAAACTTAACAGAAGACCATGGGGGAAGGGGAAGGGGGAAAATAGTTTCAAACAGAGAGGGAGGCAAATCATAAGAGACTCTTAAATACAGAGAACAAACTGAAGGTTGATGGGGGTTGTGGGTGGGAGGGGAAAATGGGTGATGGGCATTGAGGAGGGCAATTGGTGGGATGAGCACTGGGTATTGTATGTAAGCGATGAATCATGGAAATCTACTCCCAAAACCGAGAGCACACTTTATACACTGTATGTTACCTAACTTGATAATAAATTATATTACAAAAAGAAGTTAAAGAAATATTATGTAAATAGCACAGGTGGCATTTATGTCACAGAAGGAATGAACTAGGTGTGTATCAACATGGATAGATAGTTAAGACATATAGCTGAATGAAAATAATATTGCAGAGAAATATATATTTTGTGGCATCATTTATGGAAAACTTAAAATATACCCAAAATACTACTACCAATACTTTTCATGAGTACAAATATGCATTCATAAAGGTATACAAAATGGACTAGAAGATAGTGTTTCCCATGGACAGTAAAGAGGAAAGAGGAAGACATGTGACTAAGATTGATATTCAAAGGGAATATAAATTATTTAAATTAAAAAAAAATTTTTTTAAAGAGAGAGGCAGTTACTTGAAGGAAATCTGACACTGTGTTAGCAATCTGGATTGGAAGCAACATGGATGTTCACTAAATACTCTTGCCTGTTCCTTTATTTTGTAAATCTTTCATCATAAATAATAAATAGATGGTATGTAAATGTGTAAAACTCACCCCAAGAAGGGGCAGCTAAGGTTGAGTTGGGGGGCAACACCATGCTAGGTCAGTTGCCAAGTTGCAGGGATGTAGAAATGAAAGGTATGTCCCTGCCCATACAGCGTGGCGTTTGAGTGATAAACAAAGAAAGTGAGTCAGGAAAGCCCTTCTGGAGGAGGTGACACCAGAGCCATCATTAAGAATCAGGGCTGGCATCCATCAACTGATGAAGGGATAAATAACATATGATATATCCATACAATGGCATATTACTTGGCAAAAAAAGGAACAGCGTACTGATATATGCTACAGCATAGGTGAACCTTAACATTATGCAAAGTGAAACAAGCCAATCACAAAAGGTGATTCAATTTTTATGAAATGGTCAGAATAAGCAAATCCATAGAGATGGAAAGTAGATTAATGACTGCTAGGGGTTTGGAGGGAGGGGGGATGGATAAATGGGGGGAGGTGACTACCAATGGGTACAGGGTTTCTCTTTAGTCGCAAATGTGTAATGAATCAAATGAACTTAACTGTGAATTGACTGCTAATGTGCATGGGTTTTGGTGATGTTCTAAATGTTCCAAAAAATTCTAAAGTGTTCTAAAATTCTCCTATTAGTGATACAACTCTGTGAATCATGCTCTTTAAAATGGATTGATTCTATGGCATGTGAATTCTATTTTTCAATAAATTTGTCATATGAAAAAAAATTATTAAATTTCTGTTGTTTAAGCCACCCGCTGTTTGGTACTTAGTTATGGCGGCCCTAGCAAACTGTTGTAAGAGTCAGTGCAGAACTTTGTATTACAGACTGAGATTTGAGAGGCAGAAGCATGCAAGGAGCAGCAGGCTGCCATGAAACTCCTTGGACACTGTTAGGTGGTGAGATCGAGTAGGTTATCAGTTCTTGTTTGCCTAGTTTCTGAATGGATACAATGCCACCTAGTGTGATCAGATAGGGCAAGGCAGTAGACCTAGCCACAGGTTTACGAAGAGCTTATTATTTTGTGTTGGTCTGATTGTGAGGGATTTGGAAGAAGTAGAGTAAGACTTGATTTTCTGTGCAAGTTGTGAGGCGAGTTGATGGCGTCAAAGAGTTTATTTAGAGTGCATAGGTGGTTTGAAAGAAAAACACATAAAAACTCTAAATTTTGTCACTGGCATTTAAGAAACTTACTATCATACTGCAACAGGATTCTTTTATATTCCCCTGCTCTTAAGTATTATGAAATGTATGGAGCATTTATAAATCTTATTTTAGTTAAATATTTATGATTTCCAATGCTCTCCCTTATGTTTCTCTAAGCCTCCTTGTCTCTCTCTCTGAATTATGTGGGCGACAGTGTGGATTTTTTTATTCCTGACTCATCCTTTTACTTATCTGCTCTTTTGTTTATGATGAAAAATTTAGCTGCAGTTAAAATGGTAACTGTCCCAATGTACAAAACAAAGAAGGAGATCCAACTATTATCTCCCAAACAATGAGATCTTTTTAAGAGTGGAAGTAAAAAGTCCCAAGACACTCAAGTGAGCAAGTGAATGAGGAAGCTGGAGGGGCCCCAGGCCTGTCAGCAAGTTGTTACAATTGATGCCCTTCCCCTTACTCTGACCGTAGTATAATTTAAAACGCAGTTGGTTAGCGCCTCTTGACTTGATTACAACAGTTCCCAGGCCGTGAGGAGTTAAGCCAACATGGCTTCATTAATTTGCCTCCTTCCAGAATGTCTTAGGCTTGACGTTTCAAAGAAAGCGAGATGCCACAGTGGGCCAACTATTGGGTAAGAAGTTTCTCCTCTGGGAGAAAGCCGTTTGCTCAGATTCCAGCCTTTCAAATGTCAAATGTTACTCATTCTCGCTCTGGCTCTCACAAGCATGTGTAGTCCTTCTTTTTAAATTTGAGAATGTTTGCTTCTACTAGTAGCTCAGGGAACTTTTACTTGCTGTTTGAAATCTAACCCTGGTACGCAAAAAGTATGACTAAATCTCCTTACTGGAATTTCAGTGTTTTCATTAAGGCCACAGTTTCCATTTCCAATTTTATATAATGAGGGCAAAATACCAGCTGGCAAGTACACTCCTTTTTTACTTGATGTATGTCAAAATATCTACTGTTACAATAAAAAGGGAAGTTTCATAATGGTGATTTTTGCAATTGAAAGAAAACTGTGTCCAAGTGTATTTACAGAGAGAATAGCTCATGATTTGAGTATTCAGTTATTTACTCAGTGAAGCACTTAACGTTAACCTTCCAGCTGTGTGTGTGTGTGCGTGTGTGTGTGTCTGTGTGTGTGTGTGTGTGTGTGGGTCTTCTGTACAGCAAAACATTAGGTTATCTCTAGGCAAGAGAAATGCTATATACACCAGAGTCATGGCCAATGGAAAGATTTTAAACAACATACAAATACTCAAGCCATAACAATGGCTTAGTTAAGCAATCATTGTAATGGCCAATGTAAAGATGAAAGAACATCAGCTAACCAAAACCAAATTTTTTGTCTTTTTCCACAGCAATCCTTTATCACTTCCTCATGTTGTTAATGCTCCAAATATGGATTTTTGGAATGCTGTTGGGAAGAGCTCATATCCGGAAGCTCTGGTGGAATTGGGATGAGACTTACTCACCAGACAGTTCTTCTGAGGCAAGATCTGACTCGCTTAAAGAAAATATAGATATTAATTTGGAATGGCCTAAGAGATTCCTGAAACCTTTTGCTCAAAAGAATCACCTGGAAATTTAAGAGATCCTAGATCCCCAGGTCCTATTCCCAGAGTTCCTGGTTCAGTGGGTCAGTATGTACCTACATTTGTTCCCTGATTATTCTAGGCACGGTCTTGATAGGGAACCTCTGGTCCCAATTGCCAATTTGTGTAACTGTGGCAGCAAAGAAATTATTCTAAATTATTGGATTACCTATGCAGGGTCTGCTGAATCTGGCATGTAAAGGCAAAGTTTTTTTTTGTTTTTGTTTACTCTATAGCTCACTCCCATATCTCCTGTTGTTTGTGTGACTTCTTTGATTCCTTGTGGGGGTTATTTGTGTGTCAGTTGATAAGCGATCAGCTGGAATCTCCTTTGGAAAAACAATGTCCTGAGCGTGGGTGCCTATCAGATATACCTGTGGAGCTACTTGAAACTATCTTTTCTCCAGACCTTCTGAATCATAATCTTAGGGAGAGGGCCAGACCTCCATTCTCTTGTAGGTCTTGCAGTTGTTTTTGAAAAGCAGTTAATTTTGAGAATCTGACTTATACTAACAGGGAGGACTACTGATTGCTGGCTTTTGGGTACTAATTAAAACAGAATTGCCTATATAGAAATCATATTAATTTGATTAATATGATTAAAACGATTCATTTCACTGTTTTATGATTAGTGTCTGCATTTGATCAATAGATATTTATAACTGTCCTATATCCTAGTGAGAAAAGCAGAAGAGATCTTGAACAGTTGAAGTATGTAAAAGCTTTCAGATACAGCCTAAGGAGAATCTTGATATTAGGAGTAGAATCTGAATAGGTTGTGGAGTAGGGCACAGAGAATTCCAGGTGAGCGGAATGAATGAGTGAAGTGATTAAGATAGGTAGAAGAATACCTTGCTAGGAGGACAGTATGCTAATAAAGTAAAGCATATATGATGGGAAATAGTGGAATGTAAAATTACATAGAATGGTTTGGGGTCTGGGAAGTAGCTTGAAGACGCAAAAACTTAGGAACCATTGCACCATGTTTGTGTTTGCACAGGTGTAAAGTGATCATATTTTATTTCAGTAGAGTGTTCCAAAGTTTGGGAGGCCCAGCTAGGGCACAATGCAGGGTCAGAAGATGGAGCTTGATCTAGGGTGGTAGCTGGGGAACATGAGGATAGATTTGATAAATATGTATAAAAGTAGCCAAAAGAAAGCTATTTCATTTGCAAATTATTTGGACGTTTTCTGTTAAGGGAAAGGCCGTATCATGCACAAGAAGGCATAAAATATTTCCACAACTGCAAAACAACGTTGATCAAATTGGCTTCTTGTAAATGGTCAGCAAAAACATCCAGACAGAGCATTAACAAGATTTTTGATTATGTCCATGGGCAAAACTTTTTCAGGTCAGTGAGTGTGCAGTCACACTAGTTTGTTGTTTGTGTAGCAAGCCGACAAGCATTCAGATATTTGAGTTCTGTGAATAAGCAGGTGAGAAAAACAAGTATAATCAACTGTAGAGCTCTTAGACTCTTTTTTTCCCATTATGCAAAATGTTTGCAAATTGTTAATGATTCTATACAGACAGAGTAATATTTGACACAGATTCAAAAGTCAAAGATATTGGAATTTCCTAGCTTCCTCCTACCCTGACTTCACCTATCTTTAAAGAGCCATTTCAAAAAATTACCTCAAGGGTGACTCTTTGAGTGCTCCTTTGTATGCCTTCCCTCCAATCTGATGGCTCCATTTGCTCCTCACGTCTGTTCCCTCAGTCCCAGAGTCCTCATGTCAGCTAGACCTTTGGCTCAAGGCAGCAGATGACCTATGTAAAAAAGAGGGCTCCTTCTGCTACCAGAGCAATGTAAGGGAAACTGAGACTAGCTGGGGTGAAACCCTGGAATTTGCAGATCTTGGAGCAGAATGGGGAAGCAACAAGAGTCAGAAAAGTCTTGGAAAAATTTGCTTTCAGATGCAGACTTATCAGGTCCCAAGTTTACAAGATGACTGGAAAGTATGAAAGTAGCTACTTTCCTGTATAGTTCCAGAAACATTTATAGACAGGCATTGGAAATATAGCACTTAATAAAGCTGGACACAGTCTTTGCATTTATGTAGTCTTGCCTCAAAATGAGCTCAATTCATGAAAAAAACAGGAGTTTAGATTGTATACCAATTCATTATGTTTTTGACCCAACACCAGTCCTGTGGGAATAACTTGAGTTTTGCTAGAGCAAAGACTTCAGACTTTATTAGATTCAATACTGTGTTTCTTCATGTTTTTTTTTTAATGTTTATTTTTTTTTGAGACAGAGAGAGACAGAGTGTGAACAAGGGAGGGGCAGAGAGAGAGAGAGAGGGAGACACAGAATCTGAAACAGGCTCCAGGCTCTGAGCTGTCGGCACAGAACCTGATGTGGGGCTCGAACCCAAAAACCATGAGATCATGACCTGAGCCAAAGTCGGACACTTAACCAACTGAGCCACCCAGGTGCCCCTCTTCATGTCTTTAAGTATGAAAATGAAATTGAAAAGTAGACATATCTGAACATCACAGATACAGAGGGGCAGCTTTTAAAGTTGAATAGAAGATGATGGGATGGGATTTTTTAATGGCTCAGGGGCTTTTTCTCAGAATAACTGTCCAATTTCTTGTAATTTTTAAAATTCTCTTTGGAAATCCCAAGAGTGCAATGTTATTAAGTTCAGAAATTTCTTATTTTAAATCTCTCTCCAATCACTTAGTTTAAATCTCACTGCAATAATTTTAATCAAAATGTTAAAGAATGGCCTTAGTAATTACTATGAACAAAACAGGGAAAAAATTTCAAACATAATTTCAAATACAATAAAACCAATTTGAACAATGAAAGCTTCTGTCTGGTTATAAGACTCTTTTGACTGACTCGCTGCTGGAAATTGGACTTTACACTAATACTTAGGTGAATTGAATCTAATGTTAACTGCCTTTACTGTGGGCAGTTAAGTAGAATTGTAACTTGTCCCATAATAATACCTTTTGTCTTCCTGATTCATCTATGAACTCCTACACTTCCTCCTTCATTCAGGTATCTGGCTCCTCCGTGGGGAAGAAAAGGGTAGGAGACTCCTTCCCAACAGCATGCTTTTTTAAAGCCTAGGTTACTTTGGCAGGGAAACATTAGTCGCATCTTCACTTATGCATGCATCATCGACTCTGTTTTTTTTTTAATTTTTTAGTGTTTTTATTTTTATTTTTGTGAGAGAGAGACAGTGTGAGCAGGGGAGTGTCAGAGAGAGAGGAAGACACAGAATCCGAAGACAGGCCCCAGGCTCTGAGCTGTCAGCACAGAGCCCGAAGCGAGTCTCGAACCCACCATGAGATCATGACCTGAGTCGAAGTCGGACACTTAACCAACTGAGCCACCCAGGTGCCCCCGACTCTCCTTGAAAATAAATCCACTGGACATGTCTATGGCTTGTTGGAAGATTCAGTGCCATGGTGGTCCTTCTACTCTATACTGTGGCCACACCCTCAACTGGAATTCAAGCCTGAGGTTAGGAGAAAGATGATCTTCACCAGCCTTTGAGGATGTCTGACCTAAACCTGTAGCAACTTTCCCTTAAATATAAAGAATAATCAAGCTAAATTAATATTTTGATATTTCTGAAAGAAAATGAAGTTTCAGCATGGAGATGTTCAAGTTTCTACACTGAAGAACTCTCCAAAGCATAAGCACATCTAGGAGGAATGTCATATATTTCATTCTTTTCTTTCTAAAGGGATGTTTAAAAGCTGGATAACAGTGTATTCGAATGTTAATTCATGTTTTGGGTTGAGTTTCATAGTGTAACATCTGTTCTTTATTCTGGGTTCACCTGAGGTTTATTTTATTTTATTATTATTTTTCACAATGCAGTTCCCAGTTTGAAAGATCATTTAAGACATTGACTTTTGACATTGTTAAATTTCCTTTCTCCCTGGGAGTGCTGCTAATATCCGATATTTGGCCTTTTTTTTTCTTCCAGTGCCAAAAACTCCCAGCAGATGTCATTGTAAGTCAGATTTGTTTAGCGTGACTTTTAAAAAAAGAGCAAGGAGAATCATTGCCTGTAGCCGTGATGTGGGTACTGGGTACAGGATTCAATCCATCCTAGTCTCACCAGGGTAGGGATTGTTACACAAATGTAAAGAGACTCCTGGGATTCTTGCCTGCCTTTACATATAAAGTGGGAGAATTGTCTTCCTTAGGCATAAAGTAGAAAACAAGGAACCACAGCCTAGCACCTAAGCCTGTACTGGGTTCCCAGCTCAGCACAAGTGTTCTGTGTTCTTTGTGGCACAGAAGGGCACTGGGAAAGGAGACAGTTGCTGGGGGCACGTAGATAGTAATCAGAGGAGTTGGGATTTAAAATGAAGCAGCCTCAATGATTCTGGACTCCCAGTGGGAAAATACAAGTGGGCATAAAAGAGAGCACATGGCTGGCTCTTACTGGGGAAAAAAAAAAAAGGTGAGAGTCATATTGGAACTTCCTGACATGTTTCATGAATATCAAATGAAGGTGGAAAAGACAGTTCTCACAAGGAAGGCCAAGCCACAGTGACTTATTTGATATAAATGTAGATGAATGTCCATCTAAATTTTCATTAGTTTCTACCTTAGAAATATAGTAATATTTTTACCAGCTTTATTGAGGTGTAATTGACAAATAAAATTGTATGTATTTAAAGTGTACATGGTGATTTAATATGCACATACATTGTGAAATGCTTATTGTAATTGTTAACACATCCGTGACCTTGCATAGTTACTTTGGTTTTTGATTTTTACATTTTTAAAAAATGTTTATGTATTTTTGAGAGAAAGAGTGCAAGTCTAGCAGGAGCAGAGAGAGAGGGAGACAGAATCTGAAGCAGGCTCCAGGCTCTGAGCTGTCAGCACAGAGCCCGACGCAGGGCTCGAACTCAGGAATGGCGAGATCATGATCTGAACTGAAGTTTGATGCCCAACCGACTGAGCCACCCATGCGCCCCTGTTGTTGTTGTTGTTGTTTTAAATTGTTTTTAATGTTTATTTATTTTTGAAGGATAGAGAGACAGAGCGTGAGCAGGGGAGAGGTAGAGAGAGAGGGAGACACAGAATCGAAAGCAGGCTCCAGGCCCTGAGCTGTTAGCACAGAGCCCCAACACGGGGCTGGAACTCAGGAATGGTGAGATCATGACCTGAGCCGAAGTTGGACGCCCAACCCACTGAGCCACCCAGGCACTCCCGTTGTTTTTTATAGTGAGAATGCTTGTTTACTCTCAGCAACTTTTAAGTATACACTACAATATTATTAACCGTAGTTACCATGCTGTACATTAAATCCCTAGAACTCATTCATCTTATAACTGAAAGTCTGTGTCCCTTGATCAACATCTCCCATTCTTCCCACCCCAGCACCTGGCATACTCTTCTATTCTTTGTTTCTGAATTCAACTTCTTTTTTTTTAAGATACAAATAATATACATAAATACAGTGATACCATACAGGATTTGTCTTTCTCTGTCTGGCTTCTGGCTTATGTCATTTACCTTAATGCCTTGCAGTTTCATCCATGTTGCTACAAATGGCAGGATTTCCATCTTTTTTATGGTTGAAAAATATTCCATTGTACATGTGTGTATCTATATGTATATACACACACACAGTACATTTTCTTTATCCATTTACCCATCAACACACCCTTCGGTTGGTTCCATGTCTTGGCCATTGTAAATAACGCTGCAGTTAACATGGGAGTGCAGATTTCTTCATGAGTATACAGGGTTCCTCTTTCTCCATATCCTCACCAGCATTTGTTTTCTCTTGTTTTTTTGGTAGTAGCCATCCTAACAAGTATGAGATGATATCTTATTGTGGTTTTGATTTGCATTTCCCTAGTAATCAATGACATTAATCTTCTTTTCATGAACTTGGCCATTTGTATGTCTTTGGGAAGGTGTGTATTCAGATCCTTTGCCTCCTTTTTTAATCTGGTTGTTTATTTTGCTTTTGAGTTGTATAAATTCTTTATATATTTTGATATTAATCTCTTATCAGTAGATGATTTATAAATTTATATTTCCATTCCATAGGTTTTCTTCTCTAGAAACTTGTACATCCGTTTTAAGTTGTCCAGTTGATTGGCCTATAATTTTTCATAGGACCCTGTTAGTAATGTTTTGTGTTTCTGTGTTATCAGTTGTAATGTCTCCTCTTTCATTTCTTAATTATTTGCATCTTCTCTCCTTTTTCCTTGGTCTAGTGAAAGGTTTGTTAATTTTGATTTTCGTTTTGAAAAAAGCTCTTAGTTTCCTTGATGTTTTCTGTTGTTTTCCTGGTCTTTATTTCACTTACTTTTACTCTGCTTTTTGTTATTTCCTTCCTTCTGCTAATTTTGAACTCAGTTTATTCTTCTCTTTCTAGTTCATTGAAGTATAAATTTAGGTTGTTTATCTGAGATCTTTCTTTTCTCTTAATGTAAGTGTTAATCACTACAGACTATTTTCAGAAATGCTTTTGCTGCATTCCGTAAGTTTTGGTATGTCATGTTTTTATTTTTATTTGTTTCAAGAGTTTTTAATTTCTCTTTTGATTTCTTCTTTGACTCATTGGTGTTCAAGTGTGTGTTGCTTAATTTCAATGTGTTTGTAAATTTTTTAGCTTTCCTCCTGTTACTGATGTTTAGTTTTATATCATTGTGGTAACAAAAGATACTTGATAAGATTTCGACCTTTGATTTGTTAAGACTTGTTTTGTGACCTAATCTATCAACTATCCTGGAGAATATTCCACGTGCACTTAAGAAAAACATACATTGTGATGCTGTTGGATGGGATGTCTTATATATGTCCAGTCTTCTTATTTAAAATACAATATATTGATTCATGGAGTTTTCTGGATGTGGGGAGGGGTGGTTTTTAAAGCTATGTTACAGAATTTAATTTTGCTTCCCAAATCAATGCAAATATTAAAAATAGGTACATGCATAATTCTAATCTTATGTATTAGTAAGATTATGACAATTAGTGATGATAGTGATGACCCAAGAATTTTTTCTTGGTTTGCTTCCTTCAAATTTAATTCCAGAGTTGTTCATGTGTAAAACAATCCTGAGGTGGGAAGGAACTACCTTTCAAAGGGGTTAAATTTGTTTTGAGGTTTTGAAGTGATGGAGGTGGAGATGGTAATGGAAATGAAGAAAAGAAGATGGAAGGAGGAAAACAAAGGAAAGGAAAGCAAAGAGCTTGCTTAGAAGTGCAAATTACATTTCTTGGAATATAGTTCATGGCTCTTTGGTTTCTTTTGGACTCTACTACGAAGAAATTTACTCATTTGCTTTACTAGTTAAATAGAATAGTAATATGTACTGATGATTCAAAGTCTAGAACTACAAATCCCAGCCATTTTTTTATGTTTATTTATTTTTGAGAGAGAGAGAAAGACAGAGTGCAAGTTGGGGGGAGGAGCAGAGACAGAGAGAGACACAGAATCCGAAGCAGGCTCCAGCCTCTGAGCTGTCAGCACAGAGCCTGACGCAGGGCTTGAACTCACGAGCTATGAGATCATGACCTTAGCCAAAGTCTGATGCTTAACCAACTGAGCCACCCAGGCGCCCCATTCCTAGCCATTTTTAATTAAAACTCCCCCCCCCCACTCCCCAAAAGCATTTGGTCTCATAAAGGAAAATTGTCTAATCAACTTGGGAATGATAATCTGAAGGGATACTTATCAGACTAAGTGTATTCTGTGATAAACAGAGCAAGTGGAAAACCAAATTCTAATTGTCATTCATTGTCCATCAAAGAAATTTAATTATACTAGGTATATGTAATTCATATTTCAAAGAAGGCAACATTTCCTAAGCGAATAAGAATAATTACTTCCATGTAACTTAAAGACTTTTTCCGTTGCTGAATTTAAGCATCTGGGGAGAATTCCCTGAGCAACTTGAGGCACATCTGAAAATGGGATTGATCTTTGAGCTTCACGGCCGTGTGCCAAGATTCTGACTGCTGCCTTTCTCTGTCAGTGGGATAGTGCTTTGGGGTGAGATCTTACATAATCTTGGCAGAGAGCCCCTCATTTTCTGCTTCTGGGTGAGTGGCTGGAGCTGGGTTGTTGGTGTTCCTGGACTTTGTTCCAACCTCAGACATAATGACCCTAGACAGTCTCAGGTGGGGAAAATGGGTGCTAGCTTCTAAAAATGACCTTGCAAGTCAGGCAGCTTGAGGTGCTGGAAAGGGTGCTGAGGCGGCTGTTAGGAGATTTTGGTTCTCGACCTAGTTCTGCCTCATTGGGTGAACTTGGCTCCAACACTTCAATTTAAGGCCTCTTTCTTTCCAGCTTAGGAACGTGGACAGAAGTTTTTAAATTCTGTGGAGAAAAAGTAAACCTTAGTTAGATTTTATTTCTCAGGAATTCCTTCCAGGGTTTTTGAAGCTTGTTTGGGGGGAAAAAAGTCAAACTGTGTGATATCTAAAATCCAGCTTATGGTTGTATTTTGGATACTCTGATTCTAACATGTACCCTTGTAATCCACTTTGTTGATGAAGAAAGTGGGGCAAAGATGGGCTAAATTTCTAGACCAGAGTCAGGGCTTGAGGTGATAATAGAGCCCCAAGTAGTTTAAGTTTTGGTTCCATTATTTTTATATCTCTTCCTAAGAGGTTCCCTTTTAAGCTTGGACAGAATTTTTGCCATGTGATTTTAATGTATTTAAAGGGGCGCCTGGATGGCTCAGTCAGTTGAGCGTCTGACTTCAGCTCAGGTCATGATCTCAGAGCTCCTGAGTTCGAGCCCCACGTCGGGCTCTGTGCAGACGCCTCGGAGCCTGGAGACTGCTTCAGATTCTATGCCTCCCTCTCTCTCTCTGCCCCACTCACACTCTGTCTCTCAAAAATGAATAAAGGTTAAAAATTAAAAAAATAAAAGATGGGGAGCTTGTGGTTGGCTCAGTTGGTTAACCGTCACCGTCAGACTCTTGATTTCAGCTCAGGTCATGATTTCACGGTCATGAGATTGAGCCCTTCATCAGGCTTTGTGCTAGGCATGAAATCTGCTTATGATTCGCTCTCTCTCTCTCTCTCTCTCTCTCTGTCTCTCAAAATAAATGAATGAATGAATGAATTAATGAATGAATGATGGGACTCTGATAAATGAAGCATCGGCTCCAGCTCCAAAGCTGTGATCAACCAGGCCACTATGCTTCCCAAAGAAGCCTCACATAGATTTTCTTTTTAGCTTAAAATACTGTTATTCCAAGAAAAGATCAAACAGTAGATTCTCAGGGCAAAATGTAATCCATTACATTTTCAAGGTGAATCAAGGTGTTTCTTTTTTTTTTTTTTTCCCAGAAGGATTAGAGGCACTTTGACACCACCTTCCACTAATACAACTCCTGCCACTTCCAATTTAAAAAGGGGGAAAGTCTGCTGAAAAGCAGCAGGCACAATAACCATGATAGCCTCTTACCCAGAGGCTGCAGGTACCAGCTGGTGCAGGTGCCAGCTCGGCAAGCTCAGCGGCCTGCACACCTCATCGCTAGCTCTCACAGGCTCCCTGTGAGGAGGTGTTATTATTATCCACACTTTACAGATGAGGAAACCGAAGCTGGGAGATTCACTACCTTGTTCAAAATCTTCTAAAATTATCAATCTTTTAACCTTTTTGAGGTTTCAAGTCTATATTTTACTAAACATTCTTTTTATTATTATTTATTATTATTATTATTATTCATGGTAAGTGTACTCTTTAATCCCCCTCATCTATTTCACTCATCCCCCCTCCCCCCTCCCCTCTGGTAACCATCAGTTTGTTCTCTATAGTTAACAGTCTGTTACTTGGTTGGTCTTTCTCTCTTTTTTCCCTTTGCTTGTTTGTTTATTAATTTCCACATGAGTGAGATCGTATAGTATTTGTCCTTCTCACACTGACTTATTTTGCTTAACATAATATTCTCTAGATTCTCTAGATGTATCCATGTTGTTGCAAATGGCAAGATATCGTTCCTTTTTATGGCTGAATAATGTTCCAGTGTGTTTGTGTGTGTGTGTGTGTGTGTGTGTGTATACCACATCTTTATCTTTTCATCTATTGATGTACACTTGGGCTGCTTCCATAGTTTGTCTATTCTATATAAAACTGCAATAAATATAGGGGTGCACGTATCCCTTTCAATTAGTGTTTTTGTGTTCTTTGAATAAATACTCAGTAGTGTAATTACTGAATTGTAGGGCAGTTCTGTTTTTAACTTTTTGTGAAACTGCCGTTCTATTTTCCATAGTGGAAAATACATCGGTTTGTATTCCCGGCAACAGTGCAAAAGGGTTCCTTTTTCTGCAAATTCTCTCCAACTTTTGTTATTTCTTTTGTTTTTGATTTTAGCCATTCTGGCAGGTGTGAGATGATAATTCATTGTGGTTTTGATTTGCATTTCCCTGATGATGAATGATGTTGAGCATCTTATCATGTGTTTTTTGGCCTTGTGTATGTCTTCTTTGGAAAAAAAATATCTGTTCATATTTTCTGTCCTTTTTAAAAAATAGGACTGTTTGTTTTTGGGGCCAAACATTCTATTAAATTCTCTTTCCCTTGACTACAAATTTTATTGAGTAGATGATGATATTGAGACCTGGGGGTAGATGGGAACTCTCTATACTTTCCACTCAGTTTTGCTGTGAACCTGAAACTTCTTTTAAAAATACAGTTTATTAATTTAAAAAATAAGGGGTTGGTTAGAATTTCAGCTCTGTGACTTGATATTTGTGTGATCTTGAATACGTCTTTATCTCTCTGAGTCTTTTGTGTTTATTCTGTAAAATTAAGATAATAATAGTTTCCATACCAATATTGAGAAGATTAAATGAACATATCTACATTTATATACCTGTATCTATATTTAATCTCCTGCCTCCTTATGAGCACTCAAAAAAAAAATTGCTCGTTAAATTCCCTTGTCACATGTGAGGGACGCGGTGAGTTTAAAACAGAACAAGACTGAATCCAAATACCCTACCTCCTGTTTAATGCATTTTTTCACTATCCCACACCGTCCCAGCAAACCTGCTTTGCGTGCAGTAAGAGATGCCTGTCTGTTCGTGTTGTAACTTGCGTGACCTGCCTCATGGGAGATACTCACCACAGTGGCTGACAGCAGAACTTATTTAGTGGATTTCATTGGCTTGTACTATCCTTGCTGAATTGTACCAGGCACATTTTTTTAGACCCTGTTCAGTTTCTCTATAATCATTTCCAACAGTCGTAAGCTGTAAGAAGGGCTCTTAAGCAATGTGATAAGGAACAATAGAGTCTTCTCCATCAGAGAGCCTAACTGTGCTCTGTATTCTGGGAGCAGACTTGAAGCCTAGTGGTTCTGACAGGTGAAAAGCCCTGCCCTTTAGTCATGGATGAGCCACTTCCAGAAAACGATAATTCACTCTATCTTTTGGATGCTTTAATTGCTTAACTGCCAGATGGTTTCTTCTAGTCCCTTCTAAATTTGTTATTTTGATTCTCCAAATCGCAAGCACATCTATTCTACAAAGCAGGGGTTTTAACCTCTCGGCGCTAGGAACTGATTTAAGAATCTGATGAAAACCACGGACCTGCTCCTCAGAAGATGCGCACACACATAGCACAGCCACTTTTCCCAAACATTTGAATGGAACCTCAGGGAGCTGACTCAGACATCAAAAATACTCACACACATAAAGGATGCAAAACGGATATTGGAAAATAAAATAAAGGAAAATACCAAGGAGTTGTTCTTCTCTCTTAAAAAATGAACCCCTGAAATGAGCCACCTTCCAGAAAAATGCTGGGCCCACAGAATTATTTCGTACTACATCTGAACAGGATTAGGTTTGCCCATGAATATGGTCAAGAGTGATGAAAGGTCACTTAGAACTGTTTCAGCAAAAACTAAAAAATAAGCAATCCAAAAATAACTACCGAGAACACCTCACCTAATTCCAATGGAACAAAGACAGCCAATGTTTAAAATATTTATTTAAATAATAATTCTTAGGAAAGTATGATTTTTCTTTTTGTTATATCACAAGAGGCTTATTGAGGCATTGTTGAGGCTTGAAAGAAATCTATTTAGAAAAAACAGAACACGATATAGCGAAAAGATAGAGTGCTTCAGAATGGAAATTTCCGGGTGGGAAACATGGGATCCATAGACTATTTGATACATTTGACCATGTGGAAGATTGTTTTGAGAGGCTGTTTGAAAATAAGGGAAGAATTAGAGATATCGTTCCATAGAAAAGTAAGTAAACAAATTTTTTTTTCCTAAATGTTACTTTCTGGGGAAATAAAAGTGGTACATGAAGGAAATAATTACAGCTCACCACTTGGTTTAGCAGGGAACAGTTTAAACATGATAATTGAAACAAAAACAAGGTAGGGGGTAGGTAAGAACACTAACAGTTATCTTTCATAATGAGAATTGAGGGGCACCTGAGTGGCTCAGTTGGTTGAGCGTCTGACTTGGGCTCAGGTCATGATCTCGTGGTTAACGAGTTTGAGCCCCATGTTGGGCTCTGTGCTGACAGCTCAGAGCCTGAAACCTGCTTTGGATTCTGTGTCTCCCTCTCTTTCTGCTCCTCTCCCGCTAATGCTCTGTCTCTCTCTCAAAAATAAATAAAACATTAAAACAATTAAAAAAAATTGAATAGATTATACTTAAAATTGATAAATCAAGAAATACCACCAGATATGCAATGTTTAGAAATGTGGAGATAAAATAAATGGAAAAACAGAAGGCATTAAAAGGGCTTAGTTTTGACATTGAGGTTAGAGAGGCAGAAGTGTGAGGCAGGGGATAGCAACTTTTTAATATGACTTAAAATTTTTTTTTAATGTTTATTTATTTTGAGAGAGAGAGAGTGAGAGTGCATGTATGAGCAAGTGGGGGAGGGGTAGAGAGAGAGGGAGAGAGAGAGAGAATCACATGCAGGCTCTGAGGCTGTCAGCGCAGACCCCCAAGCAGGGCTCGATCTCACCAACTGTGAGATCATGACCTGAGCTGAGATCAAGAGTTGGACACTCAACTGACTGAGCCACCCAGGCATGCCTTTCATAGGACTTTTTTTAAAGTCACATAATGGACCTTTACAAAAATCAAGTTTTACACACAAACTCATGTTTCTGGATCTTCTTTTTTTTAGCGTATTTATTTTTTAAGTAATTTCTACATCAAATGTGAGGCTCGAACTCATGACCGCGAGATCAAAAATTGCACACTCTTCCAGCTGAGCCAGGCAGGCACCCTTCTGGGTCTTTCTGAGCAAGTATAAGATCTGAAAATACTGGAATCTAGTTGAAGCCTCTTCAGGCCCTGAGAATCATCTGCCCCCTGAGAATGGACTTGTGTTCTCACTTTCCCTTCAGCCTTTCCCAGTCCCTCTGTTGGCCTGTTGTGTGAATTTGTGTTTTCCAGCCTTCCCTTTGATGAATGTTTTAGTGTTACTGTCTGTTAAGAACAGTTAACGGAGGAGCCCCTGGGTGGCTCAGTCGGTTAAGCCTCCAGCTTCAGCTCAGGTCATGACCTCACGGCTTGTGAGTTGGAGCCCCGAGTAGGCACTGGGCTCGGTGCTGACAGCTCAGAGCCTGGAGCCTACTTTGAGTTCTCTCTCTCTCTTGTCCCTCCCCTACTTGTGCCCTCTCTCTATCTCAAAAGGAGTAAATAAATAAACATTAAAAAAATAAAAAAAAAACAACCCAGTTACTGGAAATTCAATAGTTCCATTAGCTTTTACTCTAATTTCTATTTCTTCTTTTAATTCAAGTGTAATTTTAAAAATTACCTATTTTTACATTCCCACCAACAGTGTAGGAGGGTACCCGTTTCTCCACATCCTCGCCAGCATCTATAGTCTCTTGAGTTGTTCATTTTAGCCACTCTGACTGGCGTGAGGTGGTATCTCAGTGTGGTTTTGATTTGTATTTCCC
>CM053559.1:10188428-10432794 GCA_028646485.1 Cryptoprocta ferox
AGAAAAAGGTGAATTCTAAGGAAAAGAAATGATTTTCAGAGTTCGTCTGAGGGCTTAATATATATCCTTCTGAAAACTGTAATTGAGAGCAAATATTGGTAAAGATATTAAATTGTTGGTAATTTTCCTGCTTTTTGGAGAATTGAATTGAATATACAGTATGATCACAATAAAATATATGCCTATTTGTTTGTTGAAAAAAAAATAAAAATTACCTATTTTTAAATCATACATATAGTATGATCCTAGTCCTATTGCATTCTTTCCACCCCTAAAGTTGCCCAGAGGTTTCTGGAATTGTGGTCACCAAAGGTCACATGGCTAATCTGGGAAGAGGGATAGGGGTGATTTACTGCTTTCTTTCTCTGTAATTTTCTGTTACTCAACTTTTTAAGTAAAAAGTCTATTATTTTTATAAAAAGGAAAGTCAATTTAAACATAATCTCATCCATTCATCAACTCATGTTGAAGTTCTTTACGTGGACAAAATGATGGGGTTTTCCTCTTTACGACCCCGTGTACTTTGCCGCTAGGATTAGTTCTTTACCAGGCTAAGTTTTTACATTTCATCTAATTATACTTGCAAGTGTGTAAGATTTCTGAGGTCACATACTTAGTTTGTGCGAGTGTGTGTACCCATAGCTATATTCCCAGTGCCTAGAGCAGCGCCAGGCACAGTGTAGGTCCTCAGGAAACATCTTCTGAAACACTAAATGGATAAAGAGCCCGGAGCACCTTTTATAAGAAGTCATTTGGCAAAAAGTGTTTATAAGAAGTATACAAAGGTTACTAGGTATTCATCATGCCCTTTCGAAGGAGTTCAGAATACCTGATAATTATATTTTCTCTAAGGACAGTTTTATAAGGCAGATATCAGGGAGTAAGGATTTTGGTTGCGTAACTATCCTTTATTGTTCCTCACTTTCAGCGCTGCTGACCAGTGTGAGACGGGTGTGGGACTCATTGCCTTTTCAAAGGAGCAGTATGGGGAAAGAGTGACTCATATTGTAGGGAGAAATGGAAATGACAACCCAGATCAAAAATGTCTAAGCTATTGGTGAACTAACTGAGAACTACAAAGGGCGGCAGGAACATCACTATGGGCCTGCTGTGTCTTTTATCTCAGCTGCTTCTGATGATCCATCAGAGTAGTTCCCAGAACCATGACTCTGACTTTGACAGGATCCCTGCTCCCTGCTTCTTTTTTCTTTCTTTTTAAAACTGAAGTATAGTTGACATACGATATTATATTATTTTCAAGTGTACAACATAGTGATTTGACAATTATATACATTATGAAACACTCACCATGGTGAGTATAGTTACCATCTCTCACCCTACAAAGTTATTACAGTATTATTCACTATATTCCCTTTGCTGTACTTTTCATCCCTGTAACTTATTTGTTTTATAACTGGAATTCCCTGCTTCTTTTTATCCCAAAGGGTCTTGTGACTCAGTCAACTTCCCTTTTCTCTGTAAATCCATGCCTAGCTGTGGAGTAAGAACACCACATTTCCTCTTTGTCCCAAGGCATTCTCCTTGTTTCTTTGCTCCTAGAGCATTTTGGATGCAAGAAAATGTGCTAGTTCAGAGTTTATACTCCAGGTTAGACAGACTTGGTTTTGAACTGTTTGACAGCTTATAGGCTTGGACAAGGCAGTCCGTGTCTCTAGAGCATATTTGTTCATCTATGGTAATACTGTAGTCACTACAGTATTATCATGAGTGACTAAGTAAAAATATCCATGCAAAGCACTTAGCATACTGTCTAGCAAACAGGAAGTGCATAAGGGTTAGCTGGTACAACTGATATTGTAATAAGTATTTATTTATGTATTTGTCTCCTTTAGTAATGAACTTCCCCAGGACAGAAATTGTGTCTTAGTCATCTATGGAATTCCATTTGCCTAGAAACATAACTTGAGTGTAGGAGTTGCTCATTATATCTTTGACTAATAAAAAAACTGCATATAGGTATACATACCTATATGTATATTGAATATATATGAATATGTAGATAACAAATACATGATACAGAATGAGATAAAATGGCCTTTTTAAGCTCTAATTTGTCTATGAACATGGATAACATTATTAATACTTGTATATAGTACTCTTAAAACCCTGCTTTAATTATATTGGATTTTTTCCCTCACCATAGTTGGAACTTTTCTAAGTTTAATTACCCTTGGCTTTAAGAAACTTGGGTCTTCAGGGTCTTGGCCTGAAAGAAAGGAGATTGCATTTCCATGCAGTAGGAACGTCACTCTCTGGGCCAATTTTGGATTAAGCTGAAGAGAGAAGATGGAGTGTTTTGGGACAACTGGTCCTTTGGGGACAGGGAGGTGTGCTGGTCACTTGTTATTTGAACCTCTCTTCTGTGATGTGCAACCCCTTCCTAGGGTCAGATATTTTTTTATGGTAGGGAACTTGATGGATGATAACATTGACACAAAATGGAGACTCCAGAGGGTAGGGTGGAAGAACCAATTTTGGGGGAATCAAAAGTTAGCTGTTGAAAAGGTGAGTCTTAGTTGATAGTATATGCAAGTAGATGTGTCCGGAAGAAAGAAGAGATAATAATGTTATAGAGGTAAAACTGTGGCTGACACCACCAAATTCCATGAGAGATCACAGAGACTGAGGACTGAGAAAAGGCTGTTTGAGGTCATCTCTTTCTAGATATCTGTCCATCTCCAGTGTGCACATCATGCTGTACAGTTGGCAAAGGACAACACACAGACTAGTTAAGATAGAACTGGTTTTGCTTCCACAAATAAAACTGGGGAGTTGAGAATACTTTATCAGGGAGATCTGTAGGAGATCTCTGTGTCTGTAACCAGGCCATTGTCCACCGAACCTTATTCCAGCTGCTCTCCACCCTCGTTTCACAACAGGCTCTTGCCACAGAAGTCCGCTTCTGGGACTGTAACTGATGACCTTTATGAGATCGTTTTTGTTTGTGTGCAGAAATCATATTCAGCTATTTGAGTGATAAGAATTGGTAGCATGGTAGCAGACCCCTTATCAAAAAGAGAGGGGAAAAGGGAAAAGAGGTGTAAAATTATAGCTAGAAGAACAAGATGTTATGAAAATGGTAAATGAAAAAATGTGCAGTATGCTTAGAATGGAGAGAAGGCAGCAGTGGAGAGAGAGAGATGGAAGATGCTAGAGGAAGCAACAGGGAGTAAAATGCAAGAAGAAAAATGAAGGAACAAAATGGGGAGATTGGGGGCTTAGTGTGGAAAATCATAGCATCTTCCTTTGAGCCTTGAGGGAAGGATGAAATGGCACAAGGAAATTCACAGTCATTTTGGATGATCAGGAGATTTGAGAGATTGTCACGTTATTCCTATATAATTACGTATCAATAAGATTACCCTTTCCTAAGTTATTACTATGTGCCTTGTATTATATTCACTTTAGTTCTTGTGACAATCTTTGTGGTAGGAATTATTACCATTTTACAGTGGAGAAAACTGAGGCTCAGACAGTGTAAGTAACTTGCTCAAGGTCAGTGGCAGCCCAAGCCCACGTATCTGTCTGACCTCCCAATGTGCCTTTTTGCCAGTTAGGAAAATCTTTGAAGATTGGATGAGAGCAGAAAGTTCTTTCCTCTGATTAAAAAAAAAAAGCACAAAGGCACATATGCATCACATTTTACATGCTATTGCAGAATTTCATGACCCACTGAAACCCATCCATGGACCGGACCCCTGTGGATGTGTTGACACCACATAAGAACAATAAGCCAATTTTCAACAGAATAACCTTTAAATATGTGTTGGCTTTCCAAGTCATCACAGTGGGATGCTATTTGAATGACATTTCTGTGGCTCCAAACATTTCTGGAGCTCCAGCTTCAGAATGTCCTCAGAACCCATTTACTGGCCACAGAAGAAAATCAGTCCCAGTTACTTTTGTTTTCTCCAAACAGTATTTGTTGCTTTGCCTTGTTCATTATCTTTGGTTTCAAATGCCTTTTGGCTATTTTCAAAATTGCCAACCATTCTCAAAGGATTCCATTCCATTAAAGAAATCGAAAAAATGTGCAGTATGCTCAGAAAGAAACCCTGAAGCGGCATTTTAGAAGGGGTTCTATCTGAGGTTAAACCTTAAGATAAGGAACTGTTCTCAAATAACCATATGATAGCAACGCATGCTGTCTGTGGTTATTACTTTAATGGCAGTATTCTAGTTCAGTGTATAAGGTAAGAAATGTTTATTTTTAGGGAGAGAGTGTGTGAGTATGTGCATGATGGGGGAGGGGGGAGAGAGAGAGAGACAGAGAATCCCAAGCAGGCTCCCTGCTATCAGCACAGAGCCTGATGGGGGCTCCATCTCACAAACTGTGAGATGATGACCTGAGCCGAAATCAAGAGTCGGATGCTTAATTGACTGAGCCACCCAGGAGCCACAGAAGTTCTTCTTTCTGACTGTATATCCCTGCTATGCATAAAAAGCCAGGGTCCCCCTATATTGTACATAAATGTCAATATATAGGAGAGTATAATTAAAACATCCACAATACCTTTTTGTGCTCCATCCCATGAAAATGATGATTGACTTGGCCAATGTCTATTTATGCCAACCTGATGGGCTCCCCTTTGGGAATAGACTTGAGGGCCACAGAGATGAGCATACTTCGTATAGTGTAGGAGACAAATACTTAAAGCATTGGTTCTCACTTTTTTTTATTGCTCCATACATACCCATTCACAGGTTCTTATGGGCAACCCCATCCCACCAGGAGTAACTAATTGTTGGGTTATTGTTAATATCGGTTGTCAGTCACATGGGTGGTCGAAGTCCAGGTGCTTATTCTAATGTTATTACTTGTCCTTCTCATGGTGATAGTCATATTCGTGCACTGTGGTACTGTACTTGACAACCATTGGCTTAAGGGATAGCCAGATGATGTTCTTCATATTTCCTCAGTGCATTTATTGTTGATTCTTGCTACTCATGTTATGATCCAGGAACTAGCAGCATCAGTATGACCAGGGAGTTTGTTGGAAACGCACAATGTCAGGCCCCACCGCAGACATACTGAATCAGTATTTACATTTTAACCAGATCACTAGGTGATTGTATACATACCACAGTTTGAGTAGCGCAGACATAGATGATTCTGTATAAAATCATATACATAGAAGTTGTAGAAAATGCTGAATTTTTGTATGGATTTTGGCAAAAAAAACACAAGTAGACTGAATAAACACAACATTTCCCTCTCTGGCAAGCAATAGGTATGAATATGTAAAATGATTAAACTCCCAATATTTGGCTCATTCATTTTAGCCTTTGGAATTGGTTATTTTTTCATTTCCATTGCCTTTCATGTTGAGTTTGGGCTTTGTTCTGGCTCATGTGGTGAAAATAACTATGGCTCACCATCCAAATCAACATTTTAATTTGCTTCTCCCAGAAATAAGTCGTGGCGATTTCATCTTTTGTTAAACCACAGTTCTCATATGAAATAATCTAATTTTGTCACAAATTAGGAGCAATGATTAAGGATGTGACCAACTAACAAAAAATATATGGTAGACTCAAGATGCAACTGCAGATCTGTGTCAAAAACAAAATGCTATTCCCAAGCATTCCATGGGAAACTCTGCAGAACCCTCTAGGACTAGCTGGAGTTCCAGGTAGCACTGTGTTATCTCTTGAGCCATTATTTGATAGAATGTTGAACTGGATCCTCCTTCTCTCTTAGTCTGCTGACGGGAGTACATATTGACGTAAGCCTAGTAGAAGACAATTTGGTTAAATATGTATAAAAAGCCTTTCAAAATGCATATTTGGTGATCTTGCAATTCCAGTGCTAGAATTTACTTAAAAATAAACGAATGTATGGATTAGTAAGTGAAGTGGTATGTGAATTCAATGAAAACCTGGCTATAGTACCTACAGGAAGCAAAAGAACCCTTCTGCTTGCTCTGCCATTGACCCTCATCCTTCTACTCTCTGTAACCCCACTGCCACTCCCAAGCCTCCCTCAAAGTAATTGAAGGGCTTGTATAAGTCATTTCATCCTACTTGGGACTCAGTTTCCTCATTTGGATGGGAAGTTTGGGATAAAGGCAGTGTTTCTCAGAATATTATCTATGTAGAGAATTTGAGTGAAAATCATTCATCACAACATCCCATGAATGAAGGGTTATTTTCTTTTTATTGAGGAGGAAACTGAGGCTCAAACTTTGATTTGACCTTTGGTGAGAGGTACAGCTGGCATTTGAATCCACTTCTGATTGAATTCCATTGCTTATTCTAGGACTCTAGGTGCTAAGGAAACAAGCAAATGGAGAGTGCCGACCCTGCCCATGTGAGCTCATCCTAGCAGGGGGAATTTTGAGGACTATTTTCATGTACCTCACATTGTTCCTTAAAATGGCTTTTTTGGTGAAAATACTTTTGTAAATCTTTAATTTACTACCATGGAAATAGGCCTGGTTTTAATTTTTTCTTTCTTTTTTCTGATTTTTAGAAAAAGAGATTCTACTCTCCAGATATTTAATTTTCGATAGCCAATGAAAATACTACATCCCACTTTTAAGTTGTAGACCTTTTGGAGCTCAGTCAGTCAAGTGTCCAACTTTGGCTCAGGTCATGGTCTCATGGTTTGTGAGTTCAAGCCCTCAGCTCAGAGCCTGCTTTGCAACCTCTGTCCCCCTCTCTCTCTGCACCTCCCCTGCTCGTACTCTGTCTCTCTCAAAAATAAACAAACATTAAAAAAATAAGTTACAGACCTATCTCTACCAGGAATACATATTTCTCTACTTGGAAGGATGGTGCTGCTATGAACTGGAACAAGACAGACTCTCATTCTGTGGGTCATGTCTACTCTAATCAGATGTGCAAGCCTTGCCTTTTATTTCAGGAAAGCCCTGGTTTCATGTCTAGTAGTTACAGGTTTGGCATTGCCTTCAACTGTGCTATTTATACTTGCATTATACTTCCTGAATGGCTTCTTGACTTTTGGAAAGGAATAAATTCTCCTTTGAAGGATTCATTAAAGAGATATATCTATTGAGCACCTCTTATGTGCCTGGCACAGGGCAAAGCTATGGGGCTACCCAGTGAACAAAACACCATGGACTGGTGTCCTCATGGGTTCAAATCACTTTTTCATCAGTCCACTTTAAAACTCTTTCCCTCTCACTTTGTTAAGCTTCACTGTAAAATTTGGTTGATTAAGAAAAGGATCAATTAAAGTGATAATCAAATTCATTGGAGCTGTAATAGCATGCAAGATTCTGCACAATTTAAAGCATTATTTTCAAAGAGGAAGACACACAATATATTGACTCCCTATGTTGTAACAGTGAATTAACTTTTTTTTTTGTAAACAGAGTCAAAGAATCTATTTGCTTTGAAAATCCTGCCATCCTATTTAATGCTGTTTCATTATATTTGATCTTCAGTTTTATGGCCTGCTTTGGTTAGTGATGGTAATAGCAGAGGATTATTGTAGGCTTCAAGAGGATGAAAGGAAGAATGGAAATGATTAAAAGGAAGTTGGCTTTTTCATGCACAGGAGGTAGGAATTGTGAAGAAGCAGCGCTTCTTCTTAAGCAATTTACTAGGGCATTTTGAAGCCTCATTAAAAATTAACAAATTGATCTTAATGCATCGCATCTCATTCTTTTGGCAGGTTGCCCAGTGCCTTAAGGCTTTGGTTAATGGGCCCAGATGATAATCCCTACCAAATGGCAGCAACCTAACATTTGAAAAATCATCTCTCCTTTCTGTTGATTATAGTGAGGATAGACAGAAAGAGGTGGGCTCGTAGAGTGATTTTCATAAAATTTTAATTTTTTGACTGCACAAAGAAGAAATCTGCCAAGTTTTGCTACTGTATCTGAGATTGGTTGGCTCACACTGAGATTATAAATGCTTTTGCTGAGCACCAGTTATATATACATACGGTTAAGTAAATTATATCAGAATCAAAGTTCTAGATTGTTATGAACTGCTTAAATTCACCATAATGGCATGGAAGTAGCAAGACAAGTATGGCGGCTTGAGCCTGTAATGGCCCAATGCCAGGTTTAGATCAGTGCTCTGGCTTGGTCCCATTCATTCCTGCTCAGGGAGCCAGCATCCTCTGGGTATTTGTTGCACTCATATCAGAGGTCAAGGACCCTCTTGTGAATACCCATTCCTTGATCAGTAGTTTCATCTGCATAGGACACCAAGCTTCTCTTTTTTTTGCATGCATCATTAATTTATATGAAAATCTATGATACCAAGAGTCATTGAGTTAGAAAGTTCCCTAAAAGAGTTTGATTCAAATACATGCCTTTTAAGGTTTTTTTTCCTGTATCCCTATTTTGGGCTATGTAGCTTACCTAAAGCCCTTGAACTAGAGTGTGGAAGAGAGTTACAACACGTCTCATACCTTTGCTCATCACCACCCCTCCCCTAAACATTGATCAATTTCTTGCACTTTATTCATTCACTCAACATATGTTCACACACACACACACACACACATTCACACACACACATACACATCCACACACACGATATCCTCTATTATTTCTAGTTATTCATTTTTAAGTGGAGGGATAATTGGATGACACTTATTTTACTATTTTTTTCATCATGGTAAGTACTCTTTAATCCTTATCACCTGTTTAACCCATGCCTCCCCATCTCCCCTGTAGTAACCATCAGTTTGTTCTCTATAGCTGAGTCTGTTTCTTGGTTTGCCTCTCTCTCTCTCTCTCTCTCTTTTCTTGCTTTGCTTGTTTGTTTTGTTTCTTATATTCCACATATGAGTGAGATCATGTGGTATTTGTCTTTCTCTGACTGACTTATTTCGCTTAGGGTTATACTCTCTAGCTCTATCCACATCATTGCAAATCGCAAGGTTTCATTTTTCTTTTATAGCTGAATAATATTCCATCGTGTGTGTGTGTGTGTGTGTGTGTGTGTGTGTGTGTGTACCACATCTTCTTTATCCATTAATCTATTGATGGTCACCTGGGCTGCTTCCATAGTTTGGCTATAGTAAATAATGTTGCAATAAACATAGTATATATCATTTCAAATTAGTGTTTTTGTATTTTGGAGGTAAATACCCAGCAGCACAATTACTAGATCATAGGGTAGTTCTACTTGTAATATTTTGAGGAACCTCCATCCTGTTTTCTACTGTGGCTGCATTAGTTTGTGTTCCCACTAACAGTGTAAGAGGGTTTCCTTTTCTCCACATTTTCTTCAACACTTATTTCTTGTATTGTTGGTTTTAGCCATTCTGACAGGTGTGACGTGATATCTCATTGTTGTTTTGATTTGCATTTCCCTAATGATGAGTGATGCTGAGCATATTTTCATGTATCTGTTGGCCATTTGGATGTCTTCTTTGGAGAAATGTCTGTTCATGCCTTCTGTCCACTTTTAAATTGGATTATTTTTTTTTTTTTGCTTTTTTTGGTATTGAGTTGTATCTATTCTTTATATATTTTGGATACTAACCTTTTATTGGATATGTCATTTGCAAATATCTTCTTTGATTCGTAGGTTGTCTTTTAGTTTTGTTGATTGTTTCCTTTGCTGTGCAGAAACTTTCTATTTTGATATAGTCTTAATAGTTTATTTTTGCTTTATTTCCCTTGCTTCAGTAGACATTTGTAGAAAAAAGTTGCTCTGGCTGATGTCAAAGAGGATACTGCCTGTGTCCCCTTCTAAGGTTTTTATGGTATCAGGTCTCACATTTATGTCTTTAATCTGTTTTGGGTTTATTTTGGTGTATGGTGAAAAAAAGTGGCCCCGTTTCATTCTTTTGCATGTGGCTGTCCAGTTTTCCCAACACCATTTGTTGAAGAGACTTTTTTCCATTGGATATTTCTAATTACTCATTAAAAATTTTTTTATGTTTATTTATTATTGAGACAGAAACAAAGCATGAGTGGGGAAGGGGCAGAGAGAGAGGGAGACACAGAATCCGAGACTCCAGGCTCTGAGCTGTCAGCATAAAACCCGATGTGGGGCTTGAACCCATGAACAGTGAGATCATGACCTGAGCTGAAGTCGGATGCTTAACCAACTGAGCCACCCAGGCACCCCTCTAGTCACTCATTTTTAAGTGGAGGGACAATTTGGTGATTCTTTTAAAATAAGCATCTAGACATGTCTTTAAAGCATTAAAAAATTGCCCAGGATTCCTAGTCAACTCATCCATATTTCATATATTAGCAGTACCTTTTCTAGTGACTTGCTCTTTCGAATATTTTGAAAGCTGCCATGGTACACGACTGTCTTTTTCCACTCGTATTTCATGGGTTTACATAAAATTTAGTTGATTGTACTTAAGTGAAATAACAAGTATGATTGGAATTTGCAGTTCTGAGAGCAGGAATAAGTGACAACACAACAGTGGAGAGAAGAAATGTGCACGGGCAGCAGAGGCAGTCGCTGTGGGTGTTCAGCACGCATGGGTATCAGCACACAGCAGTTAGTCTGGTGATATGATTAAGAGGAGATTCACCAAGAGAATTGTAATAACTGAAAAACATTTATGAAAGGTTGGCCAACATTTGTTGTGGGCCGAGCCCTGAGTTAATCACTTCACATACAGTTTCTCATCTCATCTTTACTGCAGCTATGAAGTTTAGGTATTATTATCCTCCTTGACACAAAGGAAAAAAAAAAAAGATCTCTGCTGAGTAGCTTGTCCAAAGTCACAACGCTAGCAAGTAGCAGAGCAAGAGAAAACCTAGATCTGGCTGTCTCCAAAAACTTTCGTTTTAAGTGTCATTCTGTATTATAATAATGGATTTTGACTATCTAGCAACTCAAGGAAATCCATGCCTGCAGAAAGAATGAATGCAGATATCACAAATGAACTCTCCACCTCAGTGAAAAACCAACATTTTCCCCTACTTGGTATGAGTTTGTTACTCTTGCTGTTAGAGGAATTCAGGAGAGAAGTTTTGTTGAAGGAGCCTGGAAAAACACAGGCAATGACTTTTGGGTTCTGCATAAATGAGGGCAAATAAACAAAATGTCTCCTCCTGCTCCAAGTTATTTATTAGCAAGTTTACAATTGCAGTAGTGAGTGATGTCAGCTTTAATATATCCTCAGGACTTGCAAACGTTTTGTCAGCTGGCAAATTTCTGAGCTAGGAACATGGAGACTTTATAATGGACATTTGTTTTCTTGTGGTTCTTTGTACTGTTGCTCCACCCTGTTCAGTTTCAGTCTCAGTTTTGGTGAAAGCTTTGATCTTTGATTAGAGAGAATAATTAGGATAATTAAGGAATGTTCATGGTTTTTCCCATGATTTAGATAGTGATATGTATATGGCTAAACTGTTGGATGCATGAATCTAATTTCATATATATATATATTTTTTTTAACTTTTCCTACCTCCAGGAGTTAAAGGGTATTTTAAAAATAAGTTTAAAATGGAAAATTGACCTTGACTTTATGATGTACGTCTTGGAGTAAGCCAACCATTTGTTTTGGGAGGCTTCTAGAGCTAGGTCTCTTGATCATCTTTTTATTTAATGATGTCAAGATAGTCCTGGGTTTAACAGATTTTTTGAATCTCCATTACCAAAATTGGATGTTCCTGTCTTAAAATATTTTGGCACTCCATTCCATGGAGCATCTTTATCATTAGCATATTTATTTCACATTTTTTGCATATTTTCATGTAGTAAGGAATGAGTTCTTTCCTTTTTGCCTCTGAGTGCTAACAGAGCACCTAGTTCATCCAGAACAGCTTCTCCCTTCCACGGTGGTGTGCTGGTAAAGGCTTGACAGCAGGTTCTCAGTGGAAAAAAATGCCCTGACTCTGTGAAGCTGCTAAGCTGACATCACTGAACATGGGGTTGGGAAGAGATGTACACAGTCAGTTCTCAGGAGCTGGTGGGAGTCAACTTCACCCCTTCTGTCCTTGAATAAAATAGTACAATTGTGTGGGCTCACTTCTGATGATGTTGGTCAGTGCGAAGGCAGTGAAAACTTCCTCTTACAGTACTTCTTTGCTGCGTTTTCCAGTTATTGCTTTATCGACTCTTTTACTTAATAGTTTAAATGCTCTGGGTGGCTCAGTGGGTTAAGCATCCAACATAGGCTCAGGTCATGATCTCACAGATTTTCAGTTCGTGAGTCTGAGCCCGGCATCAAGCTCTCTGCTGTCAGCACAGAGCCTGCTTTGGATCCTTTGTCCCCCTCATTCTCTGCCCCCTACCCCCACTGGTCTCTCTCTCTCTCTCTCACTCTTTCAAACATAAATAAAACCTTAATCACAAAACAAAACAAATGCACTTATAAGTGAAGGATTTTGTTTTAGGGGTTGTTTGTATATGAATATATGTGTCTATATACATGTATAAATTTATGATATAATACTTATATTTACTTACATAAATTGATATTTTTTTTCTGTTTCGGGCTCTCATTTTGGTGTTGGCCTACCATGTTTTTCTAGTGTTTTCAAGGGTCTATGGCCTTGTCTGTCCAATTTGCTCTCTTCAGCCTCCTGAGTAATGAACTCAGTAATAAAATCAATTGAAGCATGAGTCCATTAGTTTCAACTCTCCCACTCTGTCCTCACCAATTTCCCTAGTTGCAAGCGGTTCCTGCGGTGAGGACATGTTGCAGTGTCTACGATTTTTTGCAAGAGGGGCGAACTGTGCTGATGATACCAGCCCACAATTTTATGCAAGGCCTTCCAAACATTTGAACAGGATTCCAAGTGTAAGTAAGGTGATTCAAATAATCTTTTAATGACACAGTGAAATGGGATTAGCCTCCTGGTGAAATATATTCTGTTTTTTTCTGTCATGTTCTGAAGCTCCCTATATTGAACTGTGTAACATCAGCAAGATGAAACACAGAAGAACACTACCACCCACTGGTCTTTCTTTCGCAGGAAAAGATTTCCAAACTGAAGATAGTTGTGTTCCTCTTGGATAAGGTTTTAGTGCTTTTATATGTCATAAGGGGAAATGACCACACCAGTCAGAATGATGCAGACAGCTCACACTTTGATAATCCCTTCTTCCTCAAACACATAGAAATGACAGATACAATGCAGTAAGAGAGCAGAAAGCAAAGACTGAACTGGCTCAAAAACAAAAGAAATATTTTGGGGGCTTCCACATGTTCCAGAAATCCCTGAGAGTGAGCAAAGCTGAACCCGCTGTCTTTGAAGAGTTTCTCAAATGTCCCCTTCTCAATAGGGCCTTTTCTGGAGGCCGAGTTAAGCAACTTCACCTTTCTCTTACCCCACAAGTACTGTTCTTTTCCCCTGCTTTATTTTCACCTTTTGCTCCTCTAACTTAGCAGATATTTCACTAATTTATCATCTTGTCAGCTCCAGGAGGGCAGGGATTGTGTCTCTCAGATATTTGTGAATGAGTAAACGGATGCTAACACATGCAATGCATTTGGCAAAGTAGTAGCAGGTAGTAACTGTTCAATCAATATTAATATTGTTATTATTATTTATTGCTATTCGGAACAGACAAGTCTTGGTGCTGACATGGTCTGACTTTTCCTATCTCATTTCTCTCTCTCTCTCTCTCTCTCCCTCCTCTCTGCTGCCTTTGCCTCTAGATTTACTGCTTTTTTTTAAATCCACTATTCTTGCTTGTCTTCCCCCTCTGTCCAGTGTTGGAGCCAATGCCTCGTGCCTGTGCAGAATAGCTGAGGCTGCCGCAGACCCTCGTTTCACGGTGTGGCTGCATGTATGTACTGGGTGGCCAATAGGAGAGGGGGTGGTGGGAGAATGATGAGACTCATGGCATGGATGAGGAGTAAGTCCCCTTCTTCTTCCTCCCCCATCTCAACTTCACTGCCATGTCCACAGGGCTCGATGTGGTGAAAATTGTCAAGGGATTTCATTAGGCAGGAACACTTTCAGCAAATGGCACCTCTGTGTTATTTGTTATTGGCTGCCCAGAAGTTGTGGGGAACCATTGCATTTCAGAGATGGAGGTGACTTGGAACATGCTCTGGTCTGATTCCTTTGCTGCAGCAGCCTTGTGGAACTAGACCAGGCTCTGGGGTCCTACAGGCTACTCTCTTTAGCCAGCTCTGTGACTTTCTGAAAGTCACTTCAACTTTTGAGCCTTGATTTCTTCCGTTATAAAATAGGAATTATGCTTGCTTACAGGATGGTTATGAAATTGGGAATTTAACCAGTTTAAAACATTTTTATTAAGCATCTATTATGTGCCAGACCTGTGTTAGATGATGGAAATACAATAGTGAGCAAAGGAAATACTCTCTTTGGCCTCATGTAATTTATAATCCTGCCAGGAAAACAGATATTGAAGAGTGACTGGCACAGTAGAGCCTTAGAAAACGGTAGCTGTCTTATTACTCATTTAAAAGCGAGGGCATTGCAGCACCAAGAGGTTAAGGGACATGCTCCAAATAACACAGTTACTGCTGGCAGAGTCAGAGCTTTATGTTAAGGCCCATCACGTAAAATAAAGTATAAGTAAAACCTTGGAGTGCGAGTAACTTGTTCTGTGAGTGTTGCACAAGACAAGCAAACATTTCTAAAATTTTTTTTCAATGTTTATTTTTGAGAGGGAAAGAGAGAGAAAGAGACAGAGAGAGAATTGGCACATGTGAGTGGGGTAGGGGTAGACAGAGAGGGAGACAGAGGAACCTAAGCAGGCTCTGTGGTGTCCAGACAGAGCCCGAAGTGGGGCTCGAACCACAGGATCATGACCCGAGCCAAAGCTGGACGCTTAATCAACTGAACCACACAGGCATCCCAAGATAAGCAAATATTTCTAATAAATTTTAACTTAAAAAATGATCGATGTCTTGGAATACAAGTTGTACGTGACGCTGAATGTCACATGATAGCAACTGAGCCAAAGGTTCTTGAAACTCGCTTTGATATACAAGTGCTTTGGATTACAAACATGTTTTCAGAACAAATTGTGCTCACAAACCGAAGTTTTTCTTTACTTGTTACAGAGGCTGGTGGTGGTACCCAGAACCTTTATAATGAAACGTGACCTTTAGGTTCCTGTGGAGGTAGCATCTCCTGACCAAGGGAGTATGGGTCCTTCCAGCATTGCCAGGTGTTCCCAGGTCAGACTTACTCCAGGTCACTGGGAATAATTTAAAAGCCCCAAATAGCTCATTTTGTGTAAAATTTGTTATGCTTTCATAGGTTCTTGGAAAATCTGCCCAAAGATCAGTAACATAAATCAAAGGTTTATGTTTAAATGAGCATCGATCTGCACTGACCACAAAACTGTTATTGAGGAGAATGTCCATTATGTAACTCAATGACTCTCATTAATGGACTCATAGGAGAAAGTTGAGAATTCAGAGCCAACAAAATTTTTGCTTCCTCGTTTCTTGCAATGAGGACCACGTAAATAATCATGCTTGTCTTTTTGAACGGGCTGCTGAAAGTCTTAAGAGTCAAAATTCACATCCTGTCACAGGGAATCTATAAACCCTTGAAGTTAATGTTCTGATATGTCTTTCCTTTCTATTATTTTATTATCTCTATGTCCTGTATCTTGAGCTAATATACCAAAATAGAACGTTTCAAAACTGCTTTCCTTTGTAGGGCAGAGAGTGACAGTATAGGGGGAAAATAGAAGCATTGAGGTAGGTAATGGATAAAAACATTGAATGAGGATGACTTTTGGGCAATTGTTTTTGTCATAAACCCCTCTACCAGGTATCAAGAGACTTTGTTTGCTGCTGATGGAGTGAAGTTCAAGGACCTATGATCTCTTGGCTGACCTGGATCTGATCTCAAAATGAATACCTTCCAGTCCTTTCCTTTGGTCTTTGTGTACATTTGCTGGCATATCTGATAGGGCACAGAGGTTGAAAGCTTTTTGGTCCCATATTTCTCATTTATCTAGATTTGCAACATCAGTTTAGTCTTGGCTTCCAGTACATTGCTGTGATTAGGATTTTGTTCTCAGTGACGAGAGCTACATTTACCTCTGTTTTCTTTACCTTTATGTCCTAAGTTCATGTCAGTGTTCTGCAGCACAGCATATTTTCTGCAGAACTGGCTCTTCTCTGCTGTTCTTGTTGCTATCAAGAAGGGAACAAATAAAATATTTGGACTCAGCTCTCAACAAGGAATGTTTTTATCAAGTAGAATGATAAAAACAGCATAAACTACCCAGATTCCCCTACCTCTCCAGCCTGGGGACAAAGCGAGGTCACAATAAGAGTCACAGAGAAGCCAACTTCTGGCCCAGCCCAATTAGTGATATTGCTGTGACCCAGTGTACTTTCTAGTTGCGGGGGTTGCTGAGTTCCCCACCATATGCTCACCAGACCCCAAGGGTGATCTGCCCTCTTTTTGCCTCAGGGATCCTCTCTGCTGCTTCCTTTTCTATATTTCCCCAGTGATCCTCTGCTGACTGTACTGCTTGTGAGTCCTTTTGAGGACAGCTTTCCTGGTGCTCCGTCCACTTGGCCATAGCACTGGAGCTGTGGTTGTAGCCACCACTCTGCTCCTGTCCCATGGTCTCCAGGCACCCCTGACCAGTGTTCCACCGGTGTTACAGTGTTACAAAGCAGAAGTGCCTTTGTCCTCAATTGAATACAGACCCTCTAGCATAACTATCCCTTTACTTGACCTGCTCAGTGATTCATGGGGCAAGTGTGGTGACTGTGACACACCCGAATCTGTTCTCCTGCTCTTCCATAGAATATGGCCGCCTAGTCAGAGGCTACTTTTTCCCAGTCAATGTTGCAGCTAGGTAAGGCCATGGAACAAAGCTCTCACTAATGGAATGTAAGAGTTCAAATATTTAGTTACTTCTTTAAAATGAAAGTGTCTGCCCTGTACATTAGTTTTCCTCCTTTCCCCTGGGAAATGTCAGTTATGAGGACAGAACTCTAGTGCAATAATTCTCAAAGTGTGTCCCACAGACACCCAGAGGTTCCTGAGGCCCTTTCAAGGAGTCTAGGAAATCAAAACTATTTTCATAATATTATGTTGTTCTTTGCCTCTTTCATGTTTTGCGTTTGCATAGATGGTGCCAATGTGATGGTATGTGAAACTACTGGTCTCCTAGCATGAATCAAGCCACTGACATCCAACTATACCAAGAGTCATCACATTCTTCACAGACTTGCACTTGCAACAAAACAAAACAAAAAATGCCGGTTTCAGTTAAGAATGTCCTTGAAGCATTACAAATGATGACTTTAATCATCCCTGTTGAGTCCATGTCTTTTTAATATTCTGTGTAATGAAATAGGAAGTATGCATAAATACCTCAGATACATGTGGAAATATGTTGTCCCAAGAGAAAGCACGTGTGTGATTGTTTGAGTTTCGAGTTGAACTAAACAGCATTTTTACTTGAAAGAATGATTGACAAAGTGTGTTTATTCAGACACTTGGCATACATTTCCTTGCAAATCAGCTTGTCACTTCATGGAAAAAAACAAACAGTATTACCAATGACGAAGTTTGAGTTTTCAAGTGAGAATTTGAATTTTGGAAAACATGTATCTGCCACCATGAACTTAACAGCATGTCATTATTTAAAAACTTTTTTGATGAGATCAGTGACGATACCAGTGAATATGATTTTTTAATATTGTGCAATAAAATCTGTCAATATTTGGAAGTTCTGCATAGGTCAGTGAACCAATAATTCCTAAAGGATCAATGCATGATGTTACAAAATCATGCCTGGGTAAAAGATTGATTGGGCATGGTAACTAAGAAATCTTGCTTGTTTGTTTGATAAATTTTGGCAAATGTATTCAGTAATATGATCACCACAAAACCAATAGATTTTAATGTAACAGAGTATGAAAGATTATGGATATGTTTCAGATTTCATATTGCAACTCTGAAGAAACTACCACTTGAGTTTTGGTGTAGTATCAAAGAATAATAATCATAATTATCTGAAAAGGCTATTAAAATACTCCTCCTTTTCTTAGCTATATAGTTGTATGAGGCTAGATTCTCTTCACGTAATTTATTGTTTTAAATTTTAAAAAATATTTAATTTTTTTTGAGAGAGTAAAAGTGAGGGAGGGGCAGAGAAAGGGGGACAGAGTATCAGAAGTGGGTTCTGCACTGACAGCAGAGAGCCCAATGTGGTGCTCGAACTCATGAACCATAAGATCATGACCTGAGCTGAAGTTGGACGTTCAACTGACTGAGCCACCCAGGTGCCCCCCTCTCTTCACATACTATAAGTAAAACAACTTACTGCACTGGATTGAATGCAGAAGCAGTAGCAGCTTCTGCTTCTTCTTCCCTTTTCTCCTCTTCTCCTTCTCCTCTTTCTCCTTCTCCCCCACCTCTCTCTCCCTCTCCTCCTATTCCCCTCCCCCTCCTCTTTCTCTTCCCCCTCCTTCCTTCCTTTCCTCCTCCTCCTCCTTCTCTTCTTCTTCTCCTTCTCCTTCTCCTCCTCCTTCTCCTCCTGCTTCATCTTCTTTGTCTTCTTCATTTTCTCCTTCTCTTCCTCCTCCTCCTTCTCCTTCTTTTTCTTCTATTATTATTATCAAGCCAATCATTAAAAAGAGTTTCAAAAATATCAAATAATTCTGCTCTTTTTACTACTTTTTTGAAGATAGTTATTTTTTAATAAGATAAATTAGTTATGTTAGCATATAATGGGCTTTAGAAAGGAATTAATAAACAAATATTTTAATGATTTTTCAGTTCTAATTTCAAATATAGTAATTATTAATATATATTACCCCTATAGACAAATCTCTCTGCGGTCCTCAATGATTTTTCAGTATAAAGGGACTCTGAAACAAAAACATTTGAGAATCCATGAGCTACATAATGGACTCAACCTAGAATACTGGGTAAGCCCTTAGAACATATCTGTCTCTTTCCAGACTGGTATAGGAAAGAATATATATTTTGTTTGAGCTCCTTGGTATTGGGGACTCTTTGCTACAGCATCTTGACTCATATCCTAAAAGATCTATTGGCCCAGATAGTGATCTAATGGACTCAGTAGGATTTATATTTCCCTTTCATTGGCCAACCAGCATCTCCAAGTTGAGTTTCTGTACCTTGACTCTTTCCCAAAAGTACCTTTCCTTTAACTTTTTAGACAGAACCAGTCTTGGGGCATTTGTTGGTCTGAACATATCAAATTAATTGTACTTCCCTTGAAGGGACCTCAGAATTCTGTAATGGTGGAATTTTTAACAAGTAAACTGCCTATGACCATATTTTGGGATCTCTTACATAAGGTTTTAATCTGGATTCTGTCTTTGTTCTGTTAATGTCAGTGTGTTTGGTCTAGTTGTTATGGTAATAATATTTTTCTGAGACAACCATGAAGGCATGTGGTTTAACAAGTACAGGATATCATTCAGGAAAATGATAGAATACTTGAATTTGAAACTTTCTGAGAAAATTCATTGTTGTTGGTCATCATGTTTATAAGAAAAGTCCCTAGAATATGGGAGTCACATTTCACTAATTTTTATTTACAAGACTTTGCACAGTGGATAAAATTGATTTACTAAAATGCTCTTTAACAATAGCATTGCTTTCCTATTGTGTAAACTCAGGTGTAAATAAACCGCTACAAATCCTGAAATATCAAGAGAAGGGAGATCTTTTGAGATCTTTTTCTACTTTCCTTTTTCTATGAATCATGTTAGATTTTTTTTATTTTATCATTTCTTTGTTCAAAATAGCATGAATGACTACCCATTTTTTCCAGGATCAAGTATACTTTCTGTTCTGGGTGTTTAAGGCTTATGATAATTAGGCCTCATTCTATCCTCAGAGCTACTGGAATTCTTAGCAGCCCAAACCCACACAGGAAGAAAGAAGGGAAACTTGTAGATTCCTTGGCCTGGTATTATCACCACACTCTTGAAAACATCCTTTAAGGGGTACCTGGGTGGCTCAGTCGGTTAAGCATCCGATGTCAGCTTGGTCATGATCTCATGAGTTGTGGGTTTGAGCCCCGCATTGGGCTCTGTGCTGACAGCTTAGATCCTGGAGCCTGCTTCGGATTCTGTGTCTCCATTTCTCTCTGCTCCTCCCCAGCTTGTGCTCTGTCTCTCTCTCTCTCTCTCTCTAAAAAATAAATAAACACTAAAATAAATTTAAAGAAAAGAAAACACTCTTTAATCTCTTGTCCCTAGTCATATTCACGTGCAACATAACAAGGCTGATTAAACTCAAATCTGCCTACGCTCAACCTGATCTAACAGCTGAACATTGTTAGAGAAAATCAAGCAACTGTGATGACTTTCTTCCTTTAAAATTGTAACCACTGATCTCAAATGGGCATCCAACACTGACTGTCAGTGCTACCAAGTTCTCCTGTCTTCACTTTCCCACCGATTGAAGTGACATTATTTCTCTTCTTAAAGAAGAGAAAATGTGATGCACGGTCATCAGCTGAGGTAATGACCTTGCTTCACATTTTATTTTAAAAATAATAGATAAAACTGAAATGTATCTGCTCACGCATATTCTACCTTCCCTCTTTTTAAGATGGGAGAATTGTCCTCAGTTTTTCTCTAAGGACAACACTTCCCACTCCTGGTCCTATTATTTGCACTTGTATACCATCCCTGAGAAACAGGAGAGAACATGTCTGTGCTCTTCAGGAGACAGTATTTATCACACACACATTCACTGTCCCACAGTTATATTGGCTTTCTTTCTGTCTTTTGACATTTCTGTCTCATGTGCCTTATAGATGTCCTTTTCTCTGTTTACAACAATGTTCCTTTAGGTTTCATCCCAGATTGTACGTGTTATCTGCTGAGAGAAGCCCTCCTAGACTGTAGTAACTGAAGTAGGCTTCTGTTTTCTAGGACTGTAGTAATAAATAGCCACAGACTGAGTAGCTTAAACAACAGAAATTTATTTTCTCATACTCATGGAGGCTAGAAGTCTGAGATCAAGGTCTGACAAAGGTGGTTTCTTCTGAGGCCTCCATCTTTGGCTTATAGATTGGTGTCTTCTCCCTATGTGTTCACATGGTCTTCTCTCTGTGTCCAGATTTCCTCTTTTTATAAGGACACAAGTCATACTGGACTAGGGCCTGCCCTAGTGACCTCATTTTAACCACCTCTTTAAATACCCTATCTCTAAGTACAATCACATTCTGTCATACTAGGGGCTAGGACTTCTATATATAACTTCTTCAGGGATATATTCAATTCATAAGAGCTTTCCCTGGTACCTCTCTATCCCATTGTGCCATTTTTTTCACAGCATTTATCACGATCTGAATTTGTATTATTCCTCCATTTGCTTATGTATCTATCTTCCCACTGGAATATAAACTCTCGGAATGGAGGGTCTTCATCCATCCGGTGGTGTTAAATAGCACAAAATAGAAGCTGAGTGAATGTTCATGGAGTAACAGAACAGGCAGGGAGGGGAGAGGAAGAACTATAGATGCTGTGTTTCAATCTGATGAGGTTTTTGTACTCACTTCTGCACTGTTGTTTTTATTTCTCCAATTTTAATGTTTCTATTTTCCCTTTTATCCTTTAATCCTTCTATCAAGTCATTCCTCTTTTTGGAAATCTTTCCAAATTCTGTAGCATAAACCTATTTTTCCAGTGTCTAAATCTTCTATAGCAGTTATTGCCTTAATTAGTCACTTTGGCACGTTGTATCATTGAGTATTGCTTTTAGTTCTTTAACTAAACAACATTTTACTCAGTTGTTTCCTGTCTTCATATGTGTGCTCCATCTCTCCAGTGAGGTAATGATATGTGGGCTCAAAGATATCAATCATCTTTTGTTTATCTGTTTCTGGGTATACTTTAGAGTCCTAAGTTAATAATGAAGCTGAATTAAACAGGCGTGGATGCAATTTCCATTCCTTATTAAGGACTAAACCCTAGCTACCTTTGGTCAAGAGACCATGAGTGGAGTCAGAAATTCTGTATGGTGTGCTTTCTGAGGCTTTAAGAAAAATCCTCTGCTCTGCCTCCACATTTCTATCTCATTCTCCCTTCCACATTTGCTTACAGATGTCTAATGGCAGTTATCTGAGAAAGTGTTAGGCTGCAAAATAAAGCAAGGTATTTTTAAAACTGCTTTACTAGGGTAAGATTGACATAGAAAAAAACTGGAGATATTTAATGTATCCAACTTGTTATGTTTGGAGATAAGTACTACCTAACTCTTGAAGCCATCCTCATTGTCAAGAGCAAGATGTTCCAAGGACAAACATCTTTGAAGAGAGGCACGTAGTGACTTATATTTCTTGACTGATTCTGTTCTAGAAAACATACTTAATGGAGGGTGGGAAGGAAATGGATGCCTGAGGTGGGGAAAAGGTGCTGAAAAAAATTTGAGGACCTGATTTACATCTAAGCCAGAGTTGGCCCTGGCCTGGAATAGTAGGCTGAAGAGCAGAAAATATTTCCATAAGTTAGAATCAAGTGTAGTTAAGTCTCTTGCTCTAGGAAAACTGGGCTCAAATCTTTACTCTGTTAATATGAGTTATGTGACCTTAGAAAAATGACTTAACTTCTCTGAGTCTGAGAATCCCCATATTGTAAATGGGATATTTCTAGGTTTATTGTAAAGATAAAAGTATTGTTTAATAAATATTAATTGCCATTGTAGGCAATTATTAGGTTAAACCATCCTCACTGAAAGTTAGAATAAAGCTGTTTTTTTAGGAGTGGTGTAAGAGATGAGGGATAGGGCTGATTTATACTTAAGGCTTTGACATTCCTTCCCTGTAGGCTTTGTTATTAAGGGCATTTGTCCCTCAACTTTTGGAACAGAGAAGTTATATTTTAGTTTCCAGAAGGTTTGAAGTTACCAGATGTAAATGGGAAGGGAGGTGTGGATAATGAAAAAAATCTCTGAGCAAGTTGGAGTGGGCATGGGGGTGTTAGTTCTGATGTTGTCTCTTAGAGTGATACTGCCCCAAAGACATACTAGAAAGAATTAGTTTCTTTACCACTGGGAATTCAATCAAACTATGGGAAGGAGGCTAATCCTAAAAGAAAATAGGTCTAAGATTATTCCCATTTTAGAAAAAACTAAAGCCCAGTGAACTGACTTGAATGAAAGTCTCACAGATGAACTCCAAGCTAACTGCTCTTTTGATGACTTTATGTTGCCTTTCCCACGCATTTTAGACATTAATTGAATGGCAAAAGTGCTAAAACGCAAAGAATAGTCTAGAAATCCATGTGGAACCTCTCAGAGGTAGATTTGACCTCTAATGTAGGGTGGGAGTGACCTTGTAAATAGTTTAGAAATACAATATTTATATTACATCAAGATTACATTGGCCCCACCTACTCTGAGGCCAATTTTATCCTCTGGAGACACACATTACTTCCTGCCAGCTACTCAAACCACCTTGAAGTGATGGGCATAATGACTCATGGTCATGTAACATTCCTTTTAGACACATATCAGTGTATTTGCTATTACATTACTGCCTGAACATCCACAGAACCCCAGGAAGTAAGATAGGATTAATATTTAAGAATTTAGTTCCACACATTTCTATTTTATTCAAATGTAACTTTTGAAACGATCATGTTGGGAATTCATTTTTGCTTCACATAGGTATAAGGTGAAGATGTGTGAACAGGCTTGTCTTAGTCTTTGTAGTCAAGCCTTATTTTGGAAGTGTTTTATTTGGAAGCCACACCTAGGTCATAGCAAGGAAATCATTTGACATGAGTCACATGACACAGGTTGCAGGTGTGGAATTGGAAGAAGCTGGCATTACATAGCACAACATATAATGGGGAATCAGGGGGTACCCTATAAAATGCCCATCAGCTATTCAATGTGGAAAAGTGGTTTGCTTGCAGCTGAAGTTGGTAATTTGGGTCAATAAATAGTCAGATTCACATATCTTGGCCATAAATCTCATGCCATAAATCATGGCCAGTGGCCAGCCTCTTCTGCCTGATTTCCTTAACTAGACTGTAAATAGTATCAAGTACTTATGATATCTACAATGTATATTGGATTAAGTGGTACATATTTTATGTCAAGCACAGGACATAAAAGTACTAGTACACAGTGAGAGTCTGTTACATAGTCGTTCATTAGTTTCATAGAATTTGCTAAAGTGCTGAAAATGATTTAGTAGCCCCCAAAATAATAATTTTTGTTGTTTTTAGAATAATAGAGACATTAATTTATTTATTCACTCCTTTAATAAATATTTAGAGTACCTAAACCAAGCGCTACCTCTAAACCTTGCTTAACTGAGTGATCTTTGCTAGTTACTCAATCTTTCTGCCTCAGTTTCATCATGTGTAAAATTGAGAAAATAATACCTCTTTAGTTATGTGATTATTAAATTAGTGAATACATATGGCATGCTTAGTACATCATCTCAAACATTATAAACACTAATATTTATTATTTTGGTGTAGGAGACACAGTGATTATATCGCTGCATATCAAATTACCCTAAAATTTAGTGGCTTAAAACAACAGATGTTTATTATCTCAGAGTTTCTGTGAGTGAGGAATCTGAGCAAGACTTAGATGGGTATCCTGTTTTCTAAGTTTCAATCAAGGTATTCCCTGGGCTGTAGTTATCTGAAGGCTCAACTGTGGAAAAATTTGCTTCCACGCTAACACACAGTTGTTGGCAGGATTTTGTTCCTCAACAGTTGTTTGCCAGTGGTTGCTCTCAGTTCCTTGCCATATGGGTCTTCCCAACATGACAACTTGCTTCATGTGATGAAGAAGACACAACTCACAGGTCACAAGTCTTTTACAATCTAATTATGGAAGTGCTATTCCATCACTTTTGCCATATTTATTGATTAAAAGTGAGTCATTAGGTCCAGCTCACACTTAAAGGGAGGCTATTAGACAAAAGTGTGACTACCGGGGGTTAGTCACCATTTGAGGCCATGTTAGAAGTGGCCTACCATGATGGTGAATAATATAAACTTGAGGATTACATGTTTATTGGGGGAGACAAACACCAAAAATAATTCTAGAATAAAATAGCAATTAAAAATTGTGATAAAGACTATGAATTAGAAATACAATGTTTGATGGCAAGTTACACCATTGGTACCTGATTTGAGTTGGCATATCTCAGATGAAGGCATCTCTGAGGAAATAATTTTTAGTTTTATATTTGAAGGATGAATGGAAGAGGCCAGGGAGGGACCAGGGAGGTAGACGAGCCCTCTTAGGAGGGTGAACAGATGAAGTGTAGGCCCTGAGGTAGGTGAGCACCTGCAGGTGGCTTCTGCATAGGGCTTGGGGTTCTCATAGCATGGTGGCTAGCTTCTGAGACAGTGTTCTGAGAGAGACCTCAAGATTAAAAAGCAGAAGCAGCAGCTGCACGGTCAAAGTGTCAGGCCTCCCTTCCACTGTATTATATTGATCAAAGCAGTTATAGGCCAAGATCAGAGTCAAGGGGAAGGGTAATAAATTCTACCTTCTGACTGGAGGTAGACTGGAGGAGCAGCATACTTGCATGAGATCTGGCGAAATTGTTGGGGGCTATCCCTGGAAAATAACAGCCACAATTGGTGATTATAGCAAGAGTCATTTAGATTGATGTTAAAAATTGGATACGTAAGAAAGGAAATTATGTAGAAACCTCTTTAAGAAACTTAGTTGGACAGGGAGATGAGACTTGCATGGGTAATGGCAAGAGAGTGGGGTGAAAGGAGGACTTAAAGTGACGTTTGCATGTTTCAGGGACTGAGCCTATAGAGAAAAGCTTGAAGATCATGATAGAAATGGGCTGGTGGATGAAACAGATTTCTGAAAGATGAGAGTGGAAGGAATTCCGAACACAATTTGGGGAATTGGGCTTTGGCAGGAGAACGTTGTCCATTGTAAATGAAAGAAAAGAGGAGAAAGTCTGATTGGATGCAACTAGCTGTTGAAGCTAACTTTTCCATTAGTGTTGGAGATCCTATGTCCATAGAACACAGAAAAGAAGTGTGTGGGAGAAGTATGGATACTGCAACAGGGTAAGGAAATAAGGATGAGGGAAATAATCACAGATGCAGCTGAACCCTATTCATGGAAGGATCGTTGGTTTAATTTGTACGTTGCTACCTCAACATGTTGTTGTATTGCATCATTTATTCTCATTTTCCTGAATAAGAAGTAGCACAAGGAATACTTTATTCAGTTGTATGATCTCTGTTCCATTGGGCTTCCTTCTTAAGTTAAACCAAGCTGGACAAGGCAGGAAAAATCCTTTTCAGGAGCAGGGGGATCGCTGTGCTTGTTTCTTCATTATCTGTGCCTTTTTCCCTTGTGGAGTATCTTACTGGTTTACATGTAGATCAACACTTTCCTCAGCTTTGATTGAAGGCTTACACAAGAAATGCATCTATGAAAAAATTCTGCACACCATTTACTGACTATTATGATGTCCATTATTTCTTTTATAAGGCCCAGCAGATTTACTTGTTCTGAATTTTGCTGTTGGAGGTTTTTCATTTTTAAAGAAATAACTTATTTAATTTGTTGGATACTTAAAACGCTAAAGTAAACATTGGATATTTGGATTGGATATCAGGATCTCAAAACTAAATTTAGTGCTACACCACCGTATATATAGATGGTCACGGCATTGAGTTTAAAAACATAAATTCTGAAGTTATATTTCTCTAAGCCCTAGTTTTCTCATCTCTAAAATTAGGTAGCGGGGTGCCTGAGTGGCTCAGTCATTTGAACGTCAAACTCTTGATTTTGGCTCAGGTCATATTTGCAGTGTTGTGTGATTGAACCCCACATCAGGCTTTGCACTGAGTGTGAAGCCTGACTTCAGATTCTCTCTTTCTCTTCCCTCCTCTGCCACTCTCCCCCACTCACATGCACTCTCTCTCTAAAAAATAAAATAAAATAAAATAAAATAAAATAAAATAAAATAAAATAAAATAAAATGAGGTATTTTGGAGCCTAACTTTTAGGATTTTTTGAGGATTAAATGAATTAATACCTCTGAAATACTTAGACTACTACTTGGCAAATTATTGTTAGCATTTTTGGTGTTAGTCGTATCCTTCAGTTTATAGTGACTGATTTGCAAATATAGAACTTCCCAGTTTTCTGGGCTTACATTTCTAGAATAAGCCAACATTTGTCTTATATTGCCATATTTTCTTTCCATTTCTTTCTTCTGATACATTTTCCAGTTTTTTTTTAGATCTTCCTATTCACTTCTGCAGAAGCTAGACTAGATGGCTTCCAAGGAATATTCTAGTTTTTCAATCAGATGCGGTTTATGATTCTTCTCAATGGAAGTAGTGATAAAGGAGAATAATATATATTCAAGGCAGCATACAATCAATACGAATGGTTCCAACATAACATAGATGGAGTCTTTATTTACTTTTGAAGTAGAAAATGGATATTAGTTTAATACTTGTGATATTCTTCTTTCTATAAATGTTCTTCCTACTTGGTATGAATGGATGGGCTGAGCAAACAAACGGTTTATTGGCTCATATCGTCTCATAAAAGGCAGGGTAAGAAAGCTTCAAAATTGTTGGCATGTAGGGATATAGAATACAAATATAAGCAAAGATTATTATTTACCATTAGTATGAGAAAAAATTCCAATGGGATATATATCATTTGAGGAAACCAGTAAAATCATTGTCACTTAAAACTTTGCATTGTGAGCTAATCATTTGCATGTTTAAAAAAAACTTTTTAAATGTTTATTTATATTATTGAGAGACAGAGCATGAGCTGGGGAGGGGACAGAGAGAAAGGGAAACACAGAATCTGAAGAAGCAGGCTCCAGGCTCTGAGCCCTTCGTGGGGCTCGAACTCACAACTGTGAGATCATGACCTGAGCCAAAGTCGGAAGCTCAACCCACTGAGCCACCCAGGCACCCCATCATTTGCATGTTTAAACAGTGCTGGTGAACACTTTTTCTAGAATGTCATAGGGAGAACTGATACATTAAGTAGAGGATTAGAAGAAAGAAACTCAGATGTCCTTCCAGCTCTCAGTATTCATGCTTTTAGGATCTTCAGAAAACTGAGTTTGGAATTTTTCTACTCATAATGTGATGGCCTCGTTTGAGATTAGGTGGATCATTTTGACTTTATCATGGGGCTAGGTGTCAGGGCCAGCCCCAAATATGGGCAATCAGACATTTCCCTCTGTATTCTAAATTAATCCTTCTGAGGCCAGCTGTAGCTGTTGCTTTAAAATTTGGCTCTAACTATGCATTCTTTCAGATTATAGTATGAGTTTTTTCTTCTATATGGAGCTAAATCATAAAAAGGGTTATCAAATCCTGGCTAAGAGTTGGGTAGGTTAGGTGTACTTTTGAATGAAATCAGAGGGTTTTTTTTGTGGGTTTTTTTTCATCTTGTATCTAGTTTGTCACAAAAGAGAGATATACCAGAGGGATTTTTTTTATCTCCAGTATCAGGAATTAACTGGCTGCCACCCAAGGCTTTGAATCAGACTGGGGTCTCCTTACCAGATTTGATGCTTTATTTGTACTTTTATGATTATGTGGGTGTATGTTCAAAGTCAAAGGCATGAGTGAAGGGGGGAAGGCAGTTATCTAGAGTCTAACACAAGGCCGTTAGGACCAACTCTTTGTATCCCAAATCTGCCAGAATGAAACTCACTTCTTTGGGAAGGGCCACGATATTGTAAAGTTACCAATACTCCACTGATCAATATGCTGTGTTAACAACACAACACGTGCTGATCCTGTATTTGAAATGGCCAGACACATCCTGATCTCAGTGTACAGAAAGAAGATACCAGACATAGGTGTGCCCAATATCCTGGTAGGCACAACATGAATACTCAAATAGTAATCATTGCCAAGGATTGCTTTAGTGTATAGCATTGATAACCAAAATGTGTCAGGGGCTTTCTCTTTTAGTCTTTGACAATATCAAACTTTTTTATTAATGTTTATTTATTTATTTTGAAAGAGAGAGAGGGAGGGGGGAGGGGCAGAGAGAGAGAGAGAAAGAGACAGAAACCCAAGCAGACTCCATGCTGTCAGGAAAGAAGCTGACATATGGCTCAGTTTTATGAACCAAGACATCATGACCTGAGCCGAAACCAAGACTCAGATGCTTAAACAACTGAGCCACCCAGGTGTCCCAACGATGTCAAATTTACTAGGAAAGATGGGCAAAAATGTATGAATATGGGGTTGCTTCTGTCTAATATTCCTTTTACTAGGCCATTAATGTTTTTTTCATAATTATAAATAATCTTGTATTGTCCCTTAGTTGTTTAAACTGTAGACTGGAAGCATTTCAATGGCAGGGACTAGGCTTCCTTAATTCCTTTTGTATCTTAGTCCTCTTCCTCAACACTAGCTCCAAAGTAAAGTAACTAACACTTGAAAGTCATTCTTTGATTGACTAAGAAACAGGATTTTGTTCCACCTGTTAAAAAATGGTTAAGGACAACAATTTAGACGGTATGAATAAACTAACACTTCATGAAGGGAACAGACTTTTTTTGGAGAAATATAAAACAGTGTGGAAGGTAAGAAGATTTGTAGAATAAAGAATAAGAGACAAAGAAGAGAAAAATAGAAAATAACCTGATTGAGATCATACAAGTCAATCTTGTTTGGGTTGAGAAGGAACAAAATAATAAGTATCTCTAGAGCCGTAGTTGACTTGGTGTTTGGGGATTGGTTGACTAGATGTTATGCATTTCTATTACTGGTTAAGCAGAGCATTTATAGGGACACAAAAGTTAACTAAGTCTTGGCTGGCTGATGTGGACTTCCAGGCAGGAGTGGCTCATTTTGGGCCCAAAAAGTGATTTTACTATAATTGATGCATTAAAAATTGGACTTCTACATTCTTTTTCTACAGATTATTCTAGGTGCTGTAACAATTGAAAGGTGTGGAATTGGACTGCACACTTTTCTCCCAGTGAAGGGTTACTGTGTCAAAATGAGGAAGAGGAGGAGAGGGGGCAAGAGGCAGAGAAAAGGCCCAGGATTGGAGAGCAGACTTGCTTCCCAGGGCTTGGGACATTGCCTACCTGATATATGGTGGCCTCTTGGTAGAGGTTTGTAGATGAATGAACGAATGTATGAAACCTAAATTAATCTGGGCAGAGGAGTTGGGTTAGCTCCAAATCTTTCCTCTCTTTTCATGGGAAAGCTGAATTAAATCCAGCTGGTCTTTAGATTGCCAAGCCACTTTTGAACAAGTTCCTTTCTATTTCTTCCATTTTTATTTATTTTCCCCTTGGGTGCTGAAGAAATAAATGCTTCACCAATTATTTATTCTTTATAAGTATTGGTCTTTGTACTTGACATTTTCTTAATTGTTCACATTCTGCATATTTCCTTATTTTTTCCTAATGCTGTTCCATTCCCAGTAACATCTTACGATGAAACTCTAGTGATGAAAATGCAAAGGGGGTTCCTATTTGAGCCTTCTCATTTGCCCTTTCCACATGTCTCTCTACACATTTCCCCTAATACCAATTTCCTTATCTAAGCCGACCACACCACTGCTATATAAATGTCACTTTGAAGTTTCAAATGACTCGGGGTCTTGGATCTCCTGCAGAACAAAACTTGTCAAAAACAGAGATGTGTAATTCCTCTCTTTCTCAGAAATTCTACGAGGGTTCTAGAATGTGTGTGTGTCAGTTAGATTCACTGATCTAATATGCCACCTGACCAGCTGGGTGAGAACATATCTGTAAGTAAATTTATACAACTCAAGCAGCAACAAGTTGAGCAGCCTTCTGGCATCACTAGGACGCGATATAAGAACAAATCTGGAGGAACTCTGAATGGCAGCAGCCCCTGGCACTACAACCTTCAGTCTGCATAACTTAAAAATGAAATCCATTAGCATTAGAGTCAATTTTAAAAAGAAGAAAACCCTACTAGTTTATACTCCACAATGCTATTTTACTATAATAGCAGTAATTCTTGGTGTGTTTGGGTGGCTCAGTCAATTACGACTCTGATTCTTGACATTGGCACAGGTCTTGATCTTGTTCATGAATTGAGTCCCACATTGGGCTCTGCACTGACAGTATGGAGCCTGCGTGTGATTCTGTCTTTCCCTCTGTCTCTTCCTCTCCCCCACTTACTCTGTCTCTCTCAAATTAACTAAAAAAATATATCCTCCAATTCTTGTTCACATACTACTATTTTAAAAATACTAATGATTGTAAGATACATGCAGTTTTATATTCTGCTCTTTTTTTTAATGTTTATTTATTTTTGATAGAGAGAGACAGAGCATGAGTGGGGGAGGGGCAGAGAGAGAGGGATACATCAAACTCAAAGCAGGCTCCAGACTCTGAGCTGTTAGCGCAGAACCCTATGTGGGGTTCAAACTCATGAACTGTGAAAACATGACCTGAGCTGAAGTTGGATACTTAACTGACTGAGCTACCCACGCTCTTTTCTTGATGTTTATACCATTAGATTTTCTTTGTTTTGTCATAGTCTACCTTGTTTCTGCCCTCATTTATCATATCTTCACCTTGCTTTTTCTTAAGTTTATTTATTTATTTTGAGAGAAAGAGAGAGAGAGAGAGAGAGAGAGAGAGAGAGTAAGTGCAAGCTGGAGAGGAGCAGAGAGAAATGGAGAAGAGAAAATCCCAAGCAGGCTCTACACTGTCAGTGCAGAGTCTGATGCGGGGCTCAAACTCATGAACAGTGAGATCGTGACCTGAGCTGAAGTCAGATGCTTAACCAACTGAGCCACCCAGGGCCCCTTTCACCTTCTTAAAATATACTAGCTAATATTATAATTACTACTGCCTAACTTCTGAATTACTTTGCAATATACTGGACAAAACCAACCACAGCCCAGCCATAGTCAAACTTCCTCTATCCATCCTGCTCATCCTTCCTCTCCTCCTTCTTTTCCTCCCCATCCTGCATTTTTCTGTCTCCCTTCTTTCTGGAGCACAGAATTGGATTTAATGAGCCACACCCCTAAGTTTGTAAGAAAATATTGTAATTCATCTAAGCATGGCCCTTATTTTATGACCTTTCCTTACCTTACCCCCGTACTTGGGTCCCATTCACAAAATATCCTTGTGTTCAGGTGGTCATTTTGGGAATTCCTTGACTAATCTGATACTTTGATGTTCCTCAAACAAGTCTCTCCTCCTCTTTTTGGAAGGAGAAAATTTTCTCATATTTTCTGCATCCATTTGATTATGCCGGTTTCAGTGATAAATACAGTAAAAGAGTGGTTTTAAAATTTTAGTGTGCTTGTTATCACCTGAATTGCTTGTTAGAACAGATTTTAACCCTTTTCCTCAGAATCTCTCCTTTGGTAGGTCTTGAGGGGGGCCCAACAATCAGCATTTCTGGGTGATATTTGTAGTGATCAACTACTGTTTGAGAACTGCTTAATTAGAGAGTTTCTAACATTTTGTCAAAGCACAGTTGATAATTTTGAGAAAACACAATTCTCTTGAAAGAGAATTGTAGATAATTTAAGAGAAAGTGACTTGCCTAAGGCAAAAAGAGAGCAAGGATTTATTGAGTACATATATTGTTCTAAATCTGGAAGTCACCTTGCTATCAAGAACCATGCAGCCGTATTCCATTAATCCAGGGAGAAGGTATGTGCTTTCATTGTTTATTAGCAATGAGGTCAGGCTGCTCCTTTCATTTGTTATAAGTAAAACCCTAGCATAACCCTATCACAGATTCCAAAAAATTACTTGCATAACATGAAGAATTTAGTATTTCTGTGTAAATGAAAGATCTGTGGAGAGTCAAATGGTAGGAAAAGTGTGTACAGACAGTGGCCTCATATCTAGATGTGTACTAATTGTAGGTCAGTTAACTTTGGGCTCCACTCTAGCATTTAGTTATTTCTAATCCTTGGTCTCTTCAGATTGGGGTAATCAAAAAATGAAACTTTTTAGATGGGGAATGCAAAAAATCAGCTGATTTGGGCTAGCAGTGAAAAACAGAGGGAGGGGCAGTATCAGGGCTTCAGTATAACAGCAAGAGATGGAGTTTGGGGAAAGTTAAAGAGATCTTCACTTACCTCTCTTCTTCCTTTTCTAGTTCTTTCTTGCAATGGGCATTTATTGCAGAGATGAAAAAGTACACATAAGATTAGCCCAGGGCCAGGTGCATCATAGACGTTTAATAAGTATTTGCTGTATAAGTGAAATAATGAACAAAAAGAGGTAGATGTGAAGCTTTGTGGGAGTGGAGAGTAGGGTGATGATATGGCTGCTGAGTGTCTTTGTCATCGGACCTTAGGCAGTGACATCCTGCCTCAGACATCACTGCAGGGATGTTATCCCACAAGCCAGACACGTGCACTGAGTGTACACTGCATATCTTCCTGAGAGCATGATGTGGTAAGCTGTTAACAATCATTAACATCTCGGTGGGAATTCTTGTTTCCCCCCAAATGTGGTAGCATCTGAGCACTTTATGAAGAAAGGGAGGTCTGGGTGATTTGGAGGGAGAGAGGGTGGATTTGGGACCTGAGGCACTTCTTTGGCAGGCTGCTATCTGCAGACCTCCAGTGTCCATCCTAGAGAAAGGGTGGGGTGCTCGGAGAGGGTACCCTGGATGGGGCAGGGGTAATAGAATGTGCCCACCTCTGAGGGATCAGCCCCACTCTTAGGATTCTTCATGTGGGAGTCCTCAAATCACCTAGAGGGATTTTGTTAAAACACAGAACACAGGCCTTCATCCTCAGGAATTCTGACTCCGTACATGTGGGTGGAATCCTGAATTTGCTTTTCTAGTAAGTTCCCAGGTGATGTTGATGCTCCTGGTCTGGGGGCCACATTTGAGACCCATCGCTTTAGTAATTTCTGAATGAAATGCAAACTTTTCAGTTAATATGTTCTCTTTAGAAATGAGGGTAAAAAGATGAGAGTGGCTGCAATATTGTATTTTAAAGAATGGTTTTAATCGACTCAGATTTACTAGAAATGTGTTAAAGACTTCCTGTTCTTTCCAGGAAGGCATATAACTAATTTTTTAAAATTAAGATTTGGTCCAAATAACAAACTAAAAAGTGAAGTTGTTTTAATTAAGAAAGAAGATTAACATTTGTTATATATTTGGGGGGAAATCTTGTGGCTGTGTATTTTGGAGCTTCGTTTTCTTTCAGGTTTAGTACATAATAATTTTCTCACTCCATCGAATTTCATTAGGAAAGGAAAACCAGTCTCCTTAATTATAGCTAAAAATGAAGGCTAAAACATAATATGGCCAGTCTGTGTGTGCGTGTGTGTGTGCGCGCATGTGTGCGCATGTGTGCACACACAATCACAGAGGCAAAGAGGACCTGGTGTAATATTTCAATAGCAAAGATGTTTTAGATAAGTGTGAGTCAAGGTAAATAAAATTTCCTTCTTAGCTTGGGAAACCCAGCATACAATAACCAGAAGTTTTCTGTAATAGTAAGCATTTTATCTTTGACATCCCTTTTATGTTTTAACAACAGTTGTTTTAGTGCATTGAGTCTGATGTTAATCTAAGTAGAATCAGGCTTATATTTATTTTCCTTCTGATAAACAGCTATGAGGAGAGGATGCTTTACATGAATTTCATGACAGTGACATTAACAGTAGTCATAATTCATTAGCTATCTAGCTATTCCGGATACAGTGTCATATAAAACTATTGTTTTTCCTGAGTACTGTAAATAAATCAAATGCTGCTATCAGCTCACTAATGTTAATGAGGCACTTTGAAGTACTCATAGAATATTATCATTTCCATGTTACATATTGGATCCAGGGACCCTGAACAATAAAATTGGTTCCCTATATTTACTCAGGCTGCATTAATAGAAGAGCAATAATTAAATCCAAGAAGAGGTGATCCAATAATTTCAGCCAGTTTCACGTCCAAAACATGTTGATTGCATGGGTGATCCATAGGCAGAAATAGGTAGGAAACAGGCAAAGAAGCCAAATCATTTGAACAATAGTGTGAGCAAAAAGATCAGGTCAGTCCAAATTAATTGAACATTATTGTGGAGAAAGATCAATTTAGGGTACTATAAAGTTCTCCTAAGTCTCTATCTGGTGTGCTCTTCACTACATAAATATTTAGATCTGTTAAGGGCTACAGCCTTTTTTTTTAAGGATCATATTTACTTTTATAAAAGGGAATTGTGGAATTACTTAATAGGGGAAGTTTCCCTGATAATATACATTTAAATACAGAATACAGTCACTGAATGAGCTGTTTCTATTTTGGAAGAAGCATAAGAGAGTTAAATAATTTACTGTAGGCTTAAACCATAAAATAACACCCATCATAAGAATAAGAATAAGCAAAATTCTGGATTGTAATTATGTATCTGTTTTATGTATTTTAGATTTATTTTCATAAATAAGACAAAATCTAAGATAGAAAACCAACTTAATGCTAACCTATTGGATACAGACTAGAAATTTTTGAGGTTTAGTGAAGAGAAAAGGGAGGGAGACTATTTTTGGGGGGAAGGGAGATATCAGCCTGGTTTAGAGGAAGGGTATTTTCTGGATTGGTGATGAGGAGGGAAGAACATTTCTACAACTATCCCCCAGAGTAGGCACGTACCTAAAAACCTCCATCCACTGTCTATCTGGCCTCTATAAGGTTGTAAGATTGGTGAGGTCGTTATTATTATTGTCATTGTTATTTTTTATTATTACTGTCCTTGTTGGTATTTGCCTAGCATGCTCTCCTGCTGTCATTAGCTACCAGAGTATGTCAGCCAGTTTGATCACTTCTACCGCAGCCAGCAGGCTGAGTGGAACGTGTGATACACGGAAAGCCAATGAGCATCCTGCCCCATGGTCCATGGGCATGTGAAGCTAGGGCTGCTACCAGCCACACTTTCTGCCAACAGAGAAGGTCAACTTCCAGAAAGAGAGAGTGAAGTCAGCATATGAGAAGGAGTTGTGATGAGCAGATATGAGCGATGAATGGAGGGAGAATCCGGGAGACCGAGCCTTTGGTGTGTTGTTCTGTTTTGGAAGACATCCACACCTTCCTTTTTTGCTTAAGTTTTTTGTTTGAGTTGTGTCTTCGTCTCTGAAAGAAAACAGGTCCTAACCCAGGTGTCCTTCCTAACTCCTACCTCTCACTTGTCATTTCAACTGGCAAACTGGCACTGGTAAATACATTTTAAATGCTACTTTCTGAATATTACTTCTTTTCGCATAAACTTCTATGGCATTGTTTCCTCCTGTATTGAGTCTATATTTCTTTGGCTTAATTTTAAAGTAAAAAAGGATATTACTGGTTCCAGTCTTTCAAAACACTGAATGATCTAGGCATAACCTAGGAATAGCTAAGCATTGAATGCCCTAATCTGTTTTTAAGGCTGTAATGAGTTAGTCTCTGAGAATGACAGAATTCTTAATGTTGTCTAGTATGAGGTGATTACCATCATTGATAACATCTGATCTGAATCTAAATTTAAAATTTGGACTCCTATGAACTCAACCTGAAGGACTTTCCTTGGAAAGGATGGGGGCTTTTGGAAAAACTGAAGGTTTTTCTACTTCAAGCTGCTGCGCGGGCCAGAAAATGGACTAATCTGATAAATGCCAGAGTTTACTGTCTTTAAAAGTACATTTCCCAGGGGATTCAGGTAACTGTTTTGGAGAGCTTTGCTATTCCCTGACTTCTTGAGAGCAATAATGGAGTACTGGAATACAGTTTCCAAGTCTTTAGCTAGTTTTCAGGGACTTGGTTGGTTAGCATCATGGAAATGATTTCTTTAAAGCACAGAGATAGACCATTCCAGCATGTGTTGGACTCATTGCTGAAGTATCTGGGAGTTGGCAGAGTGCTTTCTGCTGAGCAGATTTTCCTTGAACCAATGAGCTTTATCTGAATATATTCAAATTCATGTGTTTTTCATTAATTTGCAATTAACTCATATCAAGATGTTATTTTATAAGAGCAATTTCATATCCCTCAAACCCTCTGAGTATTTTTTTATATGCTCCAAGATCCTTTGACCTTAGAAGACATTAGGCACAGTATCAAAGGAAGGGATGCAAAGGTGAAGACGTGGATTTGGCTCCAAGAGGAGAGTGGGAGATCACAGAAAGTACTGAGTCAAGAGCCATTAAAGTTTAACTGAAGAAGTAGTTAAGTAGAAATTAAAGCCTGGGTTCCAGTGCAGCTAGCTGTGAGAGGATGAGCTTTACTCACCTTGATTTTCCCTTCTATGTAATGAGAATAACAGGGAGTTGTTCTGAGTATAAAGGGATATAAAATTATAGAAAGCTTTTGAAATATAGGACACAGTTCAGTGACAGTAAACACTATGATTTTTGTAGTCCATGAAACCTGTCTTCTGCAGTGGTGCTGACAGCCTTACCTGATGTGCAGATGAGGATGGTTATAAAATAACATGGGTCATGTTTCCCACTTCCCAGCACCTTCATCTTATGTTGCCATTAAGGCAAGTTTCATGGTTCAGTTGGAAAAGCACAAGATTTTGGGTCCAAATTGCCTTTGTTTGAGACCTGGAACCGAAGGCAGGCAAGTCAGTGATCCTGTTCATTTGGTGCTTGTATCCCTTTTATGGAGGGACATGGGGCCAGACAGGGGGTGCATGTGGGGAGTGTGCTTAGGAGGCATTACTCATTATTTGCCTGAATCAGAAAAACGGGAATATTTGTCTTTTCAGTGTCATATACTCAATAAAATATATGCAATGCAATCTAACAAATGCATGGATGATGTAATTTTTGCTCGATATTGTTAGGGTAGTAATCATTTATCCTACTTTAGTTTTATCCTTATTACTCTGTTGAAGAGAGAGCATCTTTTTTCTTATTAAACCAGGAAGAGTCTCATGATGTCTTTTCACCCAGGACAATCTTCAGAATGGAGGGAGAAAGTGGGTTCAGCTAAGGGGGAGGTTGTGCCTGGGTTGCACCTCACTCTTTCTCACGTGGGCTCCTATATGAGCCTCTCTTTTCCTGTCCCTCCTCTCCTGGTTCCCAGTGAGCCTGCAGGCTGCTGCCAGACTTTCCCTTCTAAATTACAACTTTGATTATGTAATTCCACAGAGCATACATTTTGACGATTCCACACTGACTGTTGAATTAAACAGAAATAAATCAAACTGACATTCTGAATTCTTTAAAATATGACTTAAACTTTTGTAGACATTTGATAAGACACTTTAGTTTTTTTTTTTTCTTTTATGCTCTGTCAAATTAGATTTCTTGCCCTTCCCCATATAGGGTCTGCTTCCTTTCTTTGTAAAGTGATTTTACTCAAGTTCTTCCTACTGGATTTTTGTATATTATGTAAGTCTTATCTCAAAAAACTACTGCCTCCGTGAAGTCTGCCAGTCTGCCATGTTCCCCTGACAGCTTAGTGTCAAGGGTGAAGACCAGTGCCCTGGGGTGATTTAGTGAGATAGGCCTGGGGCCAGTCATCCTTGTTGTTCATAACCTCAGCATTGATCATGTACTGGCCTACAATGAATATTTCTTGAACTGAAAATTGAGTTTGAATGCACTCTTCAACTTTTCTTTGCATACATTGTTATTGCTCTTTCCTAGGATCCAGCTCAGTTTCATGGTTCAGTTGGAAAAGCTCCTCCACAAATTCTTCAGTAAACTCAGCCCATAGCTTCCCTCCTGGAAGTTGAAGTTTGATTTCATACGCTCATCTCTTGCATTTTGTTCCTCTTGCCTATTTTCTCTTATGTTCACTCCTCAAACTGCACTTTAAATTCCTTAAAAACCCAGACTATGTTGAATGCAAAGCACGTGGGAGTACTCTGTTAGAATCGGTGCTCAATTGCTAGTTGTTGACTGACTCATTCCCACAGTAGGAGAAATGTCCTAAAAGCAAGAGACCAACTTTGTTGTCTGTTGTGGCTGGATCTCCCAGAAAGTACAGATGCTGTAAACTGTTGGTAAAGAAGCACTAATGACCTGAAGACCAGAATCTCTCCTTGATGAATTTATGATCAATCATTATTGAGCAAATTCTGTTTCTCATTTTTGGAAAGATTCAGGATTCAGTTTCTGCTGAATCTTTCATTAAATTCTTAAATTCTGCTTAATTTAAATGGCTGGGAATTAAAGTTGTCTGGGCTAATTTGCCAGAGATCAATAAGTGAAACAATGGGAGGCTCTCAGCTTTGTCAAGAGAGAAGAGTTGAACTAGTGGATTAATTCTTCCTTGGTGGATGGTGCCTACAGTTTCGGTAGCTGCCACCAGCTGAATGGTGATGGCTGGTAGCTATAATGGCAGCTGCATATCATTATCCCTGGGGTTGTAACATTATAATACACATTCCTGGGTCCTACCCACCCTTGAAGTTTCCAACTCATATGGTTTGAATTGGGAACCAAGCATGAGTTTTTGTGGAAAAGTTCCCAGCTGATTTTGATGCACATCTTCAGTTAGAAGCCATTGATTTGGAGTCTTGGTGTGCAAGACTAGGTTTTGTTCTGGTAAGGATAACTAGAACCAAAGACAGAAAGCAAGAAGCACTTGACTTTGTTATTTCTATATAATTATTTTATGAAGAAATCACAGACATGTTGATGAGTTTCTTTTGCCTTCTCAGAATACTTAACTTAGAGTCAGAGAGATGCTCATTCCTAAGTATAGAACGTGGGATATACATTGCAAGTAATACCTGATAAAAGAAAAACTCTTAAATACTTAGAATTTTTAACTTAAATGAAGGTCATTAGTATTTGTTTTTAATTATGGGAGTTTTTTATGGCTTCAAGGTGCCTTTCCAACTATTACTAACTTCTATTCAGAGGGAAGGTATTATTTTTCTTCTGGAAGGCTCCCAGTTGCTCTGCAATCCTTGTTTACCCTTTGCTATTCTTGCTGTGTTAATCTATGGTTTGCTGCATCATCCCTGAGCCCTCAGATTCATTCTCTCTCTCTCTCTCCCACTCTGAATTGCCTTCTAAAAAGAAAAGTGAAAGTTTTGGACCTATCCATGTTACTAATTCCCTCATTCACAGCCCCATTCCATTTATTTTACTGTCTTCTTTAAACAGGCTACCCACTTTAAAATCTGAACGCTTAAGAATCATCAAACAAAGTTGTTTTTACACAGGATTACATAGATGCTATATGGCTATTATTAGTATCAACTGTGCTTAACAATTTTTCAGGAAACCACAAGCATTAGTCTGGAGGGAGGTAGGCACTGAGTATTCACCACATTGGTGCCATATGGATGCTTCTCTTTGAACATTTATTGAGTAGGTCATGTGCCAGCCATTGTGGATGGATGTCATTCAGATATTTTACGTGAGAAAATGGAGGATTAGGGACTTCATACTTTGCTCGAGACCACCGTAACTGCTTGGTGAACATTTCTTCTCCAACTCGTTTAAGTTTAGCATCCATTTGGCTCACTACTCCATGGCACTGTGGCTTAAAACATAGACATTGTAAAGGAGACAGATTCAGAGCATCTATCCATACTTCCTTCATTCTGTGTGAAGGGTGCTACAATGGCACATTGATGCTGCTCCTACTCCAGTTAGTAAGTAACACCAACTGATGTGTCATTTGGTGAACATACACAGGGACTTCCACAGAAACAAACTGCCCCTGGAAAAATAGGCATGCTCCTGCAAATCTAGCAGGTTTATTTAGGAGTTGAAATTCAATCAATAAGTTAATATGACTTTTTTTCTCCCAATTCGGCCTTCACCGAAGAGGTGAAGACTTCATTGGAAGACTTCTGACTTTAGGCAACATCTTGGGTAGATTCTGCACATTTCCAGTCAATGTACTTTTCCATTTTCAGGCTCACATCGAATCCACACTTTACATGTTTTTGATCCATCTCTCAGGCTGGAGGACCTCTGATGTCCTGGAACAGGAGAAGGGGGAGGGGAAGAGGCCCTAATTTAGATGTCTTCCAGTTGCTTATTGATGGGTCTGTACTGGTCTTTGGTGCCTCTGTGGAACAGCATCCATGTGTAGGCCTCCTCCTGGGTCACAAATGTGTGGTCTCCATACTACCTCATTCTCTGATGTTGGAATCCCTTATTCTCCAGGCCCCACGGTCCCCACCATGAGCAGTCCAGCCACTGTCTCCTGCTGTTGCAATCTGCCTTCAGCCAGCACTTGGTAAACAGCTTTCTTGGATGCTTCCATGAAAGACAGCTGGAGCACAGCTAATATCTGCATGGTCCATTTGGCCCAGAGGAAATCAAGTGTCTTTTTTCCTTCAACCATGTCCTTCTTCTACCATAATATCATTTTCAATTTTTTCCTTGCTCAAATAGGCAGAGGCTAAGCTTATCTGCAAACAGCATCACTTCTTGTAGGAAGCCCTCTTGGCGTTTTTCCTAACCACCTTCTCCCACTTGGGAGAAGGAAAGCACCTCCCACTCGGAAGAGAGATTCTCTCTCACTTTGCTTTCAAGGCCAAAGTCTTCACCACCTCCTTTTCTGGTGTATCAGTCATTCCAACCTGCAATTAGAACCACACGGAGAACCTTAAAAAAGGCCAATTGCCTCAGGTGCTACCACAGCCCAATTAAATAATCATCTCTATAGGCAGCATTGGATTTGCAAGCTGCCAGGTGATTCTAACATGCAGCCAACATTGAGAACCACTGTGCATGGATTAGAAGTGGAGGGTGAGAATGATTGTGGTAAGCCTGGTTGCGCCACCTGTCAGGAAGACTTGACAAGAGTTGCAGGTGTCCCGGTGTCTGTAGGTGTTGACGTTCTTTTTAAAACAAAGCTACCTTTATTAGGCTGTGGAGCCTAACAACACATTCTGGGAAAAATTCCCCTCAACATCTTGTTGTGCAGGATGAAATGACATCTATGAAGTGACATAGAAAGTGAAATGGGAAAGGGCCTTGCTGCTTCCCTCAGCTGTGGCCCCTAAAAGGGGGTGGCCATAAAATTAAATGGTGCCAAGTATTTGTGTCGTGAAGGAGTTATACGGATAGGTGCAGACAGCTTGCTTTCTATTCCTTCAATTCCAGGACAAATAATAACAGACATGGCCTGTGGTTATTTTCTTGCTCTTCCTCCCTTTCTGTTTGTTTAAGGAATGCACAATGCTGAGGCTTTTTTTGTTGTGGCTTAACTAGTCATGGTTTGCTTGTTGTGAGAGGCAGAATGAGTGTAGCCGAGGAGAGGGAAAAACTCCATCTGTGAAAACGAGAAAACAATAAACTCTGAAGCTTTTGGGGAAAAGGAAGCATTTTGATACGGAGATAACAAAAACCTCAGGGACTGGGATCAGGAAAACCTATCTTGGCTATGGAGAAACAGAAAATTTAAAGCGGAAAGAAAATGGGATTCAGAGTCAGGAATCTTGTGGTCTGGGCTTGCTTGATCCTGCCGCTGTTTTAGAGAGACAGTGGTTAGTAACCTAACATGTGGAGTCTACATCATTTTGTACCAAACTGATTTTGACTTTGCCACTGAGAAAGGAGAAGTCTCTGAACTTCTTCATGCCTCAGTTTCCTCATCTGTAAAATGGGGGTCACAGTGACCCCTGTATCAAGATCGTGAGGAGGATTAAATGAAGTAATATTATAAAATGTTCTATGTAAGCAATTGTTAAATAAAAAAAATAAATTAAATTTGAGCGACTCATTAGAACTTTCAATTTCCAAATCTCTCAAATGCAGAACCAAATGTCTCTGAGTTCCCTCCTTCCAGTACAATCCAATGATCCTACACAGGTTTGGTGCTTTTCACTTTCCTAGTTGTTTTTTTTTTCCTTAATGGAATTGCAGTGGACTAAATGTTTGTGTCCCCTGAAAATCCATATGTTGAAATTCTAACCCCTCAAGGATTATATTTGGAAGTGGGATCTTCAGGAGGTAATTAGGTCGAGAAGGTGGAGACTCATGAAAGGAATTAGTGCCCTGGTAAAGAGACCCCAGAGAGCTTTTTGGTCCTCTTTCTGCTGTGTGATGGCACAGAGAGAAGGCAGCAGTCTGCAGCATGGAAGAGGACATCACCAGAGGATCCTGCCTCCCCCCCCACCCCCCAATCTCAAACTTCCAGCCTCCAGAACTGAGAGAAACAGATTTCTGTTGTTGATAAGCCTTCCAGTCCATGATACTTTGTCATAGCAGTCGAGAATAAGACAACAATTAACACTCAAAAATTGGTTTGAAACTAAATAGGACCATAAACCTCAGCAATGGGATTAATAATAATATACCAGAACTTTGATTTATTTAAAATGTATTATGATAATTGTTAAACAACAACGATTTGCTTGCTCTTCAGGAAGATCAGTTCTTGAGTCAGAAACAGTTTATTATCATGGATATACCATGAAATTACAGAATTGGATGCTCATGAGGAGTCCCCAGTGTGTCCTCCACAATCTAACCATAAACTCATGACATCTGGCCTCATGTCTTTGTTCCCACTGCTCTTACTGCCTGGAATGCCCTTTGTCTTCACAGCACTGAAGTGAGAAGATTATCTTTCACCGACTAGCTCACATGCCTCTGCACAGCTTCCTTGCGTGCTTAAGTTGGAAATGACTGTTACCCTTTCTGTGCTCCTTCTATAACATGTATTGATCTCTCTGGTGGAAATTGTGGAGCTATGTGGTACAGTTCACTGCATCAAAACACACAGTCTTTAAATGAAAGAATTTGGGAAGAATTGTTTGTGTTGTTTGAACTGACTTTTTACCTTAAACGCTAAGTAATACTTAGTGACTTTTTTCTTGGTAATTAAGGTGCTTCTTTTCTACTGCTGGTGGTATTTCTGCTTTATAACTTAGGTACCTCAAACAATTCAAATTGTTTGATTGTAGTAAATAGTTCTGTAGTAAATAGTTTTTGCAAATAGTTCAACTAGTTTGAAGTACCTTCCGTAATAGACCTAGCCAAGTGTAATATCCATGTAGTATATGTATATTACATATATTTTAATAATATCAGGTAGAATATGATTTTTGCACATTTTTTCTTTCATTTTCCTTAGCAGTTAGAAAATATATTTATGCTTGGGGAAGGGAGTTGTAATAAATTTCCTATAGTTACAAAAAAAACCCGTTCTGTCTTAAAAAATGTCAGCAAATTGTAATTTTGTAATTTTTCAGTTTTGTAATTTGACTTCAGTTTTTCTAGTATGTCAAAGTGATGTCAGTCGAATCATGCAGAAAGTTTATTTTTTGTTTTTTAGTCATAGACACCAGGATTGAACTCAAGTTTTCTTTTTTATAAATCAATAGAGTATTGCAAGGGAGAGTGAATGTAGACAGCAAAACATTTTTGGAGATTCTGAAAAAGCATAGATCTTTTTTTTTTTTTTTCTGCTGTGGAGTTACTTATAGATCCATGGGGAAGCAGAGAGAAAATTCTGGAACATTGATTCTCCAAATAGTGCCAATCTTAGGTGTAAAGATTTAGTTTCTGGCTGTGAGGAATCATTTATGTGCCCAAGAACAATAGTTATTTTTTTCTCTGTAATTCATTGTTGCAATGATGACTTTAGAACACTGAGCTCAATAACTTGACAAACTCTTTGGATTCTATTATATTTTCCAGAATGCCTATGTTTAATATATTTTCCTTCATTTAACCTGCATTTTTAAAAGAAAAATTATCTAGACACATGACAAATATTTAAACACTATATAATAGGGTACTTAAAAAAATCCAAGTCTCTTTTCCTACTGAGTCCTCTCTTACCCCCCATCTTCCCAGTCCTACCTTGTAACTTCCCTCATTCCACTAGAAAACTGCTCTTATTGGTGCTTCGGGACTCAATTTATATCAGAGGGTTTTCTGGCTCTCTGACTAGAAGTGCTCCCCCAAGTCACTGTCTCTCCATTAAAATTTTTTTAAGGTTTATTTTATTTTTGAGGAAAAGAGAGAAAGAGAGAGAGCACAGAACAGGGGAGAAGCAGAGAGGGAGGATGACACAGAATCTGAAGCAGGCTCCAGGCACTGAGCTCTCAGCACAGAGCCTGACATGGAGCTCACACCCACAAACCGTGAGATCATGACCTGAAGCAAAACCAAGAGTCGGACGCTTAACGGACTGAACCACCCTGGTGCCCCCTCACTCTCTCTTTAGAACACATTGTTTTACTTTTATTATGGCATTTTTCACTACCCGACGTTTTCTTGTTTATTTTGAATATTTGTTTATGATCTGCCTGTCTCCCACTCCTCCTCTAGAACATGAATTCTGTGACAGCAAGGACTTTCTCTGCTCAAGGCTACATGTTGTTCTCTTAGATGTTCAAAGGGATCATGGATGCCAGGGAAACTGTCTTTCCTAAAGAGAGACCATTCCCATGACTTCTGTAGGTCAGAGAAAAATCATAAGCCTGGAGAAAAGTGCAGAGAGTTATTTGAAGCTTGTTCCTGACAAGAGGGTACAGTGAACACAGGATACCACTCCCTCAGTGATTTGCTCAGAGTAGACACTCAGTAAAATATCCACATGCTTCTTTAATAGAGGACTAAAAAACTACTCTTGGCCATCACAAAAATAAATAAGCAAATAAAAAGAAATGTTCCTGAAAAATAATAAGTGCTAGTTAGGTATTTGCTGAACATTAAAATCCTTTTTGAAAGCTTTAGGAAGGTATAATTGATGTATATTTATAATCACCAGTGCAAGGATGTGATTTGATGAATTTTAACAAAAGTATATAGTCGTGTAACAACTGCCAGGATGGCAATACACAACATTTCCATCACCCTGAAAACTCTCCCTGTCCCTTTGCGATCGATCGGTGCTCCTCCCGGTAACCACTCCACCGTTCCTCACTGTGGCACTGCCTTGTGTAAATTTCATCTCGATGGAATTACCTGCTATGTATTCTTTTCTGTCTGTTTTTTTTCACTTAGCATATATGCTTTTTAAATTCATCCGCAATTGGTACATGTGTCAGTTTGTTCTTTTTTATTGTTGCCTAAGATTACATTTCTTGGATATGTACTACTACATTTCAGTAGCTATTTGGGTTGTTTCTAATGTCAAGAATTGTGAGTGGTTGGGGCACCTGGGTGGCTCAGTCAGTTGAGTGTCCGACTTCAGCTCAGATCATGATCCCCCATGGTTCTTGGGTTGGAGCCCAGCATGGGACTCTGTGCTGACAGCTCAGAGCCTGGAGCCTGCTTCCGATTCTATGTCTCCCTCTCTCTGCCCTTCCCCTGCTTGCGTGCTGTCTCTCTCTCTCTCTCTCTCTCTCTCTCTCTCTCTCTCTCTCTCCACTCTCAAAAATAAATAAGCATTAAAAAAATGAAAAAAAAAAAAAAAGAACTGTGAATGGTTTACGGTACCTGCAAGCTAATGAGTTACTCTGCCACAGTTTCACAGATCCTTTATTTATAATTAAGACATGAGTTTCCTGGGCCACGGATGGAGGACAATTTGTTACTGCATCAGCACAGCCAGAATCTTAGCATTTTGGCCTGTTGCCTGAGCCCCTATTCCCACAGGTTGACATGTAGAAGGCCAGGTATGGTTGGTTCATAGGAGAGAAATCCTGAGCTTAGCGAATGCAAATCTTTTATAAATGGGCCGTAAGCCTGTCCTTTGATTGAGAGGCAGACATTATCTTTATTGTACTGTAGAACAAAATATATTCATCCTTTCCTTAGATGAGGAAACTATATCCTCCAAGGCTGTTTTTGTTCTGTGTGTGTCTATATGTGTTCTACATGTTTGTTCTATATATTCCAGAGATGGAAACAAAGGCAGTCACTGACTCTATTGGTAAGACATGCAGAAACACAGGAGATTTGAGGGAGACTATCCTGGTTTTGTTTACTATGAATAAAGCTGCTGTGAACATTAACATATACATGTAGTGTGAGCATATGTTTTTATTTATCTTGGTTAAATACTTGGAAGTGGAACTGAGTCAAGTGGTCAGGGCGTGTTTGACTTAATAAGAAAATGCCAGACTATTTTCCAAAGTATCATTTTGCACTGCTAACAGCAATGTTGGAGATTTCCAGTTGTTCCACGTCCTCACCACCACTTGTTATTTTAAAATTTTAGTTATTCTAGAAGCTGGGTTGGGATTTTGCAATTGTGAGTTTTAATGTTGACTAATTTTCTGATGACTAATGATGTTGAATATTTTTCATAAAACTTTTTTCCCATCTACATCTTCTCACTGAAGTATCTGTTCAATTATTTTGTTAAAATTGTGAACTGTTTGTCTTATTACTGAGTTTTGAGAATTCTTTATATACTCTAGGTGCATTTCTTTATTGGTTATTGTTGGGAGATAATTCTGTTTGGAATTCTCATCTTTCTGCAGATTTTATGAACAGAGACACTAACACTTATTATTCTAGACTATCTTTTTAAAGGCATTTGTGTAGCCAAAAAGCCTTGGACAATTGAGATAGTGTCTCCCTTTGGGGAAGGGAAAATTTGCTTGCTAATGTAACAAAGATGGTATCTTCCAGTTTTGCTTGCTGCTCTTTAAAAAAACGGGGGGGGGGGGGGGACATTTCCAAGCTTGGAGTTACTAAAATGTGGTGCAAATCCTATCCACGTGTAGCATCCATTAGAGCTCAGCTGTATGTCACCCTCATAAGTGTTTGCTCTGCTATGAGTAATAAAGTCCTTTATTTGTGATGCAGGAGTCTCAGGTCTTCTGCTAGACTCCATGAAACTGTAGCAGGGTAATGTGTCAGTCTGCTAGGAGTATAAAATCTCAGATCCTTCAGAGCTCTTTTTTTTTTTAAGTTTATTTATTTTGAGACAGAGACAGCACAAGTGGGTGAAGGGCAGAGAGGGAGAGAGACAGAGAATTCCAAGCAGACTCTGAGCTGCCAGTGCAGAGTTCGACATGGGGCTTGAATTTATGAAACCACAAGATCATGACTTGAACCAAAACCAAGACATGTACCCTTAATAGGCTGAGCCACCCAGCCGCCCCAGATCCTTCCAAGCTCTTGATAGATACACGTTTTCCAAACATTTTTGTCTCTGTCTATAGCTTGCATTTACATGTTAACAGTGGCTTTTAAATATTTAAATTTTGATGAGGTCTAATTCATTCTTTTTTTCTATTACAGTTCTTGCTCCTTTTGCCTTGTAAGAATAAATCTTTCTCTAACTCAAGGACAGAAAAATACTTCTTCCTCTGTTTTCATCTAAAAGTTCTATAACTTTAGGCTTAATATCTAGGCCTGTGAGTTATTTTAAGTTAATTTTTTACATATACTGTGAGGTTTATTTTTACATAGGGGTAGTCAATTGTTCCATACCATTTGTTGAAAAGATTATCCTCTCTCTATTGAATTTCCCTGATGCCTTTATAATAAATGAATTGGCCAAATACCACCTAACCATATTTAGATATTTTCTGTTCTGTTTCGTTCATCTGTATATATATATTTAAGTCATATTATCTTGATTATTATAGTTTTATAATAAAGTCTTGAAATCAGATAGTAAAAGTTCTACAGATTGGATCCTTGAAAAATATTTATATATTTTAGATCATTTACATTTCTATAGAAACTTGAGAGTTAGCTTGATAGTTTCTACAGAAAGGAAAGTTTTCTGGGTTTTTTGGGGGATTTGTGTTGAATCTTTAGATCTACTTCAGAAGAAATGGTATGCTCACAATATTAAATCTTTTGCTTTATTAACACAATATCACAATATATTTCTTAATTCTTTAGATCTTTAATTTCTCTCAGAAATGTTTTTTATTTGCCATTTATAGATCCGGTAAAATATTTAAGATTATCCCTAAATATTTAATATTTTCTGGTGGCCTGGTGAGTGGTAATGCTTTGTTTTAAATTTTGATTCCCAGTTGTTTATTGCTAGCATAAGGAAAAACAGTGGATTTTTATAGATTGACTGTATATTTTTCAATCTTTGTAAACTCACTAATTGTAATAGCATTTCTTCATGAGTAGATTCCACAGGTCTTTCTACACAGACTATCTGATTTTTTGGGAGTAAAAAGAAGGATGATTCCCTCCCCCCACAATCCATGTACATTTGATTTATTTTTCTTGCCTTATGGTACTGTGTAGGATCCAACAGTGTTGAATGGAAATAGTGAGACTGGACATCCTTGTCTTTTTTCCTGAACTTAGCAGGAATTCACTCAGTCTTTAAGTATTTAGTGTGATGGTAGCAGTAAGTTTTTCATAGATGCTCTTTCTTAGTTTAAAGAAGTTTTCTTCTCTTTTTAGCTTGCTGAGTGTTTTTATCATGAATGGATGTTAAATTTGGTTAAGGCCATTTTCTGTATCTATTGAATTAATTATATAGTCTTTCCTTTTGTAAGCTCTAGAATTAATAAATTGCATTGATGGATTTTAGAATGTTAAAGCAAACTTGTGTTTCTAGAATAAAACCAAAATACATAATGTTTTATTCTTTTTACGTATAGTTGGATTAAATTTGCTAAAAATTTTTTTAAAGAATTTTGTGTCAATGTTCATGAGATATATTGGTCTTTACTTTTTTTAATGGGATGTCTTTATCTGGTTTTGGTATTAGGGTAATGGACACCCTCATAGAATGAGTATAGGGATTTGCCTACAACTGCCCCCTCTGCTCCCCACTTTATTTTCTAGAAGAATTTTTGTATACATGACAGTTTTTTCTTTCTTAAGTGTTTGGTAGAATTAACAAGTAAAACTATCTGGGTCTGGACTTTTGTAGGAAGTTCTGAAACTATAAATTCATTTTCTGTAATATAGGACTATTTGAGTCATCTTTTCTTTTTAGTGAGCTTTGGTAAATCATGTTTTCCAAAGAACTTAATCCTTTCATCAAAGTTGTCAAAATTATTTACATAAAGTTGTTTATAATCTTTCCTTAATATCTTTTAATGCCTCTAGGTTATATTCCTACTCATTTGATTTGGAGTTTGTATTTCTCTCTCTCTCTTTTTCTTCCTCTTCCCTTCCTCCTTTCCTCTATGTCTCTATATTATTTTCAGTGCTTCGCTTCCTTTTTCTTTCTACTTTCTTTTTTTTTCCTCAAAATTTTAGTTAAGTTCTAGTTAGTTAACATATAGTGCAATATTGATTTTAGGAGTAGAATTTAGTGATTCCTCACTTACATACAACACCTGGTGCTTAACACAGCAAATGCCTTCCTTAATACCCATCACCCATTTAGCCCATCCCCCACCCACCTCCCCTCTACCAACCCTCTCTTCTCTATAGTTAAGAGTGTCTTTTGGTTTTTTTCCCTTGCTTCCCCCCCTTCCCCTCTGTTCATCCTTTTATTAAATTACACATGTGAGTGAAAAAATATGATATTTGTCTTTCTCCGACTTATTTTGCTTAGCATAATATGCTTTAGCTCTATTCATGTTGTTGCAAATGACAAGATTTCATTCTTTTTGATGGCTCAGTAATATTCCATTATATATGTTATATATTCCATTATACACACACACACACACACACACACACCACATCTTCTTTAGCCATTTATCACCTGATGGACATTTGGGCTCTTTCCATAATTTGGCTATTGTCAATAATGCTGCTATAACCATCAGGGTACTTGTACCCTTTTGAATAAATATTTTTGTATCCTTTGGATAAATAACTAGTAGTGCAATTTCTGAGTCATAGGGTAGTTCTATTTTTAACTTTCTGAGGAAACTGCACACTGTTTTCCAGAGTGGCTGCACCAGTTTGCATTCCCATCAACATTTTAAGTAAGAGTGTTCCCCTTTCTGTGCATCCTTGCCAACATCTGTTGTTTCCTGTGTTGTTAATTTAAGTCATTCTGCAAGGTGTGAGGTGGTATCTTATTGTGGTTTTGATTTGTATTTCTCTGATAATGAGTGATGTTGAGCATCTTTTCATGTGTCTGTTAGCCATCTGGATGCCTTCTTTGGAAAAATGTGTATTCCCACAACTGTATGGTCAAGTAATCTTCCACAAAGTAGGAAAGAATATTCAATGGAAAAAATATAGTCTCTTCAATAAATGGTGTTGGGAAAAATGAACAGTGACATGCAGAAGAAGGAAACTGGACCATTTTCTTACACCATACACAAAAATAAATTCAAATTGGATAAAAGACCTAAATGTGAGACAGGAAACTGTAAAAATCCTAGAGGAGATTATAGGCAGAAACCTTTCTGACCCTGGGCACAGACCTTATTACTAGATATGGTGCCAGAGGCAATGGAAACAAAAGCAAAAATGAACTATTAGGACTTTATCAAGATAAAAAGCTTCTGCACAGCAAAGGAACAATCAACAAAACTGAAAAGCCACCTAGGAATGGGAAATTTGCAAATCACATAGCAGATAAAGGGTTAGTATCCAAAATCCATAAAGAACTTATCCAATTCAATACCCAGAAAACAAATAACCCAGTTAAGAAATGGATACTGTTCCTCACATTTACATGTGCATTGAAAAGCCTCTCTGGATTCATTTTCCTTTTTCCCCAAAGACTATTTTTAAGATTTTTTTTACACTGCATGTCTACTATCAGTGAGTTATTTCTGATTTGTATGTCTGCAAAAGCCTTTTTTTCACCTTCCTTTTTTAAAAGATATTTTTGCTGGGTGTGGAATTCTAGGTTATATTTATTTTTATTCTTTCCATTGGCTTCTGGTTTATATTGTTTCTAACCAAAATTTCACATCAGTCTTACCTTTGGCCCTTAATATATAATGTTTCTGGTTATTGTTTAAAATTTTTCAATTTTTAGCAATTTGAGGATTTGATTTTTTTTTTTTTTTTTTTTGGTCAGCCTTTGGCCCCTGAAGTTTTGGGTTTGTGGCTTTTTAGTTTTTATTAATTTTTATAAATTTTATTTGAAATCTTTTAATTGGTTTTATGTTTCTTCACCTCATATCATTTTCCTACTTCTCTGCATACGGAAGTCAAATGAAAATATATGACAATTGTAGTACCACTGGCCTTTTAAAGAAGGTTGATGTTGTGAGGGGAAAAAAAGAAAATTTCAATTAAAGAACTACCCTCTTTTTTTGTCCTTTTATGCTGTTTAGTAGTAAGTAGTAAAGAAGGTTGAGAAATACTATTTCTACACTCCTAGAAAATAGGTAATATATACTTACCTTTGTCAACACAGGGATTATTAGACAATTGCTTTTATAAGTTATCTCTTTAGCTTTTAAGTATATCTTTTATCTTTCTGAGCACCGTGAAAAACCACATGATTCTAATGATTTTTATAAGCATCTATTTAAGAATGGTTACATTTGTGCATTTTTTAGAACACAGATATGTTCTGTAAAATATGTAAATACTTTCTCTGTATATAGGTAAATAGATAAACTGTTATATGCTATAGTCTTATTGTAGTATTTTATGTTTATGTAGTATTTTATTGTAGTATTTTATGGTTTATGTAGTATTTTATTGTAGTATTTTATGGTTTAAGAGCAAAGTGGACAGGGGTGCCTGGGTAGCTCTGTCAGTTAAGTGTCTGACTTCAGCTCGAGTCGTGATCTCTCAGGAGTTTGAGCCCCATGTGGGGTTCTGTACTGACGGCTCAGAGCCTGGAGCCTGTTTCGGATTCTATGTCTCTCTTACTCTCTGTCCCTCCCCCACTTGCACTCTGTCTTTCTCTGAAAAATAAATAAACATTTAAAAAATTTAAGAGCAGAGTGGACAGATTAAATTAAGACTCTGGGTAATTCATTTTTGAATAGTTTGACAATATTGTAGACAAATATTGAAACCTGTAGAATTTTTCTGGAACTTTGTTCTAAGGAAAATTTTAATTTACTATTGAGCTCTGTCTGTATTTATCAGATCATCCCATGATTGAATGACTGTTGATTTAGTAAGAAAAACAAAAAAAATCCATTTACGCTAATAACTCTGTGCTCAGGTCAAGCGGAAGTATAAGGATATTATAGATCCTCAGTGTTCCCCCAAATAAACTAGTGCTGTGGTTGGTATTGTTAGGTTAGTGGCTAAAGTATATTTAAACTGTTAACTAGGTATTTCTGGAGTGTTTGACATGGAAAGAAACATTTTAATAGCAATGTTATGTGCACTACTTCAAAATTTATTGGCAATTTCCTCAACATCTCATGAGGTATTGGTAATTTCCATAACATTTTATGATGTAAACAGGAAGAATTATTATTTTGTAAATTTAATATCTAGGGCATTAAGATTTTAGGTAATTTTCCATGTCTATGCAAGTAATCAGGCTTAAAAAATAGCCGTTGGGTTTTCCAGGCAAATTGATTCTCTTAATCCTGATCTCTGATGAGAGAGATGGGTTAAAAAACTTTGTGTAAGAGATCTTTACTCACTCGTGCTGTTTCTGTGGGTATCTCTGTTTTGGTTAATCTGAAACCAAGGTTACTCACAATTCCTTAATTTGGACACAATTGATATAAGAGGTCAGTTTACTATTCTTTTTAAAAACATGCAATGGCATTGGATTAGTCATGGGAATTAAAGTATGTTAGAAATGTCTCCTTCGCAGTCAAGAAACTCTATTGCTCACATTTATCGCTTTCCCAAACATTCACAACTATGTTTTAAAGAGAAGAGAATTATTGAGAGAAGTTGAGTATAAATTATGTATATATGGAGATAAAATAGATGCCAATTAAATTCTTCCTTCAACCTTACATTAAATTGACATGAATTTCCCAGTAATACAGGGTGGGAGTATTCAAAGTCTAAACAGGAAGTTGGGAGTTTTTTGTATATATATATAAACACATATATATTTGAGAGAGACAGACAAGCTGTTTATATGGCAGTAAGGAATTGTTGTGGTCTGAGGTAAAAGAGTTCATTTTTAATGGAAGGAGTCTGGAAGGAAAATGAGCAACAGTGAAATTGGGTTTGAAATGTTTTTCCTAATGATTGATTTGTTCTGAAAAATAATTTCTCACTCTCAGATAAAATGTTACCATCTTATGAATTTTATAGGGAGAAGATGTTATGTTTTACAATATTTCATACATGGAAATTATGGTTTTCTTCCAAGGAATTTTTCACATGTAGTAGAAAGTCTGCAGTAGCATTTGCTGGCATTGATTCAACTCCTTGATGATTCCATCAAAGATCTAGGATTTTTTTTATCTTTCAGCTGCATTGTTCTTATTTTGTAGTCTTTTGTCCTTAGATTTGCTGCCTTATGGTTTACAAAATGGCTTCTGAGGCTTCAGTCAACTAAGGATCCCTTATTCAAATCAGGAAGCTAATGGAAAGGACCATGTCTCAGTGTCTGCTCCTTTTTTAACTGTTACAGAAAAATGTCAGAAGCCTGTTTGCAGACTTTTCTCTACATCTCATGGCCAGTACTAGATCATGTGACTATCCCTAGTTGCTAGGGAGGCTGGGAAATTAAGAAACAAAACTGTTATGATTGATTCAGTCTAATCATAATGTATCACCTGTGTCTGGGCACATTTGTACCCTAAGGCATTAAGTATAGGGGTAAATACTGGCTAGTAACTGACAGTGTCTGTCACATGGGGTCATACTTTTATCCTTTATTACTATGATTACCCTGTACTCTAAAATTCTTAACAAATGACAAAATGCCTCTCTGAAGCATCTTTATTTATTGACTCTCTGTTTCTTTTCCATTCATGGAGGAAATTCTAACTAATTTGTCAAAGATTTGATTACAGATCCAGAATAGAAAGGAAATAAAACCTGCCCCTCAACATATGTAAATACAAATTATCATAAAGCTTCCATGAAAGCAAAAGATACCCCAAAATTTAAGCTGTACAGTAATTGAACAGGAAATATTGGTGCTTTCACTTGCTTGACTCTAGAATCTCTGACAGTGAGCACATACCAAGATTTGGGTCATACGTCTGTGTGACATCATTTAATCATCAGGATACTGAAGTAAATCTTTGGAAATAAGTTTAACAGATATATAGTAAACATACACTTTGTTTCAGGAACGCTGGTAGCATAACGGAGATAAAATAGATGCAAATTAAATTCTTCCTTCAACCTTACAACAAAATGACGTGAATTTCTCAGTAATACATGGTAGGGAGTATTCAAAGTCTAAACGGAAAGCTGGGAGTTTTTTGTTACCAGGACCGCCAACTTAATATCAAGCCACGAAGGCTTGATATCAAAGTATGAGGCTACAAGTATAAGGCTAGCTTGTCAGTTTTAAATAAAATAATTAAAATTAACAAGCATCACACCAGAAACACTGTTTTTTCAATTTGAGGATATGGAGTATTAAGTGATAGTATATTCCTATTTTCAAGCCAATTGTGATAGTATTCTGAAGCCATAGTTTAAGTTACATAGGCAAAAGAAATAATGCTGTTACATTTAAGAGATATGTTCATATACTAGTTATATTCAATGTTCATTCTAGAGGCAGTTGATAAAAGAATAATAAAATGTTCTGGTTCTTAGACATTTATTTTGAAAATATGATGATCTGAGCCCCATGCTAAAGCACCTACCTGAAAGTTCTAATCTCCATTTTAAAGATGTAGAAATTGAGTCTCAGGGATCAGTAACTTGCCCAACTACTTACAGGTTATATAGTCATGATGATAGTTCTGGTAACCCTATGGGGTGGGGGATAAACCTTCTCAATTCATTTCATACAGCTAATATAGTAGTGCTCAACTCTGGCCCACAATGAATCACCTAGCTTTAAAAAAATATTACAGCCTGGCCCCCACCGTATACCAATTAATCCAAATGTCCTGGGGTGCCTGGGTGGCTCACTTGGTTAAACATCGGACATCAGTTCATGTTCCTGTGGTTTGTGAGTTGAGTCCTAAATCGGGCTCTGTGCTGACAGCTCAGGGCCTGGAGCCTGCTTCAGAATCTGTGTCTCCCTCTCTGTCTGCCCCTCCCCGCTTGCACTCTGTCCCTCTGTCTTTCAAAAATAAATAAACATTAAAAAAGAAGAAGGAGAAGGAGAAGAAGGAGAAGAAAACAAATGTCTGGTATTGGAGACCAGGCATCAGTTTTGTTTAAAAACAAAAAACTTCTGGGGCGCCTGGGTGGCTCAGTCAGTTGAGCCTCCGACTTCTGCTCAGGTCATGATCTCACGGTTTGTGGGTTTGAGCCCCATGTCGGGATCTGTGCTGACAGTTCAGAGCCTGGAGCCTGCTTCAGATTTCTCTCTCTCTCTCTCTCTCTCTCTCTCTCTCTCTCTCTCTCTCTTCCCCTCCCCCATTCACGCTCTGTTTCTGTCTGTTTTAATAATAAATAAACATAAAAAATAAAGAAAATAAAAACAAAAAACTTCCTCAGGTAATTTTGTTGTGCAGCTAAAATTGAGAACTTCGAATTGTGCTGTAGAAGTGAGGATAGGATTAATTGAATGGTTGAATCAGAGTGATCCATAGCCAGCTGGTTCTCAAATTTTTGGTTCATGTGGCATTTCCTGTGAATGTGAATGTGAATACAGACAAGTTCCTTGTGTCTTATTTGAAATATTGTTGTCATGAAGCAGCACATTTTCTAGCCATTCTTCTTTTTTTCTATTTTAAATGACTCACTCACTTTGAATAGTATACTTATTTCATGTTGTTACATTGTCCTTCACATGGGTGTCCCAATGCCCCATTTATCTTTGTGGTCTTGGGCACAACTTAGAAACTTAGAATAATGTAAGTCATTTAGGCATTGAAAACATGACTACTGGTAATGTTTCGGGAAGTATTTTAAAGTTAATTTTCACTTGTGAAATAGATCAAAAATTGGTTATTGGCAAAGAGAGAGAGAAAAACAGGTGGACACGACTTGGGCTAATGCTGGGATCTGCGTAGTTAAGTTTGATTTAAAAGCTGAAAATGACAATTGAGTCACTCATGGCTTTTCTAACTCGGAATTTTTTTTCCTGGTATGTTTATTTTAACACTCTCTGGATAAAGACTTGTAAGAGAGTTAAACTCATTCTTTTTATTTATTTATTTTTATTTTAGAGAGCGAGAGAGAGAGAGCATGAATGGGGGAGAGGGGCAGATAGAGGAAGGGGGGAGAGAGAGAGAGAGAGAGAGAGAGAGAGAGAGAATCTTAAGCAGGCTCCAACTTCAGCATGGAGCCCAAGGCAGGCTCGATCTCAGGACTGTGAGATTATGACCTGAGCTAAATCAGGAGTCGGCTGCTCAACCAACTGAGCCACATGGACACCCCTCAAATTATTCCTCTAAAAAATTTTTTTTAATGTTTATTTATTTTTGAGAGACAGAGAGACAGACAGAGCATGAGCAAGAGAAGGGCAGAGAGAGAGAGAGAGAAACAGAACTTTAAGCAGACTCCAGGCTCTGAGCTGTCAGCATAGAGTCTGATGCGGGGCTTGAACTCATGTACCTTCGAGATCCTGACCTGAGCCGAAGTTGGACTCTTAACTGACTGAGCCATTCAGGCATGCCTCAACTCATTCTTTTTAAAGGAACAGAGAACCTAGTGTGTTCTCTTCCCCCCTCCCCCACTTCTCTCTCTCTGTTACACACACATGCGCGTACACACACACACATACACACACATTCTTCCTTTTAGATAAAATGGAGAAAAAGGGCAGAGATTAATTATGTTATATACAGTATGACTTAGGACAAATCATCAAAATTTTATGATCATTTTAAGGCTACCCAAAACTTAGGGAGATCAGTTTTCATGGTCTCCAGTCCTCACTAATTTGAGATTGTGTGTGTGTTTCCAAAAAATTGCACATCACAATCCTCTCCCCTCCCTAGAACAACGTTGCTTTGCTAAAATCACTTATTTGAATACCAAACTTACTAGTTACCAGGCATAGGACTTTGGACAAACTCCTTACTTCCTCTGAGACTGAGTTCATCTGTAAAATGAAGGTCATGTTATCTAAGCTTACCATAGCTGTAGGAATTAAAATGAGATAATTTATATAAAGCACCAGTACAGAGTCTGGGGCATGGTATCTCCTCAATAAATGTAATTTATCTTCTCTTCATTCCCCTTCCCTCTATCAAAATATATTCTCAGGAAGAACCTGATACCATTCATTTATACATAAGTGAGAATTTGTCATTTTTTTCATATCCTAGAGTATTCTATAGAAGTAGACTTCTGGGGCACCTGGGTGGCTCAGTTGGTTAAACGTTCTACTCTTGGTTTCGGCTCAGGTTATGATGTCATGGTTTGTGACTTTGAGCGCTGCATCACGCTCTGCACTGATGGTGAGGAGCCTGCTTGGGATTCTCTCACTCTCTCTCTGCTCCCCTACCCCTGCTCGCTCTCTCTCTCTTTCAAAATAAGTAAATAAACTTTAAAAAATAGACATAATAATAACAACAACAACAACAATAATGGTTGCAATGCCTACTGTGTACTTTGTTATGAGAATTTTGGTTAAATGGCTTATTCTTTTTATAGAAATTTAATATCAGCAAGTGGGGAAAAGTTCGTACGTGTGGTTATTTGGAGAAGTCATGCCATGCAGGCAGCTTTCCTCTGCATACAAGGAGGATGTACCCTCAGTACCATTCAGTGATGGCTTTGTGCAGGCATCAGTTAATGACCATCACAGGATTACCTATCATCAGAGCTCTGTTCCAGGTAACTCAGGGTAAGATAAATCATGAAAGTAAGGATCTATAAGATGCAGGATCTGGGGAAGAAATTAGGCTGGAGTTCAATGAAAATTGTTACAAAGAAGTAATGATAATTAGAAAATTCGAAAATATGATCTCCAGCCATTTGGTGCCCTGGTATATATACAACAACACAGGCTGGAAGATGAGAAAATGTGTGCAAAGGAGGCTTAAACTGTCACTGCAATATTTTTCAAAGACATTCCTGCTTGGGTACTTGTCAGAAGTGCCCTAAGTCTATTTTTCTGGAGACACAAAACGCTTTAATCAAGGACCTGTAGAGAGAAGGCAGACAAGGCTTTAGATTCTGCACTCTCATCCTCTTGAGGGCATACCTTATTTACAAAAGGAGATTTAGATTACACGATCCTATAAAACTTGGCATAGAGAAACCCAACACAAATATTTATTCTACAAGGATGGGTTAACAGTGTTAAGGTAGTGAGACTTACCTTGCACAACCTTAAAGAAGTTTATTGAGTTGTTAATGGAATGATGTTATCTATGATTAACAAATGTTAAGAAACTGCTGTCAGATTTCTGGTAAATATTTAACAACACTTGTGAATCAGACAACAGAAATGGAATAAATTCCTCCCCCCTTCCCTTCCCCACCCCCTCATCCCCCACCCCAGTCCAAAGCCACATTTTTCTTTTGGCTCAAAGTCAGTATTAAGATGTTATTCAAAATAAGATTTTTGTCCCATGGAATTGGCTTGTAACTGAGTATCCTCCAAGTTTCTGGGTCAGCACTATGGAGAAAGTGACGCAGCCTCAAAGGACCTTCAGGTAAGTTTGCTCCATTTTGTTGATTCCCATAAAGAAATATAACATCCAGTTTTTACTGAGAATGCCCTAAATAATGCTTTGATCCTGATTTGGACTAAGAAAAACTAAAAGCATTTTGGTTCTCTCTCTCTCTCTCTCGTGTGTGTGTGTGTGTGTGTGTGTGTATGTGTGTGTGTATCTGTGTATTTGTATTTTAAAAATATTTGCCATTTTATTGAGCTCCTGAACACCTAGACCAAGTTTCCCTGAACCCATGACTGTGTTGTATTGAAACTTCTCTTGGGTCAGTCCTACCTGATTAGTGTCAGCTCTTTAATAGCTTGGAGGTGGTGGCAGTTGATATCACAGGGGTCCAGAATATTGGCACATGACTTCAAACAAGAGATCAAAGCAAATTTCCAGAGAAGTTCCAAGTGTGTTCTGTCACTCTTGGCAAAGATTATCACACACTCATGATTCATTAACTGAATTTACACCACAAAAAACAAAATAGAGATTTAGTACTTGTCTAGTCATTAATTTGTTATCTACCTACATTGATAGAATGTATTGATTGGTTAATGAACAGATCTCTACTTTGCTCTTTGTTTTATAGATGTACCTAGTATATAGATGCCAAATAAGTTGTTCTGTCCATGTGCACAATTCTTAGGGACAATTTTGGCCTGTCTAAACATTGCCTAGGAATTGTTTATCATGGCTGATTTAATACTCCCAAAGCATGTATACTATTAATTTCTGCTTAAGAATCTCCAACAAAGCAAACATTTACACAAAGAGGGTGATTCCCTTCTAGCTGCAGGGATGGACCAAGACAGCAGTACCAAAACAGATTATGACTGTGTCTAGGTCTCAAAGACTTTAATCACATTTAATGACTGTACAAGTTGTACCAGGAGGAAGGAGTATGTGATGTCTCCCTATGGCTGTACAATACATCTTGCTTTTTATTTCCATGGCTTTCCTCCGCCCCAACTCCATTTACCAGCGATTAGCAGAAAGCCATATTTAGTGTATTTAAAAACATTGAGAATAGAGCAAGGCAAAGGAAGAGGAAGGATGTTTGGACAAAAGAAAGTTTCCCACAGGAATTCACAAGAGTTTATTCAAGAGAGGAAGTCTTTCTCATTTGCTTCTTGCTCATGGAATCTTTTTACCTGCCTTGCCAAGTTCTTGATATTGATATCTGGGAGGTATTGAGCAATCTAGAAAATGTATTCATCAACATCAATTCATCTTAATTATGAAAGAGCAGAGAAACTAAAATTACTTTCCTCCTCTCTTGAAGGTTCAGGATTTGTAATGCCTAATGGCCTGCTCCCTACTGAGAGCAAACACATTCATCAAATGTGATATATTCATTGATAAATCACACACTAGGGCCAAACATATTCTGAGAAATCAAGACTCGCTCTTGACACTATAAGTTGGCTCTAAATTTGAACCAGATAAACATCTTTTTTATGTTTAAATCCCAAATTTGGAAAGTAAATTGAAATATATAGGCAATAAGTGAACTCTTTATCTCTCAAAGATATCACTGGGTTTAGGGCAAGAAGCCTTGTGCATTTGGGACTTCTCTCTGAAATCAGTGCCCTTCCTTAGGGCTTCTGACCAGTGCGTTTGAATTTGAGGGTGGAATATATTCTCATGGCTCTGGCTGTTGCAAGGAAACAAGAGAAAGGCATGGAGTCTGCTTTACAGAGCCAGCTCCTTGTCCAGTGTGAGAAGCATCCTTGCTGCTTGGAATTGAACCTCAGCTCTAACACCTCAGACACCGCCACACTTAAGCTGTTGGAACCAAACCATAAGAGCCCAGATGAATATAATACACATGATCTGTAGTCATGTTATTTTGGTAACTATGAATCAGCACTGGTAGAAATAATCTTTTTTAAAACTATTTGAGATCTAGAGAAAGAGCTGACTAACAGCTGATTCATGTGACTAATGGAAAGCTTCTAAGAAGTTACCTAATCAAGACGACATATTTTTTGGCTTTCTATAGGAAAAACAAAACATCTGGTACTTTTCAATTAATAATAAATTAAGTTTAAAAGCATAGTTTTATCTCCCTCTGAATCATTTAAGTTATGTGGATATTATATTAATATCATTTCATTGTGGGAATTTAGGATTTTAGCTTCCTTTTAGATAACTTTTGATGTCTTTTTAAAAGATGTTTATTTGTTTAGAGAGAGAAAGAGAGAGAGAGAGAGAGAGAGAGAGAGAGAGAGAGAGAGAGAGAATCCCAAGCAGGCTCTGACTATTGACACAGAGCCCTACGTGGGGCTGAATCTCACAACTGTGAGATCATGACTTGAGTCAAAATAGAGTCAGATGCTTAACCAACTGAGCCACCCAGGAACTCTGCTTTGGATATCTTTATAGAAGTTTTTAAAAATAGAGATATTTCTAACTCTTGTAAATGTCAAAGTCACATTCAACTGTCTCCCATGTCCTTAGATGTGCTTGTCCCTTGCTTACCACCTCATTTTTCTTACAATGTCTGGCTGACCTTCGTGTGCTGGAGCCCATGAAAGCCAGACATTAGTTAAGAGCAGCTAGACTATGTGAGTAGTTACCATGTGACAGCAGACCATGCTAGCCAGAGATGAGAAGCAAGAACTATGGATTGTGGTAATGTTTGATGAAGCCAATTAAATCTGGAGGTCAATTAATATTGTATCTATTGAATAATTCAGTTTTTTTTTTAGCATGAGCATCTCCTGTTTGCCAAACACAATTCTGTACTATTAATCTCATACACTATAATATACCCTGAGACCTCCCTTTATCACCTATACTGAAAACAGCATAGTCTAATGAAAGTGGGAAGGCTTCAAGGAAAGAGTTCCAAGTTCATATTTGAGCACTGGTCCTTCCTTGTGTGGCCTTTTGTTACTCATATTACCAGAATCTCAGATTCCTGATTTATAACCTAAGAATAAAAATATCTCATATTTAAAATAGTTGGAAAGCTCAGTAACTTTTTCTGGTGTTCTCATTTTATACACGAGGAAAGTAAGAGAAATGTAAGCAGTACAAAGGAAATAACGAAATGGGGGTAAGTCTAGAAAATACTGTTTATGATAGAAAATGAAAGACTGATTGTAACAAGTGCAGCTTATGAATCAAAGTGGGATGGGTTACCTAGGAAAAGACTCTGAAGGCATGCTGCTAATTGTATCCCAGAACTGGGGGCCAGACTTCCCTCCCAGTGTGTGTAGTTTAATTGATAATACATGGGCCATCCTGATGCTATTTGCCAGAACCATCTGTCACAGGACAGAGCTCATCCTTTGTGTATAAGGAAGAGTAGGTTTGTATTCTTGGTGAGAGGACAGGTAGTTGGTATAGAACATTACCCTGTGCTGAGTTGGGCCTTCTATATTTAGGGTCTCTGTTATTTGAATCATATTTAGGAAGTACGCTGTAAAATACCCTTGGGCATGGTCTTTCCTTTCTACCAAGGCCGCCTAGTTTATGTAAAACTGAAAAACAGAGGGCACTAGACAGGCAGGTTCTTGGAAGAGATCACTTGTTAAATGTTTTTTTTATTTTTTCAATTTTTATTTCTCTTTATGTGACATGATACTTCTTAATTTGTTTTGAAAAGGAGACACACTCTACTTAGCTGTCACAGAGTTAGCACTGATCTGCAGGAGTCCAGCCAAGGGTGAACAACAGTAGTGTGTCAAGTCAGAGCTGTTGGCTAAAGCAGAGTGAGTGTGGGCGTTTCTGGGATCCACAGAGGTGGGAAGGCACAGAGTATCCGAGGTCAGAGAGTCAGTAACTGCCTGCTTCATAAATGGGGTTTAATAATGATCCCAGCACAGGATCTTTTTATGTTTTGCTTTATTATAGTCCTTAGGGATGGGTACTGAGGCACAGCCTACAGCCAGAAAGTTGAATACCTAAAGGTACAATTTATCCCTGATCAACAAAACACTAAAATTGCTTCAGTTGGAAGACCAGAGGGAATTGAGACAATGAGGAAGGAGGTAGTCTGAATGAAGGGGAGGAATTCATAAAGTGTGTAATCCACGCAGAGGAAATTGAAAATTGATTATGTTCAGATGGTTCATGAAATGTTGATTAATTCCAACAGTCACAGTAGCCAGTTGCAAGAAGGATGTCCTTCAGCACATGCTAAGAACTAGTTACCATGAAGTGTGCTACAAACTAGTTGAACTGGTTTCAACTGGAGGGGTGGGCTTAGAATAGTAGATTATCTGGAAGGACATCAGGGAAGGGAGAGCATACAGGCAGAGATCTAGTTCGGTGGATTGACCAGTGGATGGTGAATAAAGAGATTATTTTCTTATTGTTTCTAATTTTAGTGAAATAGGAAACCAGGTCATCAGCTGATGGTGAGAAGGGGAGGGGTCATGGGAAGTATGACTCAGAAGTGAGTGGCAGAGAGAACAAGATCACTGGAGGTGAGGTGGTCAAGGAACTGCAAGGCCATGATAACAGAAAGATTTCTACAGGAATATGACAATCACAAGAGCTGTAAAAAGTCCAGTGATACAGAGAGAGAGAGAGAGAGAGAGAGAGAGAGAGAGAGAGAGAGAGAGAGAGAGCCCTGAGCTAACTCTTTAAGCAATGAGAGGCAGTGAAAAGGATCTGTGCAGTTGATTGCAACAAGGAGAAATACTGAGTGCTGTAATCACAGGCATGACTTAAATTGCTGAAAGCTTTTCCTTGAGATGGAGAGAACAATGATCTGGAAGCAACAGTGAAAGCAGAGACCAAAACTACTGCACTTCCTGGTCTGGTAGCACAAGGGTTTAGAAGATAAAACAGCAACAGGACAAGAAGGCTAGAGCAGAAGTAGTGTCCTCAAAGGAAGCCAGATTTCAGATATGGCAAAAAAGGTTAAGGGAACATTTACATGGGAGGTTGAGGATACAGGAGGGTTTTGCTGATGACACAGATTGGGGAGTGCCCGAGAGCAGAGAAGAGCAAGGAAGAGGAGTGTGGGCTGCAAAAGTGGGTCAAATTAGGGGAAGAACAAAGCCATATGGAAATGATGATCTGGATGATGAGAGAAGACCTGGGGATTTGTAATTTTTTAAAGATTATTTATTTGAGAGAGACAGAGACACCATGAGAAGGGCAGGTGAAGAGAGAGAAGGAGAGAGAGAATCCCAAGCAGACTCTGCACTGCCAGCATGGAGACCAACATGGAGCTCAAACTCACGAGACCAGGAAATCATGACCTGAGCTGAAACAAAGAGTCAGGTGCTTAACTGACTGAGCTACCCAGGCACTACTATTTGTAATTTTGAAAATGTGAGTGTAGTTGGCATACAATGTTACATTAATTTCAGGTGTACAATATTACTGATTCAACATCTCTACACCTTATGCTCTGCTCACCACACGTGTAGCTAGCATCTTTTACTGTACAGTGCTATTACAATACCATTGACTGTATTCCCTCTGTTGTGTCCTTTATTCCCGTGGCTGATTCATTCCATAACTGGAAGCCTGTATCTCTTGCTTCTCTTCACACATTTGGCCTATCTCTTACTCTCCTCCCCTATTGCACCATCACTTTGTTTTCTGTGTTTATATGATCTGAGTAGTTTAGAAGAATAAAAATAGAAGAATAAGAATATTCTTTTTTTATTTTTTTAATGTTTTTAATTTATTTTTGAGAGACAGAGAGAGACAGCGCAAGCAGGGGAGGGTCAGTGAGAGAGGAAGATACAGAACCTGAAGCAGGCTCCAGGCTCTGAGCTGTCAGCACAGAGCCCGACGCGAGGCTTGAACTCACGAACCGTGAGATCATGACCTGAGCCGAAGCTGGACGCTTAACCAACTGAACCACCCAGGCGCCTCAGAATAAGAATATTCTTATGAACATCTTTGGGGGGGGGTTCTTGGGGGGTATAAAATTTACCTTTATCATCATCATCATCATCATCAGACTGGTTTAGCACTTTTCACTTTGGATACACCTGTACCAGATTTGCTCCGTTAGTGTAGGTTCTATCTTCTGGAATATATTTATTACTATTATTTGCTAGGCTTTAAATAGTTTCAGAGACCTTTTAGTTCATTCCTCTGGGTATGTGCTTGCATGTGTTTGGCCAGTTTTATGGGGTTAAACATACAGCAACAACTGAGATTCACCCTTTTTAGTATATTATTTAATGAGTTTTGACAAATACAGGTACTACCAAATCAAGATCTAGAATAGTTCTCTTTTATTTTGTTTTGTTTTTTATTTTTATTTATTTTATTTTATGATTTTTAAAAATTTAAATCCAAGTTAGTTAACATATAACATAATGATTTCAGGAATAGAATTTAGTGATTCATCACTTACATATAACACCCAGTGCTCATCCCAGCAAGCATCCCACTTGATGCCCCTTGCCCATTGAGCCCACCCCCCAACCCAACACCCCACCAGCAACCCTCAGTTTGTTCTCTGTATTTAAGAGTCTTTTGAGGTTTGTCTTCCTCTCTGATTTTATATTATTTTTGCTTCCCTTCCCTTCTGTTTATCTCTTTTGTATCTTAAATTCTAATATGAGTGAAATCATATGATATTTGTCTTTCTCTGGATGAATTATTTCACTTAGCATAATACACTCTAGTTCCACCCATGTTGTTGCAAATGGCAAGATTTCATTCTTTTTGATCACTGAGTAATATTCAATTGTATATATATACCAAATTTTCTTTATCCATTCATCAGTCGATAGACATTTTAGCTCTTTCCATACGTTGGCTATTGTTGATAGTGCTGCTATAAACATTGGGGTGCATGTGCCTCTTTGAATCAGCAGTTTTGGATCCTTTGGATAAATATCTAGTAGTGCAATTGCTGGATTTTAGGATAGTTTTACTTTTAAATTTGAGGAACCTACATACTGTTTTCCAGAGTGGCTGTGCCAGTTTGCATTCCCACCAGCAGTGCAAAAGGGTTCCTCTTTCTGCACACCCTTGCCAACATCTGTTTTTTGAGTTAATTTTAGCCACTCTGACAGGTGTGAGGTAATATCTCATTGTAGTTTTGGTTTGCATTTCCCTGATAAGTGATGTTGAGCATTTTTTATTGTGTCTGTTAGCCATCAGGATGACTTCTTTGGAAAAATGCCCATTCATGTCTTTTGCCCATTTCTTTACTGGAATATTTTTGGGTGTTAAGTTTTATAAGTTCTTGATAGATTTTGGATATTAACCCTTTATCTCATATGTCATTTACAAATATCTTTTCCCATTCTGTGGATTGCCTTTTAGTTTTTCTGTGTCCTTGACTGTGCAGAAGCTTTTTTCTTGATGAGGTCCCAATAGTTCATTTTGCTTTTGTTTCCCTTGCCTCTGGAGATATATCAAGCAAGAAGTTCCTGCAGCCGAGGTCAAAAAGATTGTTGCCTCTTTTCTCCTCTAGGGTTTTGAGGTCTTCCTGTCTTATAGTTAGGTCTTTCATCCATTCTGAGTTAATTTTTGTGGTGTAAGAAAGTGGTCCAGATTCATCTTTTGCATGTCGCTGTCCAGTTTTCCCAACACCATTTGCTGAAGAGAGTGTCTTTTTTCCATTGGATATTCTTTCTTACTTTGTCAAAGATGAGTTGGCCATACATTTGTGAGTCCATTTCTGGGTCCTCTATTCTGTTCCATTGACCTATGTGTCTTTGGTTTTCTTTTCAACATTACTTTGGCTATTCTAGGTATTTTCTTGTTCCATACCAATTTTAGGATTATTCTAGCTCTGTGAAGAATGCTGGTGTTATTTTAATAGGGATTACATTGAATTTGTAGATTGCTTTGGGTAGTATCAACATTTTAACAATATTTGTTCTTCCAACCCATGAGCATGAAATATTTTCCCATTTTTTTTTGTGTGTGTCTTCTTCAATTGCTTTAATATGCTTTCTAGAGTTTACAATGTATATATATTTTTACCTCTGGTTAGGTTTATTCCTCGGTTATTATATGGTTTTTGGTGCAGTTGAAAATGGGATCAGTTCCTTTATTTCTCTTTCTAGTGTTTCATTATTGATGTATAAAAATGCAACCATTTTCCATACATTGATTCTATATCCTGCGACTTTGTTGAATTCATGTGTGAGTTCTAGAAGTTTTGGGGTGGACTCTTTTGGGTTTTCCACATAGAGTATCATGTCTTCTATAAAGAATGAAAGTTTGACTTGCTAATTTGGATGCCTTTTATTTCTTTGTGTTGACTTATTGCTGAGGCTAGGACTTCCAACACTATGTTGAATAACAGTAGTGAGAGTGGACATCCTTGTTGTGTTTCTGATGTTAGGGGGAAAGTTCTCAGTTTTTTTTCTATTGAGGATAATATTAAATGTGGATCTTTTGTATATGGCCTTTGTGATGTTGAGGTATGATCCTTCTATCCCTACTTTCTTGAGGTTTTTTTTTTTTTAATCAAGAAAGGATGCTGTATTTCGTCAGCTGCTTTTTTCAGCATCTATTGAGAGGATCGTGTGGTTTTAATCCTTTCTTTTATTAATGTGATGTATCACCTTGATTGATTTGAGGATATTGAACCAGCCCTGCATCTCAGGAATAAACCCAACTTAATTGTGGCAAATAAGTCTTTTAATGTATTGTTGGACCTGCTTTGCTAGTATCTTGTTGAGAATTTTTGCACTCATGTTCATCAGGGAAATTGGTCTGTAGTTCTGCTTTTTAGTGGCATCTTTTTCTGGTTTTGGAATAAAGTTAATGCTGACCTCATGGAATGAGTTTGAAAGTTTTCCTTCCATTTCTATTTTTAAAACAGCTTCAAAAGAAAAGGTGTTAACTCTTCTTTAAATGTTTGGTAGTATTCCCCTGGAAAGCCATCTGGCCCTGGATACTTGTTAGTTGGAAGATTTTTAATTACTGATTCAATTTCTCTACTAGTTATGGATTTGTTCAAATTTTCTATTTCTTGTTGTTTCAGTTTTGGTAGTTTGTATGCTTCTAGGAATTTTCCCATTTATTCCAGATTTCCCAATTTGTTGGCATATAATTGCTCATAATATTCACTTATTATTGTTTGTATTTCTGTGGTGTTGGTTGTCATCACTCCTCTTTCATTCATGATTTTATTTATTTGGGTCTTTTCCTTTTTCTTTTTGATCATTCTGGCTAGAGGTTCATCAGTTCTGTTAATTCTTTCAAAGAACCATCTCCTGGTTTCATTGGTCTGTTCTAATGTTTTTTTTATTTCAATATCATTGATTTCTACTCTAATCTTTATTATTTCCTTTCTGCTGGTTTTGGGCTTTATTTGCTTTTCTTTTTCCAGCTCTTTTAGGTGTAAGGTTACCTTGTGTATCTGAGACTTTTCTTCCTTCTTTAGGAAGGCCTGGATTGCTATATACTTCCCTCCTATGACCCCCTTTGTTGCATCCCAGAGGTTTTGAGCTGTTGTGTTTTCATTTTAATTGGCTTCTATATACTTTTTAATTAACGCTTTAATTTCTTGGTTAACCCATTTATTGTTTAGTAGGATGTTCTTTACTCTCCAAGTATTCATGGTCTTTCCAAATTTTTTCTTGTGGTTGATTTTGAGTTTCACAGTGTTGTGGTCTGAAAATATGCAAGATATGATCTCGCTCTTTTGGTACTGGTTGAGGGCCGATTTGTGACCCAGTATGTGATCTATTCTGGAGAATGTTCCTTGTGCACTTGAGATGAACATGTATTATGCTGCTTTGGGATGAAATGTTCTGAATGTATTTGGTTAAGTCCATCCAGTCTAGTGTGTCATTCAATGCCATTGTTTCCGTGTTGATTTTCTGCTTATGCGTTCTGTCAGTTGCTGTAAGTAGGGTGTTGAAACCTCCTACTATTATGGCATTATTACCAATGAGTTTTTCTATGTTCGTGATTAATTTATTTACATATTTGAGCATCTCCATATTGGGGATATAAGTTCACAATTTGTTAGATCTTCTTGGTGGATAGACCCCTTAATTGCGATATGATACCCTTCTTCATCCTTTGTTCCAGTCTTTATTTTAAAATCTAGTTTATCTGATGTAAGTATGGCTACTCCGGCTTTCTCCTGACGACCATTAGCATGATAGATGGTTATACATCCCCTCACTTTCAATCTTCAGGTGTCTTTAGCTCTAAAATGAGTCTCTTGTAAACAGCATATACATGGGTCTTATTTTCTTATCCATTCTGATACTTTATGTCTTTTGATTAGAGCATTTAGTCCATTGATATTTAGAGTGAGTACTGAAGGATATGAATTTACTACTATTGTGTTGCCTGTAGAGTTGGTGTTTCTGGTAGTATTTTCTGGTCCTTTCTAGGTTTGTTGCTTTTGGTCTTTTTTGTTATGTTTTGTTTTTTTCTCCACTCAAAGGCTCCCCCTTAAAATATCTTGCAGGGCTGGCTTAGTGGTCACAAACTCCTTTAGTTTGTTTGTCTGAGAAACTCTTTATCTCTCTTTCTATTTTGAATGACAGGCTTGTTGAATAAAGAATTCTTGCCTGCATATTTTTCTAATTTAGCATGTTGAATATATCCTGCTACTCCTTTCTGGCCTGCCAAGTTTCTGTGGATAGGTCTGCTTTGAACCTGATCTGTCTTCCCTTATCGGTTAAGGACTTTTTTCCCTTGCTGCTTTCACAGTTCTTTCCTTATGTGTGCATTTTGTGAAATTGATTATGATATGCCTTGGTGATGGTCGGTTTTTGTTGAATCTAATGGGAGTTCTCTGTGCTTTTTGGATTTTGATGTATTTATCCTTCTCCAGATTAGGAAAGTTTTCTGCTATCATTCGTTCACATAAACCTCCTACCCCTTTTTCTCTCTCTTCATCTTCTTGGACTCCTATTATTCAGATGTTATTCCTTTTTTAAAACTTTTTTTATTGTTTTAATGTTTGTTAATTTTTGAGAGAGAGACAGAGTGTGAGAAGGGAGGAGAGAGAGAGGGAGACACAGAATCCAAAGCAGGCTCCAGCCTCTGAGCTGTCAGCACAGAGCCTGAGGTGGGGCTCGAACTCATGAACTGTGAAATCATGACCTGAGCTGAAGTTGGATGCTTAACCAACTTAGCCCCCCAGGTGCTCCTGGATGTTATTCCTCTTTAACGAGTCACTGAGTTCTCTAATTCTTGTATTTTGATCTTTTGCCTTTGTTTCCCTCTTTTTTTCTGCTTCATTTTTCTCCACAATTTTATTTTCTATATCGCTGATTTGCTGTTCTGCTTCATCCCTCCCTGCCATTGTGGCATCCATTCGAGATTTCATCTCAGTTATAGCATTCTCAATTTCGTCCTGACTAGATTTTAATCTTTTATCTCCACAGAAAGGGATTCTATGCTTTTTCCCCCCAACCCCAACTACTATTATTATCGTGGTTCTAAATTCTAGTTCAGACATATTGCTTATATCTTTATTGATTAAGCCTGTCTGTCATTTCTTCCTGTTCTTTCTTTTGAGGTGACTTCCTTCATTTTGTCATTTTGGAGGAAGAAAAAAATTAATAAAATTAAAAATTAAAAAAAACAAATAAAGGAAGCTAGATCCTAGGTATGTTTTGGTCTGCGTGTTGAAAGAAGCTTGCTAGAATAGAGAAAAAAGGGAAAGAAAAAGAAAAAAAGAAAAAATTAAAAAATTAAAAAATATGTAATAAAGTAGAATAAAATGAAATAAAGAAAATGAATAGAATAAAAATTTTCAAAAATAAAAACTAAGGAAAAAAATAAAAATAATTTTTTTCTGTTTCTGTGTCCAAGAAAGAGGAAGAAAAGAAAACAATTTAACCAAAAACAAAAGCAAATGAATAAGTGAACCAGTAAACAGAATGAAGTTACATTCAGTTTCCCTAGAACTGAAACAATGAAGCGCTCTGTAGTGTGTCTGTACACTAAGCGGGTGGGGTGACTTGTGCTGGTCTTTGAGGGGATGAGCTTGGAGAGCGCAGTTGGGTGGAGCTTAGTGTAATGGCTCCGGTTTACACTAGGTGGCACTGCTTAGCTTACTGGAGTGGATGTGCCAAGAGAGGTGGAAATGGCTTCACCCAGCTCCCTAGTCTCTGGCACAGGATCTTCGAGTTCTCACCAACTCTTGATCAAACACCGCTCCTTTGTCTCACCCCTCTGTCCATTCCCTGCCTTTACCCTGTCCATGTCCAAGCTGTCTGCCTACCAGGTGGCACCTCCCTCCAGAATTTTATCTCAGATGGGGTTGTGTTTCAAAACCCCACACTTCAGAGTCCCCCTGTGGCATGGGCCCCCACTGGCTCTCTTGAGGAGGGTCTCGCTGAGCAATGGTGAGCAATGGCTGGGTTCTGGCTTGCCCCAGAAAACGTTCATATGATTGTACAGCAGCAGAGGTTCAGAGATTATGGCAAATCACAATATACAGCCAGTGCCACATTTTACTACACTCTGGCAACTGTGTCCCAATACCAGCAAATGTAGCTGTTCTTGGGGTCCTCTGGGACCTTTACCTGTGGGGAGGATGTATGGCCTCTACCAAATACACTCCAAGCAAGGGCATTGCTTCTCCCTGTGTGGTACACAGACCCCTCAGAACATGCTGCCTTGCTCCTGGGGAGTCGCCCTACTTCCTCACCAGCACTGAGCTCTGAAACATCAGACTCTGTGCTCCACTCTTTATAGACTCCTGGTGGTATTGAAACCCTCTACTTTCTTCCCATCAATGGTTTGGGGGAACAGATTTCTTGTTCAATCCCCTGTGAGTGTTTTCACCCTTTCTCTCTCCCTCTCTCTCCAGCTACTTGGGCAGGAGTACTTTTCTTGTGAAATCCTGCTGCACTACACTCTCCTCCTTTCTCTTTCTCTGTCCTTTCTCCATAAAAGCAGCTCCCTATTCTCCACACCTTTTCTCTCCTACAGTTCACCTCTCGGTGCCGTGTACCTTGTGAGTTCTGTGGCTCAAGTTATACAGATTGTTGTGATAATCTTCAGATAAATTTCCTAGTTGTTCAAAATGGTTTGTTGCTGATCTAGCTCCATTTTATGGATGAGACATGCTCAGGGTCTCTGTGCTGCTCCCCCATCTTAACTCTTCTCCTCTAACATCCAGAATAGTTCTACTGGCTCCCAAAATTCACTCATGCTTATAGTCAACATTTTATTCCTACCCTCAGCACCTGGAAACCACTGATCTATTTTGGTCCCTATAATTTTACCTTTTCCAGAATGACAACTAAATGGAATCACTTAGTATGGGGCCTTTTGAATCTAGTGTCTATCACTGAAATATAATGTAGTAGAAATTCATTCTTGTTGTGTATATTAGTAATTTGTTCCTTTTTCTTTTTGAGTGTTATTCCATTATATGGTTTTAACATGGTTTGTGAATTGGCCAGGTGCACAACATTTGTGGTATTTTCTTTGATTTTGGTGGTTATGAACAAAGCTACTATAAATATTTACATAGACTTTTTTGTGGGAACATGAGTTTTTATTTTTCTTGAGTAAAAAAACAAAAATATTGTTGAAGCAAGTGGTAAATGCATGTTTAACTAATAAGAAACTACAAACGCATCTACCTGAGTGGCTGTATTGTTTTTGCATTCATACCAGCAATGCTTGAGGGCTTCATTGCTTCTCATTCTTGCTAGTGTTGGTATTGACAGTTTTGTGGGGTTTTTGCTTTTGGTTTTTAGTCAGTCAAGTGATACCATGTTGTTTGAATTGCACCTTCCTAATGACCAGTGTACTTCTTTGCCATTTATTTATCTTCTTTGTTCAAATGTTTTGCCTAGTTTTTAAAATTGCTGTTTTATTATTATTGAATTTTGAGAGCTCTTTATATATTCTAGCTACAGATTCTTTACCTAACATTTCTTTCAAAACATTTTTATAAAGTTGTATTTTCATTTTCTCAACAGTGTTATTTTTAAGAGCAAAGTTTATATTTGATAAATTTCAATTTATCAATTTGTTTTTTAATGGTTTGGCTTTTGTATCTGACAAATGACGGCCTAACCCAAGTCACAGGTATTTTTCCTGTTTTCTTCTAGGTATTTTATTGTTTATAGTTTTCCACAGTTCTGTAATCCATTTTAAATTAATTTTTGTGTGAAGAACAATCTAACGCTCAAGGATGACTATTTTTTATATATTGCTATCCAATTTTTCCTGCATCATCTGTTGAAAAGACAAATATTTCTCACTTGAAATCCTTTCACACCTTTGGCAAAAAATTGGCTGACCATATTTGTGTAGGTAAAATTCTGGACTCTGTATTTCGCTCCTTTGTTACAATTAATACCACACTTCACACTTCTTTGATTACTATTGCTTTATAGAAAGTCATGGAATCAGCCACTGTGAGTACTCCAATAGTATTGGGTCTTCCAATACATGAATGTATTGGTATATATCTGCATTTATTTAGGTCTTCTTTCATTTTCTTCATCAGATCTTGTAATTTTTAACATACAGGCATTGATTATCTTTTGTTAGATTTATACCTAGTAATCTCATGCTTTTTGGTGCTATTCTAAATATACCTTAGAAAAAATTTACTATTACTATAATAATTTAATTTCTACTTGTTTATTATCAATATATTGAAATGAAATTGAATTCATATATTTTCCAGGATCTACGACATTCTACAAGAGATTTTGTAGAATCTTTTAGGGTTTTCTTTGTTGTCTGCAAATAATAGCTTTTTTTTCTGTTCCAGTTCTTAATGCTATATGTTTGTTTGTCTATTTATTTTTCGTTTTTTCACTAACTACAACTTTCAGTATAGTGTTAAATAGAGGTGATGACAGAAGTTACCCTTGACTTTTTCATGATCTTAGGAGGAAAACATTCAGTCTTTCTACATTAAGTATGATTTAGCTGTACTCTTTTCATAGAGGCACTTTGATAGACCGAGGAAGTTCTCTTTATTCCTTTCTGAGAATTTTCATGATTAATGGGTGAGTACTTTTATCAAATTATTTTTCTGTATCTATTTAGATAGTCATATGGTTTTTTTCTTGAATCTGTTCACATGGTGAATTAGACTGATTGATTTTCTAATGTTGAACCAGCTCTTTATTCCCAGAACCACCTCACTTGGTGATGATATATTATTATAGTTTGTATATAATTCTGGATTTTATTTGCTAAGATTTTCCTGCAGATTTTTACACTCATATTGATGAAAGATATTGGTTTGTAGTTTTATATTCATTTCAATTTCATCTGGTTTTGGTATCAGGATAATGCTTGTCTCATAACATGGGTTGGAAAGTGTGCCCTTCTTCTCTAGTGTTTGGGAGATTTTGTGTATAATTCATATTATTTCTTCTTTATGTATTTGGTAAAATTTGCCAGTCATTCCATCTGGTCCTAGAATTTTTCTTGTTGGAAACTCTTAACTACAAATTTAATTTCTGTAAGAGATACATAATTATTTATATTACCTATTCTTGAGTAAATGTTGGCAGTTAGTCTTTCAAGGAATTTGTCCATTCCTTTTTAGTTGTTGAATTACTGATATTTATATCTTCTCCTGCCTATTAGTTTCTTCCTCTTTTTTTCTTTTTGTCAATCTGCTTAGAGGTTTATTAATTTTATTCATCTTTTAAGAAACCCAGTTTTTGGTCTCAGCGATTCTGTCCATTATTTTCCTCTTAATATTTAGTTGATTTTTCTCTTCTCATTTTTATAATTTTCTTCTATTTGCATTGGGTTTAATTTGTACTCTTTCTGTTTTCTTAAGGTAAAAGCTTAAATAACTGATTTGAGCCTTTTTTTCTTTTTCTGATATAGACATTTAATGCTGTAAGTTTCTCTTAAGATGTTTTCTGACTCATCAGTTATTTATAATATTTATGTCTGTTTAATTTTCAAATGTGGGAATTTTCAATTTTTTTGTTACTGATTTCTAGATTAGTTATTTAAGTATCATAGAACATACTTTGTATGATTTTAATTATTACTAATTGGTTGAGATTTGTTTCATGAACCTGAATATGGTCTATTTTGTTGAATGCTCCTTGTTGACTTGAAAAGAATGGGTATTATGTTGTTGGTCTGTTTTAGAAATACTTATTACTTCAAGTTGGTTGCTAGTTTTGTTCAGGTCCCATATTCTCACTGATTTTCTTGCTACTCATTTTATCAGTTATAGAGACAGAGGGATATTTAAATTTCCAGCTCTAACTGTAGATTTGTCCATTTCTGCTCTCAGTTCTATCAGTGTTTACATTTGTATTTTGAATCTGTGCTGTTAGCACATACACATTGAGGATTGTAATGTCACTCTTCAACCCTAAAAATACTCCTTGTTCTGAAATTCATTTTGTCTGACATTAATATAGTTACTACATCTTTTTTTGGTTAGGGTTTTGATGGTATGTCTTTGCTATACTTTGCTTTTAACCTATTTGAGTCTTTATATTTAGACTGGTTTTATTATAATCAGCATATATTTACATCTTTCTCTTTTTTCTCTTCTAATCTAGAAATCTGATTTTTATTTAGTTTGTTTTGACCGTTTGTCTTTAATATAATTATTGGTTATATAATTATTGGTTGTATAATATAACAATGGTTTGATTAAAATATATCATCTTGCTTGTTATTTTCTATTTCATTTTCTTTGTTCCCCTTTTCTTCATTTTACATATCTCCATTATTATAATTTTTACTACTTTTAAAAAATATTTTATCTCATGCCATAGCATTGGCAATATATATTGCTAATTAATTGTGGTCTCTATTCATGCAATATTATACCTCTTAACGTGTAGGCTTGAAAACTTTACCAACAACAGTAGACTTTCACTTCCATTCTCCCAGTCTTTGAATTATTTTTGCCATAGATTTTCCTTTTATATATTCTATAAACAAACATAAATTTGTACTATTTTTGCTTTAGACAGTCAATTTTCTTTTAGTGGCATTAAAAATAAGAAAATTTTTTTGTGTGTTTACTTTCATTTTAACCATTTCCAGATATCTTTAGTCCTTAGTATAAATCTATGTTTCTGTCTTGTAGTCATTTTGCTTGAAGAACTTTTTACATTTTATAATGCATTGTGTATTGGTAATTAATTTGTTCATCTTTTCTTCATCTGTAAAACTCTTTAATCTGGCTTTATTTTTATTTATTTTCCTGTAATTTCAGATGAGAAATCTGTTGTCCATTTTACCTTTGTTCTTCTATATGTAATAGGGCCTTTTCTTTCTTGTTATATGATTTTCTTTTTGTTTTTTTTTTTTAAGTTTTAAATGTTTATTTAAAACATTTAAACATTTTGAGAGAGAGAGATAAAGTACGTCTCAAGCAGCAGAGGGGCAGAGAGAGAGAGAGGGAGAGCAAGAGTCCTAAGCAAGATCCCTGCTGTCAGTGAAGAGCAGGGTCTCGAAACTATGAACTGTGAGTTCATGACCTGAGCCGAAACCAAGGTTGAGACACTTAACCAACTGAGCCACCCTGGTGCCCCTCTTTTTGGTTTTTAACACCTTGTATATATGTCTGTTTTCTTTTGTTTTTATTTAATTCTATTTTCTGCTTATAAATCTCTGAGCTTCTGGGATCCACACATTGACCATCATATCTTCAAGTATTTACTCTGTCCCATTCTCTCTTGTCTTCTTCAACTGGTGATTGTTAGACCATTTGATTACCATCTTGTAGCTCTTGGATGCTCTCAACGGTTTTATTCTCTCTTTCTCTTTGTGTTTCAGTTTAGGTAATTGCTATTGAACTATCTTCACGTTTGGTGAGTTTTTTCTTCAGGTGAAAGATGTCCATGTGAATGAAAGTTGAGGTTTTTCTTCATTTCTGTTCCTGTGAATTTGTTTCTAGCAATTCCCTTTGACTCTTAGAGTTTCATATCACCACCGAAGTTCAAATTTGTTCATGCACGTTGATCACCTTTCCTGATAGTCTTTAATATGTTTGTTGTAGTGATTTTAAATTCACTATATTATGGCCCAACATATGGGTCATCTCTCGTTCTCTCAATTGCTTTTTCTCATGTCAGTGAGTTGTTTTGTCCTTGCTTTTTTGTACATCTCATAATTTTTCATTGAATTGTGGGTATCATGTGTAGGATATTAGAGAGTGAGATAAGAAGTATTTATGCTTGGAAATACGTTTATCTGTCTTCTGTAGGCTGTTATTGTGGGGTGGTAGGTCAGTATACTCAGAAGTGACCTGGGTTTGGATTTGGTTGTTGTTATGGGTTCATTCACTATATCCCTGGTGACAAATTCCTCTTCCATTACCTCGTGTTTAGGGCGGGGCCTCATTTGCCAGTGGGTTGTTCTTAATGTTGTTGTTCCACCCTTAGCAATAGACCATCTTTGCATATCTGTACTTCAGAGAGTGTTTCTCTGTATTCTTGCCACTCCTACAGTGGTAGACTGCTGTTGCTTTTTATTTGGTTCTTGCTACTCTTGGCAGGAAAGGTGTTCTTTGTTTTATTAGTGGAGAATCACAGTCATGGAAAAGAATAACTGAGATGGTATAAATTCTTCATCTGAAATTTCTTGAATTTTAAAAAACTATTAAAAAATTTAACTAGGTGTTTCTTACCCACTTGTATGACAGCCCTGGATTTCCTCTGTTCTCAACTAGTAAGCTTGTGCTTATATTCTCTCTCTCCTTAAAGATACTATCTCTTCTTAGGCTTTAGGCTGGCTGTATACCATGTAAACTTACTTCTCTAGGTTCAAGAAAAATTAAGATTTATAGTTTATCTAGCTTCTTCTGGTTGATAGTGTAGAAGTGACACTCTTTCCTCATTTCTACATCCCAGGATGAAGCCAAAGGTCTGCATAAGCTTTTAAATAAAATATTTGTTAGTACTGTTCACTTGCATTCATAGCAGAATGGTATGAATGGATGTAGAAATATTTTGATCTAGATTATTTTGATATTTATTCTGATAAAAAGTAGACTATAGCTTATGAAGCTGTGAGCCAAGCCTGTACAGTTTCACAAAGGAAACTACTGTACATTCTACAAAAGGTGATTACACATGAAAGAACCACATCCTTGGGCAGTGAGTTGTCTCCATAGCCAGTGGGGTAATCTGCCCCTATTTACTGCCAAATTATGGGCATAATGAGTCACAGGCACATTTCTAAATATATCAACAGCTCTGCAAAGTGTTTCAGGGGCACATCCATCAATTATGGTCATGAGAAAGGTCATAATAGTACAGGCTTTCATCATAATTCAGCCCTCCCTACCCAGTTTGCCTTGGGTGTGTTGAAATACTGTGATTGTTCAGTTAGAAGCAGTGTTCATTTTTGAGAAGGACTTACTGGAAATGAGTAAAATATCTGAGAGATGCCATCCCATTTAAAGGCCTACTTTCTCATTCAAAAGCTTTTTGTGTAATAAACGTTTCTCAAAAACTCTTCTGTGAGATTCACCAACCTCATTCCTTCTGAGCCACTGATTAGAATCCACAACTTCAACTGAAGAAAAGATTAGCTGTAGAGTTGGATGCCAGTCATTTTCACTGAATTCCCCTCTTAAATATTCCTGTTAATAACAAAAGCATTGTTAATAACACTGCCATGCCCCTTCTTCCAAGTATGGTGGGTATTTCTGAAAGTGTAACATTAGCATCATAGGACAATCCGTAAAGTCCTTTGACATTTTAATGTGATTATAAAATAGGATGGAACATTATAGAAAGCTACCCAAAAAATTATGCTTGGATAAAAGAAAATTGTTCTAAATTCTGTTACTTTGAATAGTGTTCCCTTCTTACCAAAAACAAGTATCCTGGCAATTTCCCACAGCCTATATAAGTAAACTCTGATAACAGAAATCAGGAAATCATAAAACATTTCACAATTAAATATTAAAAGATCTTCTGAAGCCAGTACTGTTAATCTAGCATTTTTTAGTTTTATTTTCTTCTGGGAAAACTATAATGTAAAGCATTTTATATTTTGCTTTTAGTCCAAAATCATATGAATTTGTCAAACCTCAGGAGAGTGAGTATTCATCAGAATGGTTAATTTCAATAACATGTTTCCATGTTTTCACATTATGGTATATCCATTTCCCCCTGAAGATTGAGGGTCATATTTTCCATGGACTATTTAGATAAAGAAAGAATTCCAAAAAGAAGTCAGACTTCTTTCTTGTCTGCTTACCATTTGCAACTCATACATTTCCCCCTCCAATTAATTTGGAGTTGTTTTTTTCTTACAGTACGTTATCAATTATTGTTCACTCTCAATGTATTTACGCTAATAATGAGTAGTGAATTTCTTAAGCTACTAAGTTTATGATCACTCACAGCTCTATAAAGGTCTGGAACCACATCCTAAGTCTTTTGACACAAAATTAAAGCATATTTATTTTGGAAGAAAAGCAACATCAGTGAAGACCAAACCATTTGGACATATTTTTGTTTGTACTAGAACTAAATTAGTCAAACCAGAAAAAATTGCCTAGCAACATCTGATATTAAAAATATTCCATAATAAAAACTAAACCACATGGAGGATAAGATAGAAGAGAGCCCAAGCCTCCTCTAGATAAGAGTCACAGTCTGTAAATGGAGCTGACTTAATCTTAAAAAGAGAAGATAGGAATGAAGTTAGAATTAGATACAAAGAGCTAAGTTAATGTAAGTTAACATACATTGAGTGCCTACTAGATTTCATATCCTGTGCTAGAAGTGTTATATATATCTCACTTAATTCTCACAAAACTGATTATTTACAGAGAAAAAGATCAATTTAAAGACCAGTCAACTCTTAAAGAACAACATCTGTCTACTTAGATTCTTTCTAGATTTTCATCGCTTACAGAGGAAACTAAGCAAATTAATGATCTTCAAATTATAGAAAGTAGTATTTTTGTTTGAAATACATCCATACAAAGGATTGAAGTAGAAAGAATTACACAGAATGTTAACTAGAATGTCTAACTTTTTACACTTTCTAATTGAGTTACTACTTTTGAAACAGACACATAGGTGGTTGGTCCTATTTAGGCAGACTCTCACAGAGGCTGCACTGATGGGCAAAAGCTGGACATAATGCTGTCACTTAGTAGGGAGGGTGTTTGACAGTGAGAACAAAAAAGTGATATTTAGTTCTGGGATTGGAGAGTCTTGTCAAGAATAAATTTTATTTTATTTTATTTTTTAAAAAGTTTACCTTTATTGATGCTTATTTATTTTTAAGAGAGAGAGAGCACAAGCAGGGGAGGGATAGAGAGAGGGGGAAAGAGGATCCAAAGTGGGCTCTCTGCTGTCACAAGAGAGCCTGATTAAGGGCTTGAACTCATGAACCATGAGATCATGACCTGAGATAAAGTTGGATGCTTAACGGACTGAGCCCCCCAGGTACCCCAACTAAGAATAAATTTTGTCTTATAAATAACAGAATTAAAGTTATTTTCTTTCTAACGAAAAAAAAGGCATATGAGATACCAATATCAAGTTGTAGCAAAGGAAAGAAGATAGCAGCTAAAAATGAATAAAGGGATTTTTTAAGATGCTGCATTCTACTGAAGCAGGGGATGGGGAATATATATGGCCTAACATGAAGGCATGCTTCATTAGCAGAAGCTCAGCAGTGTCAATACTTGGTGGCATAAATGACCTGGTTTCTGAGATACTTGTTTTATAGCACATTGATTTCTCTTCCATTTTTTGTGAGGCTATGGGGAAAGTAGGTATTATTGAAAAATGGCAATTTTGTGAGAATTGTGCACTGCTGGATAATCGTAATACTCAATATTTGTCATCTTATTGTTGATGAATCCTTTGTTATTTTGCTTCTAGAATGATTTTGCATGCTGTGTAGTCTTTTCTACATGGCAACATTCCTGAAAAAGCTAATAGAATATACCAGAGAAGAAAGTAATAACCTGCTTAGGGCTTTCTGAATCTTTGACTATGATTGGCTTTCAACATGTGATCTTCCATCTTGTAATTTGCATAGTTTTGGTATTTACATGGCTTTCTTGGTTAGTTATGGTTTTGGTTAGTGGGTGCGTATGTTTGTGTGTGTGTGTGTGTAGTTGTTTTTGTTTTTTCCCTGTGTGCCATGATCTAAGCCACTCAGCACCCTACAGATTTTTATCTTGCTAGTCTCAAGGAACTATGAGGCTCAGAACAAATTAAATGCATTATTATTATTTTATTGTTTAGAAAAAGAGCATGCAGGCAGGGGAGAGAGGTGGAGGGAGGGAGGGAGGGAGAGAGAGAGAGAGAAAGAGGAGATTGAGAGAGAAAATCTTAAGCAGGCTCCATGCTCAGGGCAGAGCCCTATGTGGGGCTCTATCTCACCACTGCAAAATCATGACCTAAGCCAAAATCAGGATTCCAATGCTTCACTGACTGAGCCACCCAGGCACCCCAGAGGCTCCAAACAAATTAAGAAGGAACAGACAGTCTTAGAAAGTTACAACCTTCCTGATACACTTGCTTCTTTACCACCCCCATCCTCTCACCTAACTGGTTACCGTATTTTCCGTACAATAAAACTAGGCTTTCCTTCAAACTCTTTTGCAGTGTACATGGAGCTGTCAAGAAGGTCATTTTACCCAGGCAAGGAAGCAAAGTCAGAATGAGAGAGGAGTGGGATCTTAGAAATGCTTAATGAGTTTAATTCTGCTCTTCAAACTTTGCAGGGGAAATGTTTTGTGTCTCTTGGCAAAAGGGCAGAACATTCTCTCTGCTCATCTTCATACTGAATTCATCAAGAATGAACAGACTAATGAATTGGCTCCCCTGAGAAACACTTGGACTAACTTCTAAGAGTATTGTGGAAAAATGTATTCTTCCTACTAAATCTCCTCAGCTTCGGTCTTTCTTCATCCTGCTTTGCACTTTTATCTTCCCTGAAAAACATACCCAAAGACTTTTCCCTCATAGATAAAACATTTCACACTGGGTCAGTGGGTGCAGGGACACAATTCTCCCCTTCCTCTATCACTCAGAGTTATCTACAAGTACTTTTGGTAGGCTTCCTATATCATTTGTCCAGAACTAGTCTCAAGGAGTATGTAATTTTCAAATCCATCATAAAAATATTATAGAGAAATTTTCAAGGTTATCAAGGTTTCTCTCCCAAGAGAAATCTAGTTATTATGATAGTTTTCTAGCATACTTTCTAAAAAAAATTACATAAAATATAAAACATGCATATTATCCTCATGGGTAAAAAGTATTTTTACTTTTATATAGATAAGAAAAAATAGTTTTCTGTAAACAGGGATCCAGACAAAGTTTGTCTTTAAAAAGGAAAGAATGACAGTATTGGAAAATGTTCAGTCACATTTTCTAAGAATCCTGGGTTTTTTCCTTTTTCTTCTGCTTTATTTATTTGTTTATTTTTATCTTGTGATAATAACACTTAACATAAGATCTATTCTCTTTGCAAAGTTTAAATATTCAATACAGTATTGAGAACTATAGGCACTATGCTGTATAGTAGGTCTCTAGAACTTTATACTTTTGACTAATCCTTCCCCCATCTGTCCTTCCTTCCAGGCTCTGGCAACTACCATTCGACTCTCTGCTTCTATGAGTTTGACTATTTTAGATTTTGCATGTAAGTGGTGTAATATAGTATTCGTCTTTCTGTCTGGCTTATTTCAGTTAGTATAATTGTCCCCAAGTTCATCCATGTTGACACAAATGCAGGATTTTCTTCTTCTTAAAGGCTGGAGAAACATATAAATTGTATGTGTATACCATAGTTTGTTTTTGCATATGTCTATTGATGGACATTTAAGTTGCTTCCAAGTCTTGGCCACTGTGAATAATGCTTCAGTGAACAAGGAAGTGTTCAAGATCCTGATTTCAGTTCTTTTGGATATTTACTCAGAAGTGGAATTGCTGGGTTGTATGGTTGTCCTAGTTTTAGTTTTTGAGGGAATTTCCATATTATTTTCCACAGTGGCTGCACCAATTTATATTCCCAAGAGTTCCCTTTTCTCTACATTCTGGTGTTGAAATTTACTCAGAGGAACAAATCATCACAGTTCACTAGAAACTTGGATATTTTAAATACTTGCTATGTGGAAAATTCTTTGAAGCTTTACATTTAGATAGAATTTCTGCATGCAGTGGTTGATTTCTGGAGAACCAGTTTGAGAAGGACTTATTTACAGCGGGACCAGCTGTATGTCAGTGTTTGGGCCAGGCAGGGTAGAATAGGAAGGTAGGTGATGTGCCGTCTTGTCCCTGACTGCATCTCTGTGCACACATTTGCTTCTCTTTCTTAGTGGAACGTTGTCCTCCCCAAAAGTAGTCTAAGAACTTCAGATAGAAGTACCAGAGAGGGGGCAGCTGGGTTAAGGGACCGACTCTTGACTTTGGCTCAGGTCATGATCTCATGGTTCTTGAGATAGCGCCCTGTGTTGCACTCCATGCTGACAGTGCAGAGCCTGTTTGGAATTCTCTCTCTCTCTCTCTCTCTCTCTCTCTCTGTTCCTAACCCTCTCATGCATGTGCTCTCTCTCTCTCTCCAAAAAATAAAATAAACTTAAAAAGAAAAGGATTGCCACAGAGAAGATGAAAGACAGCATGCTCCTGTTGGCATAACTGTGGGTGCCAAGCATCTTCAAGTCAGGTTCTGGACATTTTTTGTTCAGACCCACCTCTTCTACCTCTGGTAATAAGTGGCCTATTACCCACTAAATATTTCTCTGGGAATGTTTGTGTGTTGTGTGTGTGTGCACACATGTGTGCATACAAGTGAGAAAGCTGAAGCATGGGAAATGTGAGGAAATAGAATAGTGCCTGTGATCTTCACACCCAAATGTTTCATAAGTGATTGTGGCTTTTCTTTTTATAACCTTCACACACAAACACTCAGGAGAGTACATTTTTAAGCACAGCACCACAGGAATGTTGGTTTTCTGTTTACTTATTGCAAATTGACTAGGGGCTAATTCCACCTGGAATCCTAAAATTTCAAACAACATTGAGCCAGTAAGCTGATGGCTTCATTTGGTGAGGAGGACATACCCAGCGGGTGCAACCCATTCTCCCTGTCCCTCGACCTTCCTTAATCCCTGCAACTGAAGACTCTTTTGGAAAATGCATCAGTAATTATAATTGCATTCCTTAGTCACCGTGAGTCCTTTGTTTTGGAAGGGATACACTGTCATAGCGATAATAAAGGTCTTTTTAGTGATGCTTATAAGGACTACTCATTTTTTCCTTATTATAAAAAGAATAAAAGTTCAACTCAGAAAATTTAGATAACACTAAATAGTGGAGAGAGAGAGAAAGAGAAAGAATCTCATCACCCAGAAATAATTTTTATTAATACTTTCGTGACTATCTTTCCAATCCATTTTTTAAAAATCTCTCTCTTTTTCTTCCTTTTTCTGTGTGTGTGTGTGTGTGTAAAGAGAAATATTTGTCACACTGTTTTGTAGTCTCCTTCTTTCATCTTTTAGCTCATTATGGACATTTTCCCAAGACCATAAATATTCTTTTATAACATTGATTCCCAACCAGGCAGTTTTTACCCCCTGAGGACATTTGGTAACATCTGAAAACAATTTTTGCTTCTGGCATCTACTGGGTAGAAGCTAGGGATGCTACTAAAACATACCACAGTGCATGGGGCAGCCCCCACAACAAAGAATTATGTAGCCCAAAATGTCAGTAATGCTAAGATTTAAAAACCTTCCTTTATAATATTATTTAAAATAGCTACTATTATTCTATCCTAAGATAAAACTATCCATTGCTCCACTGTTGGAAATTTAGACTTGTTTCCACATTATTTTGCTATTATAAACAATCTGTTGAATATTCTTGGTCACACATATTTGTGTATGCTTCTGTTTAGATTGAACTACAAATAACTCTTAGACATTAAATTGGTGGATCAAAGGAAATGAACTTTTTGCTTCTTTAACAACCATTCTCAAATTTTTTGTAGAAAGGTGATTTCATTTATTTTTCCCACCAGGATGATATCCCTATCTTTAGGCCTCTTTTCTTAGTAAAATCCACCATCTTAGAATATGTCCTAGTTTATTTGAAGGGACATTCTAGCTTTTGCTCCATTCTTACAAGATCCATTTGAGCAGGACAGGGAAGGTTAAGTAGCACCTCTAAGGCCCTGACTTCACTCTGACCCTTCATAGGGGAGTTCTGGGAAGCAAAGAAGGTATACCTAGAGGTTTGTGACAATCTCATTAATTTCTGATCTATCTTTTGAGTAAGAGGATTGACTGTTTAGACCTTGCTATGGTCAGTGGAAAGGAAGCAAAATTGTTTGGCCAGAATTTACATATAGGCATTTATCAGACCAAAATCTAAATCATGAGATTAAAATGGAGAGACATGTATTCAGTGCTTGGCATAGAGCTCCTGAAACAAAAGTGCGCAATACATTTTGGCTACTATTCCTTTTAAGGCTTAGAACAGTAAAGTCCTCCAATTTACCAAAATGTTCTCTGTTGGGTCTTACAGCAAGTCCATACCAGACCTCATTATTTCCTTGGTCATTATTGATTATTTCCTTGGTCATTGATTATCCTTTTAGGAAGGACAGCTCTCGTAACACCTTCCTTGACAAGCTCAGACTCAAATTACTGATATGTACATCTGAGCTTGAAAACGGTTGATCATGAAACAAAATATCTAGCTTTTAAAAACACATTCTTCTATGATAACACAGCATATATTTACAAAAAGACCAAGCAATATAGGTATGTTTTTCTACTACCAAATTAGTCATTTTAAAATTATTTCTTCAAATTATTAATTTGCATTATAATCTAATTATTTTTCTTTATGTTTATCTGGGAGGAGCCAGGCATAGGTTTATCATCTCAATATTGACTGAAAATTCATTTTGGTATTAAACTTTTTTACATAGAGTATTCACAATACTTTTCAAAATGTCTCTTCACCTGTACTCAGATGTCTGTAAAATGCCTTTTTAGTTGCCTAAATGCCTTTTTTAGAGGACGATATGCTTCCAATTTCCACTAAATTCAAAATCCCATCAGAGAATGATTCTTGTCTTTTCATCTTCATACCCAGTGCTCAGCACTGTGCCTCAAGTATCATAGGTACTCAATATGTTTCTTGAAATAAACTGAATATTGATACATCCCAGCATCTCTAATATCATACCTTATACAAGTTTAAGTTTAAATAAATGGGAGAAAAATAGTTCTTTACTTTTCTTTAGTTCATTGAATTAATCTTTCCATTTCCTTTCTCCCTCCTTCCTCCCTTCCTTCCTTCCTTCCTTTCTCTCTCTCTCTCTCTCTCTCTCTCTCACTCTCTCCCTTTCTTAAAAAGAATCAGGGGTGCCTGGGTGGCTCAGTCGGTTGAGCATTTGACTTCAGCTCAGGTCTTGATCTCACTGCTCATGGGTTCGAGCCCACATCAGCCTCTGTGCTGACAGCTCAGAGCCTGAAGCCTGATTTGGATTCTGTGTCTCCCCCTCTCTCTGCCCCTCCCATGCTCATGCTCTGTCTCTCTCTGTTTCTCAATAATAAATAAATGTTAAAAAAATTTAAAAAAGAATCATATTTCTGGGGTTAGGCAGTCAGTGAAATGTAAAAATTCAGAATAACTGATTCTTTGTTTAAATTGAAGCACTTGTGTTTACATTTGACCTCCAATATCCTTATAAAGATACTGTTAAATATTGGTACAATATTCACTGACTACAATTTAGATACTTGTTAAATATTTCAATATATATACATATTGTATATGTGGGTATATATATATGTATATGTACATATATATGTACATGAATATGTACATATTCATGTATGTACTTAAAGGATGAAGAAGCACTGACCACACACAGAGCAATTTTTTTCAGTGTTCTGCTGTAGATTCTTGCCATTGTTTTCAGAATATGAAACCGGCCAGTTGCAAATAATTCACAACTTTTTTATCAGAGATATTGCATTGCCTAATCATGCACAATAAATAAGGTTTGCTTTGCACTGCAAAGATTATTGGGAGGGTGTTGACATTCCCTTGAAGCAGCTTTTCTAGGGATATTATTAGTATTTGCAAGTCACCAGAAAATTTGTCAGTTGCAATTTGGATCTCTGATAAAGTCTATTAACATTGTGATTTTGAACCCCACCTCATTCTCTATCCATTGCCTAAATGCAACGTAGAAACCCTGCTTGGTGCAAGGTAAGCACTGCAATTGTTAACCTCTGTGGGATGACAGCAGACATACTTGTCTTATTGTTGCTTTTATGAAAGGAATGCATTCACATTTTGCGATCAAGCACCTTCTTATTGGACATAACTTCTTTCTGTAGATATAATTTGTCAGGTTCATTTCTATTCCAATATGTTTACAATTTTTCAAAATCATGGATGCCACTAAATTTCTCCTAATGCTTTTTGTACACCTATTGCAATGATTAAGTGATTTCTCTCCTATAATCTGTTAATGTATTCAATCATTATTTTTCTTATATTATGCTAATCTTCCATTTCAATCCTAACTGGTCATATTTAGACTTTTATATGCATTGCTGACCCTGGTTTGTTAGTATTTTAATTAGGTGTATCTATGTTCAAGAGTGAATTTGGCCTCCAATTACCTTTTCTCTTAGAGACTTTCTCTTCTTTTGGTCTTGCATTTTAACCAGTTTCAGAGACTAGTTGGGTAGTTTTCTTTGTTTTTCTGTTTTCTGGATTAATGCTTCTTGGATTTATATATATGGATCCTAAAATGATTGGAGACCTTGCCTGTCCCATCATTTAGTCTTGGTGTTTTCCTTGCAGGATGACTATAAACTACTGACCACTTAATTTTAATTTTACTGCATTAGTATTTTTAGTATTTCTGCTTGAATTGATTTTGTTGAATTATTTTTAAAAATTTATTCATTTTAGCTAAGTTTTGAAACGTAGTGATATAAGTTGTTCAGAATATCCTCTTAATAACCTTTTAGTCTCTGTCATTATATCCCGTTTTTATTTCTAATATTTGTGAGTTTCCCTTTGTTTTCTTAATAAGTCTTATCAGTGTTTTTCTATATATTAGTAATTTCTTAAAAATATTTAGAAATTTGATTATCTGTACTTATCTTTGTTTTTTATTTAATTTTTATTAATTTCTGTCATTATTTTTTTTTACTACTTGGGTTTTGTCTGTTATGTCATATTGTTGCTTAGTTTATTAATTTTCAATGTTATAAAATTTCTTAAGGCAATCAATGTGTAAGTAATGCTTTAGCTATGTTCTTCAAGATTTGATATGTGCTACTACTGTATTTTATTATCTTTTAATTCTAAATATTTTTAATTTCCATTATTTTTTTATTTATTGGAAGTATGTTTTTAATTTCCAAATATATGATGGCTTTCTAATTATTTCCAAATTAATGTGTTGAAATCAGGTAATGTGGTCTGCATGATATAAATCCTTGAAATTTTTTTGGGGCTTGCTTTCTAGCAACTTTTATAAATTTATCTTTATAGATGAAACATTTGTTATGTATAATGGATTTTATGTGTCCATTGGATTAAAATAAGTAAATATGTTTTTTGGATCTTCTATATTATGAAATATTTGTTTGCTTAATCTGTTACTGAGATATTAAAGAAATCTCCCACTGTAGGGATCTTGTAGTTATTTTGTAGTTCTGTAAATTCTTTATGTATTTTGATCTATATTATTAGTTGCATAAAAGTTTAGAAGTTTTGCATCTACCTAGTGATTTAAATTTTTTATTATTATATCATCACTTGATGTATTTCTGGTAATGTTTTATCTTAAAATCTGTCTTATCCTTTATTACTTGAGCTAATCCACTTTTCTTTTGGCTTATGTTTGGCTGATATATCTACCATTTGCAGTTAATATTTATTCCCATCTCCAGGCACAAATGATTTGTGTTTTTCCCTCTACAAATTTGCCTGATCTGCATTTTATATAAATGCAATCATACTATGCAGTTTTTTGCATCTGGTTTCTTTTACATCTGGTTTCTTTAACTCAGCATATTTTTTTGACATTTATTCATTTTGTAACAAGTGTGCTTCTTTTCGTTGCTGAATATTATTCTGTTTCTGGCTGTGTTTAAGATCTTTTCTTTGCTTCAATGTACTATGATAGTATTATTTATCCTGCTTGAGATTCACTGGGATTTGTAAATTTAAGATTCTCCAACTTCTACAAAATTCTCAGTCATCATCTTTTTGAATATTAACTTCCACCCTATTCTCTCTTTTTTGTATTACTGGAACTCTGATACACATCGATATTAGGCCTTCTCCTTTTATCCCTCATAGCCTTTAACTTTTCACCATATTTCCTATCCCATTCTATTTTCTGGACAATATCTTTAGATTTTTCTATGAATTCAGTTGTGGTCTCATCTTCCATTTTTCATTTGTTGTTAAACAAATTTGTTGTTAATATGTTACGGTGTCTTTTTTTCATTCATTCATTCATTCTTTCTTTCTTTCTTTTTTTTTTTTTTTTTTTTGAGAGAGAGTGCTACAGAGGGAGATGGGCAGAGAGAGAGAGAAATAGAGAATCTCAAGCAAGCTTCATGCTCAGCACAGAGCCCATTACAGGGTTGGATCACACAACACTGGGATCATGACCTGATCAGAAATCCAGAGTCAGACACTCAACCAACTGAGATACCCAGGTGCCCTGTACACTGAGTTTTTATATCCAAATATGTGTATTTTTCATTTCTACAAATGTTATATATTTCTTTATTAGAACTGCCTGATTTTTTTCTTATTTATACATTATTTCTATTTCTAGTTTCTTATTTATACATTGTTTTTTACACTTTATATTTGGTGTCAGATAATTTCAATATCTGAAATTTTTTCACAACTAAATATACTATCTGTTGTTTCTGATAACTCTCACTTGTGCTGACCCATTTCCTCACATGCTTGGTGATTTTTTATTTTGAAGTCATGATCCTTGATTTAATGAATTCTTTGAGGTCTGACTGTAAATATATTGCTTTAGAGCATATTTGCTTTTGTTTGTTCTTGGCAAGTTTGGTTTACAATTCACTCAAGTGGTGGAGGCAGGTTAGTTTAGAGGGAAATAATATTACCACTATCAGATATGGATTTTTGTTACTTCTTTTTTCTTTCTTCTCTCATTTTCATTTTATGTAACCATAGTCTAGGAACACTAACATCATATTCAAAATTTTTCCTTATATGAACTTTGTTAATTTTTTAATTTCTTATTTAATGTTTTTAGTTACCATAGAGAAGAAATTTAAGACTTTAATCCGACTGAAGGGTTTAGGCCAACTATGTACTGGTGAATGCCTTAAAAAGCCAGTGTTGAACACCATTAAAGGCCAAAACTTGATGATGAGCTAATGAAACAGACACTTGTCTTTTTACTTTATAGGGCATGGCCAACAACTGCAATGTCTTCTTTATATCCTGCATGTTGTAATGGGTGATGTCATCAGATAATCATCTCTTTTACAAGGAGAGGTATTAGCCCTTGGATGTTACTCAACCCACAAGCTAATTAAATCCTTATAGTCTGTATCTTTTCTTCTCTTTCCAAAATTATATAAACCATTTAAATATATAAATATTTTATAGACTTTATTATTAGGGACATCATATAATGAAGTGTTTTTTCTGACCCACTTGCCCACATATAACAAAAGCACCATTTTATACATAGACTGTAAATTATATTTTATAGTAAAAAGAAGCAGAAGGACAGCATTAAATCTGAGTCAAGTTCACAACATTTCCTATTAATTGCTTACACAAGACTTTGCATTTGAGTACTTTTCCAACACATTTCATGATTTCTTCTGGAGGAAGACATTTCTATATTTAAGGTGCTATCATTATCTGTGAATTTGGGACTACTAAAATTAGTACATTGAAAGCCAATACTGTCATATATTGTAGGTGTGATTTTAAAACAACTAACACAAGTGATTTTCTTCCACTAAAATCTTGCTTCCAAACAATGTAAAATTTTTTTTATGAATTTGGGGATTTTTCTTTCATGTGCTAAAAAAAAAAAAAAAAAAAAAAAAGCCTGGCCCATTTTAGGTGTCGAATAAACTTAACTTTTGTAGAGTGATCTGGGAATTCATGTTACATATCTTCTCTGATACCACAAGTTTTGGAGGCACAACTTCACATTCTGTGGTTTCAGGAAAAAATATTTCATAATTCAAATAGTTGTTCTTCACAATACCTGTAGTAGTAGGTAGAGAGGTTGAGGTTTGGGAGAACCCTGCCTGTTACGGTCCCAGACTAGAGGACTGAGACTCTATGTAGAGATTAGATATAGTCACAGCCCAAATGATTTTCCCTCGAACCAAAAGAATATGCTCATTTGAATATGTGTTTAAACTTTTTCATGTACCTAATAGAAAAAGGAATAAGTATTTCAAATTCTTAAAGTTGTCCATTTTGTATAATTTTTGAATGGATGATCCTCAAACAGCAGCATAAATGTTTCTTTAAGCATGTCAAATCTCACTCTCTGTAACAGGGTACCTAGTGAACATGGATTTATTTCTTTTTATCTACTTACCAATATATCTGCCATCTTTGACAGGGTGGGAGGGGGGAGGAGCAGGGCAGGCTACAGGGGTATTGGTCACTGGCAATTTCAACTCCTGGAAATGAAGGCCCCAGAGGCCAAACCATCTTGGGTTGGAGACAATCACTAGAATTGACCCTTTATTTACATTAATGTAGTCAGACATCCCCCGCCAACCCCAGATTTTAAATAAAAGTTAAGTATCTTATGTTTGAATGCAGATAGTGGGTCCTGGTGTGTTTTGGTTTAGCAATATGAGTGGAGGTGAAGGTAGTTTAACCATGACTTGAACAGGGAGAAGAAATGGTTTTCTGAAAAAAGGAGATTATGTTAGATTGTTATGGACAGAGGATCATTTAAAATAAATTAAGCAAGGAGCCCCTGGGTGGGTCATTCGGTTAATTGTCCACTTCTTGATTTAAAAAAATTTTTTTTAAATGTTTTATTTATTTTTGAGAGAGTGACACCGTGAGCATGGGAGGGTCAGAGAGAGAGATACACAGAATCTGAAGACAGGCTCTGAGCTAGCTGTCAGCACAGAGCCTGACATTGGGCCGAACCCATGAACCGTGAGATCATGATCTGAGCCGAAGCCAGACACTCAACCGACTGAGCCACTCTGGAGCCCCATGTCCACCTCTTCGTTTAAACTCAGGTCATGATCTCATGGCTCGTGGTTTCTAGCCTGATATTGGCTCTGTGCTGACAACATGGAGCCTGTTCGAGATTCTCTCTCTCCCTTGTCTTTCTGTCCCTCTCCTGCTCCTATTCTCTCTCTCCCCCAAAATAAATAAATAAACATTTAACAAAAAAAGATGGATTAAGCAATACTTTGAGGAATATACTGTACTACTTGTAATAGGGCAAGTTCCTCCATTTAATCTTCTAGTTCTGCAGCTGTCTGTATAATAGTCAACCAATCTATTAAATTATTTAAAAAAAATCTTTTCTTTTTCATAGTAGCATCTCCACTTTATGACTTTTTCTCCCACCCCCTCACCCTAATCTCCCTGTATCTTGTTCCCAGTATCCCCTCTGTCTCTCGCTTACTTTGAAATCTTGTGTTTGGTCTATTAATTCTATTTTAGTAAACACTATACATAATTTGTCTTATAATGATTATGCTCCTAAGATGCCACATTGCTCTTCTCTTTGAGTTCGTATTTCCCAGAGCACATTAGCCACCTTAGATAGTGATGTGTGGAGGGACCCTCTTGATGAATTTATTTTGTGAGGTGGTGGTGGTGGTTGTTATTTTTCTCTAGAAGAGCTTTCAGGAAAGCCCTTGGGATGTGGAGGTGGGAAAGTGGGAGGATGGGAGGAGGAAATGCTTAGGAGTGGATAGACTTGCTTATTCATGTTGTTAATACTTTACTTCTCAGGCCAGCTAGAGCTGTGCCCTAATCCCACTCCACCACCTCCAGAGGGCACTGGGCTGGTTCCTGCTTTCTTGACTCATGGTCCTGATGGGTAGGGCAGCACTCTGCCTAGAGAAATGGAGGAGAAAGAGAAAGGCACACAGAAATCATTCTCTCCCCTCTGTACTGTGTCCTTAAGTCTCGAGGGTTGTCTGAGTTCTAATGGAAAAAACTGGGAAGATGGGGGATTGTGAGACATAGGAGAGTGGCAGCTGCTGGATGACTCAGTGGTGCGCTGGACCTCTGGCGCAGCAAGGAACGAGGAAGTACATATTTGTGCAATACACACTGCTACTTCCTGGTTTTTGTTATCACTAAATTGGTTCTTGAAAGTACTTCCTCCCTGATTTCTCTGTTTCAGTACCCTTACTTCAATAACATGTTCTATCTAGCCTGTCTGGAATGAATGAACAATTCCAGAAACTGTGCCTTGGACCCTTACCTTCATTGTCCTTTGGTCCACAGGGGTTTATGTAATTACTAGTAGATCTTTTGTGCTTTATTATTTTTGTTCTCATCTGATGAGTAATCCATTTTATTTTTGAGGCAGCTGATGTGGCATTTGTATCGGCAGTTATAAAAACCAAGCATCTGTAAATCCTTCTGATAAATATTTGTGAAGTTTCAAAATCCTCAGGTCTGATCAGTGTAAGTCAGTCTGCAAGACTGTCTCCTAGAAAAGCCATCTGGAGACACAGTAGCACTTTCTGGCCATGGGACTTTCCTTGTGGGGGTTAGAGGTAGGGAACTCCAAAGAGTCTTTAGCAAAGAGAAATCAGCTTTCAAAGAAGGTAGACCCTTTGAGATACTGATAGTAAACTTGATTGAGATCAAACAACAAAAAAGCCTCACTTTTGGGAGTGGGAGAGTCAGGGGATCAAAAGTCTGGTTCAAGACTGGCCAAACAAGAGTCCAAAAGAGAAGTCCCTGAGGTTTGCTCTTCTATTCTCACTGAACAGAGGCAAAACTCTACATAAAGTATTATTATGAGGAGGAAAGATTTACATGAAGATTATATAAATTTAAAACTATAAATATGCAAAAAAGTAACTATTTAAAACACTTTTTAATGTTTATTTTTGAGAGACAGAGCACAAGTGGGGGAGGGGCAGAGAGAGGGGGAGACAGAATACAAAGTAGGCTCCAGGCTCTGAGATGTCAGCATGGAGCCCGACGTGGGTCTCGAACAAAGAAACCGTGAGATCATGACCTGAGCTGAAGTTGGATGTTAAACTGACTGAGCCACCCAGGAGTCCCAAAATAAATGTACTTTAAAATAACTATAATTTTTGGAATATTTTACTGGGTTTTAAACATAGACAGAAATATCCCCCTTTTTTATTCCAGCCCTCCCTAAAACTAGCTGGCTTATTAGCTAAAAAGAAAGAAAATTTTATCTGGATCAGCAAAATGGTCAGGACTCAGTAATGTAAGATTAAAAGATAGCTTTATTTTTTTCCTATCATTTTGGAAAACTTCTCTGTCAAATATTCCTTCTTCACACCTAGATAATATCTTCTGTCCACTTTCAGTTTCATTTTTCAGGGATTAAAAGAGCAGTCTGATCTAAACTGAACGTCTCAGATCCACATTAGTGCTTCTCCCTTGCCCTTGGGCCTGACCCAGAAGGTTGGGGAGGGGTGTGTTGAGTCTTGTCTTTTTCTTGCTTCCTATCTTTCTGACTTACCATCCTTTCCCTTTGGATCTTTCAGAGTTGGATGGGACAGAGGAGTAAGACATATGGGGCAAAAGAAGAGTCTTATTTATTTAGCTGGTGCTTCTTGGAGATCTTACTCAGCTCTCTCAAGTGCTCGCTGGTCTGGCAGGCTCCTAATGCTGGCTCTTTCTTTTTTTAAAAAAAATTTTTAATGTTTGTTTATTTTTGAGAGGCATAGAGAAAGAATGCAAGTGGGGGAGGAGCAGAGAAAAAGGGAAACAGAGAATCTGAAGCAGGCTCCAGGCTCTGAGCTATCAGCACAGGCATGGGGCTTGAACCCACGAACCGTGAGATCATAACCTGAGCCAAGGTCAGATGCTTAACTGAGCGAGCCACCCAGGTGCCCATAGCTCTTTCTCTAATAGGGCAACATTGTGGTGTTTTATTGTCTAGCACCTTGCCCTCCCCCATCTCTGACATTGCACAGACTCTTGCTGTGAGAGATGTACTCCTTGGCTAACCCATTTCATTTTGTTTTCTTTGCCTGATCTGATGGTACCCACCATTCCACAGCTTTACTTGCACTGGACTCACTCAGATATGGCAAGCAAAAGATTGTCTTGGGTAAAGCTCCTTCAAGATTATTCAACCCATTGGCCTCCTATAGGCTTTGAACTCCGGTAATCCAGGTGCCCCCCACTCCGAGAACTTTATCACCCTTTCCATGAGTAGTGTCTTGAAACAGAAGCACAAGTTCCTCCAGACTAGGGAGTAGGAGGGTAGTAATAGTGTGTGTATGAGATCTCGGCAGTCTCCCCTTATCCAGTCAAACCCCATAAAAGGTACAATTTATGTGAGTGGAACAAAGCATATACAAACAAATTGGAGACATTTACATTGTTTTAGTACAGTATTAAGCCCCAAAGGGTAACATTAAGTTTTCATTGGACAAATATGGATGGGAGTGTGAGAAATCAAGATAACTAAGCATTTGATGAAGATTAGTTTTGGAGACAAATAGATGCATTTAAGACTCAGCTGAAACTACAGTAATGTCCACCTTCTATAAATGACTGCAATGAAGACTCCTAATCATCAGTTTCAATCTATACTGGGGTTCCTGACTGGGTTAGTGCAAGTGTTTCAGTTATGAGAGATGAGAATGTTTTTCTCTGAAAGTGCCTGTAGATGTCACTAAAGCAAATGATTCTTTGATTCTTTGATTGTGGGGTGCAATAAAGCCCACAAAAAGAGTAAAAAATGCTACTTTGTAAAGACCATCTATGTTGCTACATTAATGGCATCATAAAACATAGTGAAACACCATTACAGTTCACAGTAAGTTTGCAAACTTTTCTTCTATTTTAGAACTGTGATTTATCTTAAATAATGAAAGTATATTCACAATACTTTATAGTTTATAGCAGGAAGGGAAAATTCCCTCCTTCATTCTCTTTTCCCCCAGAGACACTTCTTTCACGGCTAGTGGCATCTCTCTTCTCCTATACCCTTAGAGACACTGTCCTTAAGCTAAGAATATTGATGCCTCGTGAAAGAAAGAAAACATCACACAGACATTGACTTTGAAATAAGATCAGAGGTGGATAAAACATTTAAAAATGTGCTCAGACGAGCTTTCAATTCTAAAAGCATTATTGTTTTTTTCCCTGCACTGGTTTCAAAGATAACTGTAAATTTAAACCATATAGAAATTTTGATCTCTTTCCTTTTAGCCAGGGAAACGTAGTACAAAATGATGAATGAGGAACTCCATCTTTGAACTTTCTTAGCCGCAGAGAATATTTAATAGCGTGACTTAATAACATTAGCCAGGAATCATGTGGCACCTGTAGTTTCATACAGTGGAAAGTATGCTCTCAGCTGGGACCATATTCTTTATGTCATTATTCTCATTAAGAGGCTACAAATTTCATCACAGGCTGGCCAAGAATGAGACCTAGTGAAAAAAGAATGCTCAACAAAGAGTTCTCGACAAGGCTTTGGGGCCATGTTAACAGAGTGTGAACAGTCCTTATGTTAGCAAGAATTTTGTAGGCCTCTCTGGAAAAAGAATCCTCTTTAAAAAATGTTGGTACTTAAAATAAAATCCAAGCAAGTATAACAGTAGACACAGGGAATAAGTCCTCTGAAAATAAGCTGTGGTAAGCTGTGTGTTAATGAAAAATAGCTGAGGGCGGGAGAGACATAAAACACTGAAAGTTATCAGTTGAATCTAGAAGAAAAAGTATCCAGACAGAACAGGACTACTCTGGTCATTATTCTAAGCGACTGAGCCACCCAGGTGCCCCTCTGATCATTATTCTAGAATAAGTATTGGTACCTGTTCCATGTGGAGAAGAATTGAACACTGAAAATTGTACATTTCTTATTCTTCATGATGAATAAACATATGCAAATGGTAAAATGTAATATATATTTCAAAGTAATATATTCAGATCGTAATTCTAGGTAAGATTTAAGCATTTTTTACTAATTCTATTTTTGCCCTCATGCAGTCCTGTGCTAAAAAACTCTTTCTGGGATGGTTACTTACCGATAGTTGAAGAGAATGGACCCTAACTGGCATAGCCTGGTCATGATTCTGTTGTCCAAACTGGAGAAAAAACAAATAAACATTATCTTTTGTAAAAATTCTGTCTTAGTAAGATTTATGTCTATATATTTTTTCTCCTTGGTAATATTACTGTAAAAAAATTATTCCATTTGTTTGATATAGTGAAATTAAAAACTTACGTGTTAGAGGTTTCTTCAAAAATTAACCATACAATTATCGTATGGCCCAGCAAGTCTATTGCTAGGTAAATGTCCAAGAAAACATATCTGCATAAAAGCTTATACATGGATGTTTATAGCAGCATTATTAATAGTAGTCAAAAAGCAGAAACAACCCAAATGTCCATCAGTTGATGAATGGATAAAATGTTGTACATCCAATGAAATATTATATATAAAGGAATATAGTACTGATATCTTCTATAACATGGATGAACCTTGCAAACATTACAGTAAGTGAAATAAACCATTCAAAAAAGACAAATATTGAATGATTCCATTTAGTTGAAATGTTCACAGTAGGCGGGTCTATAGAGATGGAAAGTAGGTTAGTTTCCAGGGGTGGGGCGGGGAGAGGTATGGCAATATTTAGGAAATGACTGATTGTGGGAATGGGGGCTACTTTTGGGGGTAATGGAAATATTTTGGAATTAGTGATGATTGCACAATATTGTGAATATACTAAAAAATCCTGAATTATACAGGATTCAGGGTAAATTTTATGGTATGTGTAGTATATCTCCATTTGAGACAGAGAAAGACAGAGAGATAGAATGTTTTCTGGGCATCATGAAATCAGTTTGAGGTTCCTTTATTAATGCTCCCAGGAAGGGAAGGTTTCTCATTTGCTCAATTCAAGAGTAAAAGGATAATTGATAAGATTGCGCAGGGATAGAGAAAACTATGTGGGAGAATAAATTTGGGTAGAAAGAGGGATACAGTCTTTTATTAGTCATTCTGAAGAGGACCATTTTTCCCAGTGCAAGCTGATCAGTGAATACAAATGAGTCACTGTCCAAAGTGAAAAACAGTCACATTAAATTTGGGGGATGGAGGGAATCCAAAAATAGACAGTGGACTCATACTAAACAATTACACATCTCCAAGGTTTTGTATGTATATGCATAAAAATTAGATGAGAAACCAATTTAAATATTTGTTTCTGTTTTTGTTCCTTCTGGGAAGAATGCAAACATACCCAACAATGTCCTGATAAATCACTCTTAAAAACTACAAGGATTTTAAGGACAATAACGTTTTAGTAAAGATCATGTTAAAATGGCTTCCAAGCATATGAAAATATTACATTCAGGTCAAGACAATCTATTATTACATATTGCACTCTAGTGGCTTTGGGTAAAAATGTGCTTCTAAAACCCAGTGGATTTTTATAACTAGCAAAGCCCAAAATATGCTCCTAAGTACAACAGGTATTGTTCAACCTAGACTGATGTTCTGTAGTATTTTCTTATAGACCTCAGTCTTTGTGTTTTACCATGTGCTGTTGCTCCTCTGGCTCTGGATATTGTCACATGATTTGGCTTTTAGGATTAATAGTCATTGAATTAGTAACTAATCCTGTGATGACACTTACTTTTATGTTTATTTCACTTCATTTTTAGTATTTTTTAAAAGTACACTTAAATGGTGCTTAAGCATTTTTTCCCCTTTCAGGAACAAAATAATAAATTCAAGAACAAAATTTTTACATAATTAGTTGTGTCAAAACTCATTTAAAAATAGGGGTCCCTGGGTAGCTCCTTTGGTCAAATATCCGATTCTGAATTTAGGCTCAGGTCATGATCTCACGGCTTGTGAGATGAACCTTGCAGCAGGATTTCCTCTCTCCCTCTCTCTCTCTGCCCCTCCCCCCTCAAAATAAAAAATAAAATAAATTTTAACAACAACAAAAAACTCATTTAAAAATATTAACTGAATTATCATCTCTCTTATTTCCCAAGTACCTGCAAGTTATTTCACTGTGCTAATATCAAAAGATAAAATAGATGTCATACAATAAATAAAGGTATAAAAGATACATAAATGTACATATATACAAATAAATGAAATAGAAAAGAAATATTAAATTTTTAATACAGTAATGAATGATTTTGATAGATTTTAACCAGACCAGGCAACATTCTTTTTTTTTTTTTTATTTAACACTGAACAATATTTTTGGTTTCAGATGATAGACTTAGCACAAGCATGTCCATTCCCTTCCCTCTTGAAATCCCAGTATATGATAGCAAAGGAATCAACTCAAAAAATGGAGAGAATGGGAGGAGAAATATTCTTGGCAAAGATTCCAGTATTCTTCTATAATTTCAAGGAAGGTAAACCTCTGTTGACAGATTTGTTTTAAAGTAAACCATTGCAGATCAGAATGCACAGGAGGAAATGTAATAATAAAGAAAGGGCTGAATTGTATAGCTGAGTTACAGAGATGATCCTTGCCAAGGAGCAATAAAGACACAAATGAGAAGGAAAACCAAATTGGGAAATGAATTGAAAGACTGACCATTGAATGAAGAGTAGGATTGCAATACTCCTTCCTCCCTGCCCTTTCTCATTCCAAGATGGTGGAGCTCAGGTATTTCTAAGCAGTCTAATATATAACTTGAAGGCAAAACCGAAGAGAGACAAAACAGTAACAACAAAGCAACCCTAAAGCCACTTCTCTAAAGAAATCAAATGAACTGCAAGTATAAAATTATATCTTCCAGTATAAAACCCTCTTCACTCTGGCATTTGGAATCTCTGTCCTCACCCCAGCCTAAATGCCTTCTCTTTGCTTGTCCATCCTAATATGAAGCCTGCCAACAGACTAGTTCTGCCCTGTATGCACTGAGCTTTGAGCCAGGCATCATCATTGTGTGAGAGATCTAGCCATAAAATTAAAATATGCAAACAACCTAGGAGACTCATAGTTTTTAGCTTAGAAATTCAACCCTCTACTGTTGTTCTTTATAAAAAGTCAGCCAGAAATCATAAAAAAAATTATGAATAAAACCAGCATCATGAAAGAACAACTCACACAAGAACTTTTGCTTCAGAACAAACACAGATTATTCGGGAAAAAGAAGATAACTTTAAAAGAAACTAATTCTTGTCCTCATGAAAATTTCAGAGGCTATTGCATCCAGAAGTAAGAAAAAAAAAACTATAAAAAGAGGAACAATGGAGAACAAAATAATTTCAAAAATATTGAAGACATGATTGTAAAAATTTGAAAGTTATGATGAAATTAGGAAAATCAGAAAAAGGGAAAAAGTCATTAAATATTGAGGAAAAAGAACATGAAGAATCAATGTCAGGCTTCCCGCATTCATCCAGTAGGATTTCTAGGGAAGTGGGGGGAAGGAGGAACAAGAGAAAAACGGAGAGGAAAAAGTTAGCAATGAAAAAAATGAAGAGAACATTCCAATACTAAAGTACAAGAATTCTTTAGATTATTAATATCCAGTGAATTTCCAGGATAATAAATATCCATACCTGAACTTTCAGAACTCAAAAATTAAAAATGAACTTCTAAATTGGGATGCAGGGGATATGTCTTATTTATGATTCATGAAAATGAATCAGATTGACGTCAGACATCTCACCAACACTGTGTCCTAGAAGCAGTGAAACAATGCCTTTGGAGCTCTGAGGAAAAATTCTAGGCTTAGTCACAATGGCAATCCAGTGTGATGGTAAAATAGAGTTATTTTCAGACTTTCAGAAACTTCCACGGAGGTTACTTTTGAACTTTGCTAAGTTTATGAGCTTTTATGAACTTTTCTATGGAGGTTACTTGGAGATTTATTTGCTCCAGTTCAAAGCAAATGAAAGATAAGGGGTGGGGTGGAGTGGGGTGGGAGGAGAACTGAAGAATCAAACAGGAATAATTTGAAAACATTAATTATATGGATGATCTAAAAATCTATTGACCCCAGTGGCAGTCAGGCATAGTCATGACAAAGACTGCCATGCCTGTTATCAGAGTCATGCCTAGGGGGAGAGGAAAAATTCAGAAAGAATCAAGGGCAATGGCAAGAAAAGAGGTGTAGAGTTGTAGGAAATAAATTAAAGTTCATTCAGATCTTGTAAGTTTTCTAAGAGTAAATGTAGGCTAAGTATTAAAACTGAGAATTATTGCCAGGTAAAGACAATATGTTAATAAGAATTAGACTTGAAAGCACGTGACAGCAAAAATCCAAAATTAATGCTGGCTTAAAAAGAGGTTTTGTTTTCTTCTATAAACCCAGTCCAGTAGTAAGAGTCCAACTAAAGAATTTCCATAAATTCATCAAAGCCCCGGGCTCTGTCCAGCCTTTTTTCTGCTATATTGGAGATATATATAGTGACCTTTGACAGTACTATCCCCATTCCACCAGGTAGGAAGGATAAAGATGGAGATAATGTGCATTTCCCTTCCTTGGTGGAAATTGCTCACCCCATTTTTGTGTTCACCTTATTGTACACAGAACTTGGTCACATGACTATACCTAAGGGCATCTGGTGGGAAGGGGTATATCTGCTAATATTTGGGGAGGCTGGGGGGCTGGGGGAGGATATTTTTGAAGGAAGAATGGAGAACAGATAATTGGGAACTATAGAGATCCTTTTCCACAGACCCTAAGGAAAAATCTTTATAGGCCTTAATGGCCATATTTTATTACACATTACATTTCCTTTAAAACTTCTACTGTATTTGGACAAAAATTCTAATTTGAAGAAATAGATGCCCCGAGGTATATAGCTGCATTATCAATAATAACGAGATTATGGAAAGAGCCCAAATGTCCAATGATTGATGAATGGATAAAGTATGTATGTATACACAAAGGAACATTACTCAGCCATAAAGAAGAATCAAATCTTGCCATTTACAACAGCACCAATGGAGCTAGAGAAATTATGCTAAGTGAAATAAGTCAGAGAAAGACAGATATCATTTTGCTCATAAGTGGAATTTAAGAAATAAAAACAAATGATCATGGGGGAAAAAAAAAGAGAGCGGCAAAACAAGAAATAGACTCTTAGCCATAGAGAACAAACTGATGACTACCAGAGGGGAAGTGAGTGGGAGATGAGTTAAATGAGTAATGGGGATTAAGGGGTGCACTTGTGACGAGTACCAAATGTTGTATGTAAGTGACGAATCACTAAATTCTATACCTGAATGTAATATTACACTGTACATTAACTGGTATTTAAATAAAAATTTTTAAATAAATTTTAAAAATAAATTTAAAAATTTAAAAACAATAAATAAAAAATTAAACAATGAATAAAAAATAAAAATAAATTAAAAAATAAATTTAAAAAACAAGAAAAAAATAAAATAAAACTTCCTTTGTATCTGGGGAGACATGGTCTTTAGAAAGTGAATAGATTTGCTAAGTCAGGACAATAGGCTTTTTAGAAGAGTCCATGAATTGATATGAGCATCATTTTCATTAGATTAAGTAATATCTTACACATTTAAATATTACTAATTTTATTTTTTTAAAGTTAATTTATTTATTTTGAGAGAAAGTGAGAGAGAGCGAGCACACTTTGGGGAAGGGCAGAGACAGAGAAAGAGGGATTACCCCAAGCAGGTTCCGTGCTGCTAATGCAGAGCCTGATGCATGGCTCGATCCCACAAACCATGAGAAGTGACTGAATCACACAGGTGCCTCTAGATATTACTCATTTTAATGTGGATACATTTCTGACTCATAAAATAGAATTTCACGTAGCTGAATTTATCGTAGTTTACTATTGTATAAGTCATCAGTGGATACTTGTTTAATTACCGTTATCATGGTTGCAGGGGGTGGATTATAGTTTAAGGGTGTGAATATTTCAGATTTCAGAAAAATCAATCTCATCCTAAAAAAGGCTGGGAACCATTCTTACCAGATTTTATTGGAAAGATCTATTTGTCTGTTATTCATTTTTGGTTTTGTTTCATAAGCTGTACCTTGTTTTCTTTTTGCCAGAATTCTTTCACATTCTTCTAATTTTTATTGTCATATTGCAATGTTTCTATTTTATTTTTTAATGATTTCTTATATTGTTTTTGGAACAAGGTGTGTATAAATACAAATTCTGATAATAGCTTCTTCTTTTTGCATAACCAGGGTCTGACTACTGGGGTTAGAAGCTTTCATATCTAGAAAACGCTTCTCATTAGGTTTAAAATTTTAAAAGGCTTCTCAAAGTGTATAAAAGAGATGAACTTCAAGTTGTATCTGCAGTGGACTTTGCTTAATTGGAATTTGAACCCATACTCAATTAAAAAACTTTTTTTAATCTTTATTATTTTGAAAGAGAGACCGAGTGTGAGCAGGGGAGGAGCAGAGAGAGAGAGGGAGACACAGAAGCTAAAGCAGGCTCCAGGCTCTGAGCTGTCAGCACAGAGCCTGATGTGGGGCTCGAACTCACCAACAGTGAGATCATGACCTGAGCTTAACCAACTGAGCTATCCAGGTGCCCCTCACACCATATTCAATTTTGCTCTCTTCTTTGAAATGGCTTGAAACTTGTCATGAGTTTCCAGCTGGTTTCTGGTTTCTGGTTTCCTGGAATTAAGGTTTTCCTTCAAAGTCTCTCTTTATGCTCACTGTCCCAAGAATTTTGCAGTGCCTTCAGTTCTTCACCACCTTACTGACCATGGCTTTGTATTTAACTTCATCATTTTTTTCATTTTTGTTTTCTGGATATTTAACATTACTGTCATATATGGTTAATATTTTGAATCCTGAGTGGTACTGTTTGAATGGTGCTGTTTGCTTTGTCTCCCTTTTCTTCTCCTATGATAGGTGTGAGATACTAAGTGTTTTCCCTCAGGGATTGTCAGTTCTCTTTGAAATGTATTTTTAGCCTGTTCTAGGGCTATTAAATCCAGACTTCCTGTCAGTTAATCTTGTGTTTCTATGGATCATCTCATCATCATAACCAAACATAACTGCCAAATATACAATCTTCATCTTGGCCTGGGTCAATTCTCCTGAACTTTTATGAGCTGCACTGAGATCTTTGAAGTACTAGTTCCTCTCCCCACTAATGGCAGCTGTCAGAGATCCAGGGAGATCTGGGGGGATGGGCAGGCATCACTGACAAATAGCTGTGGCATCATAAACAGTGTAGATTACCTTGCCAAAACTACACACTGACCTCGTTTGGCTCCCAGAGCAACGTGGTGAGCCTATCGAAGTAAGTTCGAGATTGTGAAAGATTAGACTACCATCAAATACTTAAGATGATCTTTCACAGCAGAGTATGCAAGAAATTTCTGAGGGGAGAAATGATTGCCATTCTGCACAAGCTTTGGATTTCCTTTTGGCTCGAGGAATTGGACATTTGCAGTGATTTATCACAATCCATGTTGATGGACCCAAGCTGAATGAATATAACCTGAACTATGTAGTAGTAGTTCCTATCATCTCCATAAATAAGAATACAGGACACGTAGTAGACACAATAATAAGAGGAGGGAGCATATGGAAAGAGAGAAAATATACATGGTGTTTAATGTCTATAATTTACTTTATACAGAGGGGGGCCAGGTTTTGTTAGGCTAAGTGATAACCCAGGTATTTATCAACAGTGCAAAAGTCCAAAGAAAGCCAGGTGATCAGGAAGTCCACCCTCCATCAGTGGCTCATACAAGTGTTTATTTTTTATTTTTTGCATGTCTCAGTGGACAACCAGTGTGGGAATTAACATAATAGTTGTCAGAAATTAGCTTTTGTTGGTGAAATTGGCAGCTTATAAATTAGGATAACTTCGCTGTAGTGAAATTAAAAGTTTTCAGGAAAAAATATTTGTTGAAAACATTTTAGGGACACTCTGCACATTTATATGAATGTAGAATAAGAAATCATCAAGGCCTATACGCTTTACCCCTAAAATAGTGCCTAATGCTTGATCCCCAAATGGTCTTGTGGCTAACCATTGTGTTAAGGACATTTCAGGTTCAATTAACTGAAAACCTTGACTTGACTTGACTGCTAGAATACTAGGTCGTGCTTCTGGGAAGTTGTTAGATCTGGCTTCAGTTGATTTTTCATGTAGGTGGGGGTCTTACCGATTATAAGCACAGAGGTAGCATTTTAGTGAAACTACAGTACAGGTTTTTTTGTTTTTGTTTTTGTTGTTTTTTGTCTACTTATTAATGAATATACATTTAATAATTGTAAGTATGGGAGAATGTTCCATGAGACTTGGTTTCACTGTAACCTGGTAGATCATTTTGCTAAATAATTAACTTACAAACTGACTTCAGAAAACATAAGAAGTATTTAATATTGGCTATTTTTATTGTCAAAAACTTCTACTACTTTGAAAAATAAAAACCATGTTATTTTCTTAAATTTTTATTTTACTTCTATGATTATTAGAAAGGGAGAACATTATTTTTTTAATTTTTTAATGTTCATTTTTGAGAGGGAAGGAGACAGAGTGCAAGTGGGGAAGGGGCAGAGAGAGAGAGGGAGACACAGAATCTGAAGCAGGTTTCAGGCTCTGAGCTGTCAGCACAGAGCCCGATGCAGGGCTCGAACTCACAAACTGCAAGATCATGACCTGAGTTGAAGTACGATGCTTAATCTATTGGGCCACCCAGGCACCCCGGGGAACATTATTTTTAAGTGTTAGCCATGTGTATTTCCAGTTTTGCCAGTGCTAAGTTCATGTTCTTTGTTGATTAATCGTGCAAATATTTAATCCATTGTTTTTCACTCTTAAAGTTTATGATTTCTTTTTTTTGTGACAGAATTTTGAGGGTTTTAGATCTTTAAATCTAGTAACCTGTTCCTTTGTTTTTGAGCTTACACTTTTCTTTCTCTCGCAAGTGGAGAATTTGCTTACAGAAATTTTATTATTTTTTATGATGTAATTTATTAGTTTTTTCTTTTTTATTTCTTTTGTTTTTTTTTTTTGGCATTCCCCCTCCCTTCATTTTGAATGCCTCATTTATTACATATTTCTTACAGATTTGACAGTACCATGCTCTTCATATTATTTACACTTTACAATTTAATGTTTTAATATTTGGTAGGGTTAAAATCCTTTTACTTGTTACTCATTTTCTCAAAATTTTCTTAATGCTTTCATCATTCATTCTCTTTTATATTAAATCTAAAAATATATTTTCTAGTTTCAAAAGAAGCTCCTCTTGAAATTTTGATATAATTGCTTCACATCTATAAATAAATTAAAAAGGAGCTAGTATTTTAATAATATTCTATTTTCTCATCCATGAACATGGGATATTTTGCTATATATTTAAGTTTTTTATTATATAAATAACCCAGAAGATATGTACATGTGTTTATTTATTTTGAGAGAGAGAGAGAGAGAGAGAGATAAAGGAGGGGAGAGGCAGAGAGAGAGAGGGAGAATAAGAGAATCCCACGCAGGCTCCATGCAGAGCCCAATGCTGGGCTCAATCTCATGAATCATAAAATCATGACCTGAGCAGAAATCAAGAGTTGGACACTTAAATGACTGAGCCACCCAGACGACCCTAGATGTACATGCATTTAAAAGGCTGTCTCCACATATTGTATGTTCTTTTCTGCTACTGTGGTTTTTCCATCTTATTTTTTAATAGTCTCCTGCTGATTTTCCAAGGAGTGATTGCTTTTCCTTTTTTATATTAATCTGATTTACTGAACTTTCTAATGAAATATAGTAACTCTTCCATTGATTGTTTTGGATTTTCTGGGTAGAATATCATCTCTCTTTTCCAATACTGGAAACTTCAAGTTCTTCCACATATTCTATATTATTACCTGAAATATCTAAGAAAATTCTAAATGTTAGTGGACACTGTGAGCATCCTTTGTCTATCCTGGGTTTTAATGTATGGGAATCCCTAATAGAGTTTCTCAGTTAAGAAAATGGCTATTGACTTTAAGTAGGTTGATATTTTTGCACATAAATAAAATGTTTTCCATCCCAGGTTTTTTAAAAAAAGATTGAAAAACAAGAATGGAGTTGACTTCTACCAAAATGATATTTAGCAGCTGTGTTGAGATAATCAAACATTCTGTGTGTTTGTTTTGGGTCTTTTGATAGGATGTGTCACAAGAAACAATTCCCAGTTATCAAATTCCATTTATTCAAAGAGATGTTTTCAAAGTTAAAACTCAATGAATCCCAGAATTCATCACAATTTATTAAATCTTTTGCATAGAGATAATAATATCATATATTTTTAAAAATGAATTTTACCTAAATGTTTCCTTTTGCTTTCATTAAACAGCTCGTCCATCATATAGTAAACCTGGAAAGCAAACACTTTTATTCTTTTTTAATATTAAGACGGAGCTTTCCTCTTTCCTTTATTTATTTATTGCCTCAGGCTCAGAAATGGATATTTAGTTTGGAAAGATTTTTCTCTTTTCAATTATATTTGGAAATTTACTGTTTTATAAAATGACTTGCTAATGTTTTTCTTTCACATACCTATTCCTTCTCATACTCGTTTCAGGAAATTATCTGTGGCCAGGTCTGTTTTCTTATTTTTTTAGCATGTGACTCACGTCCTTCTTTCTTCCTTCCTTCATTCAGTTTTAAACAAGCTTACAGGAAAAGATTAAGGGATTGAGTTTATGCAGCAATGTTAACAATTAAAAGTAATAGATGTATAAACATAAAAGAATCACTTAATAATTTTGTTTTTTGTACAAATGCGTTATGTGTAACCAATGTATTTTGTTAGCAATCAGGGACTTAAAGATTGTAATCTTTTAACATTGAGATTTGTGGTTTGGGGTTGTTAATGCCACCTCTCTCAGGGGGAGCCCAAATTAATCACATTTCTTGGGGCTCAGCTTTTGTGTCCCTTGGTTGGCATTCTGCTCAAATTCAGTATAAGTAAATGAGAGGCAATATATGTCTCTTCACTAGACAGTATACCTGGGATAACCTGAAGACTCCAAATATTTCTGTAGAATACAAAATATAACTCTTTAATACATTAATTTGTACAATTATACGTGCACCAATTATCTAGAAGACATTCATTCCGTAGGTAAACTGTATATATTAGTAACTGGCATTGAATGTGATGTAGATTAAATCCATTATAACTCTGGGTTATGAAGTAGTTAGGAGAATGAACAGTTACTTAAAATGAGAAGCTAATCACATCATTAGGAAAAGAAAGTCAACATTGTTACTTATTTATTTACTTTTTTTTTTTTTTACCAGATTATACTTTTAAAATAACAATAGTAACAACTTCAGGGATACTGTGCCATCAAATGGAAAGAGTAAGAGAAGACGAATGTCTGCCACGTATGCATGTAGTTGGACAACTTAACCTCACTCAATTTCAGTTTCCTTGTCAGTAGAATAGAGATGGGGTGCCTGTGTGGCTCAGTTGATTAAGTATCCGACTTCAGCTTGGTTCATGATCTCACGGCTTGTGGGTTCAAGCCCTATGTTGGGCTCTGTGCTGACAGCTCGGAGCCTGGAGCCTGCTTTGGATTCTGTGTCTCCCTCTCTCTCTGCCCCTTCCCGGCTTGTACTTTCTCTGTCTCTCAAAAATAAATAAACATAAAAAAAAAGAATAGAGATAATAACCATCTCATAAAAGTGTTTTAATTATTTCGTGTGTGTGTGTGTGTGTGTGTGTGTGTGTGTGTTTTATTTTTCTAGTCCTTTGCTGTTTAGAGAAGTTCCAGACCAGTAGTATGGGCATCATTTGGAACTGGGTTAGAAATACAGAATCTCAGGCTTACCTACACTTACTGAACCAGAATCTGCATTTTAACAAGGCCTCCCAGAAAGTTCCTTTGTACATTAAGGGAAAACACTACTCAGTCTAGCACAGACCCTGAACAGGGTTGTGCTCCATTAATGTAGTTTTCTTCCTTTTAAATTAAGCGAGTTTCACACATGAACTTGCCTCCCCTCCCACATTTAAAAACAACAACAACAACTACTACTACTACTACTACTACTACTACTACTATTACTCTACTACTACAATCACAGAATATGAGATTCTGTGTACATTCTCTAATTTGACCTTATTTCTGGTAATCCTTCCATATGAATACATGTTTGTGATTCCCTCCTCTTTTTCATGATTTGTGCTTACTTCTTGAAGAAGATGTTAAAATTGAATTTTGAAGAAGACATCAAGACAAAATAAATATAAATTGTAAAAGACATCATAAATGCAGAATTCACCACTTCCATGTCTCTTGTGCCCTCTACCAGTTGGAGTATATAGAACTGAGTATGGGTTAAAAGAGTATGGATTTGGGGCAGAAGGTATCCTTGGAGAAAGCTGTTATGTGAGCCACACTCCGTTTAAGGTAGAGTCCCTGCTCCCCTTCATCAAACCCGAGAGTGAGGAGACTTCCCCAGGGCACTTACAAAGCTTGATATGTGACTCCTACATTGGGGCTCCCCTTCTCCTTCCCCTTCTCCTTCTCCTTCCCCTTCCCCTTCCCCTTCTCCTTCTCCTTCTCCTTCCCCTTCTCCTTCTCCTTCTCCTTCTCCTTCCCCTTCTCCTTCTTCTTCTTCTTCTTCTTCTTCTTCTTCTTCTTCTTCTTCTTCTTCTTTTCTTCCTTCTTCCTTCTTATTTCTTCTTCTTCTAAGTTTATTTATTTTGAAAGAGGGAAAGAGAGAGAAAGTGAGCAGGGAAAGGACAGAGAAAGAGAAGGAGAGAGAGAGAGGATCCCAGGTAGGCAGTGCAGAATCTGGTGAGGGGCTGGAACTCACAAACCATGAGATCATAACCTGATTTAAAAACCAAGAGTCAGACACTTCACTAACTGAGCCACCTAGGCACTCTTACACTGGGGCCTTTTGTGGTCTGATTCCCACCAAGTATATTTAGATGGCAAAACCATGCCAGCTGCTTTGTTGGTAAAGGAACAAAGAAGAAGCAGTGTTGGGATTTTTCCTGTACTTCTACAGTTTGCTGGGGTAAGAGATTTAAGTGTTTAAGGTTTTGAGTATTCCCCATAGACCCAGTATTGTGCCACAGAAGGGATTCTCCACAAAAATAAAAGCGATGTTCCTGCGACTCCTAAATTTGTAGCATTTGTTTATTTCTGTGGTATAAATATCACCATTATGACCAATTTCAAGCTATTCACATGGCATCATTGAACATGGAATTGGAAGGAAATGAACACAATCTGGTCTTGTAAGCCTATAGGAGATGGTTTACATACCCACTAAAGAGAGAGAAAGGTGGCTGGAGAATCCAAGCCTCAGTAAAATAGAGAATTCACAACCATTCGGAGTAAAGGTATACCCTTCCAGAGCAAAGAAACTACAGGTGAAGCAGCTAATCAGAGAGACTCTTTAGAAACTCCATCAAAATGCTCTTTGAGAGAGTTAGCTTTAAAAGCTTGCAGGTCCAGAAGCTGTGAGGTCTGATAACAACAAAAGGGTCCAGTGTAATCTTACCTTTTCTCTTTCCTTACCACCAACCACTGGAAGGAGCAAAAACAGGCCAATGAACTGCGAGAAGCAGGCCCAAGGTGGCGGAGGAAGGAAGATATATTGCTAAATCCAGTTCAAAATTTTGATTACTGTCTTGGTCTAGACATTCTAATTACTAAATTAAGTTTTTGTTTGTGTTAAAATGACCATAGGACTATCTATGATCTAAGGGTGAGCCCCTAATTTTTCAACCCTACTGAATAAAGTTCAGAGAGTTATTGTGGGAATAAAAACATACCGATATTTCCATTAATTCATGAATTATGCTAGTTCAGTATACTAGCAATACACACACCTTCAAGTTCCACCTTCTAGATCAAGATTTAACCTATAGGTCAAATTTCATCTCATACTGAATACTCCCTGACTTAACTATCAAGATGTGTTTTGTAGCATGCTGTATAGTAAATCTTTAATATGCTCTTGTGTACTCTTGAGTTTAAAATTTCTGAATGAACATTGCCCTCTAATTTTAAGATTATTTCCTCTTTTTTGTAACTTTCCCTTCTCTAGTAAAACCTTCTAACACTCATTTCCTGGGAAAGGGTGTGGTTGGCTAGCTGCTTGTTCAAAGAATGGAATTAAATTTTATTTCCCATTATTATTATTTTTTGGTTATTAAAGCAAAAATAATTGAAAATCATATAAAAAGGAAAAATATAAATTGCTTTTTATTTAACTAAGCCTCATGGCAAATTGAGCTTTTAACATGGGCATATTACAGAGAGAAGTAAGACTATTTAAAAATTATCTTTTTGTGTTCTTGAAAATGGTGTGTTTGCAATGGATATGGTGAGTGAAAATATAATTTAGAAATTAATACTTTTAGGTTTATGAATTTTAATATTTCATTTGGATAATATCTAGTTTCATCTTGTCCCCCAAATGAACAAGGAAGTTTTAGGTCCATAGTGGTGGGAAGTAAGGTCTATCTATAGTAAAAAGACATTTTATGCTATGTCCTAAATATATTTAACAATATTTAGTATTAAATATTTAATATTCTTTTACTAAATTTGTATTTATTTTAAATATTATGATATAAAATGTTAGAGTTTCTTAAAGGTATACAGGTTGATTTGCCTTCACCATAACACAAGAGTAGCTCTCTGTGCCTTGCCTTGCATTTGTAGTCAGTGCTCTACAATGTTGAATATTCTCTTAGCTTTTCCATAAATATAATAAAATGAATTTATTATTATATATAATTTATAATAGATATAATTTTATATATACATATATGTAATGGCCATCCTCAGAATTCTTAGAGAGCCAGAAATATTACTTCAATAGCTCTTTGAGTAGGATGTTAGATCCCAAGAACCTTATTCAGGGAAATTTGCACCAAGGACAAAGGCAGACGAGGACTTTAATGAAGAGACACCAAGAAAGAATTTGTGACTTTTTCAGAGAAGAAAAGAGGATATGAGAGAACATATACAATGAAGGATGGAGAGAAACAACAAGGTGAAAATAGAGATCACATCAAGTGAAAAGTCATTGCAACCCCTGGTGGAGATATAATCAAAGGGAATTTTAATGTAGATGACACCCATTTAATTTTAAGTTGACTCTGTGGCTGGAATAGAAATCCTTTTCTGCTCTCTATTTCAGAAATCACTTAGCAGTCTACTTTGCCTTCAAATTCTTATCATGTTGGATTATTTACTTTTGTTTTGCAGAAATTGAAGAAGATGTACTTCAAGTTTGGATTGAGACCAAAGAGAAATAGCAAGGGTAAAAGCAGAATACTAGATCTACAAAAGGAAGATCACTATCCTCTCTTCCCATGGCTTACTAAAGTTTTTTTGAGAATATGGGGAGGATTATTTACCGCCAAAATATGTGGACCTGTTTGGAGTGAAGTGGTAAGTCAATTTAAGGGGCATTGTGCAGCAGACATTTGGGTTACAGAAAAATCTTCTAGAATTGCCTATGTTTATGTTTTGGTTTGTGTTTTGACATTTCTTCCCTTTGAAGAAGACATCTAACAGACTTGTAAATTCCATGAATACATCATAGCAACTTTTTTCTTAACCATTCTTGAAGTCAAAGCATTAGAAATTTTTCTTAGGAAAAGCTTAGCTCAGATATCTTGAGTCATCAATTCAAATGAGAAAATTTTTGAATAGCAAGTTAATGTCAATAAATAATTATAAATCAGATGCCCATGTTAGCAACATGACACAGTGCCTACATCTGGATCTTTACTATACAACAAGAATATCTTCACACACACACAGTGATTAGGAATTGATGAGCTGGAAAATTCTAGCACTATTATGCAAGTCTTAACAAAGTTAAGTTGTCCTAAAATAGTAAAATACCTTATGCACTATGAAGGAAAAAAGACAAGTTTTTCTTGTAAGGTACACAGTATGTTAAGGCTAAAAAAATGAACTTCCCTCAAATTTTTTTTCCTTTTACATTTATTTGTATTTTCACTTTGACATAGTCCATGTCATGCAGTAGAGTCAGAAGAATAGGTCAACTGGAAGTAAGGTATGGATAATTTCATCTCTCAGGTGTGTAGTGACTGTATTTGTGAAGGAATAATAATTTGAATACTTATATAGTAAAGAAAGAAATCTCAACTTAGAAAATTATAAACAATGTTCAAATCTACTCTACATGGAAAAAGATAATGATTGTCCCCTGCAAAAAGAAACAGAGCAGTAAATTGGGGTTACCTTAAGTCTGGGGTGGAATTACCCTTGAACTATTTTAATTTGGTTTGTAAGAAATCAGACTTAAATCAAGGAAACTACATGTGTTATTTAAGGAAGTTTTAAGTAGGCCAAAAATTAACTAGTGTTATACAATAACTAGTGTTATACAATTATTTATTCCTTATTCTGTTTTGTTGCATGTTTATAATACTAAAACTGGAACATTTTTCTTTTTAACAAGAGTTAGATTTTAATCTTTAGTATCGTATTTAACTTTGGATTTTTTAACTAGAAAGATTAGGTAAATTTCCTATCTCACCTTTAGAGTCTATCAGTTTTAAAAAATATTTTAATACTCCTTTTTCAGTAATTGATACAATAAGTGAAATGAAAATCAGTAAGGATGTAGAAAAATTGATTGGCATTAACAGCCACCTAGACTTAATTAACATTTATAAAGCATTCCACCAGAGAACAGCGAAGTGTACATACTTTTCAAGTGCCCATGTATCACTTCCCAAGATGTACTGTATTTTAGATTATAAAACATGTCCTAACATACATATAACATAATTGGAAAAATATATGGAAGAGTTGAAATCATGCAGTTTTTCTCTGATTACAACAATTAAATTGAAACAAAAACCCAAAATATAATCTGAAATATCTTCAAATATTTGGAAATTAAACACTACTTTTCTTAAAAAACATAAAACCAATGGGAAAATATCACTAGTATATTTAGAAAATACTTGAAATAAAATGAAACACAACACAACATATTGAAGTGTGATAGCAAGAAAATTTATAGTTTTAAATGCTTAATAGAATTAGGAGGAATTGTACATTAAATTCTCTATTCACCACTTTTCCACACTTTTAATAGTCTAGAAAGAGAAGAGCTATTTAAACTGAAAGTAAGTAAAAGAAGGACATAATAAAGATCAGAATCAGTTAATTCGAAGTCAGGAAAACAGGAGAAAGAAAGAGAGAAATTAATTAAACAAAGCATGTTCTTTGAAGAGATCGATAAAGTAAAAATCTCTAGGATGTTGGATGAATAAAAATGAAAGTATATACTCTACTAAGATCAGAAATTAAAAAAAGAAAGAATCACTACAAAGCCTACCTATATTAAAAAGAAAAATGAGAGGAAGCCAGCACTATGTACTGTAACCAGAAAAAGACATAAAAGAAACAAAATAGACCAGTATTCCTTATGAACATAGATGCAAACACTCTTAAAGAATCCAGCAATATATAGGTGGGATAATACTTCATGCCCATGTAGGATCTATGTCAGAAATTCAAGATTGGTTTCACATTTGAAAGATCAACAAAAGCAGTTCACCTAATTAAAAGAAAGATGAAAATCTCCACAAGATCATCTCAATAGATTCAGAAAACGCACTTGATAATTTTTTTAATGTTTATTTATTTTTTTGAGAGACAGAGAGAGAGAGTGTAAGTGCTGGAGGGACAGAGAGAGAGAGAGGAAGACACAGAATCTGAAGCAGGATCCAGGCTCTGAGCTGTCAGCACAGAGCCCAACTCGGGGCTTGAAGCCAGTCGCTTTACTGACAGCCACCCAGGCACCCTGGCACTTAATAAAATTTAACACCTATTTGTTATAAAAACATACATAAAACTAGTAACTAAAGGAAATTTTATTTACCTGATAAAAGTGTCTGTGAAAAACCTATAGTTAACATCACTTTTAAAGATGAAAGAGTAAATTCTTAACCTTCATGATCACAAAGAGACAAACATGCCAACTCTGAACACTTCGAAAATTTACTGACGGTTGTATCCAATGTAATAAGGCAAAACTAAACAAAAAGACTCAAATTGAAAAAAAAGAAGTCAAATTTTTTATTTGCAAATAATACCACCAACCATGTAGAAAACACAATGCAATACACAAAAATGTTAAAACCCATAAATAAGTTTCGTGACTTATAAACCGCAGTGGCGATTTCTCAGAACTGTGATTTCATAACAGAAATATCAGAATTGAGTTTATTTGGATGTTGGTTATCCGAATGCTACTTTTCCTTCATTTGGGTATCTATTTTGGACTTTACCATATCCCATGCATACTTCACAATCCAAGTAATTTTACCTCTATATACAAGCTCAACAACCTGACTTATGTCCATGTGTATATTGTTAGCTGACAAAAATATCTGGTAAATGAAGTGATAAATACATTTTGGATTTATAAAATGTATGTAATACTTCTAATCCCAGACCTGGTTGTTAATTCATATTTTTATTTTGAGGGAGAATGCAAAGGGGACATTATTCATTGTAGGTAGACTTATTCTGATAGTGAAAGCTATTGTTTTCTTGCTTCTTGAAATGTAGAACAGGCATTATTTTTAGTATAAGGATCACCATATTGGTATTATTTGTCGCTATGCACATTTGTATTTACTATTTTGGCCTGTGTCAGAGCTTGAAGTTAATAATACATTTAAGCATAAAACCTGGGGAACATTGCATGGTATTATCATAACCAAGAGAAATATGTCTTAATTGCTTGGTTGCATCAATATTTGTTTATTTTTATCATAACTCAAATATAACATTTTCGAAGAGACTAAACTCCAAACATCTGTGGACATTCCCAACATCTATTTCTGAAAATAATCACTGTGCATCTATAGTTTATAACTATTGGCATAGAATCTGATTCTCCCAGTATTTACATATTGTAATTCTTCCAAGCTGCCTCAGAGTACATGAATCCTCAGTATTTGAAGGGATGAAGAACTAAAGGAGAGGGAGTTCATGGTTAGGAACTGATAGAAAGTTAAAAGCTTTTTTGATAGAATGAGAGGAAGGATTTTAGAGCTTAGCAACAAAAAATGAGTTGGTTTGGTGCTATGTCACTTATTTCATTTTTTAAAGTTCACTTACTTATGTTTGAGAGGGAGGGAGGGAGGAAGGGAGAGAGAGAGAGAGAGAGAGAGAGAACACATGCAAGTGAGAGCGGGAGAGGGACAGAGAGAGAGGGAGACAGAGAATCCCAAGCAGCCTCCCAACTTGGGGCTGGATCCCATGAACTGTGGGATCATGACCTGAGCCAAAATCAAGAGTTGGACGCTTAACTGACTGAGCCACCCAAGTACCCTGGTGCTGTCATTTAATTGTTTCTATTCTACTGTAGAATATCCACATACCCATAAACATGAATCCAGCTGAAAGGTAAGAATTGAGAGTATGGGGGCAGTTTATAAACAGTCACGGAGTATACGTTTTATGAAAAGGCAGGCTTTAACATAAAACATGAAAAAAATTGTAGAACTGGAAGAAAAGCCATAAATTTAAGGCAAATGGAAATGTAGTTCAAGTATTTAGAAGAGAAGTTGTTTCATGAATAATCATGATTGTTAATTATTTTGATTTGAAATGCAAATATATATATATATTCCTAAAATATTAAGGAATCCTAAATCTCTTCTTACTCTTTAAATTTTAAAAAGCTCTGGCCCAGTTAGAAGCGTAACAGCAAAATGAAGGGCATTTGAGCCTCACAAAGCTACGCTGTAGCAGATTAATTAGGCATCTTATTACAAAAATATTCCCTATGAATAGAAACAGCTTTTTAGAAATACAGTCCTGGCCTATTGCCAATGAAACACTGGGATGCTTATGGAAGAGGAGAGTAGTATTTTAAAATGCTTCATAACTAGGTAAAGCTCCCTGGCATTTCTCCTCTGAGATTGCTTATCTCAAAAACATCATGAGCCACCAAAATAAAAACTCTCTGCAAGATCTTACATGTATCTACCTATAAAAGCTCTTTGTCCTTACCACAATTATATCGCATTGGAAATCACAGCAATGACTAATGATGGTTACAAGCTCCATTAAATATTCTACCCTGAGTAGTCAGATTAGAAAGGAAGCCACCATCATTCAGTGTCAGCACAGCCAGACCTGAATTTTGTAACTATGTTTGACTACTTTCATTTTTCCCTGAACTTGAAGTTAAAATGAATTTTATATACAAAAACATTCTGTACATTACTTTAGAAAAATGTCTATGTCCTTAAATTCTTAAATATGAAGTGTCAGGCCTCTTTTTTCCACATCTTCTTATATAATTTCTTTCTTATGAAATCATATGGTTTGCAGTGTGTTTGAGGTAGCGTTAAATGTTAATCTCGCTAGTACCTTGAATCTAGAGAAGTTGAGTTAACATTTTAAACAATTTAATATTTTGGTGACAAATAATTACAAGTCGCTTAATATTTCTAATGACACATCTCTCTTATCATTAAAAACATACAGACCAATCTTGTAACTGGAAGGTAGAGACCCAGTTTTTCTAAGGTAGGGGTGCACAAACTACTGCTGGCAAGTCCAGTCTGGTCTGCCGGGTTGGTAATAAAATTCCACTGGTAATAAAAGAAAATAAAATAGGCCATGCCCATTCGCCTAGGTATTATCTATGGCTGCTTGCATGCAAGTTGAGTAGTTGCAACAGAGAAAGTACTGTCTGCAAAGCTTAAAATATTATGTGCCCTTTTACAGAAAACCTTTTGCCAACTTGTGCTCTAAAATAACATTAGAATGTTAGTTCTTTAAGTTATAAGCTAACTAGGAAAGTGAGCTTAAAGCAATCCTTAACATCTGATGTCTGGATTCCATGTATGCCTGACCCCATTCTTGTTGGTTTTAAAATGCAAATTCCGCAGCTGCATTAAGAGCTGGATCTTATGCTTTCATTACTTACTCCATATTCAAATTCTATCTTGCACTCAAGGTTAAAGGTAGTTAAGTAAAAGCTGAAAGCAGTCTTACGGGGCTCTTGGCAGAGTTGTTATGGTTAAGAATAAAGTAACAGGGTTATTGGACTTGAAATGTGCTAGATCCTAATGTAAAACATTGACGAGAGGGCAGAAACCTCTCTCAACAAGTTATAACAGAAACCACGGAACATTCAAAGGTAGTTTGTTGAGAGCCCCTTGACCCATCACAGCCATCCCAACCCTTAAAACCTAGGCATTCTTGTTATGTTCCCAGACTTGGAATTGACTTTAGTGAAGTTCAAAGTGAGTGAGAAATAGTCACTTTAACTGTGGCCTGAGAAACATATCAAGGCGGACAGTAGGCAACGGACAAGTTCATTATTAAGCCTCCTGTGACCCATTTCTCTTGATTTAAAATGTAAATGGGGTTTCTATTAGTTACCATTCAAATTGTTATAATTCTAAATCTCACTGACTAAACGTTCTTTTTTAAGTCTATTCATAGTTATTCCTAGGAAAATGGCCCATAATACAACAACTTTCTCAACCCCAATCTTGTGTGTAGTTTGGGGAAATGCCATTAATAATTCAATTCAGATTTTTTGAAAGACATCATGTTTATGTTGGTGCCTAGCAAACACAGAATTTATCAGATTTTTGACTTGATACTAGACACCAAAATAATCTTCATACACTTTATAAAAGGAGTATGACTATTAGGACATGCAAAGACCAAAAGAATTGGAACCAAAGTAGAAAACTCAGTTTTGACATGAATGGGAGCTTGTTAATATCTTGCGGCACTTTGTATAAGAAATTTTATAGTGAAGTACATGGCCTCACTACAGCAAGCTCATGGGACAATATGGTATGCAGGTTTTTTATTTGCATAATTCATGATTTTATTCTTTCAATGTCCCATTTTTATTTAAAAAAACTTCTATGAATGCTTTTTACTATTGTATTTCCTGCACTCTTGAGAGCTCCTATAATTTGCAGGAAAAAGTGAGAAATTTTTAAGTGAAGTAAAAATCATTTTAAAAATAGCTATCCAGGATGCCTGGGTGGCTCAGTTGGTTGAGCATTTGACTTTTGATTTTGGCTCAGGTCATGGTCCCAGGATTGTGAGATCAAGCCCTATGTTGGGCTCCGTGCTGAGCCTGAAGCCTGCTTGGGATTCTCTCGCTTTCCCCCACATATCTCCACTCCCCCACTTGCACACTCTGTCTCTGTCTAAAAATAAAAATTAAATATTAAAAATTGGGGCACTAGCGTGGGTCAGTCGGTTAAGTGTCTGACTTTGGCTCAGGTCAAAGAGGGCAGTGAGAGAGGGAGACACAGAATCTGAAGCAGGCTTCAGGCTCTGAGCTGTCATCACAGAGCCCAATGCAGGGCTCGAACCCACGAACCAAGAAATCATGACCTGAACGGAAGATGGATGCTTAACCGACTGAGCCACCCAGGCCCCCCTCAAAACTAAGATATTGAAAGAATTAATTTTCTATTGGCAAATTGTTTTAGACACATTACTGTGATAGTGCCTTTGCATTACAAATTCTTCTATGTTATAGGAAATGGAAAATGCATTTGAGAATATTGGGCCCTCATCATATACCAAACACATAATAGATACCTTACATACATGATCTTATTGAATTGTTCCAAGAACACTGTTATTATTTCAAATTTACAAGTGGAGAAATTGAAGCTTAAAGCAGTTGAGTAATACTATAAAAAGGTGAGGCATAGCATCCACTTTTCAAAGTTTTCAGGGAGGTTGTAGCTCTATACTGGTAGCTATGGCTTCAATTACTTCACATTCACCCCAGCATTCAGGAGATAGAGGTTTTTTTTTGTTTTTTTTTTGTTTTTTTTTTTTAAAAAAAAGGTCCACCTGACAAATTCCTAGTGGGAGCATTTCTTGCTTCCTAAACCAAAAGCTTTATTATGGACATTATAATGATTTTAGTTAAAATTTTTGCAATATAAACTTATGTCAGATAGAACTATAGTTTTTATTAATCTCTAACATATTTTTAGTATTGAAATAATGCTTTTATGAAATGATTTGGGAAGATTTCATTTTTATCGTCTGTAGTGATACAAATGACACTTGAACTGTGTGTTTTTATTTTTTTGAAATATCAAGGGAACTAAATCATAAAACCAAGTGGTCCTGGTATCTTTTTAATCGAGGACCTTTAACAGGTATTTTAGTATTCTTTAGTAATGATATATTCATACTTTCTATTCCTGGGTTCTATTTGGAAATTTATATTTTTAGGGAGATAGATTGAAAATATTACAACATGGCTAAGTAACTTTCATTCTGAGAATTTTCATATCAGGAAACCTCTCGATATAATAGTTCGTTGCAATAAGCAATTTAAATAATAACAATTCAAATGCCATGGAGTAAATAATTATGAACGTAGCTGTCAGTTGTTCCTCAATACCTGTTCTGCACATCTTCAATGATAACAAAAACCTCAATTCTAGTGGAGTGTGTGGTTTCCCAGAATAAAGAATGCATTTCTGACTTCCAACTTCTAGGTCCACATGTAATAAAGTTGCTAGTCCACGCTGACAGCAAGACTGAAAAACTAACAACTGTACTTGGATGCATAAGAGAGGGGAGGCCACAGGGCAAACCGCGGCACCTGAGCCTGGAGAGACAGGTGAATTCAGCGTGCGACCACATACCGGAGCAGACTCACAGGCAGAAAGGGCTGCAGCAATCAGTGCTGAGCTGTAGTAGAATTGCTAGAGGTTCAGTGTGAACAAATCTGAGAGTTAAGAACTCCAGGTGAACCAAGTAAATAGCTCTCCTGCCACCCTCCCCCAATATTGTGAGATTTACTTTCAGGAGCTTCCCCAGGTTCCCACAGGAAATATCAGAGAAAAATTCCCCTGTGCTTTTAGCAGGGGGGAGAGAAAAGGAACCATTTTGAAATTAGCCAGAGCCCTCTGTTCTTAACAAGGATTGTACTCACGGGAAACAAGATAACCAGAGCCTAAATGGCCTGGGGGAAGGGAAATATATACAACTCCAGCCCTCTCTAGCCATCCTGCTCCACCTAAGCGGGAGAAAAAACTAAGACACACTTGTGAAGTTCACAGTCCAAAGGAGCAGGCTCACCAGGAGAGACTTAATCATAGGATTGGAGAACCCTTCCCCTCCCACACCATCTCACCACTGCATTGCCAAAAGCCTATTTACAGTAGTTTCTTTTGTTCAGTACATCATGTCTGACTATCAAGAAAAAAATCATAAGGCATTCCAAAAGGCAAACAAAAACAAAACACAAAACAACAGCAAAACAGTCTACTCTTGTAAAAGACAGCAAGCATCAGAACCAGACACGGAAGGTATGTTGAAATGATCAGGCTAGGAATTTAAAATAATTATGATAAATATGCTAAGGATTCTACCTGATAGGTAGACAGTATGTACGAACAGATGAAGAATGTAAACAGAGAGATGGGAAGTGTAAGAAAAAAAAAAAACAAAAAGAAATTCTAGAGATAAAAAAACACTGATAAAAATGAAGAATGCCTTTAAAAGTCAGACTGGACCCAGCTGAGGGAAGAATCTTTGTGCTCGAGGATATGTTAATAGTAAAGCAAAGAGAAGACTGAAAAACAGAACAGAATAGGTAAAAACTGTGGGGCAATTACAAAGGGTGTAACAGATTTGTAATGGGAATACGAGAGGAGAGGAAAGAGAGTAAGAATCAGAAGAAAGATGTGAAATAATAATGACTAAGAATTTCCTTAAATTAATGCCAGGAACCAAGCCACAATCCAGGAAGCTCAGAGAACATCAAGCAGGATAAATGCCAAAAACTACACCTAGGCATATCACTGCAACCTACAGAAAATCAAAGAGAAAGAAAAATGCTGAAAGAAGCTGGAGAAAAAAAAAAGTAACTTATCTATGGAGGAACAAAGATAAGAATAATATCCAACTTCCTCTCAGAGATAAGAGAAAGGAAACAAGAAGAGAGTGAAGTATTTAAAGTGTTGAGAGAGGAACAGAAAAGAAAACAAAAGTCCACCAAGGTAGGATTCTGTGAAACTATCATTCAAAAACGAAGGAGATCTAGGGCACCTGGGTAGCTTTGTCAGTTGAGCGGCTGACTTGGGCTCAGGTCATGATCTCTCACAGTTCCTGGGTTTGAGCATCGAATCAGGCTTGCTACTGACAGCACAGAGCATGTTTGGGATTCTCTCCCTCTTCCTGTCTCTCTGCCCCTCCCCCACTCATGCTCTCTCTCCACACACACACACACACACACACACACACACACACAAAACCCCCAAAAAACCAATAAAATAAAACACTCAAAAGTGAGGAAGAAAGAGACTTTCTCAGGGAAGAAAGAGACTTTCTCAGACAAAAAAAAATTCAGGGAATTTTTTGCCAGGAGACCCATTTCTTTGCAAGAAATGTTAAAAGACATCTTTTTAGAGAAAGAATAATGGAAGTCAGAAGCTCCTGTCTACATAAAGGGGATGAGCACTGGAGAAGAAATGCATGGAGGTAAAATAAAAACTTTTGGGGTGCATGGGCGGTTCAGTTGGTTAAGCATCCAACTCTTGGTTTCTGCTGAGGTCACGATCTCACAGTTTTGGAAGTTCGAGCCCCATGTTGGGATCTATGCTCACAGCACAGAGCCTGTGTGGGATTGTCCCTCTCTCTCTCTCTCTCTCCCTGTCTGAGTGCCCCTCCCTCACTCGTGTTGTCTCTCAAACTAAATGAACTTAAAAAAATAAATAAAAACTTTTGTTTTTAATTAGTCTAACAGGTAAGTGTGTTCAAAATAATAATACCTAATAATACCAGCAATGTATTTGGTTGTGTATACTTATATTATATATATATATATATATCTTTTGTGCATATATATATTTATATGCTTATGTAGTCCTCTCTGTAAGGGCAAGAAATGATAGCAATGATACAAAGAATAGACAGGAAGAATTAGGATTATTTTGTAATGATAAGAACTCACACTACCTGTGAAGTGGTAGAGTGCTATCTGAAAGCAGACTTGGGTTCATTGTAAATGTACATTACAAACTGCCAGGGTCACCACTAAAAAAACGTTTAAAAAGAAAAATAATCAATATGCTAAAGAAGGAGAGAAAATGGAATCCTATAAAACACTTATTTAAAACCACAAAAGGCAGGAAAAAGAGAGTGGACGGCTGTATTTCCCAGTCTCCCATGCATTTAGGCAGGGCCATATGACTAAGTTCTGACAAATGTAATGCAAGCGAAAGTAGTATATGCATCTTTTTGACAAGGTTTATCAAAAGGAAACTTGCCCTTTACTTTTTTTGTCTTCATCTTCCTGCTGGCTGGAATTAAAACATGGTGGTCGGCCCCGAGGCAGCCGGGGCACCACATGTCGAGGTGGCAGAACAAATAATAGGAGAGAAGGAGGGTAAGTCCCCATGATTGCGGGTTTACCATACCAGTTCTTGCCTTACTTACCATATTTATACAACACAGGAAAATAAACATCTCTATGTTTTAAGACACTGCTACTTTTGGTTATCTGCTCCTCGAGGCTGAACTTGACCCTATTTAATACAATGCAGAAAAAGAACTGTCGTTCCCAGAATGGGACTATAGTTCAGCAACAGTTCTCAAAGTAGAGAAAGAGTAAAAATAATTTGAGTGACATAAAGATCATTCATCAGAAACCAAGAGCTAACATCTTTCTATATGGTAAAAATAGATTTCAGTTAAAGTCAGAGATTAGATAGTTTGACAGCTTTTGCCATTGTATTGATGGTCCTAACAAATCTAATAACAAAAGTCCTAACAAAAGTAAAGAATGTCTTCTTTCTGTTAGTGATAAGAAGTACGGAGATGAAATGGAAAACATTTCATTCACAATAGTAATGAAAACTATACAATTATTTAGCAGTAAATTTAACTAGAAAGATTCAGGGCCAGTTGTATAGAATTTTATTAAAGGTCAGAAAAGAATTAATCTTAGTTGAAGGCATACTTATTCATGGATGGGTTTGCTAAGAACATAAAAATATCAGTGTTATATTTATATATTAAATAAATATCATATAATTCCTATTGGAATCCAAATAGAGTTTTCTGTAATGGATTGCATAAAGTGATTCTTAAAAATTACGTGGAAAAATTAATATCCAAGAATAGTTGATAATATTTTGAAAACGAAAATCATTATTATGAGAGAGGAGTTGCCTTACCAGGTATTAGAATACAGAAAAGAACTACCCATGGAATCATTGTGGTTTTGGCATGCATGTGGAAGAAGAGATTTTCTTCTTCTAGAGTCAAGAAGTATCCCCATTATATGTAAAAAAATACATTTTAATTCAGTGGGAAATATGTGGTTTATTTACTAAGCTTTACTCCACACTGACTATCCTCTTGAGATAATATAAAGTACAGGTCTTAATTTCCACCTATTTCATACCATGAGGGACTTGAGCTCATAATATACCAGCCCATATTTTCATGCCCCATCCACATTCCCCACAAACAGCTAACCCTTGTCCGCCTCTCAGGCAAAGAGTATATGCTCCTATAATTTTGTCTACCCTTACAGGGATGAACTCAGGGAAGAGACTACCCACAGAGCCCATTTGGGCAGGAATTCTAGGATCCTAGTACCTGCAGCACAGTCCAGATTGGTGCGGGAGGGAGGTACATGGGCGTAGAGGGGGCATTGCCCTTGGCCCTTCAGAACTGCCTGCCCCATTAGGAAGCACAGGCCAGGGACGGCCACGTCAGTGCTTTCCAGAGTGTGGACTAGGGCAGGCTACCTCTTGCCTAGATCTTAGCTCAGTGGAAACACCGTATTTTTCCTTCTGCCACCATCACTGCAACAACCTCTCCATCAGTTGGGATCTAAGAGTAAAGGTAACTAGGAGCAGAAATGCAGCCGACCTAAAATGGAAATATATCATAAGCAAGAAATCACTGCTATTTATATTTGGGGGTCATTTGTTATAGCAGCATAACCTAGCCTTTCCTGAGGCATATGTATGTCTATGCATATGCACACATGTGTATATACATGTTTATAAGCATATATATAAACATAGAAGTTTTAAATAGTTTGTTAACATGGATTGCTGGTCAGGAATGTATAGAGAGGTTGGAAGAATAGAATGAAATGGGAAAGGGTAAGAAAAGCAAAAAAATAAAAGAAGGAAATTATAAGAAAACAGAAGACATGTTTAAAAAGCACATAAGATATAATGTCTTTGATCTAAAATGACATATTTGTGCATAAAGAGACAGATGAAGAGATGGGCAGGAAATGCCAATGGTGATTATTTCAGGGTGGCAGGATATCAAGTGAGTTTTCACTTTCTTGCTTAGAACTTTGTCATTTGAATTTTCTCTATGATCCTGTCCTATTCTATTGAAGTAGCAAGAGAAAAACAATGGAGCCATTCTCCTCATAGAAGAAAACAGATGGGTGTCTGGGTGGCTCAGTTGATTAAGCGTTCAGCTCTTGGTTTTGGCTTAGGTCATGATCACACGGTTTGTGAATTCGAGCCCTACGTCAGGCTCCGTGTTGACGATGGAGAGCCTGTTTGGGATTCTCTCTCTCCGTCTCTCTCAGCGTGTCCCCTGCTCACTCTCTCTGTCTCTCTCAAAACAGATAAAATAAACTTAAAAAATTTTTTGAGAAGAAAAAAGAGATGTAATCTGGAGAATGTGAGCCAATTTCTTTCCTTGACTTGAACTGCCTGACTTCCTTCTGGTCTCAACTCCTGTGGTCTTCTTCCTCCTGGTAAACTGGAGTTTTTCCCCAGAATTTACTCAAGATCCAATAGTTTCATAGAACAGAAATCATGAAGTTTTCTCACAGTTTCCTTAAGTGGATTGGCTAATTTGTGAGGGAAGACCACTGTAACTTGGTTTTCATGTGTGCTGTCCACAAGGGTACATCATTTTTATGCTGAGGGGATACTTTTGGCTTGTAGGCTGTTTGGGTTACTTAGCATAAAGGGTTCATGATGGTAGTCAAACTCTCTTTTCAGGCTGATTTCACAATCAAAAGATTTATCTTGGGTGGGAATTCAGGAATTAATTGTGGAGATCTGGAAGACATGTATAACCCTAAAGAGGGAAAAATGTCTCTCAACATTCCTTGCTTAGGGCCTAGATCGACGTCCACGATGCATCCTTTTAGCCGTTATTTCTGCCTGCCATTTATAGAAGTTGAGTAATATTTAAAAGAAAACAGGAATGATATCTTAAAGTAATGACAAAAATAACAAAGATAACATAATCAAATAAAACAGTAAGATAAAGTGGCATAAAATAAGCACTATAAAATGGCAAAAATAAAAGTCAGGAATTAATAAAATATGGCAAAAGTTAGAGAGGTGAAACCATAGAAACAGGAAACTAAAAGATGAAAGAAAAGAAAACTTAGAGTTAAAAAGAAAATAATTTGTCACAGAAACAAACTAAACCCGTAATATAGAATATATAAATTAGCTTGGAGAATATAATAAGAATGGTTAGAATAGTACATGAGGACAGAATCTAGGGATTGATTAGGACCCTTTGGGCTGAGGCTGCTTCAAACAGTTCCTGAGCTTCATGCTCCATTCTTCTTTTGAGGTTGGGATTGTGTTGGCAGGATTTTTGGGCTCTGAGGCTCCCAGATGGATGATTTCAGGAGAGCAGGGCCCTGAGGTTTTGGCCCTCAAATTCCCTTCTTGTATTCTCCCTATCATGACTCCACCTATTAACATCCAATCAGGAGAAGGATAGCTCCCCAAACATTACTGATGTAACCTGTATTTTAACACATATTCAAATATTTGCTCGTTTCTTTGTACTTAGTACTAGTTTCTTTGGGCAAAGGGAAAGAATTACAGTGAACCTTCAATTCAACAAAATCTCAATTTTACAGTTAGCCCTTTCTCCCATTTTCAAGAGAGAATCACTCTACATATTAGGTCCTCCCAATTTGTAAAGCAGGTTTAAACTACTTCTGTACCATTATCAACTCATATTACAAAGTCATAATGTTTATTTCACATATATGAAGTTCTTTAAAATCTCATTTGTCTCCCAGTGCCTGTATAATGCAAGTGGCAAAGACTGTTTTGGGTCTCAAAAATCTGTGAATCATTTTAAGGCTTGAAGTCAGCAGTTTGTTTTAGTTCTTGACACAAATAAAAACAATCTTTTCTTAAGTGGAATTGATATTACTGAGAAAGGAACATGGTCATGATTTTTTTTTTTTTTTGCTTGGAATAGCTTGAGATCATTTTATTTGATCAACGTGCAACTATTATGTCATCGGCAAAATGATTTGAAATAAACACATGTCCTTGAATAAAAGTTCACCTTGACTTAATTCCCATTTGATGAAATCTGTTATAGTAAACCTACATGTTGCCTATAAGCAGTGCCACATGCATGTATTTCCTATAAACAGGCAACAGATGTTAAACATCATATTGAAAGTGACATACAAGAACAAACAGCGGTTTAGAAAGATCTTGAAATTTGAAATTTGGGCAAATGTAATAAAACCTGTTGTTCGGTAGGAGAAGGCCAACAATGAGACCTTTTGGAGAAGCAGGCATTCAATTCTGTCTCTGATTCATTCATTTCTGAATTAATGACCACTTTTCTTGAGGTAAGAGTTTAGCAATAGAATCTATAATACCTCTTCAGAAGTAGTTATTTATTCAAGAACAACAAATCTGGGATTGCCTTTAAGAACTAGCTCAAGTTAATATTTTAGTTCAACATTTTAAACCTTGGATGAGCTTATCTTAAAATAGCCTTAACTTATTTAAACAGGTTCGGAGGTTTAGGTCCTAAGGCAAGCCTATGTATTGGCGGGACCCTTTGGAAGCTGAGGAAACAACAGGCATGGCAGTGCCACTATACAGACTCTGTGACAACGCTATCTGGCAGAGCTCTGGAACTGCCCTGAAAGAGCTGCAGAACTCAGCATATAGTGAAAGGTCACTTATGCTGCCAGGGACCTCGGCACCCTTCTGTCCATGATTCACTTTGCTGAGCCAGGTTAACATTGATTTCAGATGCTTCTGAATCAAGCATGCTTGAAAAACCACATGCATTCCGGATTCCTAAGCGCTTTGGGGAACGGTATTGTTAAAATTTATGTTTAACTCCCTACCGTTGCAAGTTCTTGACACCGTCATAGTCATGGTGGTAGATTGACCATGAAGAGGTCCAGTTTACCCTTTTATAGGACATTATTGATCTCAGACAAAACAGCACACTTCCTACAGGAAGCATTTAGCTGTACAGCATACTCAAAACTGCTATTTGAACACTGGGCACCTCATCATGTCTTTATTTCAGAGGCAGCACTTGGAAGAGTTTGTATCATTACTTGCAAAGTGTTATACATCCTGAAGCGGAACAGACTCTTCCTCTGGAATTAGAGGTGTCAACAGGTGTCACCTGTAACTTCCCTGTTTTGCTCAGTAAACATGGATTGTGTCCAATGCTTAGAAAATTTCATGCAGTCTCTGGTTTCCTGACTTGACTTTTGGTCCCCAAATTCTGATCATCTCTTGCATTTCACACAATATTTCTACAAAATGATAGTTGATTTTGACTTCCTCCCCCTTCTTTTATCTCATCTCTATACTTCCATGCCTGTGTACCATTCTTGGAGACAGTGCATTGTCTTATTAGACAGGCAAACAGTGGACAAGGCTAAGACCCGAGAAAATTGGTGAAAATGGTTCAATCCAATATAATTTAATTCAAACCAGTTCTAACTTTAACAAACCAGGTTGGATAGGACTCAGGTTAGGTTAGAGTAGTTAAAACTTACCTTTTAAGCAACTATCACATTTGGAATTGGAGATCCAATCCCTGTTCATCTACTTTCTGTTCTGGTCAGTAGCCTATTTAATATGGAACAGGAACAAATCAGAAGAGGAATGTTTTCTTCTTTTGGCACCATAAGATTTGTAGTTGTAAAAGAATTATCTATTTGCAAATTTATCACATTTGTATCATCAATCTATTTTGAGCCTAAGATAGTAATTTCATTCCAAGAAATTCCAAATGGAATAATTTGATCACTCAAATAGGAAGAGGTTATCTGAAATCTTAGCAAAATGTAGAGTAGAAAATACATAGCTCTTTCATCATCATTTCTTCGAATTTCACAATTTAAAGGCAAAATCATCCATGTTGGAGAATATGAAGACAGAATAACTTTAAAATCCAATATTAAGGGAAATGGAAAAAGAAAAGAGAATGTGGAAACTATGCAAAGTATTTCCATCTGAAATGAAATTCTGAAACTTCCAAGCTTTGCCGTACACTTCTCAAAATATCAACAGCAAAAATTATATATATATATATATATATTTAGGCATGAAGTTATTCCAATGTCTAAAGAAAGGAGTCTTTTTCTATTTAAAGTCTATAAAAGTATGATGCAGAAGTGATTTTCCTTTCAAGCAGTGTTCATATCCAGGTTTTGTGTGTGTGTGTGTGTGTGTGTGTGTGTGTGTGTTTAAACCTACCTAAACATCTTTTCATGCACCATGTTTTTTCAATCAGTTTTTGGCAACATATCTTAAATTTAGAATTGAAACTGTTCCATTGAAGGCTCCCAGAAAAGAGAAAATGAAAAATTAAGTGCTGATTTCAGGCTTATTGAAGTCTCTGCCTAAATCTGCTTTTGAGAATTAATAGTGCCAAAGTTATTTCATTTGTGACTTATTTACCATTTGGCTGAAATGAAAGAACAGAAATCATTATCTTATCACATCTTTGCCTCCAGGGCCAGTAATTTCCCTTCAGTGAGTTCCTCCTGAGACAATAATTTTTTATAGAAAAGTGATGTTTATATTAGAAAGCAGATATTCTCTTGGTCTCTACTGGAGATGTCTCTTCACACTTAATGAATGGATGACACTTAGACTTTGTGCTGTCCTTTTGAAAAGCTTGGTACCTTTGGTACTTCCTGTACACAACACAAAACAATCAAGTTATTGTGTAACTCTTTGCCATTAATATGTGGCCTAAGTAGTGAAAATAAATGGTATCACCATATGAATCTAAGCGATTGAGGGCACTTGCCTTGGGAAGGGGGAGAAAATGATACATTATTGAATCGGAACATTAAGAGATGGAAAATGGTCTTTGAGATCATTCAGTCCAAACTTGTTTTAGTTAGAGTCAACAAAATTAAAATCTAGATAGTTCTGGGTTGTGCTCCAAATCCCACAGATTGTTTAAGGCAAAATCAAGCCCAGCTTTCAGAGTCCTGTTCTGGAAATGAATAAAATAAATGTCCACAGTGTATTTTCAAGCGAAAAGGAATCTCTAAAGTTGTTCAGTTGCCCACAAGCACTGTCAGTCAAGCTGTATATTGTGAATATTATGATTCAGTTAGAAAAAAAAAAACCACTTCTGTTTTCATTTGAAGTTGGGCCACAAATACTCAAACATGCGGTTGGCAAAAAGCTAAATTTCCATCAAAGAATTGTGTTTTGTTTAGCTGATTTTTCCCATCTGATGCAATGGACAACCCAGCCAATTCTGAACTTAATTTAAGGACTGTACTGGACAGCCCTAGATGATAGTGATAATAGTTACTACACGTGATTTGTGAAGTTTATTACAATTTTTTGTGTTGAGTTTCATTCTTGGGATATGGCTAAAGCAGTAGTTTTCAACCTTGAGTGGACACCGGAATCACCTAGGGGGCTTCGAAAATACGAATGTCTTGGTCCCAATCACAGAAATTTTTATTTGATTGGCTGGAGATAAAAGATGGGCATCATATTGTATTTTGAAAGCTCTCTGGGTGATTCTAATGTAGAGTTAAGAACCCCTGGGTAAGAAAAAGTGGTGACTGCCACTGTAAATGATTGCAGGCCCTTGGAAATCTTCGTCATTGCTCCAGTCCTCTTAAAAATCTCTGTTTCAGGGCGCCTGGGTGGCTCAGTCTGTTGAGTGTCCGGCTTTGGCTCAGGTCATGATCTCGCGGTTTGGGGGTTCGAGCCCCGCATCGGGCTCTGTGCTGACATCTAGCTCAGAGCCTGGAGCCTGTCTTCAGAGTCTGTGTCTTCCTCTCTCTCTGACCCTCCCCTGCTCACGCTGTCTCTCACTCTCTCTCAAAAATAAATAAAACATTAAAAAATTTAAAAAAAAATCTCAGTTTCTGCTCTTGTGTCTCAAAACTGATGTGGTGGGCTACTGTGTTAGGGATCTCAAAAATAGGGGATGATCCCATTTCGTCTTTTGACTCCTAAGAACTCTGTTCCTGAGGAGTTCCTATTTGAGTTCTAGTATTCTCCTGTCCTAACATAGCCACAGTGTGGGAGAAATTAAGTGCACTGCTGTGTTGGGTCAGAATCCCTCATGTTCTGCTGCCTGGCCATTAGCAGGGACACATATTGATATTTTGCAAACACTCACAGTCAGAAAAGCAGTGCTATGACACATCCTTTTTAAATTTCTTTTAGACCTTGAACACAGTTTGATATTGTTTTACATATTGTTGTTATTTTGCATGTTTAAGGTACTTAATTACATGAGTGACAAAAAGAAAAATGAGTAATGTGAAAATGTGAAAGTACCTCCCACCTCCCGAAATTATTTAAGGGGCTTCTTAAATTTTTCCCTATTCTGAAAGTAACTCTAGAGTAATATTTCTGTTCCATTTGCAAAACATACCCCTCTTGACTAATTTTTAGTAGCTAACTTCCATATAGTGAATAAATATATTCCTAACTTTAAAGCTCTCTGGATAAAGTGACCCACGTGAGATGGGGCCCAGTGTATGTCAAAAGCTACTTCTGGGACTTTCAAGTTGGGGTTGTACTGAAATCATGGGTTTTTTGTTTGTTTGTTTTTGTTTTTTGTTTTTGTTTTTGGCTCATAACATTTTATATTAATGTCACTTCTCTATTGTTTGGCTGTCTCCAAACCTCTGGTGCTATCTCAGTTTTGGTTTCCAAAATTATTATACATGTCACATCAACTGATTTTCCATCAGAGTATCTCAAAAATATCTTCCAAATTTGGGGAAAAATTAACATTGTTGTGTTGAACATAAAACATCTCAACAATGAAGTTGCTCTGCACATAATTATATTTATATTGATGATAAGGTAATCACCTTAATCACCTTCACAGGTTCTTACAAACCAATGGCCTTTTTCTAAAACTGTTTTGTGTTCTTTTACTTGTCTGAAATGAAATTCATTTGAATATACAAATCTACTCATACATAGAATTTAAACTGATATGGATTACCATAATACAAAGGATCATGAAAAAGTGTAAGAAAAGTGCTTTATAGCAAAACCATAGGTATGCCAATATGTAAATGCACAATCACTATTTCACTAAAAAATAGACACAGTCTCACATACTTTCCAAAGGCACCAGAATGACTGGTCTCACCTCTTTGAGAGGCGCAGCCTACAACACACCCTTCCTACTCTAATGTCCAACCACGACTATCCAAAATTCTCCATCTTTTAGTTTTCAAACTATCTTACTTCCCACCAGTATGTTCAGTTCTTCTCTTAGCATAGAAGCAATAGATTTCTTGCTCCATCTGCTCCTTCCAATGCTGATAGATGGCAAGCGTGGTTTCTTTCTCACACTGGAGTTTGATACTCTGACAGTCTTCTAGAGAAAAAGCCATTAAAAAAAGTTTAAGTTCTTAGCTTTCCCTGGTCTGACTTACAGTGAAGGAGCTGGGAATCTTGGTTTCTACATGAAAGTTCCCATTTCCTTTGCAAGGCTTCTGATTTGACAGCTCTGACTGTAGTAGTCCTGGGAAGCCAAGTTTGAAAATTTGAACAATCTGACTTCTCTCACAGAAAAAAAGCTGACTGCTATACATTGAAAGAGAATACAATTGAGACCCATGTGAATTACTGTTTTTCCAAACTATTTACTCATTATATATTTAAAGGTCACCAGTACACATCAGTGTTTCAACTTTCTGGGAATTTATTCACTGCTGGTTACTTAAATGAGGCTGCCCTGTTTTTCATTACTGGTTGGTATTTTTAAGTCCGTGAGTTCTGAAATTCTAACTTAGAAGCAGAATAGAATAGCTTGGTTTCAACATTCTGAATCATGGCAAGGAGGTTTGATATTCCCAAGATGACCATAGGAACCGGATGTGATGTTATCCCCCTTAGTAACAATTATCCTAAACAAGAGCTTCATATTTTTGCCACATTGGGCAAAATCTGATGGGTGTAAGTTGCAGTTAAAACATCTCCAAGTTTCTGTTTGAGCAGGATAAAATTATCTTTCTCAATAATTTATTTTTATTCTTTCTTTAGAAACACTGTTATTTGATGGAAGAATAAACAGTTATTAATAGTTTTCTCCATATGGCAAGATCATGTGTGTTTCTATTTGTTTGATTAGGCTTTGCCAGATTTTAAAGCTTGTCACTATAAACAAGATTATTTTTAATAATTAAAAAGGAATCTGCCACATATTATCACAATTATTGTCAATATTGTTAAAAATTTCATTACAAATGAATGTTTTCTTTTAATTTTTTAAAAAAATCTTTATTTAATTTTGAAAGAGAGAGAGTGTGAACAGGGGACGGAGAGAGAGAAGCAGGCTCCAGGCTCTAAACTGTAAGCACAGAGCCTGATGCAGGGCTTGAACAGATGAACCGTGAGATCATGACCTGAGCCGAAGTTGGACGCCCAACCAACTAATCCACCCAGGCACCCCTCAAATGAATGTTTTATCATCAATTGTTCTGGGCAAAAGTCAGAAGAGGCAATTTGCAGAGTCTTGTGCCTCTTACACTTTAGTATGCATAGAAATCATCTGGGATGTTATTAAAATGTGGATTCAGATTCACTAAGTCTGAAATCCTGCATTCACCTTAGGGAGTCCTTGGTGGTGGCACCTGGGTGGATCAGTCAGTTGAGCATCTGACTTCAGCTCAGGTCATGATCTTCCCGTTCATTCGTGAGTTCCAGCCCCGCATCAGACTCTCTGCTGTGTCAGCATGGAACCCGCTTGGTTTCCCCTGTCCCCCTATCACTCAGTCCATCCCCTGCTCATGTTCTCTTCCTCTCTCAAAAATTAAACACACACACCACACACATTTAAAACAAAACAAAACAAAAAAGAATGTCCTTGGTGATGCTGATGCCGATGTTGCTGGTCTGATCACCACACTTTGAATGGCAAGTTCTGACCAGTGGTTTCAAACTTCAGCTCATAAGAGAACTACCTGAAGGTCTTGTTAGAAGAGCAGATTGCTGGGGCACATGGGTGGCTCAGTTGGTTAAGCGTCTGACTCTTGATCTCAGCTCAGGTCTTGATCTCAGGGTAGTGCCCCTAGCACTGAGCTCTGCACTGGGTGTGAAGCCTCTTAAAAAAGAGAGAGAGAAAAAAAAATGGTGGGGTGGGGGGAAGCAGGGGGTGGGGAAGGGCAAATTGCTGTTCATCCCCATCCTTCCATTTCTGATTCAACAGGTCTGGGGTTGGGCCCAAGGACTTGTGTTTCTAAGCAACTTCCCAGGTGACGTGGATGCTGCTTCAGGAATTTAATGATCACTGCTCAAGGGTACTGTTAATCTAAATGTGGTTCCCAGACCACATATGCCTCAGCATCCCTTGGGAGCTTGTTAGAAATGCAGAATCTTAGGCCCCACTCCAGACCTGGTGAGTGAAACCCATATTTCATCAAGATCCACATATAATTCATACATTCAAATGTGAGAAGCACTACCCAGACCATCTCTAGCACTACCTAGACCATCTCTTATTTCCTATAAATCAGTGACTCTCAACTTTAGCCCCCTGTTGTAATCAACTGTGGAGCTTTTAAAAATCCCAATATCTAGGCTGAACCTCAGAATAATTCCTTCAGAATCTGTCAACAGGGCCAAGACATAGTTAGTTTCTAAAACTCCCCAGGGGATTCTAGTGTGGAGTCAAATTTGAGAACCACTCCCTAAATGGCACTGGAGAATAGAAAGGTAGAAATCAAATAAATGAAGGCCTGGAGGCATTCCTTTTCCCTATTGCCATGCTGTTAGACAATGTGTCATCAGCCATTGCGACAAGAGCTATTTCCTGTTTCCAACAGGAAACACGTTGGGTCAGGGCATTAAGTTGCTTTGTTACACTGGATTTTAGGAACCTACATACACATTTGGGCTCTGTTGCCCCACTTTGCTCTAGCTTTGTCATATGCAAACAGAAGCTAACTGATCTTGTATTTTGCCATCTCTGGGCTATGACCTTAGAAATATAGCCCTTTGACATTTAGGTTGTTGTCTCCCTACTGTCATTCAAAAGTGTTATATTCTGTTCTCTGTTTAGATTTTAATGGAAGATAAAAACTTCTGCATGGATAGAATGGGCCAGGATGCAGATTAAGCTACTTTAGAGAGATAAATGGCACATAACATAACAGACACAAGAGATAATTTATGTAATAGATTAGAATAAAATGCTATCCTTTACCATATATGGGTTATTTTCTTTAAAAGCATAGAGTGGTCTTGTATAGGCATATGAGCTGGAACACTTGCTATTCTAAGTCTGTCCTAATATTCTTAATCCTTTAAACCTTTTCTAGACCAGCCAAAGGTTTGTGGTTGATTGTTGATTTTGGAAAAGAATCATGCATTACTCACCTATGAAGTGTTAGATTGTTATTTCCAAGGGTAATAAAGATTGCTTTTAATTCTGGATAATATTTCTTAATTTGATGTTCCAGGAAAGGGTGAACTGCATTTCTATGTATATACCACAGGAATTTCTGTTTTTATGAGTTTGACTATTTTTTCAATTTTTTAATTTATTTACTTTTTAAAAATGTTTTTATTGATTTTTGAGAGATAGCACGCGTGGGGGAGGGGCAAAGAGAGTAGGAGACAGGATCCAAAGTGGAATCTGCACTGACAGCAGAGATCCCAATGTGGGGTTCGAACTCATGAACCACAAGATCATGACCTGAGCCAAAGTCAGAGGCTTAACCGACTCAGCCACTCAGATGCCCCAGAGTTTGACTATTTTAGGTTCCTCATGTAAGTAGAATCATGCAAGTATTTGTCGTTCTACAACGGGCTTATTTCACTTAGCATAATGTTCTCCAGTTTCATCCATAACACAAATGCTAGAATTTCCTTTTTTTTTTTTTTAAGCCTGGATAATATTGCATTGTGTGTATATACCATGTATTAAAATCCATTCATCAATTCGTGGGCACTTGGGTTGTTTTCATATCTTGGTTATTGTGAATAATGCTGCAGTGAACATGGGGGTGCAGATATCTCTTCGAGAGCTTAATTTCAATCCTTTTGGCTAGATTCCTGAAGTGAGATTGCTGGGTCATATAGTAGTTCTACTTTGAATCTTTGGAGGGAACTCCACACTATTTTCCAGAGTTACTTCCGGGTAGTTCTCATATCTAGTCTCTGTAGCACAAAAACAAACAAACAAACAAACAAAGGGACATAAGGAAATTTGGGAGGTATTGGTTATTTCTACTACCTTCGTGGTGATTGTATCCTGAGAGTGTGCAGATGTCTCAATTATACACATTAAATATGTGCGGTTCTTCATATGTCAATTATATCTCAATAAGGCTGTTTAAAGAGAAAGAGAGAGAGCGAGAGAAAGAGAGAGCGCGCTATAACTGACTCTGATGCATGGTTTTGTGCCTATTGATGAGAGAAGAGATATAATGAATCTCAAAGGGAACGAGTCAAAAGGTTGAGGGAGATTTGGTGCATGAGAATTGCCAACACATTTCACTGAATATGGAGCCCCTGCTGAAGAAACCTTGTCAGTATTCAGAGCTGAGAGCATGGAACCAGTTGGTAAGTACCTGGCTAAACACTCACACCTCATAGTACCTTTCTCTGCCAGGCATAAAAACATAGACCCAATCCTTAAGCCACCACAAAACCTTGCAGGGACACCATTTTAATCAAGTTGAAAACAATATCCCCACCATTATGTAGAAACATACTGAATATAACAGTAAACCATGGCATTCTTACTACACAGAAGACTCAAAAATAAAGGTCCTTAGGCAATACTCATTGTCATCTCCATAAATGTTAGTAAATGTGTATCATGTTTGGAGGGAGGAATGAGAGGATTGATTTGTAGCATTTGTCATTTCTGTGGGATAATGACTCCTAGCATGACTGATTTCAAGTTATTGGGTAGAGATGTTCACAGACTCTTGCAAATTGGCCTGAGCCAGCCCAGGCCCAGCATATCGCTGCATACCAGCTACCAAAACATTTGTGATTTTTGGGGCTTCCAGATATCATTTTCCTTTCACTTTCAAATAACACAGAGACTTACGAGTCACAGGGTGTCTCGTAGAAATATCTTCCCCGACAGATGTTATCTTCAGAATTTACCGCTGTACTGCTGTTTATTTCAGAAGGGTTTTAGAATCATCTCAGGAATCTCCAGCAAAGTGTATTTTCCCATCTGGCCAGGGTTCCTAGAATTCCTACAAAACTGAGGGGGAAAAAAAAGCAAGCAAGCCAGCAGTCCAGTATATTCAGGAGTCAAGGTGCAAAGCCTGAACCATAAGTCACAGTACTAACAATATTTAGGGCTGATTTAAAAATCATCTCCAGCCCTGTTTCTCAAAAAATGTTTCTTCTTGTTAAATTCATGTATGTCCAATAGCTTGAAAACTAAACAAAAATGTGATGGTCTCTAGAAATGTTATGTCTTCCACCTCCTAGATGAAACCACAAATCTATCAGTACTGACATGAGTCAAAAATTTGCCAGTTTTTACAGTCTGTAATTTCACTGTAAGGTTTTTTTTAATGTTTTTTTATTTATTTTTGAGAGAGCGAGAGAGAGACAGCTTGAGCAGGGGAGGGTCAGAGAGAGAGAGAGGAAGGCACAGAATCTGAAGACAGGCTCCAGGGTCTGAGCTGTCAGCACAGAGCCTGACGCGGGGCTCGAACCCACCAACCGCGAGATCATGACCCGAGCTGAAGCCGGACGCTCAACCGACTGAGCCACCGAGGTGCCCCAGGTTTTTTTTTTTTTTTTAATCTATTATAATATTCAATATGCCTTCTTAAAAATATATGCCCTGCTCACTCCAGCCTCAAGATCCAAAATGTTTGGGAAGGGAAGCACCTGAGTGGCTCAGTCAGTTAAGCATCAAACTCTTGATATTAGCTCAGGTCATGATCTCATGGTGACACGATTGAGCCCTGCCATCAGGCTCCACACTAAGCGTGGAGCCTGCTTAGGATTCTCTTACTCCTTCTATCCTTCTCTCACTGCCCCTCCCCAACTTGCATGCATACATGCACTCTCTCTCTCAAAAGAAATAAGCTAAAAAAAAACACCCCAAAACAAAATGTTTGGTAAGAAATGAAGAGCATTTTGACAGCTCTCTACTCATGTCTCCTCTGCTCATTGAGAAACTGACCTAAAGACTGAGCATACTGCCAGCAATCCTCTAATATAACAGCTATTAGGGGCAGCCCTTTCCTAATTGTAGAAACAAGTAGACCACCCTCTGGTAAAGTAGACTTCATATTAAAAATTGATGTGTACCTTTACTGATGAAAGAAATTGAAGATGACACAAAGAAATGTGTCATAAAATGTCCATACTGCCTAAAGCAATATACACATTTAATGCAGGCCCTTTTAAAATATCAACATCATTTTTCACAGACCTAGAACAGACAATCCTAAAATCTATATGGAATTACATAAGATTCTGAATAGTCAAAGCAACCTTGAAAAATAAAAATAAAAATGGAGGCATAGTAATTCCAGAATTCAAATTATATTACAATGCCATAATAATCTAAGCAGTATGGTTTTGGCACAAAAACAGACATATAGATCAATATAACAGAATGGAAAACCCATAAATGAACTCACAATTAAATGGTCAATTAATCTTTGACAAAACAGGAAAGAATATCCTATTGGAAAAAGAATGTCTCTTTAAGAAATAGTGCTGAGAAAACTGAACAGCACATGCAAAAGAATGAAATGGGATCACTTTCTTACACCATTCACAAAAATAAGTTAAAAATGGATTAAAGACCTACATGTGAGACTAGAAACCATAAAAATCCTAGAAGAGAACACAGGCAATAACTTCTTTGACATCCGCCATAGCAACTTTTTTCTAGATATGTCTTCTGAGGCAAGAGAAACAAAATACAAAATAAACTTGTAAGTACATCAAAGTAAAAAGTTTCTGCACTTAACAAAACTAAAAGGTAATCTACAGAATGGGAGAGGACATTTGCAAATGGCGTATCTAATAAAGGGTTAATATCCACACTATTTAAAGAACTTAAAATATCCAACATCCAAAAACAAATAATCCAATTAAAAAATGAGCAGAAGGCATGAATAGACATTTTTCCAAAGAAGACATGCAAATGGCCACCAGACACATGAAAAGATACTCAACATCACTCATTAGGGAATGCAAATCAAAAACTACAACAAGGGGGGTGCCTGGATGATGAAGTTGGTTGAGTGTCCGACTCTTGATTTCAGCTCAGGTCATGATCTCACAGTTGTGAGATTGAGTCCCATGTGAGGCTCCATGCTGGCTGCGGAGCCTGCTTAAGATTCTCTCTTCCTCTGCCTCTCCCCTCGCCCCCCAAATAAATAAATAAATAAAACTGCAATAAGATATAACCTTGCACCTGTCAGAATATCTAAAGTCAACAACACACACACACACACACACACACACACACACACACACACACAAAGCAAGAAATGTTGATGAGGATGAGGAAAAAAAGAAACCCTCTTGCACTGTTGGTGAGAATGCAAACTGGTGTAGCCACTGTGGAAAACAGTATGGAGTTTCCTTATAAAGTTAAAAATAGAACTACCCTATGATCCAGCAATCACACTACTAGGTATTTACCCAACGAATACACAATACTAATTCAAAGGGATACACGCACCCTGATGTTCATAGCAGCATTACCTACCATAGCCAAATCATGGTATGGTTTGGGAGAGAGAGGGAGAGAGGGGAGAGAGATAGAGAATATATATATATATATATATATAATATTATATAAATATATATATAATAAAATATATATATTATATATAAAATATAAAATATAATATATAAATATATATAACAAAATATATATGTATATTATATATATATATAATATTCACCACAAAAAAGAATGAAATCTTGCCATTTGTAACAGCATGAATGCTGCTAGAGAGTATTATGCTAACCAAAATAGGGAAAGATAAATTCCGTAAGCTTTCACTCATGTGTGGAATTTAAAAAACAAAACAAATGAGCAAAGGAGAGAAAAAGGGAGAGAGGCAAACCAAGAAACAGACTCTTAACTATAGAGAACAAACTGATGGTGACCAGAGGGGAGGTGGGTGGGGGAATGGGTTAAATAGGTGATGGGGATTAAGGAGTGCACTTGTGATGAATACTGGATGATATGTGAATGTGTCGAATCACTAAATTGTACACCTGAAGCTAATATTACGTGTTATATTAATTAACTGGAATTTAAATAAAAACTAAAAAATTAAAATATTTATATTTAATTAAAAAAATTGAGGGGCACCTGGGTGGCTTAGTTGGTTAAGGATCTGATTTCGGCTCAGGTCAGGATCTCGCGGTTTGTGAGTTCGAGCCCCACGTCAGGCTCTGTGCTGACAGCTCAGAGCCTGGAGCCTGCTTCAGATTCTGTGTCTCATTCTCTCTCTGCCCCTCCCCTCACTTGTGCTCTGTCTCTCCCTGTCTCTCAAAAATAAATACATGTAAAATTTTTTTAAAAAAATTGATGAGTACCTTTATAATATTTTGTCCTTCTGAGCGGCAAAAACCTCTGAAACTAGATCAATAATTTGGAAAGTAAAGCACTGACCCTTAAAAAGTTCTTATGTTCTAATACCGTGTCTTTGGCTAGGTAAATCTCTGTCAATAACTCATACAAATACAGTTGCATAGAAGATTAAACACATTAGATATTCTGTGGACTATATTACATGTGGATTAGCCTAACATTAACATTGCATTGGCTTCTCTGGCCCCACAATATATACCCATATTTACCTGAGCAGGGTAGTATGGAAGTCCTAGAATGTCAATAAAATATTATGTAGCAAAATCCGAATCTGCTCATTGTTCATTTGATGGCATTGTTTGGATTATCTCTAGATGCTTGGGGGATACCAACTAAATGGGGTGAACAAGACACAATAATGTGAAGTAATCCACTAATTGTAAATATATATGTGTATATTTAATAAATATATATATATTTCAGAATAACAACGTATGCATGCTGCTTCACACAAGCCCTAGGTTTTGCCAATGTTTCGTGTACTGGTATTTGAACATGTGAAATGTGAATTGCTATCATTTTCACTAAAGGAAGTACAGGGTGAGTGAACTCTCATAAAAAAGGTTGTGGTTAATACTTGTCTAGATGTTAGTTTTCCATGATACCACAGTTGTTTTGTTAGTTAAAACATTCTTGCTGCTAAGGAGGAAAATTATTATTTGGTAAGCAATACACTGTATGTTGTTTTCTAATGAATGAATTCTAATTCTGGTTAATCTTGCCTTAATAGAGATGCCTTCTCTAGCAGCATAAGGATGGCAGAGTTTCATTTCAATATTTTGGAGGAAAATTGATGCCTCTAGGGTTGGCCCATTTCTTACTGAAACAAACATTCCTGCAATCATCTTTTGACAGCTCAGTTTCCAACCGTCTATGAATCACATTACATCTCTCTCTCCTTCCTTCAGGGTTGTATACACTGGAGTTTGATTCTAGCTCTGTCACTTTCTTACTGGTGACCTTTGGGGAAATTGTGGTCTATTTCTAAACACTATTTTTTTTAAATATGGAAAATGGACCAAACAATATTTGGATGTAGTTTTGTTGTGAAGATTACCTGTAAAAATGTACATAGAACACTTAACTAAGCCCTGGAACTTAGTATACAATAAATTACATATACATATGAACATAAAGGCATAGAAACTTACATATAGACATGCATGTACATAGAGAAATATATGTAAACATAATGATACACGTATGGGATTTAAGCGTTTGACACAGTCTCTCCCTGCACAAGTGGACGTATTTCCCTGGGAATCTTTTGATAGCTTTTAGAGCCTGTCATCAGAGATGATGTGAACTGGTGGGGACAAGGAGAAGAATGAATTAACTTTTTCATGATCAGGAAAGAATGCCTATTGCCTATAGGCATGACAATGAATTATACCACAGTGACTTTTTTTTTTTAAATCTGGTTCCAGCAAACTTGTTTTGTAGATTCTTAGATGTCCTGTGAGCAAACAGGCTGTATATGAAAAGTGATCATGTGGTCCAACTTCATTTATGGAGGGGGAAACTGAAACTAAGAGAACTAGAAAATTTACATTTGAAGTTTCACACATTGAAATTGAATACAGAATCACTTGCCTTTTATGGTAGCAATGCTGAGGAACTCATTTCTTGTTAGGACTTGCATAATCATAACCCAAAAACATTTTGAAGACAATGCAAACCACCCAGTCTGGAGACAAATGGAACAAGTTTCTAAAGATGAAATTTCTTCCATCCTACTTAATATTTAATTGGAAGCATAGAAGCAAAGCAGAAGCAGTAAAAGATTTAACCACTTCGTTTCAAAGGGCATATGTGGTGGTAGATTAATTAATATGAACTTTGTGAAGGTAGGAATGGTGCCTAAATGTTTTGAATCCTGACCAATAGGAAGCAGCTCAGAAATTTGTATTGTGAAGCACCTAGAATACTGTACGTTCCCAATTAATGTATGAAGCACTTAGCATATACTGAATAAATGTTTGTGAAATGAAATCTGGAGGTCGTAGTCATGCCAGGTCACTTAACACAATGGTAATGATTTTTGCAACAATTGGGCTATAAATTCTCCAAATGCGGAAGCAAAAAAGGAAACAATGAACAGGATAAGGAAATATTTTTCTCATCTCTGTCTTATTAGATAAAGTACAATTTACCTACAAATGCAGAAGATAGAAGTAACACAAAGCAATCACATTTGAGACATCGTTAAAGAAAAGTCCATTTGTAATGGGTGTTCAAGTTTTACTCTTGGCAAAACAAACTTCTTGTTTGAAAGATAAAAGTCTTATTTTTCAAATGACTTCAAACGCAGTGAATCTCTATGAGACAATTAGTTACCGAAACAATTTAATAGATTAATACAAGTGAATATGAAATACATGAACCTGACTCTTCTGGATTCCCATTTGATTCAAAATGAATGGAAAAAAATACTTTCATAAGTATTTTTTTATTTTTTAATGGATTCAAACAGTTCTGTAAGTAGCTATGTGAAGGATCAAAAATGTGTCTAAACTTGCATATTCTTGGTTAAACATTCATTCATTGCTTCTACACACGTCATCAAAAACCCACAGTCCCCCAAAGTAGCAAACAATTATTATTTAGAAACTGGAAAACATTTCCTTTGAAAGGCTTTGAAGGTTTGAAATCCATATTAAGAATATGTTCTCTTAATTCTTGGTGTCTTCTTGTCCCTATACTTTGTGTGGACATTATTGACTATTGTATGCCAAGATGCAAGAGTGATAAGTTAGCTCAATTAGGCACCATCACGCAAACAAGGCACTGAGGTAGTTTACCTTCCATCAGCTATTTGGATAACTCTTTGATATATTGGCTGCATTTGCAATTACATATACCTTGTTTTTCCTCCTTGTTTTGGTTGTAGTCTAAGGCCTTTCCATTAAGTAATTGTATTTTGTTTGTTTTTTTGCATTATACGGATGTCTGCTAAATCTGTGTTGGCTTTCTGTGACACGAAATTTCTCAGGTGGAATAGGTCACATAAACCCTAATGAATATTTGCAAACGATTGAGTGCCCTTAGAAACTTTAGCAGAACTAGAGGTTGCTGTTGCTATGGGTCATTCTAAGAATCACAGGTGCTTTTTATGTTTTCTAAGTGTGCTGTAAAATCTCAAGTGCTGGAAGAGTTGAGGCATGAGAAAAAGAGTTTCTTTTAGAAACAGGAAAAACAGATTGATGTTCCCCAGCTCCTAATATAAGAATATAAGCTGGCCCTACTCTATGATCACAAAACCCAGGAAATGATCAAGTCAATTCCTTCAAGGGAACTCCTGTCAGGAATATTGTCTTAAAGAAGTAAACAATCTTTTATAATATAAAGAATAAAGGTAAACTGTCACATATTCCTGAGAAGTTGGCCTGTACTTTTGTCAGACTCTATCATTTTGAATAACTTAAGACTTTTGGAATTATTATACAGCACATATATAAACTCCTTGTAGCTGGGGTGCCTGGGTAGCTCAGTCGATTAAGCATCCGACTTTGGCTCAGGTCATGATCTCACAGTTCATGGGTTTGAGCCCCACATCGGGCTCTGTGCTGACAGCTAGCTCAGAGTCTGGAGACTGTCTTAGGATTCTGTGTCTCCCTCTCTCTGACCCTCCCCTGCTCATGCTCTCTCGCTTTCTCTCTCTCAAAAATAAATAAAACATTAAAAAAATTAAAAACATAATAAAAAAATAAACTCCTTGTAGCTAATATATGCTAGATATTCTATAAGCTTATATAAGCTAAATTTGCAGGTGAAATTTAGTAGATAGCAAGTGTGGTAAGTAGAAGGTGAGAAATCTAACAGAGGAATAATAAGCCTGGAGCAAAGAACAAAACTTTTTTATCCAAAAATATTGGATCACAGTCCACAGTAAGTATTATTTTATCGCATGACCCAGTGTCACACATACACACACACACACACACACACACTTATAAGTATAGCTGAAACAGAAGTAATACTTAAACTTCATATGTGAAATATATTTTCTATTTCCATATATTATCCATTTTCTATGTAATAGATTCTTTTCAGGGTTTTCTATTTTGTTATATATCACCTTTGAAAATACCGTATCCATTACATGGATTTCACTAAAAGATAGTGGTCATGAATTGCAGTTTGAAAAACCATAAAATTAAAGGTCATATCAATGTCAGAACCTGGTAGTTAGGGCAGGGCTGGGATGTGTATGTGTGTAGGGGAAGAGCCACAGGAATGGAGCTACCGAGACAAGTATTTACTCTAACATACTGACCCTTTGCTTGCATGACTTGTGAGTAAGTGCCCCCTAAAATTTTGCACTATTGTACTTCATTGCATGTCCTAGTCCCAGCCTGAGGACAAAAGGAGCTTTCTTAAGGGGATGCAAACATTCTCATCAAGAAAGGAATCAGAACTAGAAACGAAAATGAGCCTGGGGGAAAAAAATCAAAGAAAGGAAAATGGAGCAAAGATTTTAGGGCAAACAGTAGATAAGATGATCCAACAGGCTACAACTTGGAGTAGAATATCCCAGGGGGTAGATTTGCACTGGGTCCAAGCAAAGAGGGGAGTTACAAAAGCGTGAAGTTTAACCTGGAGAGTCTGGATCTTTCTAGTGTCTGTGACCTTGATTGGGATCAAGTACTTCTGGTTTGGGTAAGAATTAACCATATAGCTCAAAACTCTAATGACAGTGATTTAACATATAGGAGGCTTATTTTCATCACATAGTATCCACTCTAGGGGTGGATAGCACCAAGCAGAGGTGGGGCTGCTTTAAAGACCCCACCAAAGACCCATCCTTCCTATTTCATCATCCTTAGCCCAGACCTTCCTCTTTATGAATACCAGTGGTCCATCTCTACTCACAACCTCCACCTCCAGGCTCACAAACACATTCCAGTTAGTAGGAAGAGTATTCGTAGGAGGAGGAAAAAAAGGGAGGGGTATGCAGAGAAGGGAAAAGGGAGAAAGGGAAGCATTGCTTTCCTACAAATCCTCAACTCAACTCATTTTGGGTCTTATTGACCAGAACTGTGCCATACAGCTACTACTCCTAAATCAAGAGTGATGGATGCTGCTTTTTCCCTGGGTACATTGCTGCCCCCCTGCCAAATAATGGGATTCTGTTAGCAAACAAGAAGGGAAAGAATGGATAGGTATTGTCTGCCACGTACAGCAGGGGCTAATCCAGAATGACCAACACATGAGGATAGGTCATTGAGAACAACTGCTAATGGAACAAGTACATGTTTTCATTTCTCTTTTACAGCTGAGGATACTGAGGCTCGGAGGGTGAGCAAAGAGCAGGACTAAGATCGAAACTCCAGTCTGCTTGACTCTAAAGTCAGATTTTCCCCATGACTTCATGATGCTCTCCAAGCGTAAGTCAGCCTATGTCACTTTTCCTCTTCTCCAAGTTTTTATTTACAGCTCCATCTGGCCAAATGTTTTCTTTCTTTTACAGAATAAGGGTTGGAAACATCAGTGAGTTGATGGCTTTCAGATAAATGGGCATGAGGTTGAAGAAAGTGAAACTCTTCAGGTCCCAGAATTTAAATTCTAGAGAAAAGGCAAGAAGGAATATCATAGTTTTGACTTCTCACTGAAGGTTAAAAAAAATCAGAGGATCTAGCTCAGAAAATTTGGGGATGTCCAATGCCACCCCTGGGCATTTCTCAACACATGGGCCACAGGCCATGTAGATAAGAATCACCTCTTCTCTTCTAAAAATTTCAGATTCTAGATAAAGTTCCTGCGATAGGAGATCAGAACCTCTGGGGATGGGGCCTGGGAATGTGAATTTAATAACTTCCCAGGTTAATGATGATGCCTAATATAGTTTGGGATCCATTTCTATTAAGTACAAGTAATAACATTTATTGAGCATCTACTTCACCAAACTCTGGATCAGATGCAGATATATATTGTTTAATCCGAACACTTTGACAAGATCCATCCTCTTATTCTCATTTTACTACTGAAGATTTCAGGTTCAGGAAGATTAAGTATCTTTTCAAACTTAATTGGCCCTTAACTAGTACATCTGAGATTCTTTCCTGGTGTTTATTCCAGTCATCTTCCTCCTGGGCACCAGACTCAGTAAGGATAGTAGGATCATTCCATGTATGTTACCTCATCCTACTAGATGGCCCACTTAAGAATTTTTCTGGATCCATAAGCAAATTGAGTGTTTGGTTGAGGAAGAAGACACATAGACAAATACGATGGGGGTGTGAATAAAGAGAGTCACAGATGAAACAGTCCTCTCAAACTTCTATATTCTCACTTTGGGGTTCCACTAGGGTTTTTCAACCTTGGCACGAGATATCTGGGGCCTGACAATTTGTTGTAGAGACTCTCTGGTGTCTCATAGGTTATTTAGCAGCATCCATGGGCTCTACCCAATAGATGCCAATCAATAGGGGGGCCCTCCCCCAGTTCCTCACCAATTATGACAACTAAAAATGTTTTCAGACATTGCCAGATGATCCTGGGGGCAAAACTGGCCCTGATAGAAAACCACTGGATTGAAATATAAATCTTGGTAGAAACTTGTCCTGGGAGCTTTGCTGATAGAGAATTCTACTTACACTTGGAAATAGGAAACGAGACCATGTGAGAGCAAGAGCAGACCCTCCAGTATGTGCTCAGGCCTGCTTGACTCCAGCCTTCAGAGTGTATGTTGAAGAAGGCTCCTTTTTTAAATTGGGGGGCTAATATGAGGGAAGGGAGAAGAGCAGAAAAACAGCAGATATGCCAGAATCGACCCTTGAATCAGGGCCAACACAGAGCAATGAAAGAGTAGCAGAGGCATCAGAAGAGAGCTCTCCTTTGGCTTTGAGACTGTCTTCTCTTCTCTGGGCATCCCCACTTTTTAAAAACATAGTTATTTCATCTGAGTTGGTAAAACAGTAAATAATTAAGCTAACTTATTTGTGAATGTGGTTCAAAGAAGCCTCCAGAAACTGTGGTCCCATAATTCTAAAGCGGGAAAGCTAGGCACAAAGGCGAAGCCTCATCAGTGTAATGTGCTGGATGAGGGGCTGGGGAAGGACTGACATGAATTATTTATCCTTGACATCTGGAAGGTCCATTTGGCTTTTACAATTTGATTATATTTTGGATTAGTGCACACTTTGTTGTCAACTGTTTCTAAGGCCATGATGAACTATTTAAGCACTCTGCAATTTACTTATATCCTCAGCTAACAAGTACATCGATGTAGGCTGTGGACACTGGCTACAAACGGACCCATATTTCTTGCATATTCTCTCTGCCCAAACCAAGTTACTCTTTTTTTTTTTGTCTTTTTCCATTTATTTCTTTTCTTTTAGTTATTTTTAAACTCCTTTGACCATCCACCTCCTGCCCTCTTTGTTCTTGGTTGTTGTTGTTTTTCCTGTTTAAGTTCACTGTTTTTTACTTACGATTCTGTACTGTCCTAGGGGTTCCTAACAATTGATCGGTGAAGCTCTGGGAAGGCCATGGAAGGTCTTCCCTGGGGTCCTTGAAACCCCTAAAATCATGTGCCACATTTGTGAGGATGTACCTGCTTTTGTCTGCACAGTGGGTCCTTAAACTACCACAGATTCCCAAAAGGTCTTGACCTAAAAATGGTAAGGGTCACTGAGAAGTCTGTGCTCCAAGATTTTAGCACAGAAGGGGAAGGGCACATTACGGGAGGGCCTGCCATTGGGTAGTCTCTGTGCCCTGTTTCCTCATTTAACCCACATAGCCTCTAGATAATATGGTGGTGTCATTTTCATAAATAGTTGAAGATGTAAAGACTTGGAGAGATTGAGTAATTGCTGAAGTGATCCAGCTTTCAAAGTGGAAAGCCTCATTCCAGGGCTTGAGTAAGACTGGGCAAGATAATCAGACTGAAGTAGAGAAGAGGGAAGAAATGGAGAGCAGACACATATTCCTATGCCATCCCAAAGGACATGATAAGCAGAATACAAGTGGGCTGTGGTCAGTTGCCTAGGGAAGAAAAAAATGATTAGAACAAAAATACTCTCCCTTACATTAATATTTTTAATAGTCTGCACTATAAATATCCTTATACTACTGAATGCTGTGCTAACAAAAAGTGCCGTGTCTAACACAAAAGGCTGATTTCAATAGATACTAAAAGAAGGGATTCAAAACTCAGTTTTACTCATTTGTAGAAACCTCAGGTTTTTTTGAAACTCACTGTGTAGCATTTTTAAATTTATTACAAAACGTATTGAGCAAACCCTTAAAAATAATTAATACCAAGTAACTGTCCAGTACAAGGTAAAGGCAGGTTTTTAAGTAGTGAGCCTTAAAATTGTAATTTCAGTGAATGATCTCACAGTCCACAAGTGGGGCAGATGGACACCGATTCCATCAATGGAGAGGAAGAAAGAGGAGAGAGAGAAGAGAACGTAGACATCTCTGCTCTCCTGCCGTATCTATCTCTCCTTTTTAGTCCAGAGCACTTTGGCCTGCCACCAGGAGTGAGCAATTCATGAAGTTGTAAAGGGTTGGTTGGGATGGGCCCCTCCGGCCTCACCAATAGAGGGCAGTAACCTAGTTAAATGCTGAAGGCTCTTATGATCTTACCTGCGACCTTAGTAACCTTACCTAAGCTACACAACCTCTTCCAGGCCCCTTTTCTGAGTGAGAAACTGCATTAATAATAGCTCCTACTTTTGAAATTGTGATAGTTAAGCTATAATTCATTAAAGGCACATAATACAGTGCTCAGTTAAATTAAGCTATGATTCTTAGTAGCTCCACTGGTGATGCTGTGGCTGGGATCTGGAAGTTTTCCTTTTCCTGACACCAACATGTGTCAATGTTGACTTTGTTATAACTCACTGCTGATGACATTTCTGTTAAAGGTAGAGCCAGAGCAAAAAAAAAAAAAAAAACAAAACAAAACAGATTGGGGAAATGCATTTACTATATGTATATACGTATATATAATAAACATATTATATATAACATGTATTATAAATAGTATAATTATATAATTAATTCTATGTGATACATACTATTATAATAAATATATTATAAATATTAAATATATAATATAAAATTAAACATATGAAACTATAGACACTAGACTCCTCATAACACTTTTAAGTTTCACCCATTGTGAGTGAAAGATAATCTAGTAGAGTTGAACCATTGAAAGATAATTTAGTATAGTTTGTCATTGTTTCTTAATGATACAAATATCTGAATGTGCTAAAAACATGTAAAATAGAGGTAATTCCATTAAGAAGAGCTGCTGTTTCTGGAACTGGAGATTAGGGTAGGAGTTTCGTAAAACAGAAACATTGGGAATTTTTGTGCCACGTGCCAGCGCAGTGAGATGGAAGCTACTCTCCTAGGAACCAGTAAACGGACCTCTCTTTTGAAAAGGAAGTGGTCTGACTAAACTATTCCCTCTTCATCTGTAAAAGGAGTAAATTACAAAAAAAAAATCTGTAAGCATTCCCCATTCCAGAATTCTGTGATTTTGATATTCTAATTTGGATAATTACATGAATGATGAGGATATAATTGTCTAAGAGAAGTACTGAATACATTAAAATTGGCCTGTTAGTAGAAATCTAAAGGTCTCCTATTCCATGACCCCATCAATACTATTGATACATAACTGGCACAGTTGTCTCCTGTCACTCTTTAGTTTTTCCTCACATCAGTCTTGCTGGGACCAATAATCTTTAAATACTAACATCAATTTTTGTGAGACCCAGAAGAGCTGATACAAAGACCATACTTCCACAATAAACTATCAGGAGAAACTTCCAACTTACCTATTTGTCACTTGAGTTCTGAAGGTAAACACTATAAGGTGCCAAAGCATTCAATTTAGAGAAATAATCAGATAACAACAGCTTGATTATGATAAAGATAATGACTTTTCATTGCCTGTAATCATTCATCTGAAAGAATTTAAAAGAATTATTTCATAAGAGAATAAAAAATCTATCCAGAAATTTAGTTAAACCCATAAGGTGTTATACCTAACAACTTTAAAGATTCACTATAATTCACACACCACAAAGTCACCCTTTTAAATGTGCAATTCGGTGGTGTACGTTAGATTTTTAAATGAGGTAATTTGAATTGGATCCGGTACACAATAGCCACTTCATAAATATTTGTTCCCTTTGCCTGTTCCTACGTCTTTACATTTTGAACTTGAAACAAATAAAATGAAAGCACAAAAGACATTTGGCGGTCGTTCTATTCTGCCTTGTGCCCCTGCCTTGTCATGCTGGTGCTCACGAGAGCTGATTGTATCCAACTCTTCTCAGCTCTGTGTTTACTGAAATCACCTTGGTGGGTTGAAATGGCCATAGAAACATTTACACCATGGAAACTGGCCAGTTCTACACATCACGGCTGTTCTGTTGTTGTTTGATAATCATCAAACATTTCCCAGCACACACTGCTGATGTCTATCAAGGTCTTCAACACTAAATGTTCCCAGTATTTAGTGACACATTAAGTGCCTCATCTCTTAGTTGTGGGCTAGAAATGTAACTAAGTTTTCATCAATTAGACAAAGAGAATCTCAACTGGATAAATACTACATTCTTAATTAGCAATTTAGTTTCTGTGGGACTCTGGGGTGGGTAAAAAAAAACAAACCATACACATGCAACGTAAAATTTACCAACTTAACCATTTATATGTGTACAGTTCAGTAGTGTTACCTGTGACTTGCTTTTTCCCCCCCTATACCATGGTGTGGTAGAGGATGGATATGATTATAAAATGTCTAAATGGTTCATTATTTCATCTGTAAGGAGGTGGTTAAATTCTATTTTGATGAGGCTCATGTTTCACAATTAGTTTTTGGCTGATCTCTATCTGGCTGATATTTCAGAATCCCTTACAACTATTTCCTTATCAAGCTAACTATTGGTCGCTGGGGCTCCTGGACCTCCTCCCTGGAGCTTTACTGCTATGTGATTCATCTTTAATGGTCCCTGCAGTCACTCCGACTCTCAACTCCAAATCCCAGATTTCCAGAATATGACTGGGATTCACCAAGCTTGGGTCCACAAAACAGTTGCATGTGTCCAATCCTGACTCCATGGCAATCATTTTGAATGACATTCTGGTGGAGGCAGAGTGCAGGAATTATTCCTTCATGGAGAGAGATTCTGGGCAGTTAAAGAATCCAGTTTAGTGCATAGATTATGATAAATGATGGCTTTCAATAAAATATTTAATCAAGTTGGTATTTTAGCTAAGGGTATCTAGAATATTAAAGTACAGTATAGATAAAATTAACATAATATTTCTATAATCTTTAGAAGCATAAAAGAAGGGAATTAACATAAATCATTTGAGACTACATCTGGCTAAAATTTTAGTTATATAATTATAAAACTAATTCCTTGGGTTTAAATAGGCACTGTTCTTTTTGACAGTTGCTAGTGTGATTTAAGCATTAACACATGTACTCTCATATTGTTCAAATGAGAAGAGGGTTTCATATTTTTTTTAAGTCTTCCACACCCAAGTGCTTTTTTTTGTTTGCTTGTTTTGTTTTGGTTTTAATTTTTTTAGTAATCTCTACACCCAACACAGGACTTGAAATCATGACCCCAAGATTAAGAGTCACATGCTCTAACTGAGCCATTCAGATGCCCCTTTCAGATATTTTTTAACCCCACTGAAAGGGGACAAATTATAATAGAAACAGTTGAAGTGAATAGTTTCCCGGCACACAACAATGTACAATGAAGTCTGTAGTCTTCTAAAGACCTATGCCAGCACTTCCCCAAAAGGAAATTATGGCATAGGAGACAAAGAATATAAATTGGCACCAATATTTGGACTATGAATTATTCATACCATTTTTTTGCCACTCACTAGCTATGTGATGTTGGGCATGTCATTTAGAAATCTTCTGAGCCTTAATTTCCTGTCCATAAAACAGAGAGAATAATATCTGTTTGATAGAGTTGTATTGAAAGTTAAGTTAAATAGCATAAATGAATGTCCTTGTAAACTATAATACTTGCAAAAACATAAAGCATTAATGTTTTTACTCAGATTTTATTTAAAGTATATCTTTTTTTATGTATAACGAAGCAGTTATACATACCTAATGTCTACTTAATTAGTTCATCAGCTATTTTGGGGACTTACCATCTGGCAGATAACTGTACCAGACATGGGGATCCCAAGATCCATCTAAAATGATCCTACCCTCAAGTAGCCAAACCCAAAGCTATTTGTTATTTAATCTGAGAAGTTACCACAATGTTCAGATTATAAAATCATGCCTAAAAAGCACTAACCCCAAATCCAGAAACACCAGGTAGGTATTTGTATATGCTCTTCAAACTCATATGCCAGTCCTTACGGTAAACATACAGGAAACAGCTACTTTGGGGGCTGGCCTTTCCTAGAAGGGTATTCCTGGAGGGTGGTTCTTTGCAGCATTGAATTTAGGTAAGCATAACTTCACTCCTGACTAGATATTTTCTGTGTAATACATAAGAATGTTAACACATCAGAAATCATGTTCTTTTGCAATAGGGATTTATGTGTAGGACGCATGTAATATAATGCGTTAAAGTGGACCCTGTGGTGCACTGAGATATACCACCAGAACTCCTTATAGGATTGAAAGACTTCTATCTCCAACTGCTTAGAATGCCACAAAGTGTCATGCACTGGGTGGCTTAAAACAATGGAAATTTGTTCTCTCATAGTTCTAGAGGCTGGAAGTCCAAAATCAAGGTGTTGGGAGGGCCATGGTCCCTCCAAAGCCTCTAGAGAAGGATCCTTATTGCCTCTTGCAGTTCGGGGAGCCTAAGGCAATCTTTGGTTTATGGCAGTATAATTACAATCTCTGTTTCCATCTTCACATGGTAATCTCCCCTCTGTATCTCTGTTTCTATATTTGTGTCCAATTTTCCTCCTCTTGTAAGTCCTCAGTTGTATTGTGTAAGAGCCCACCCAAATTCAGTATCCTCTCATCTGAACTTAATTACCTTTGCAAAGACTCTATTTCCAAAAAAAGATTTCATTCACAAGTACCAAGGGTTAGGACTTGAATATATCTTTGGGGGGATACAGCAATCTATAACACCTGATTGTTTATACTATTCTTATTAAGAAGATGTTACATTTTTAATAGCCACTGGCACATGGTTCAGAAAAATTCAGTTTTGTGTAATCATATTCTCTTTATTGAATACATGGTTAAAGAAGGCAGCCCTGGGCTTATTCCTGGCTTATAAAACAGCTCAGAAAATAATAACCTTAATTAAACTCACTAAACTATAGAGTACAAGCAGAATAGTTTGCTCTTCTAAGGACCAAGAACATATCTTGAGCCCTCTGCAGTATTGCATCTCATTCAAAAGTATGAGTCTGCTGATTTCTTCAGAATATTTGGAGGCAACAAAAGCAAAAATAAACAGTGGATCCGCAACAAACTAAAAAGATTCTTCACAGTAAAGGAAACCATCAACTCTATGAAAAGGCAACCTATGAAATGGGAAAAAATATTGGCAAACATATATGATAAGGGGCAAACATCCAAAATCTACAAGGAGCTAATATAACTCAATAGCAAAGCAAACAAAAAACCACCCCCACACAATTAAAAAATGTGCAAAGGACCTAAACAGACATTTTTGCAAAGAATATATTCAGTTAGCAGATAGGTAAAAGAAAAGGTGCTGAACACAACTAATCATCAGAGAAATTCAAATGAAATCACAATGTGCTATCACGTCCCATGTGTTAGGATGGCCATCATCAAAAGACAAGAGATAACAAACACTACGGGAAGATATGAAGAAAAGGGAATCCTTGTGCACTGTTTTGGGGAATGTAAGCGACTATGGAAAACAGGATGGAGATTCCTCAGGAAATTAAAAATAGAACTACCACATGATATAAAAATTCCACTTTGGTGTATAGATCCATAGGAAATGGAAACATTATCTTGAAGATGTATCTGTATTCCTATGTTCATAGAAACATTATGCCTAATACTCAACATATGGAAACAACCTAAGTGTTAAATGTGGTTATCTATACAACGGAATATCATTCAGCCTTAAAAAAAGAAGGAAATCGTGTCATTTGCAATAACGTGAATGATACTGGAGGGCAGTATGCTAAGTGAAATAAGTCAGACAGAGAAAACAGATACACCTGGTGCCACTTACTTGTGGAATCCTAAAAAAGAAAAAAGAAGAGAAGTTGAACTCATAGAAAAAGAGAGTAGAAAAGTGGTTGCCTCTCTCTCGCTCTCAAAAATAAACATTAAAAAAAATTAAAAAGAGGGGGTACCTGGGTGGCTCAGTGGGTTAGATATCCCACTTTGGCTCAGGTTATGATCTTATGATTGATGAGTTCAACCCCCACATTGGGCTCTGTGGTGACAGCTCAGAGCCTGGAGTCTGCTTCGGATTCTGTGTCTCCCTCTCTCTCCACCCATCCCCTGCTTGTGATTCATCTCTCTCTCTCTCTCTCTCTCTCTCTTTCAAAAATAAATAAACATTAAAAAACAAAAAACAAAAAACAAAAAGAAAAGAAAAGTGGTTGCCAGGACTGAGAGGTGGGGGAAATAGAAAGAGGTTAGTAAAAGGACATAAACGTTTATTTAGTTGTAAGATGAATAAGGTCTGAAGATCTAATGTATAACATGGTGTCTGTAGTTAATAACACTATATTGTAGAATTGAAATTTGCTAAGAAAGTAGAACTTAAGTGTTCTCACCAAAAATAAAACAAAAACAACATTTGAGAGGGAAATAAGTGTCCTTATTGTTACTAAATGTTACGGGGCACATTCTGGAGCTATTTCATAGTGTGGTCTTTTGAACTATGGCATATAAAAACAAATGTCAACACCAGTAGGCTACTGCCCAAAGTGCCATTTGGTATGGTGGAAGAGGAATTAAAAAGCTACCACAGAACCAGCCACAGCAGAAGCTTTCCCCCTTAGGGTTACAGGAGCCTCTTGCATCTCTGCTTTCATCTTCGACAATGTGCTATTGTGTCGCTGGGCGCTCTGTCTGGTGAGAGCAAAGGCTGTGACATCTAGCTTCCAGTGCTCCGATGTGATCTTTCTTCTCCTCTTTTCTCTTTGCTCTTTCCTCACAAAAACCAGCAATGAAGACGTCCATTGAGGGGGGAAATGACATAAATCATCACAAGTGGAAATAAGTCAGCTAATGGACAAGAGAAGCTGATCTGGAAACTAAGTGCTAACATTGTATGTAAAGTGAAATCTCTCGTGAAAAGTAAAACTTTTTGTTTTGTTTTATGTTGTTTTGTTACGCGTTTTGTTTGAGTTTTTTAGGGCCTATGATAATGCTCTCTGCATTTGATAAAAATAAAAACTACAAAAACTAAATGAGGTATGAAAGAACTTCTAAATCTGGAGTCTCCTAACGTAGGTGTAATGAAATGTACTGAACCTTGAAATAGGGAGCCAAATAGAAATTATTGTCATTATAAGATTATTTTGTCATGGCATTTAGCGGTATTAATAGTGACAGAAAAAGCAAGAACTTGACCTTTAATTGTGTCAGATTGTTGTAAAACTTAAAACATCTTCCTGTATGTCAAAAGAATATTTGTATTCTAGAGTAGGGGATGACTATATGAATCGACAACTTTGAACACTAACTTCGCATGAAATCTTTTTAATCAAGAAAAGATCCATTTTTAACAGAAATTACTGGCTCATGGTACGTGAATACATAATTTGAGCCCCATTTTAATGTAAGTGTAAATGAATGAAAAACATATGGATTACATCTTTCTTCAAATATCCATCCCCCCAAAAAACTAAGGAGAATATGTGCTTGACAAAATGATTGAGTGTATTTCAAGTTACTAATACACATACCCACACATTTTAGTTGGCTTAGCCATTCCAAATGGATTTCATGCTTCTATTTGGGGAGTTTGTTTTCTGTCTTTTATGTACCATAAGACTTGTCTTTATTTTAGAAGCCCTACAAACATCATTTCGTGATATTTAAATGAATTCAAGTGTCTCCTTGCATTCCATTTTTTCAATGCTTTGCTAAACCTAAAAGGAATGGAAATAGCCTATTCAAAATACAAGGAGTTTTAGAGTGTTTTAACCAACATAACACTGTTAGTTGGTAACACTATTAGTGAGTCTATCACTTTTTCATCTCCTTCAAAGTCCTGTTGTCTTAGGTAAAATATAATTATGGGTTTTTTTTTTTTTTTTCCTGATAATACAACTCCAGCTTCAGGTACTTTTCTCAAATAACATCTGTGCTGAAAACATTTTATTTTTCTTCAGGTCTTTCTTTGGTCTTCCAGTTTGAAAAGTATTCTTTATTTTATTACTCAAACACTTCCTAAAATATTACTTCCTCCATTAGAGCTTTTTAAAGCTACTTAGGAAAGCATATTTATTGTTACATGTTTATTTTCTCAGGGAGATTACCTAAATAATGCTGACCAGGAGATTCCCGATTAATTTAAGACTCCATTTCTGGGAGAGCTGAAAATGAAATTAACTTAAGCCTCAGTTTGGTGAAATGGGGCTTAGTAAAGGTGACTCCATTTTAAGACTGTTGTCTTATTTTTAACAATTTTTTAGTTACTATTAAAATAAGAAATTAGGTTAATTATTTCAACGTGATTAACATATTTCAGTTCTCTCTATCATTGCCTACATAATATTTATACTATATTGGATAAGCTAATAAATGCTTATTATAGTAAAATTTAGTAAGAGCTTTTCGAATATAACTTCTAACAAAAATAGTCATTTAGTGATCAGGTAAATATTTTTCTTTTCATTCATTATCATGTAACTTGTAAATTCAAAACCATAAGGAGTCCAAGTTTTGACTGAAAGTCAGATATGTTTTCACCTTGGACAGCAACTAGGAATTTGCTCCAGGGCAATCAGAAAATGGAGTTAGTTGCTCAGAGAGCACTGACTGGAAGGAGTGAGAGAGGGAGTCAGGTCACAGGTGAGAGAGTATGCTGGGGCTACAGCAGAGTCATAGGAGGAGAGGAGCCCTGCCTACTGCACTATGTATGAAATGCTCCTAGTGACTAGTATGACATCTTTAGAGCAATGCCCAATATCTCAATGTCTGGGCCATATTCCCTTGATTAGGAGGAAATCCAGGCTTTCTTCTGGACTTCTCTCCTCAGGGGTCTGGCATGTGTGCATGGAAGGGATGGAGGGGGCAGGGGTTTGCTCTAGGTCTTTAGCACTGATCTTTGCTGCCCAAAGCATGCCTCTTCCTGTGGTCCTCGTTGCTCTCAGCACTAGACCTAGCCTCCTGTCTCTTTGGGTCAGTCTCACCTTTCCCCACACCTTCCCTGGTCTGCTGCTGCTAATCCCTTACATCCATAGACTCTCCAGGGCTTCTCTCCATCTATGGAGAATGAAGAGAAACTCTCTACCTGTCACATGGCCAGCTTTCTCCAAGAGAGAATTTTACAGTAGGACTGGGGATCCTCAACTGCATAGTCTTCTCCTTGCCAAGGTAAACAAGAACTCTGGTCAGGGAAGGGAGAAAAAATTATTACAGGGTGGTGGGGGTGGTGGTGTTGGTGGTGGTGGTGGTGGTGGTGGTAGGTGATTTCCATGTACCTAAAACTACTGCTTTATCTGATTTACAAGTCTACTCGGAAAGACTTTATCTTTTCATCTTTATGGTCAGATGTTTTTTTGTTTTGTTCCGATTTTCATTTTTTTTCTTTTCCTGAGGTTCTTTGTCATTTCTCTCCTGTGTACCCTGTCAGCTAGACAGCCCCAAAGATAACACACTTGTTGTCAATGGCCATATAACCACAAAGGGAGCTTAATTAGTGTAACTCAAGAATTGGGGCATCTGTAAATTATCTCCCCTGAAGTATTACGTTTACAATAAGGCAATTATTTTAATACATGGTTACAATACTAATGGATCATTAATTAAAATTGATAATTGATTACATTAATGGTTTAGTGATACATGTTAACTAAACTTGTGGTAATCATTTCTCATTGTATACATAAATCATTATGTTGTACACTTTAATACAATGTTATATGTCAATTATATCTTAACGAAACTAGAAAAAATATCAGTCATTGCTACCTTCCTAGACATTTATTCTTTAAACTATTCAAAATGAGGGACACCTGAATGGCTCAGTTGGGTAAGCATCTGACTCAATTTCTGATCAAGTCATGTTCTCACAGTTTGTGAGTTCAAGCCCTGCATCGGGCTCTGTGTTGACAGTATGGAGTTTGCATCGTATTCTCTCTCTCCCTGTTTCTTTGCCCTCCTCCCTCCACTAGCACTGTCTCTCTCTCTCTCTCAAAGTAAATAAATAATCCTAAAAAAATAAAATATTCAAGATGCAGTTAACATCTGTGAACATATTAGATAAGTTTCTATGACCTACTCCCAAATATTTTGCCATTGGAGAGAGACAAAATATACATTTAGATTAAAAAAAAAAACTGTAGTAGTTATTTCAAAGATGTTCTTTGGTAATATTTTCCAAATAGTCGTGCCCTCAAAAGAGACATAAAAAGAGCTTTTGACTTTATTTCTCCTAACCATAGTTTTTTCTCTTATTGCTTATTATAGGTCTATAGAGGTAATCTGGTTAAAAGAGAGAAATCTCATTGTTTATTTGGTAATCATGGGCATGTTTGTGATATGTTTGTAAAGGTATTTGTTTAAAAGATTGTGTTGGAACTATTTAATCATTTTGAAGAGGATAGTTTTGAGCAAAGAATTGTGACTCTGTATGCTTTCTCCAAAGGTAGTGAATTACTGATACTGAATGTAAAATTTCCAATCTGTAGGGACACTATTATTATGATTCTTTTTTCCATACAAGTAAGTTACATCTGAAAGTAATAAATTATTTTAATCCTCATTTTAATAAGCCACTTGATGACAAAATCTCATCCATCTATTTTTTCATTTCCTTAAGACTACTTCTTAAGCACCCACTCTGTGTAAGGTACCAAGGATATAACGGTGGAGAACTTGTCCTTGACTGTAAGGAGACAACCTGGTTAAAAGACACATTTCCTCATGTAGATATGTGTTCTGTTGGAGTAAACACAAGGCATTATGAAATCACACAGAAAGGCCTAACACCATGTGGGTAGGAGATGGACAAGGGCAGGGAAGGCCTGCTGGAGGGGGTGCTCTCCAACAGATGACTGAAAGTTAATCAGGCTAACTAAGGCTGTGGGTAAGAGGTCAGGGTGTTTCTGCCAGAGAAAACAGTGTAGAGAGGGACATGGTAGAGTTTTCTGGGAGATCTGTGCTTTTCATTGTCTAGAGCTCACTGCGTTTGTTGGGGGGTTGGACAAAAGAGAGTTCAGAAGACGGGTGAGGGAATGGCAAGGGATAAGACTGAGTTGTAAATAGAGGCGTAATCCTGAAAAGTCTTAGATTACATTATTCCTTAGATTACATTGTTCAATATTTAGACTATAGATCAGTTGTTCTTAGGTAACAAATCAATTTTTTACACAACCAAAATCATTTGGATTGTCCATTAAAAGAAAACTGAAGTTCATCTCTCACTCATTCCCACTGTCTCGGAAAATGGATCCGTTTGGGAGAGTTAAATGATAGGATAGACAGACATTTAAGCACTTTTTTGCTTTGTTTTGTTTTTATCCTTTTGCCTATGGGTAATTTAGTTTTTATAAATTAACAGTCAAGGTGTATTCCTTTAAAATTAACATGTTAACAATTACTTGATGAGATATTATGAAAAAGGCCCATTAGTTTCTAGGAGACACAATGTTTGACACTTCATCCCACAAGTCTCTCACTTTATAATTGGAAAAATAATACACACACAGAGGGAAAAAATCCAAAATAATACAGAATAATTTGTGACAGATATCAAATAAATAGAACTGATATGAAAGGTGATTAGGGAAAACAGGAACACTTCAGTCATGATGCAGAAAAAATTGGTTATCTTTCATTCAGTGACTATTTATTGAGAACCTTTTCTAATCTTGGCATTCAGCTAGACAATGTCCCTGTTTTCATGGAGTTCACTTATTTTGAGGGACATAGACATAGTAAAAGTAAATATAGTTTCTGGTAATAACAGGTTTTATTAAAAAATATGAGATAGCACAAGGTAGACTGAGGGATTTAGGTGGTATTGAATCAGGGAGGTCTCTCTGAGGAGGAGACATTTAAGCTGAGACTGAATGTCAAGAAGGTGCCATCCATGATCTGTGGAGAGAGAATTCCTAGCCAGTCTAAGATAAGTTCAGGGTATTCAAAGTTCAGAACAGGAGTAGTGTGGCTGGAGAGAATGCAGTGAGCGAGGAGAGTGGGGCAGAACGTGAGGCTGGATGTATCTAGATCACGAAGGATGATGGAACTCAAGAGAGAAGTGTTTAATTTGTTATAAATGACATGGAAAGCCATTTTGGGATTTTATGCAGGGGAGTGAAAGAATATTTTTACCTATTAAAAAGATAATTTGCCTGGTGAAGGGAGATGGGGAAAATCAGCTGTGAGTTTGAGGTCAAAGAAATGACTATTGGTGTTAGCAATGTGAAAGTCATTGTGATCTCGACAAGAACCATTTCCCCAGAGAAGCAACAAATGAACTTCCACAGTATTTGGTCAAAGAGAAAATATAAGATGAGGAAGTGGAATCTGTGAAACACAGCTTTGTGAAAAGTCATTAAGTGCCTTAAAATAGGGTCTGTTAAAATAGTATCACTTTTCTTTTAAAAACTTGGCAGAATATAGCACACCTCCAAAACAACGTGTTTTAAAGCGGTATGTTTGTAAAGTTGGAACTTTAGAGATGATCTAGCCCAACCTTCCATTTTATAGAAGGCTGAAATGAGGTCTGGGGAATTTAACTAGTAGAAACAGAGCTCGATGCCTAACTAGCAGTTTCTTGGGGTGTTTGTTTGTTTTACTATCCCACACTGCCACTAATAAAAACTAGCATTTATTGAGTGCTTACTAGGTGCCAGGTACTATTCCAAGAACTTTACATATATTCATTAATTTAATCCTCATACAAAGCCTATGAAGAAAGTTTTATTAAAATCTCCATTTTATAGTGGAGAAAACTAAGGCACAGAATACCGAACTATCTTGTCCAAAGTCATACATCTATAACTTCTGTGGATCCAGAGTTCAAAACTGAGGTACTTAGATTCAGGAGGCCACATTCTTTCTTTTTTCTTTTATAGTTTATTGTCAAGTTGGTTTCCATATAACACCCAGTGCTCATCCCAACAAATGCCCTCCTTCATGCCCATCACCCCTTTCCCCCTCTCTCCCACCTCCATCAACCCTCAGTTTGTTCTCAATGTTTAAGAGTCTCTTAAGGTCTGCCTCCCTCCCTCTCCTTAACTATTTTTCCCCTCCCCCCTCCCCCATGGTCCTCTACTAAGTTTCTCCTGTTCCACATATGAATGAAAATAAATGGTATCTGTCCTTCTCTGCCTGACTTATTTCACTTAACATAACACCCTCGAGTTTCATCCATGTTGTTACAAATGGCCAGATTTCATTCTTCCTCATTGCCATGGAGTACTCCATTGTATAGATGAACCACATCTTCTTGATCCATTTGTCAGTTGATGGATATTTAGGCTCTTTTCATGATTTGACTATCCACATTCTTAACTCTGCTATTCTATTTATTGTTCTATTTAGTTCCACGCTTTAAGATTCTCTTGTGTAATGATTTTCTTTATAATTAGCTATGTTAAATTTTTGAAGTCTCATTACATATCTAATTTCATTTAACCCCAGTACATCCTACCATTACTCTTTATAGAAATAGTGTTTATGTTTAAAGTTCTGCTTGAGTGTTCTTAATTTTTATTCTTTTTTACACAAATGGTCCTCAACTTAGAATTTTTCAACTTTATGATGGTATTAAATGATGTGTATTCAGCAGAAATTATACATTTGATTTTGAATTTCCTGGGCTAATGATATACTGTCAACGATCCTAGGTCGTGATGCAGGGCAGGCACAGCTCTGTCAGTCACGTGATCATGAGGGTGAACTTGACCTTGATCAGATTACTGATTAAATTGCCTCTTTCCAATGTTTAAATTATAAAAGAAATAATATCTTCTTTTTGAGGAGAACTTTAGAGCATCTACCACACAGTTCTAGGCAATAAGGATTCAATGTTTTTCCTAAAAATAAAAATAAATAAATGGGATTGTCTCCTTTTTTTAACCTCTTAAATAAAAACAGTGAAATTTCAGGAAACAATATTACTTCTCTCATGTCCCTTGCTTTTTTAAGATCTGAACTTAAAGATTCAACTGGATTTTTATTGAAATTCACCATGCTCCCCTCACAGCTGTGGTCTCAAAATACCATTTCTGCATTTATTTTAGCCCATGGAATAACTGTTCAGAGAAACCACAGAGTCAATCAGACTCAAAATGCCCCAAATCCTTCCTGCTTTGGAGTTTTCCATCTTCAGATCAAAGCATTTCATGCCCGTCAGCAACATTTTAATGCATTTGCTCCTCGTATGCACAACTTCCATTTAAAGACTCTCCTTGGCTGACTTCTCTGATGAAGTTGTCTGCTTGCCAGGAGAGCAACGTTAATACAGAAGTTACAGAGCACCCTTCAGGTCCTCTTTGACAGTGACCTGATGTTTCAGATGATGTCCAACTTCAGATGTAGAGAAACCACTAGTGTTTGCACCGAGGGCAAAGGAATTGGTTTTCAATTGTGTGCAAACTATGAAGATAACAGAGACAGATATAAACTGCTTAAATGAGAACATCATTTAAGAAGACAATTAAAGACATACTAGAAGCAATTACTGGAATCTATCAAAATAATGTCATGTCATTAATACTGTATTTAAGAGTAGTTTTGTTTTAGTTGAAACTTGCATACATGCAGTGGGGTCGATATGGTTTTGGAAATTATTTTTTTCTTACCATCTTTTTTTAAAAACTCTGAATTTATTTGAAAGAGTCTGAATTGCCTTCCTTTAATGAGAGGCAAAACAATACATGTAATAATAGATTTGGAAGAGAAGAACTGAAATTCCCGAGGGTGGTGATCTTTTGGAAACAGTTAATATTCATAAGTTATGGGAAAGTGATGAGAGCCAACACTTCACTTTTCTTTGCTCCAAGTGTTCAACTCTGCCTACGGTCAAACAAGACCTTATAATAAAATCATTATTACTTTTAAAAGAAGGGAGAGCAGCAATCACATGCTTTTGAGCCTTTACAACCTCAACAATAGTAAACCTAGGATATATATTTGTGTACCTTAAGCTCATACTAAGTCTTCATGTAAAACTTCCATCTATTTTTTAAGGCAGCTTTTTTTCTTCTATCAAATCACAGTATTGCTGTACTAAAAAATGGACTTGACTGAAATTTGGCCTAAGTATCCTTCTTTCATTTCTGTATTTGTCCTAAATCAGTATGTGAAGGTTCAGATTCAATATTTGGTTGATAATGAGTGAACTTGCTAACTTATTTATTGAATGTTCACTCTGTACCAAATTGTAGTTTTAACTATGCAAAATTTAGAAATAATTTCTTGCTTTTCTCAGAAATTTCCGTTCTAAGAGTGATAGATTAAGCAGATCTGGGTCAGCTTTTTGTTCTTCATGGCTCTTTCCTTACGGGGAGAGTGATAGTTTATGAAATGATGGACAAAATGGGAGGAGAATCTTATGAAGGAGGAGAGAATGAAGAAGTGATTAGAAGGGAGATCAGGGCTTGGCTTGGCAGTGTGGCAATTCAATAAACAGTGAGAGAGAATCTCTCTCAGTTTTACATACAGTTCTTCCAGGAATAGACATATAGCCTTGGAATGTTTCTATCTTGTTCTGAGACAGCAAAGAAAACAATAGTATATTTATAGGACCACTTATACAACATTTAGTGTTCTCTTAGACATATTTCTTTTGTTTAATGGAATTATAAGTCTAAAAAGTATAAGAAACTCAAGTCTACAAATAAAAGCTTAAATCATAAGAGTGACTCTCATTCACAGGTGAGAAAGATATATAGTAAGTAAGATGTTAGATGAAAGTGACCCCAAACTAACTGCTGATTAGCCAAAAAGCATACATATATTTTCAGCAATTAGTGAAGAGAACAATAGAAAACATATATATTTAATTAGTCATATGGTTTGCTTTACTAGAATTGAAACTGAATGTCTCTTCCACTGTGTCAGGCTTTTAGGGCTCCACAAGTTATATCTATAGACCTATATATATTTCCTTCATTTTGCTTATTCAGAAAATTGAGAAGAATTAGGATAACACAGAAATCATTTCAACTATGTTGCTAGAAAAGCAATTGAAATATAACAGGGGTATTTCGTTCTTTAAGTAATAGGAATTCTGGAAACTCTACTGGCTTCAAGTGTGTAAAGTTCACAGTTTTAATTCCTTTACATATTACAGATGATATGTTAGAGATGATTACAGGAATGGTGGCAAGTTCAAACTCAGTAGTTAACATTCTATAGACTTGAGTTTCAATTTAATCAAAACTCTAAGGAATCTTGGGCAAAATGCATACATTTTTTCCATGCCCCACAGAGGAAGCCGTGGCCACAGCAAATATTTAATGCAAGTTACCCCTTGAAGCCTCATAATAAGGGATTGCTTTTTCTATTCATGAAACATTAGTCCTGTCTACTTCAAAAGGCTACTTAGAAATGTAAGGAAGAGAAGTTGCAGTTCTTTCTAGACCCAGCTATCCACTCCTTCTCTGATAAAATGCCAGCCAGGTACCCCTTCCCTCTGCCAAGGCTCTTTATAGGTCTCTGCCAGGCAAATCCATTATAGATCAACTTTGTCTGGATTACTGAAGCAGAGATGCTCTATTGGTGTGGTTAAGTGGTCCTTCTTATCAATTATTTTATCCCTGTTCTTGATATTCTGTCCTGTAGAGAAATTTCTAATCATGATATATAGTCCTTACTTTTTTAGGAGGTTACCATGAAATGATGTTTCTCAGGCAAGAAAACCTAAATATCACAACTCAGATGTTATTAGTCACATTTATATAGCAAAATAATTGATACCTTCTCTATCAAATCAATAACATTAAGTCAGGCATTTTTCTCAGGATGAAGGTGAAATCTGTTTCGAGATGAAGGTGGAGTCCTGTGATTCAAAACAACAATGAGGCTCATGAGCATTTCATCAAGAACTCACTGTTGACAATAGGACAGTTTATTTGAATTGCTCTGTCTTTGATTAACCTAAGAACTCATGGTGCCTTTTTTTTTTTTTAGCTTCTTCAATAGCTATAATTAATCACAGAATTCTGGCATTAATCTTGCCACCAAGGCCATGAATGCTCTTTGAATGAATGATGATTATTTCTTTGTGTTAAGTCTCTCTGCCCCAAGGCTATCAAAATTTTATAGTTGCATTTCTCCATATTCTTCAAAGCTTTCTCTTTCAACTTTTGGCTAAAAACAACATGACAGAACAAGATTCATTATCTGGGTCTATGAGTTAATCTGCATTCAAATGCCTGGTGATTATAGCACCTTAAACCTGTTAATCAAAGCACAAGTCTTTTGGAGAGAGTATCTTTAAAAGTTGTCCTTCTAAGAAGAGTTGAAAAGACTGACTTTATCTAAGCATTTAGACAGGCAGCCATCCAACCACATATACTGTTAGGCTAGGGCTATCCCCTAGCAGAGCAGCTGAGTTTATGAAATGAGCAAAAGCAAAAAGAGCCAAAAGATCAAAAATAGTATTTGTTGTTTATTTTATTGTTCTGGGGTTGTGTTTCTAGATTACTGTGGGATCAAAGGGGCTTTCATCTCTTTCTGTACTGATATCTAGAACTTATTTCCCAGCAAGTGTGGCAGGATTTTTCTGGCAAAGATTCAGCATTTTATGTTAGGCTCTTGGTTAAACTTCTTTGTGCAAACTGGGACTCTATCTTCCCATTTCATCCTCTTGAAATGGAAACCAGCCAAAACTCTCTCTTGATCTTAATCTCTTTGTCTTTGTCTGGCAACTAATCATCACAATTATTGCTCTTTCTACTCTTCTGTTCTCTAACTTTGCTTAACTACTCCTCATTACTTTCTTCCTTTATTTTCTCCCTCCTTCTTCATCTCTCCTCTATACCTGCCCTGCTCCCTTAGTTCTGAATTCTCTTTAAAAAGACCTGATCACTTTCCATGCCCATCCTAGTCTTTGCCAGTTGGTGTAGAGACTCCCTGTTTCCCCAGAGAAATCTGAACATAGAAAAGTATATGATAGAAGAGAAAGGGAAATGCGATCAAGCAACTTAGGGACTGGAGAACATGAAAAAGAAAGTTGGAAAAACTCTGGGAAAACTTTAGAGGAAATAAGTAACTTTATTGAGACAGAGCCAATGGGAGCTAAAGACTTGTACAGCACATTGTTGAATGAATGCCATGCAAGCAAAAACAGCATACTAGTCCCCAAAATTATGATATGTGGGAAAATGCAGTCTAATTGTCATAAATTCTATGTTGTCATGGCAAAACATGTTTTTGTGACCAGGAAGACAAGAGGTAAAACCAGATCCAAATTTAAAATGACTGAATCATACATGAAGATAAATGGATGGAAGCCCAAGCAGAATAAATCTTCCACAGGAACTGGTGTTCATTGTGTTTTAATACCACAAATTTGGACAGTTGCCTCAGTGCCTAATTAGTATGACTTTGCAAGGGTTTCTAGGTCCATGTTGCTTACCTGACCATGTGGATGATTCTCTTTTATCATTATTGTTGTTCATTCTGTTATGTGTCAGGTGCTGGGCACCTAAGGATGGTCCTAAAATGAACAGATACTGCCCTGTACCAGGCTCCTGATCAGATATTTTATATTTGTTAATGTAATTAATCCCCACAACTACCCTGAGAAATGAGCTGTGTTACCTTCACTTTACAAAGGATAAAACTGAGGTTCCTCGTGGTTAAACAGAAAAGTCACATACTAATAAATACTAAAGCCTCAACTTCAGTTCAGGCATGTCTAACTTCGTTGATCAGGCATTTCATCAACTGTATGTATTTATCATTCTAAGTCCATTATCGAAAACCATGCCTTGCCAAGAGATTTGGAGTTTTCTTTTTTTTTTTTTTCAAAGTTTATTTATTTTTGAGAGACATAGAGAGACAGAGTGTGAGCAGGGAAAGGGCAGAGAGGGAGAGGGAGACACAGAATCCAAAGAAGGCTCCCGGCTCTGAGCTGTTAGTACAGAGCCCAACACAGGGCTCAAACTCATGAGCAGTCAGATCAGACCGTTGTTGGACTGAGCCACCCAGGTGCCCCAAGATTTGGGGTTTTCAACATCAATTCCAGGGATGCTCAGGGATATATAATATAAAAAGAAAAGAAGTTATAATTTTTCAAGTGCTGTCACAGGGTCAACGGATTACAGAATCTTTATTCATTTACCTTTGCACTTGATCTTAGCCAAAAAGATGAGAAGTGATTTTTTTTTTCACTTACATTAAGCTGACGCTTTTGTGATGATATGGCTAATCAGGGTCATCTTTCCTGGAACAAGATAAAAAATGGTGAAACTTACTCTACTTATTAGCTTTTTAAGCTTCATTTTTGTACTTGAACAGTTATGAGCTATCCACTATATACAGGGCAATGTGACAGTCAGTGGGGATATAGAATAAATAAGAAATGATCTCAGACCTCAGGGTCTTTTTAGTCTCAGAGAAGGAGTAAACATATAAATAAGTGCAAATACATTTCATCAAATTTAAGAAACCATTGTTTTATTTAGATGTTTTATTGTTTTGTCTATCACCAAGGGAAAAAAGATCAGATAAACTCTGACATGGTGGGCCCTCTGTCATTCTACTGTAAATAGATATCTTCCTTTACTTACAGTGGGGCTATATCCCAATAAACTCATCATAAGTTGAAAATATCCAAAGTTGAAAATGCATTAAATACACCTAACCTACCTAACAGCTTAGCTTAGCCTTGCTTACCTTAAATATGCTCAGAGCACTTACAGTAGCCTACAGCTGAGCAAAATCATCTAACCCAAAGCCCATGTTATGATAAAGTGTTGACTACCTTATGTATTTTACTGAATACTGCACCAAAAGTGAAAAACCGAATGGTCATATGGGCACAGAATGGTTTTAAGTTTATTGATTTTTACCCCTATGATCGTGTGGCTAACTAGAAGCCGAGGCTCACTGTGGCTGCCCAGCATCATGAGAAGGGATGGTACCACATACTGCTAGCCTGGGAAAAAATTCAAAACTCAAAATCTGAAATATAGTTTCTACTGAATACATATCACTTTTGCACCATTGCAATGTTGAAAAATCAGACACTGAACTATTAAAAGTCAAGGACCATCTGTATTAGAATCAATTAAATAGAGTAAGTGCCATGCTACACATAAAAGTGTTCACAGTGATGGTATTGGTGGGGCTGAGGATTCACGAAGAGGAGAGTCAGAAAACTCTTTCTAACGTGACCTTTGAATGGAATTTGTAAAGGTGAGTAGGTGATAGTGCAGACAAAAGATATGAAGGCTATTCCATGAAAGAAATTGCAAGAATGAAAAAGCATGTCTGTCTAACTGGCACATAGCCAGTCTCACCCTGGGATGATAAGTAGCCAAAGTGGCTCGGAGCATTGCTCGTGGGCTGGGAAAAGAGGCATCACGGCAGTGTTGTGCTTAACAATCCAGCTCCTGAGGTGCAGGCCATACTAACCAAGGGTCTTGAAAACTTGGCTAAGCAGTTTGCCTGTTGCCCAAATAGGAAGCCATTGAAGAAATTCAAGCAGGAAATCAAGTCTATCTTGACATTTTTTTCTTTTTTCCAGCCCTTCTGACAAGGGGTTCACAGTTAGCTGCTTTTATATTAAATCGTTGCTGCCTCAGACTTCGGTTCTTCCTCAAGTGTACCGTAGCTCACCATCATTATTTACGTTTACTTTTTGAGCTGTCATATTATTGACTTTCTCTTGATTTATGTTATATGGCGTATCTTCTCTATGGGACTGAGCTCTTCGAGTGTCGTGATAGAATCTGTTTGTTGTAGTGGTGGAATCTTAATGTCTTATTAATTCTATATTCTGTTTGTTTTGGACTCAGTCTTATGGAGATGACATAACAAATAATATGACAAAATTCTGCTTTATGTATACCCTAACCTACCTCTGAGGAGCCATAGGGGGAAATGACATGCCCTTTGTGTTATGCTTCTCAGTGTGATGGCCAGCCTCCAAGGTGGCCCCCAGTGTTCCCTCACTCCTGGTATTCACACCCTTGTATGCTCTCCCCCCTCTCAGTGTTGTACCAGGATTAGTTTGTGTGAACAACAGGATACAGAAAAAATGATATGTCATTCTGAGATGAGGTTGTAAAGGACTGTGATTACCACCTTGAGCTCTCTCTCTTTTTTGAGATCACTTGCTCTGGGGAAATGATATCATGAGAACGCTTGTACAACACACGGAGAGGTACATGTGGCAAGGAACAAAGATAGCCAGACAACAGCCAGGGACAGGAGTAATCCCAGAAGTGGATCTTCTGGCCCCAGGTGTCTGCAGACCTGGTCAACAGCCTAACTGCAACCTCAAGAGAAACTTTGAGTGAGAACCACCCAGCTAAATGTCTCCGGGATCCTTAACTCATAGTAAGGTAGTGATTAATCTCCTGAGATGTGGATTATTACTTTAAGCTTCTAAATTTTGGGGTAATTTGTTATGCAGCAATAGATAATTAATACACTTAGTTAATATTCAAATTTTATTTGGGCTTGGGTCTTACACCTTTATTTGAGTGAGGACTTGAGTACTCAGGTTTAGAAAACAAAGGAAATTACAATCCGATTTCTAATAATAAATGTGTATATTATAATTCTGCCTTAGGTCAATTTTAAGATGGATCCGTGCCACAGTTCATATTTTGGCGTTCACTGATTTGTTGCCTGAAGTGTACAATGATGTATCTAGTCCCCTAAGAACCCAGAGCCAAGAAGACTGGGCTGGTGAAAAGAAAGCTAAGATTCTCCCTCTAAGAAATAGCTTTGTGTACCAGCTGTCCCTTACTATTTGGCTACCAGATGCAGCAATTTATTTAATCTCCTGTACATTGTGGTTCCACACCAGTAAAAGAAATATAATAATTCATACTTGGTATATCTTGAAGATTAAATGAATTCGTGTGTAAAAGAACTTTGTAAACTGTACGACACCATCTGAATAGAAGGTGTTGTACAAACTGTCGCTGATTGGGTACTGGCTCCACAGGCCCAGCTTACTAAGTCAGCAGGAGGATGGCCGTTTGACAATGCAGATTTTCTCCTGTGGTGGCATTTGGCCTGCTGGCCATGTGGGTGCCAGGCAACTACGCGCCAGTCACAGGCTTCTGGGCTTACCCTGGCTCCTTCCAGGCTTCTCAGTCTCTAGCCTTCTGTATCAAACTTGCCTTGGAGAGGAAGCCATCACAAGAGTTAAGAACAGCATATGCTGTGCTTGGGGTGAACTTGAAAGCGAGAAAAATTGGGGGCTTTACACTCGAGGCAAGAAAACTGTATATACGTCTATCACATATCCATATATCACAAAGAAAATTCCAAATGTAGTACAGTGACTGCTTTCTAAGGCTGAATTATAAAAACAATGGAAAAATAAATTCACATTTCTTAAGCTTCTAAATGATCCATTAAATTATCCGTGGAATAAACCCCAGCTTGTTCTCTCATAACATGTTAAAAATGAGCATTTTCTACCTTAAAGTTTGAGAGCACATTTCATGTAAATATTCATAATTTATAATCCACACAATTTAATAATTTATACTTTGTTCCAGCTGGAGTGAGGCATCATTGACATACACCACACAGTATGATTTGATACGTGTATATGTTTCAAAATTATCACCACAATAAGTTAGTTAATATCCATCACCTCACATAGTTGGAGTTTTTTTCTTACGATGAGAATTCTTAAGAACTACTCTCTTAACAACTTTCAAATACACAGTGCGGTATCGTTAGCTATAGTCTACATGCTGTGTTATATCCCCACAACTTATTCATCTTATAACTACTGGAAGTTCATAGCTTTGGACCAGCTTCATTCATTTTCCCCACTCTGCAACCTCTCCTTCTGACAACCACCCGTTTGCTCTCTATTTCTATGAGGTTGGGTTTTTTTTAGATTCCACATGTAAGTGTGTTTGTCTTTCTCTGACTTATTTCACTTAGCGTAATGTTCTCAAGTTTCATGCATGTTGTCGCACATGGCAGGATTTACTTCCTTTTTATGTTTGGATCGTGTGTGTGTGTGTGTGTGTGTGTGTGTGTGTAACATTTTCTTTATCCATTCATTCATTGATGAACACTTTCATTTTTTCCATGTTTTGGTTATTATAAATATGTTGCTGGGAACATGGGGGTACTTGAGATAGTGATTTCATTTCCTTCAAATATATACCCAAAAGGGGCACTACTGGATCACATGGTAGTTTTATTTTTAATTTTGTGAGGAACCTCCATACTGTTTTCCATAGTAGCTGCACTAGTTTACATTGCCACCAACAGTGCACCACGTATCCTCTTTCCCCTCACATCCTCACTAACATTTGTTTCCTCTGTCTTGTTGATAATAGCCATTTTAACACGCGTGAAGTTGTATCTCATTATGGGTTTGATTTTCATTTTCCTGATGATGATGAGCCCCTTTTCATGTACCTGTTGTCTACTTGAATATATTCTTTGGGAAAACATCTATTCAGCTTCTGTGCCCATTTTTAAATTAGATTGTATGTTCTTTTCTATTGAAGTACACTCAATAGAATGTACGAGAACATGAGTTCTTTATATAATTTGGATGCTAACTCTTAATCAGATATGTGGTTTGCAAATACTTTCTCCAGTTCTTTAGGTTGCCTTTTTATTTTAGTGGTCATTTCTTTTCGTTGGGAGGAAGCTTTTTAGTTTGATGTAGTCCTACTTGTTTAATTTTGCTTTTGTTGCTAGTGCTTAAGATGTTCTATCGAAAAATCATTGCCAGGACCAATGTCAAGATGCCTTTTTTCTGTGTTTCCTTCTAGAGGTTTGATGGTTTTAGGATTTACATTCAGATCTTTAATACATTTTGAGTTATTTTTTGTGAGTAGTATTAAATAGGGGTCTAGTTTCATTATTTTGCATCTGAATATTGCATTTTCCCAGCACCATTTATTGAGACCTTTTTTTCTCCAATAAGTCTTCTTGGCTCCCTTCTCAAATATTGGTATACACATGGATTTATTTCTGGGTTCTTGATTCTGGTTTTTTTTTGTTTTGTTTTGTTTTGTTTTGTTTTGTTTTGTTTGTTTTTTTTTGGTCTGTGCTTATTTTTATGCCAGTGCCATGCTATTTTGATTACTAAAGCTTTAGTATAGTTTGAAATCAGGAAGTGTGGTGCTCCAGTTTTGTTCTTCTTTCTCAGGATTGCTTTACCTATTCATGAGTTTTTTGTGGCTCCAAGTGAATTTTAGGACCTTTTTTTTCTATTTCTGTAAAAAATGCCATTTGAATTTTGGTAGGGATTATACTGGATCTATAGTTGGCTTTGGGTAGTACAGCTATGTTAACAATATTAATTTTTTACAGTACACTTTTTATAAATATTCAATGCTAGATGTTACTTTTTAAAAATATTTATTTATTTTGAGAGAGAGAGTGGGGGGGAGAGAGAGAGAGAGAGAGAGAGAGAGAGAGATTGAAAATCCCAAACAGCCTCCACGCTCGGCACAGAGTCCAATGAGTGACTCGATCCCACAACCATGAGATCATGACCTGAGATGAAATCAAGAGTTGGACGCTTAAGCAAGTGAGCCACCTAAGGCCCCCAATATAACTTCTTGATAAAATTCTTTCTTTGTAACCAAATAATGGCTCGCTCTTATTTATCGATGGCATTAGAATTTTTCTAGAGGTCTGGAATCTTAAAACTATGAAAACTCGGACAATCACCTGTCCATTTCCCAAAAGGAATGGATGTTAAGTGTTCTTGTCTGAGGCCTATTTATTTCCAAAAGCTTTAGGACAGGGTATTGCATAACTTCTTTAGCAGATGCTGTTAGTGCCCCACCTTTAATCCCTCAGTGCTCAGATAGTTAGCTTCTTAATGCAGACTTTTGCAACTCTCTGCCTATGAGCTTTCTCTGGCTGGAAGAGAGCAAGCTTGGCTCATACATGTCTGGGGAAGTCTGGAAGATCTGGGTAGTGAATATCCCTACAAGCAGCCTTTAACAAACCAGTGATAGGAGTTGGTGGATAAATACTCCAGCTTTCTCGTGTCTTAGGTGGGACAACTCTGAGATGTGTTTACCCAGAAGGATTGAGCTTTCGTTGTCTAAAGCGGTAACCTATTCATTAACATACCCTCTACTGACTGGGGCACCTGGGTGGCTCGGTTGGTTAAGTGGCTGACTTCAGCTCAGGTCATGATCTCACAGTTCATGGGTTCAAGCCCCGCATCGGGCTCTGTGCTGACAGCTCTGAGCCTGCTTCAGATTCTGTGTGTTTCTCTCTGCCCCTCCCCTACTCGCACTCTGTTTCTGTCTCTCAAAAGTAAAATAAAACATTAAAAAAAATTAAAAAACATAGCCTCTACTGGCTTCCTTCCACCCTCTCCTACAAGAGCTTCTTAAGCTCGCTTCTCTGAATAAACTGTGGACTCAAATCATTGTCTCAGGGTCTGCTTTTGAGGGTGGGGGGTGGGGGGAATACAACCTAAAAGCTCCCTCAATTAAGTTTTCTAAAAATATTTCCAGCCAGCTCCAAATTACACATTAGAATATTCCTTCACCAGTAATACTTACATGATGCCTGGATGCCATTTCAGAAAATTTCAGAGCTATCTAAGCCAGAAGAGTTGATCAGAATCACATTTTTCACAGATATCCACTGGCTGTATAATAAAACGGACAACTTATTCTAAAAAGAGGTTTTTCAAATTAAATAAAATAGCCTTCTTACAAGAATTTCTACATCTTATTACATAACAAAAGGAATCACTTTTTTCAGGTAACTTTCATGACTTAGTGTGTAAATGCTTTTCCACTTCTCCTGGTTCTGATGAATTATCAATTGCTTCACGACACAGGTGGGAAAATAGTGGAAGAGAAGAAGAAAGGGATATGGTGGCGGTTCATGTACTTGTTAGTTTCTGATGCCAGTTAGTCTAATGGTAATTTGACTGCATTTTCCCCTGATTGAGAGCTAGTGGAGGACAGCCGTAGCAGATTTGTTTGCTGTCAAAGAAATGTATTTCTTTGCTACCGTCCTAATTTAGACCAAGTAATTCTAACAGTAATAGAATTGAGGTGAGGATGGAGATGAGCTTGCATTTTAGAAACTTGTATCATATTGATTTTTGATAACCAACAATATTTATCTTTGATTGATCATTAATTTGCTGCTTATTTCCTATTCATTCATCTTAGGTCAAATTTCCTGAAAGTAGACTCAGAGACGGAGTTTTGGGTGGGGTGTCCAAGACCACAGGGGATTGCAGGGAGCCAGAGAGGCTGAACTGCAATGCAGAGACTTAGCAAAGACCTCAGAATCATGGGGGGCTCTGGAGCTGATGGCCCTTCAGAGATATCTTGAATTGAGTCCGAAGGGGGATGTTTTTCCACCCAGTATCATCCAGCTGCTAGATGCTCATGCACCTGTGAGGGGGCATAACTTTAGTGGTTCCCTCCAACCCAGGGAAATTGCCAGAGAGGACTGGCTTTGAGCCAAATTGCAAGTAGCTAGGAAAATGCAAGCCTCCGCCCCTAGTGGGGGGACTGGATAACACATCACAGCATCCACTTCAATGACCAGTGAATGTGCATGTTTGTCAGAACGTGAAAACTGCTATAAAAGAAAACATAGTATTTTGTTACTCAGATATCCTGAGTAGTAGTAAACAAAGTAGCGTGATTATCAGGTTTCAAATAATTAGAACACAATAAACACTCTTAAAGCCAAAGCTATGTGAATTATAATTTAAGTTTTTTCTGGCTGATTCGGTTAGAGGAAGAAATAATTCAAAATTTATATGGCCTTAAGAATATTTATTAGGAAAGAGAAGTATAAAAATGCATATTAATAGCTTCCTGACACATAATAGGTAACTGCTTTATCTTACGGGAACACTTAAACATTCTATTCATAATCTCGCTGCACTGACCTTTGTGTCATTTTTTGTCTTTTGGTTGTTATTGTTTCCCTTACTAATCCAAGACTGGTCATTGGTGCTTCTGGGAAGCAGGCATTTGGATGGTGGCTCTCTCATGGGGCCCCTGGATGCGTTCTTGGGTAGGTAGGTGCATCGACAAAGGACGCCTGCCCACGGAATACTTTTTTGAACTAGGTCCTCCATTCTGCTTCCCTTTTGGCCCAAATGTCTCTCAGCTCCTGTGGTGTATTCCACAGGATCTTGCTGCTGGTTTCTCTTACCCACTTCGGAGTGGGATATCAACAAAAGCACTCCCACCTAGATGCATTCTACCTATGGTGATCTCAGGATACCCATTCCTACTTGTGCAGCAGATTCGGGAATGCAGAGCATTCCACTGCTGTCTTTCCCCCCTAGATGTCCACCTTTCTCATTCTCTAGTGCACATAGGTCACTAAGTCTACTGCAAGGACAATTCTGGCACAAAGGGAGATTCCCACTTCAGTATGTCTATTTCTATGTCTACATGTGAATTATCTGTGATTAATCCTTAGGACTTAATACATGGTCTAAGAGGAGGAATGGAATAAATATTCGTTGCATGAGCAAACATTTAGCTGTCCAACAACTCTTTACAAGAAAATTTTGTTAACTCTTTGAAAAGATTTTTATCAAGTCTGAGCCAAAATGCTCCCATTCCATCTTGTACCATTTTCATTGGGGAACAACATCTGCTCCCCAACTCCTTTATAAGGCATATTATATACAATAAGACTGCAGTTAAGTCACCCACAGCCTTCTCTTCTTTTTGGCCAAATAACATCATTTCTGTGATCCCTTACCCTTGGGTTTCCAACACTTTAATCATCTCTGCTCTCTTCTAGATCCAAATGTCCCACTTATTTTTAAACGTGTAGAGACCCAAATGGAAATCTACCATAATGATGCTGTAACAGTCTGGCAAATTTCAGGGAAAACCATCTGTTTGGTCCTTCCTCGTTATCTTCTCGCTGCCTTTTCATTAAGGGATTCTTAGGAAAATCTGTAAAATTTATTTTTAAAATGAATTCAACAATTTCCCTTCTATTTGTATGCACATAATTTCTATGCAAAACAGGATTCACAACTGGAGGATGTTTAAGCTCACAAACATAAATGTTTGTGCAATATATTCAAATGTATCTTGCACATACATTCAGAATCTACATGTAGAATGCTAATCTTTTTTAACTCTCTTTAAATATTTTCATTTTTATGTATTAACTCAACAATGGCATTGTGTTGGATGAATTATTTTTCAACTTGAAGTGGTTTTTTTTTGTTTGTTTGTTTTTACTTGAAACTTTACCATGGTCTTGGCATAGATCCACTGAATAAGAATGAAATAACTAGTATTACATAGCCTGTGTGTCGGGCAAGTGTTTTATATGTATTAACATTTTTAATGTTCATGCCAATCCAATGAGCCAGGTACTGTCATCACCCCCGTTTTTCAGAGGAAGAATTTGAGGACAGAAGGGCCAAAGACTTGGCTAAGATAGCACAATAATTGAGATTCAGAGTCGAGGTTTAAACACAGGAAACCTAACCCTAGAATTTATGCTTTTAAGACATGCTGCCATATATTTATGAATATAGGGGCAGACTGGCCCTTTTGTATAAGGTTTCTTTCTATCATTCATCTCTAATAAACACAAGCAGAAGTTTTCTTTGTGTTTAAAGATGATTTTTCTTATGCAGCCATTATACTTGAGTACTGATATTGGTTTGACTAAGGAAATGACTCATGGTAGTCTCTTTACTAGTACTCTTGTTGCTCCCTCACATGAAGGAAGGTTTCATTCACTTTTGGCTTTGAGAATATGAATCCTGTGGTTGCTAAATATTGGTAAATCTCACTTCCTTAAGGTAAGATATTGAGCTCATCTTGCCATCACGAAGTGCAAAGGTAACCTCCACGTGCCCTATAAATGTGCTCCCAACAGCTGTGATGTACCTCTTGGGTTACCCACAAATATAGAAGAGGGCTTGATCTTCTTATCCCAAGTTTAATTCATTTCAGAGTCTGTTTTCCATAACAGATGGTTCTATTGTTAACCATTAAGGTCTTCCTGTGGGGCTTCGGAAACTGTGCTGCCTTTTTAGAGAACACTTGAGATCTTTCCAAGAGAACTGTTTGAACTATTAAATTGGGAGTGGTGTGTTGGGACCCCACTAAACTTGTTCTGGCTCTGGCTGTTTAGGTTGTTCTTTATATGTTACACTTAAACTTTGAGGAAAATATTTACTTGCTGAAGAAAAATAATTACAGCCCAACTTATTTTATTTGGGCTGATAAATTGAGTATAATATTCAAACCTGCTTTAAAAAAAATCCCAATCCCACAGGTTAACTATACCTATTTAAGAGAAGAGTTTATCAGAGAATACCTATGGGCCTGTTTCCAAATGTGCCTTTGTCTTTACTCTGTACATAGGACAGGAAAACACTATTTATAATCATACTAATGCATTTTAAAGAAATTTCCATCAATGTTGTTTAGCCACTCCCTAATGTTATGAAATATTCTCTAAACCAGTGATTTCTCAGGGCACCTGGGTGGCTCAGTCCGTTAAGCATCTGACTGGCTCAGGTCATGATCTCCAGGTTCATGAGTTCAAGCCCCATGTTGGGTTTTGTGCTGACAGCTCAGAGCCTGGAGTCTGCTTCAGATTCTGTCTCTCTCTCTCTGCCCCTCCCCTGCTCATGCTGTCTCTCCCTTTCTCTCTCTCTCTCAAAAATAAACGCTAAACATTATTTTTAAAAAAACACAATGATTTCTCTTTTAAAAATATGATATGCAGATATTAAGAAATACTTAAGCAACACATATTTTCCTAGTGTGCCATGATTTTTAAAAGAGTTAGAGCAAAATATTAACAATATTTTTCTCCTAGGAAATGGAATGGGGACCACTGGAGATAGAGATGACAACTTTTCATTTTATTCATTTCTTCCACTGTCTTGATTTCTTTTTAAACGCTGTACACATATTTTTAACACGTTATTATCTGAGTAGTGAATTACTGTTTTTTTATACATTTTCCTACCTCAAATGGAAATATTATTTCATAAAAACAACAAGTGGTTCTTTAGCTCTCTCATAAAAGTTTAGTTACTCAATGTATTTGGATTGTTGTTTAGTTTGAACTTGAAAAAGGAAAGGTGCCTATATTCATTATTTTAGAATTTTAGCACTGAAAGGATCTAGCCTATTGCTTTATGAAAAGAATGGAATATAAATGATATTAAAATTTTTTCCAAGTTCACACAGCTGGTGAGTTGCAAAATTGGAAGTAGAATCCAGGTCTCCTAATTCTATCCAGTACTTTTCTTTCCTATGAAACCATCCCATCTTCCCTAAGTATTAATTATTTATATTTTCAAAATCATATTATAATTTGCAACTATAAAAATTTACAAGTATATTCCATTAATTTGATTATACCATAAAGCCATGACTTAGAAGAGGTAAAAATACATGCAAGGGATAAATATCATGATTCATAGGTCAAGTGAATTGCCACCATGTTAGGTAAAGAATTAAGTGCTAGAAAATACACTCAGTTTAAAAACAAAATGGTGCTCACTTGGGAGAAAACTCATTATTGAGGGATGGCGGATTCTAGATGAAAATAATGATTTCCTCTAATGATTTATATGCTGCCATTCTTCTATTAGGATTGCAAAGAGACCTTTTAATTAGACCTCATGATTACTAAGTATCTTCCTATTTAACAAAAAAAGTTGAGAGACATACATGTTTCTCCAAAAGCTTTATATACAAGATGTTTTATTCAAGGACTTTGTAGTTTATGAAAAAAAAAAAAAACACAGTAGGTAATTCTAGGCTACAAGAAGAAAAAAACATGAAAAATGATCAGCCTTGATGCCGAAATGTAATTCAAAGGCAGCCCTTATTAAAAATATACCATAGTAAAGAAGAATGTGAAATCAATGCATTCTTCTACTGGAATCATAGTCTAATTATTTCCTTTTGCTATTTATAAAAGGGCTTAGCTCAGCTCTTGGAATCAGTGAATAGAGATGTAGGATCCTTGCATATCCCCTTTCTGTAGCTGGGGAAACATATGTGCTCTGCAGCTGACCTCTACCAAGTGAGGGAATGTCTCAGAGGAATACTTCCTTTCTATATAGTAGCAGTGACATAGCAGTGACATGGCAGTCATTACATGTTTGTTGAATAAATTAATCAGTACCTGGTACTGCTTTCTCCTTTCCACTCTTCATCTGTAGGTAAGCATTGAAAAGTCTTGGGAACATATATTTTTTTACTTCTTTCCATTGTACTATTTTGAACTGGAAATACATAAAGAAAAATAGAACCTGGATAATTTCAGGCCAAATTCCTAGAGAGAAAAAAATGAGGTTAAAGAAATTTTCCTATTTGTAGCTGCCTGGATGTTAAATTTTTATGATAAAATGAATTCTCATTGTTTTACCATTGCCTCCTTCCTGGAAAAGATTGTCATTGCTAGTAACCCTCATGTGTGTAGGGTTTTTTTTTTCCACTTACTATACTCTAGTAGGATGATCAATGATATATTATTTTTATTTTCATTTTTATTTTTCTTAAGTGGAAACTGAGGCTTTGAAAAATTAAGTATCTGGCCACATGAAGAAGACACTATGTCAAGGATAGGGCCGGTATAAAGGTTTTAAAGAAGAACTTGGATAAGGAGAGGTAGGTGCTGAATCAGTGGAATGTGAGAAGTTATTGGCACTGAGCAAAGAGACAAGCCCCAGAGAAAGAAGGCTGACTCACCAGGAAGTGGAATTAGCACAAAAGGTCAACTTTCTCTCACAGATAAAGGAAAACTCACAAGTCCTATGCCTGATATGATAAAAAAAAAAACAAAGCTTAGACACTTAGGTAAAAACATAACATGCCCAGAACACAACTTTTCTAGAAAAGTTTGAGTAAGATTTAAATATGGGAAAAACATTTTTAAAACTGGGTACCTATTGGGTCCCTGGGCAAGTTAAGGATTGATTCTAGATTCCTCATCACATCTGGGTACCAGTAAGAGGATGAAAGGGAGAAATATTTCAGGAGTTTTCATTTCAAAACAAGCAGATAAGAAACAAAGGAAAATGAGAAAGAACTATGAGAAAATAATAATGCAAATTTAATTTTAGCTGCAAAATATCATTGCTACCATTTAAACTAAGGAATAGCTTTTCTAGTAATGCTAGCGCAGGCTCACTTCATTTCCACTCAGGGTTGGGACTGAGATGTTAAAGACACCAGACAAAGAGAAGAGCTAAATATGAAAATCTTCAGGAGGACGTGGGGAAACCATTAAAATTCATTGGTTCAAGCAGTCCATTAAAACATTTTCCAGCACTCTTATTGAGGCTGTGGAAAAACTGGGTACTCATATTTCTCACTCTAGGATGTGGAAAGTTTAAATTACAAGAAGATGAAAGGGAAGGAAATGGCAAAAAGAAGGAAAACCATGATTCAGTTATGGCCAATCTAAATTTATTGGTATTTTTCAATTAAAGAAAATGCAGAGAAAGTCAAACAAAAGGATGAGGATAATATGAAGCTGCAGTTAATTTATATACTAAAAGAAGAGGAAAAGGGAGGATTTTTAAAAATAACACTTAAAACAATGAAGAGAAACATTCACTAGTCTAGACTGTAGTTCATTTTTGAATTCACAATTACAATACATATTTGTTGAGTATGCTCCCTACATAATGCTTGTGCCTGTAAGAGGGCATGAAAAAGCCACTTGACCATTCTGAACATGCCAGTATCAACCGAAGTGGAAACTATCTCTTAGCATCAGAATTGCTACTATTTATCGTTTCTCATGTTCTAGGCACTATGCAAGACAATTTATATTATATTTCATTGAATTCCTCTAACCGCTCTGTAAAGCAGGCATACCAACAGATATCTCTCTGCAGAGAGAGCACCTTGTCGAAGCTCACATGACTAGTAAATAGAGAGCCAAGGTTTAAATCTAACTAAATATAAGTCTCCTTGATTCAGAGCTCATGCTCCTTCTACTATGCCATGTCTGCTGGCACCTCCATATTACCCAAGATGGTATTTGCAGTTCGATGATAAAGAGAATGTTTTCTGAAGACATAGAAACCAAAGGCAGTACTTTCGGAGAAGGAGGGCTAAATAAGAGAATTTTAGATGTTAGCATGGAAAACAGAAAGTATATAATGTGAGCACCAAGCCCAGTGGTGGTGTTTTCATAGATGTTCAATGTACAATGATATTGATGGAAGATGATGAGGAGAAAGAAGGCTAACATAAGGTGGATGGATAAACAATGAACCACGTATAAAGATATTTCTTTTCCTTTGAATGAAGTTTACAGGGGAATGTGTGGAGACACAATTTCAAAGAAATGAAGGAAAGTATACACAACTGAGGTTATGACAGAGATAGGGCTCCTACAGCTATGGAAGAGGAATATGCCATCAACATCTGAGGGTTGGAGGTATGATCTCCCAAACTCCCCCAAATAGAATGCATCCTTATCCCTTTAGGTATCATGCAAAAAGGACAAGGAATTTTAAAGATCAGAGGTTTTAAAAGTTTAGAGTACATTGTATCCTTTACAATTATTTGTTTTGTCATTTATTTCTGTTAAACTTGTAAAGCCACCTCTGTGTAAAGGTGTTTGCCAGAGAGAAAGTGATTGTCTGGTTTCTTATCTTTTTTCAAGCATATGTAGGTCATAGGAGGCTATTCAACATTATGAGTTTTTACTATCACGATTGTAATAAGTTTTTCTTTTTTTTTTTTTTTCATGACACATCAAAATGATTTCAGGGCCCTCATAATACCCTTGGACTTATTTTGAAAGAAAAAGATAGACATTTGAAATTAGGGAAAACCTTAAATATTTACAGATAGTAGATTTTGATCACACAGAGTGAAGAACTTCTACCTAAATAGCATAGCTGTAGAAAGTGGCCATCAGGTACAAAACTCCAGGTAATATTAAATATAAAACCAAATAAAGTTTTTTAAGTATCACGTTTCTTAAGGTATCTTAACATGTCTGAACCACGCCTAATCTTGTCTTATCAAAATAACAACTAAAAACTGGGCTGAATTTCTTGAGTCTACATTTCAGATGTTTCAACTGACATATTTCTAGTGTGAATTTTCGTTGTCTCTTTCCCTTATATATTGGTAGAAAATTACATTTTTCAATAATATACGTGTAAGTATTTCACAATCCTTACTAATATGAAAAGCAAGCATTACTTTCACCTTTCCAAAACTAAAAAAAATAAATAAGCATGAGCCTAAATTTGCTAACTACAGAACAGTATAAAAAAATGAGACACAGTCACCATCCAAAGACAACAATTCTGAATATTTCCTACAGAGATGTTTGTGTGTTTTGGGGAATGGAGAAGGATAAGCATCAACTGGATTTTTTTTGTAGGCTGCCAAGATCATGATATGTACTGTTCTTGTTCCCTGGGACTATTGCCTTTAAGAGAAGCATGGTCTAGAAAATTCACAGCAGTGTACTTCCCCAGGAAAGAAATTATTCTTTCCACTTAAAAAGTAGTAATCCTTTTCTAGAATATAAACAATTAATTCTTTACATTTAGATAACACATACAATGGGGTCAAATCATCCAAACTTAATCTGCATAGTTTTACATAGTCATAATTCATAGATGACTCCTTGGTAACCTAGCAGTAATCTCTCTCTTCCTACTATGGGCTTGGCTCCCAGATTCCTGGTCTCATTTTTCTTCTACAGAAGATGCACCATGAAATTATTTTCATACTTAAATCTAAAGATACCAGGAGGGTAGAGAGGGACTAATTATACCCTATTCTGAAATGAATTCCTAGGTACCTTCTTATCTTAAAAGGTTTCATTTATTTAAGTAATTGCTATACCCAACATGGTGCTTGAACTCATGACCCTGAGATTAAGAGTTGCATGCTCTTCTAACTGAGCCAGCCAGGCATCTCCATATAATCCCCTCCCCTTTTTAAAGAATTCTTTAACTCAGGCATTTAGCTACACAGCCTTTCTTTCAACAGTTATTTAGACAGGTATTAGATTTACCAGTTCCTTTCTCAACCTTAGTTCTTATTTCCATATGTCTTTTATAAGATTTATGTTTCATTTGCTGAAGAATGTTCACAGGTGGGTTTTTTGTACATCTGAAAAATTGAGATCGGCTAGTTTTTGTAGAATACCTTTTAATAATGCCTCAGAACAGGTGTTTCATGATGTACACTTTGAAAACAAAGCATGAGTTTCCTTAAGGCAGATTTGATTATTCAGATTAAACTTTCTTGGGATCAAATAACCTCTATAAATATATTAATATAGGACATTTCAGTCATACATTCTCCCCCTGTCTTACCCTGTTGCTGAGTTATAGACAAGTAACAGAAATGGAAAATTAAACATCTTTCACATAAAGTTTTGAAGAAATAAACAAATAAAACATTTATTTAAAGAAATAAAACAAACTTCTCAAAAAGGCAAGATAGGCTTTAGATTTATTAGTATCTCCTATACTCCACTTCCTCTTCCCTCTATAATAGGTAAATTAAATCATAGTTAATGTATATAGGACAAGAATATAACACATCCTCTTCTAGTGAACCAATATTACTACTTTTATAATTTTGTATTAATCAAATTATTTTTGTTACCAATTTATGGAAAATGAGAAAATAATGTTTGGGTAAGAGCAAATGCTAGGGTAAGGAATGAGACCAGAACTTTAGGCCAGAATAGCAACAGTATTCTAAAGCAAGACTTCCTAAATAGTACTTTTCATTTAGAACTGGAAATTTCTACTCTCCACCCAACCTCCTCTCAGTTATTTATATTAAAAATTCATTGCTAGAGATTTCAATCTGTATATGAGGGTGTTTGAAGAAACCATAAAGACAATGACCTCTATTCTGGAAATTTAAGAGTCAAGTTTAAAAGACAAATCTTTTATTGGACATTGGTTAAATTAGATTTTGCTGGATGTGGAAAATGAATACAAGAGCCTTCCCCTTCACATCCCGGAGTAGTCTTGCCACAGTCATTGGAATTACTACTTGAGAACTTGAAACTGGATTTGGTTTCAGTCTCCACAATGAATACATATGGATGCACAAATGGCTTCTAAACCTTTTGATGTTCATTAAGCGGAAGGAGTGGGGAGCTGTTTCCTGGAAGAGTATGGGGCACTAGGGAGCATTAAAGAGAGAAACAATGGCAGAGGAAATGTCAGTCTTTTGCCCTCATAATGTTTCTGCGAACAATATGTTTCATGAGTTTTGGGGCCTTGAATGGATGTGTTACAGGTTCCAGTCCTGTTCCCACCACTATCTTGGGGACCATACATAATACCTTTACACTTTAGTCTTATGCTTAAAAAAACAACCAACATTGTACCCACTTCCCCTAGTCATTTAATGGGGATACTGGATTGTTTTGATTCCGGACAATATGAAAAGCTTTTTGGGACATATGTAGTTAGAAGATCTATTAAAAGGCATGATTATATCAAGTCTTATTCTTTCCACCCTCCAATTCCCCCCATTAATTATCTCATTCTTAAGGATAGAAAATACTAGAAAAAATATAAAGAAGAATATAACAACCCTCCATATCCTCATCCACCAGAAGCAACCTAACTTTCAACATGTATCCTTACAGTCATATAAACATGTACATGTGTTTTGTTAAAGTAAGAATGAAGATTTTGTAAATAATAACAAATGAAACTAATCTTTTTTATTAAGCATAGTTATGCAAATAGAAGTCTAGTGTGGGTTTTATTTCCCACAAAACTTTGTTTTTGCTAAACAGCTACCCAAATGTTCATTTTAGTTCTGATTTTAACAAATCAGATGTTCACATCCTACAGTAATTCTTAACAAGTTTTTAAATGGATTTTGTATGATCCAAACATTTCACATGCATTATTGAGCATATACCATCCAAAACCCTTGGATTGCTTGATAGTTACAGAGAGAGAAATCAGAGTAATCTGCAGAATGCCTTACTCGAAATTCATACATGAACTGGTCACCTGACAAGGCCTCAGTCAGAGTCTAATCTGCTCTTAAACTTATTACCTTAGGAGTTTCATTGCTGAATATGGTTGAACAGCCAATAATAAAGCAGAAGTTATCTATCACCTATAATTTCCAAAGAACAGTGTTAGAGACAAAAAATATAAGCTATGGTCCCTATTAAAAAATAGTTTTTAATACTATTTTAATACTATTTCCTGTCATAGTTTTAGAGAAATCTCTAAAGAGAATTATTCCATACCCAACCTCCACTGTGACATTCAGTTAATTAAACCATTCAGGAATGAAAGGGATTTAAATTTCAGGTGTTCCCAGACCTGCCTCAGTTCTCACCGTTCCTCTTGTGTCTATATTTAGATCCAAGCATAATTTCTAATCCCCCTCCTTTTTTTCTAATTATTACCAAAGTTTTTATTAATTGAAGATTAGGCTCTTGGTAATACTCTATATTAGCATGTGCCCAGCACTTCTAAAAATAGCTTATTTAACCTTTACATCTAGCTTTTGAGATTGGTATTTCTGGTTAGTAGTTATTTGCTCTCAAAAACCTATCCTCCCGTTTTCCTTGGGCACATAGCCTCCCGTTTGAGATTACATTTCTCAGCATCCCATGCTCTTATCTTCACATCCCATTGGTGAGAATATTAGTCACATAACCAATGGACTGTAAGGGGAAGAGCCAAACCTCTGCATGCAGGACTTTCTTAAAGAAATTTGCTCATGCTGGACTTTCTCTTTTCACCCTTCATGCAGGCTTCCTGGATTTACTGAGACCCAGCTTTGTCCCTGTGAATGTGGAACATGTCCTGAGAATGACCCAGCGGCAAGATGGAAGGTGTCCATGCCCCTCAATGACTTAGAGGAGCGAAACTGCCCACCCAGCTTCCAAGGCCCACCTTAACACATTTACATGAGAAGCAAGAAACAGACTTCTAATTTAAGTCATTGTCTTTTTCAAAGCATTCTATTTTGAGATCTCTTTCTTTCAGCAAGTTAGTCCTTACCTGAGCTAATGAAGAATTATTGGCTTCATTTTACAGATAAGAAAAATGAAGTTCATGGGCGTAAGTCACTCGTGTCTTAGGATTTTCCCAGCTTCCCTCTCTTGCTCAGTGGAGCATATTTCTACTGAAAGTGAGTCTGTCTAGAATGGGAACAGAACAAAACCAAATGGGCCCAGGACCAGAAACACTCAGTCCTTATAGGATCCAAGTCGAAATTGTATTTAATCTCTCCATTTCTGGATCTCAAATGAGCACCCTTTTGTTTGAGAGTCCTCCTCAGGAGGTTTGCTTTCTCAGAACAGTCTGTCCTTACCATAAGAAGTTCAACAAAGGGCTTTTCAGGGTTGTAAGTTGTGTGGCATCACACCAGCCTACCTCACACCTCTGACAAATGACAGTGGAAGAAAGGATTCTTTCCACATGAGTTCCTCATCAGTATCTGCCTCTTAAGGAGTATATGTATTTCTTACAAAAGAAATCCATCATCTTGTTCTACAAATAAATACAATTATTACCAAATTTGTGTTCTGCAGACCAAATAGCACAGTCATAGAAAGAAAGTCTTTACAAAGCAAATGAGCAGACCTCTTCTCTAAGTCAATAAGACAAAAACCTTGAGAGTAAATTAAGACAAATGGGAATCCAGCTGGAGGAAATCAAATAGGCAAAGCAGGTGGGGTGGCCTGTGTTTGGGAAGATGAAACACAGCATGAGGCATTGCACATTTACCCAAAAGCAAGATCTATAACCTTCGTCAGGCTTTGAACTAAGCTAAATGCATGACTTATTTAAGAAGAGCTGGTAGCTGGGAACTGGTTGAACTAAGATTGTCAAAACCAATTCTGAAGATGTTTTCTTATACTTAGCCTGTTTTTATGTTCTCTGAGGATTGCCAAACAGCCAGTAGCAGATGGTCCTTCATCTAAGTGTGATTTTAAGTTCTGTCAGGGATGGCATGATTGACTATTTCCCAGGAGTAGCAGGAAGAAGAAATTCTTGTAAAAAAATGCCTGTGTTCTTTCGTGTAGCTATAAAACAGGCGAAGGATGAGTATACCTTTGACAGGCTCTTCCTTGTTAGGACAAAAACAATACTGGGCCAGACAGCCCTCAATGACTACAACACATATCTGTGGACACTCAACAGGGGTGAAAGCTCAAAAACTGAAACACAGCACCACCTGGAATACATACTTTAGGCAACATAATCTTGTATCCAGCAACACCATAGACTTTTCCAGAAAAGGCTGCCTTGCTGTTGAGGAGATAGATTTAGATATCACAGTTGATTCCATTTTGGCAGCATTCATGAAGCCAAAAATAATCGCCTCCTTCATTTTGGGCCTCTAAGAATGCTTCTGAAGTTGTAGTTCAAGCATGCAAACACACACACACACACACACACACACACACGCACATACACACACACACTAAATAGTGCCAGGAGTCTGATTTCCAGTAACGTCTGGCTAATATCCTAAGAGTCAGCCTCTCCTGATTTCTTATACAAAAAGATAAAAACTAACAAAATCCAAAACCTTGAATTTTTAGAATCTGGGAGCTCTTACATCCAACTGAAAGATGGATAGAATTTTATTGAAAAACACAATCGAGAGCCCCTGATGCCAAGTCTTTGCAACACAGCAAGCTTCCCCTGCTGAAGAAAGTAGAGAAATTCCCACACCATTTGTCTTTGGCTCAGAAACACCAGAACTATACCAGTGAAAAAACTGAGTTGTCCCTCTCCTGCATGGGTGTACTGCCTGATGAAGCAGTCAGTGAGTCTTCCGTGCCTCACATGTACTCACTACCATGAATACAGTTCTTCCTATACAAATGAGAGGCTGATTCTCCCAGAAAACTGAGAGTAGTGAGGAAGTTTGCCAAATTTAGCAAATACTAGCAGAGGATGGCCAGTTAAATTTTAATTTCAAATAAACTACCAACAATATTTTAATATAACTAGTAGTAAATGGGGACTAAAGAGCATTCTTTTTTAGTGTTAGTACATCCCTAATACTAATGGGACATACTTACACTTAAAAATCATTTGTTTTTCTGAAATTCAAACTTAAATGGGCATCCTGTACTTAATCTGACAATTGAAGAAAAGGAGGAAAGAGAAAATAACATTGTCACATTGCATTATGGAGATATTGATCCCATAAATAAAAGTGGTATAGGTTGAGGTAAAGAGACAAGAAGCTCTTGTGACAATTCTAACTGGATGTTATAAATTTACATTTATTAAATCTGTTTGGAGCATTGTCAGTGGAAAGGATAATATCCCAGACCAGCCCAATACAGACAGGATCACTACAATGAAGATGGCTTCTTAGAAACTAAGAATTGGGCTAGAAGACACTTTCATTGACCTGTCTTCTAGCCAATTTACAGCTAGTTTCCAACAGACATTGGATGTCATGAAGGGAAATCCATTTGACCATCAGTTGACAACATAGCTTGTTTCATTAAGAGCAAAGAAAGGAAAACAAAACAAAATGAGGGAAAATATATCTCAGAACATAGGAAAATAACTACTATCCTAAGAATACAAGAGAAGTATTTTTTATGCTGCTTGACATACACAATAGTAGCAAAAGAATACGAAGTTCATGAAACAAGAGGCTGAAGTCAAAAGGATGCACTGAGAAGCTAGGTATGTCAGATAAAGAAACTTTAGGGTTTTAGAATTAAATATAGTTGGAGTCTTAGAAATTTTATTGGAGTCAGTGAAGGAATTAAAAATGTAGAATCAGAGTTTAACTATGAGATGCTCTCTCAGAACTTATCAGAAAAAAAACAAAGATAAAACTGAAGCTATTTAAGAAATGAGATGACAGCTAGAAAGAATAATGTTTCAAGAAAAAAGCAATCTAAACTCATTAAAAAGAAAAAAAGCATCAGATTTGCCTTCTGCAACTATAAATGCCAGAAGAAAGAGTGGAGAAATATCTATAAAATTTGAGTAAAAATTGATCCACCAAAGTCGACATTTACCTAAATTATCCTTCTTGTGTAAAATAAAAAAGACATTCTCACATATGAAAGATGCAGAAAACATATCACATGTGTACATTTCTTAATAATAAATTGCATTGAGAAATCCTGTATGTGTTCAAGAAAGTAATCAAATTAAGAACTCAAATGTCAACATGTCCTGGAGAAAGTGTCTTGGTGCTTTCCATATTCATCTTCAGAACACTTTAGTGGTGTAGCGGTGTGGCTCTCAAATGCATGAGAACTAAAAAGGGGTGGGTGGCGTTTGAAACCACCAGGAGTTAAGTCCCATTTCAGACTAATTAAATCAGAAATTCAGAGCAGGAGGGGTAGAAGTGGGCATTGAAAGTCTTAAAAGCTCCATCTTTGATTTTCACGTGTAGCTAAGGTTGAGACCCATTGTGTAGTTTCAAAACAAGGCTGAGATCAGAGGGCCTGGGTTTGAACTCCTTGCCTAGGACTTCTGGGAGAAGTTGTGAATGCTGGCAAATGGCTCAATATATGTGGACTAAATGTATTCATTTTACAAACTGCTATGATCATAGCTGTGCCAGGAATAATAACAACACCTGTGCCATACATGTGTCATTAGCATAAAATTAGAAAATATATGTGCCATTCACCAAAGGAGGTTTATACAATTTCTAGCAACAGTACAGTATTTTCATGGTCTTTTCTGGGACTGGCAGTGTGCATGTCTTACTGTTAAGCTGGCCTTTCTCCCATAGATCACCATATTCAATGGAATTTCCAACACATTTCAGTTCTACAGAGCACCAGGCTCGAAAGGACCTCTGAACTTTGGACCCTCCCATATCTTTTAAAGTAAACCAATCCTGGTGCTCTCCTCACTTCATTTTTTCTCAAACCTACGTGACCCTCACAGAGCACAGCCCTGCTCTCTCCTGCCTCTGCATCTTTGCTCCTTGCTCCCTGGTTCACACACCTGCCTTGCTAACTCATCTTTCCTCTTCACTGTGCTTTGCTGCCTGCTCCAGCTCTCAGTGACCTTGCCTTGCACTCATATCAACTTAGTTCTATTCCCCAGTACCTACCTTATAAAATGGAGTTATCTATCATTTATGACTTGCACGTATTTACCCTAGATAAACTTTAATTTCCTGCAGGAGGTGTAGGAAAAAGAGAGAGTGATGTGGGAAGAATACACCACAATGCACAAAAATGCTCAGGATAAGGTATTGAAACAAACAAAGAAGTGGGACGCTAAAATGAATATTGATTCAATTATGGAAAACTGCATAAGGAAAAGACTGGAAAAATAAACTAAGGGGCTGGCAGTGGTTATCTCTTAGTGGTTAGATTATGAGGCACTTTTATGTTTTCTTCATACTTTTCTCTATTTCTCATGAGTAAAATTTATAAGTTCTATAATCAGTCACAACGTGTTTTATAAAGAAAAAGAACTGTGATACTAAATGGTATATGTAACAGATCAAACTTTTCAGAAAACATGCATTATGAAAATACGAGAGAAAAGTCTAACAAAAATGTTAATATTTATACAAAGAAGATATATGGATGGTAAGTAGGCACATGAACAATGTTCTGAGTATCATTATTTACTAAGAAAATGCAAATTAAAGCCACAATGAAATATCAGAACATGACTAAATTAAAATGTCTGACTATACCTGGGGTGCCTGGGGGGGGGGGTTCAGTCAGTTGAGTGTTGGACTCTTGATTTCAGCTCAGGTCATGATCCCAGGCTCGTGGAACTGAGCCCCACATTGGGCTCTGTGCTGAGTGTAGAGCCTGCTTAAGATTCCTGCTTCGGATTCTGTCTCCCTCTCTCTCTGTCCCTCTCCCCTGCTTGTGCTCTCTCTCTAAAAATTAAAATTAAAATTAAATTTAAAAATGTCTGACTATACCTAATAATGGCCAAATGTGCATCTATATTTAATGTTGGCAACAATGTCTATGACAGAAAAAATTTGGAAATAACTTCTCTAATCCTATAGAAATCATTGGAAAATTATTGTATCACTTCAAAACAGGACATTTTACTATCCACAACAGTTATGTTTTGAGAGAATTTTAAATGATAGGTTAAAAGTTTATATATAATATTGAGAAAATATGTCACATGTCAACAATAGTTAATCTGTGGTGGTAATGGGGGTAACTCTTTTTTTTCTTCATGATTTTCCAAGTGTTAGCATATATTACTTAGATTACAAGAAAAAATAAGTGTGTCCTAATGTAATAACTTTTTAGAATACAGGTACAATTACTTCAGCAAAAGAAGTCATTCTTTATGAACCCGTGTCTCTTGCTGCTCATTTGTGAATAACTTGGGTTTCTGTGGCAATGTCTTTTCTTGATATATTTTGTATTTTTGGTTTAATTATTGGCCCATCTAATATTCTATATGGCATTGGTACTTAAAATGTGATGTGTCTCCCTGGCAGTTCCTGAATTCAAAAGTATTTTTATAATTATACTAAGACATTATTTTTTACATTGTACTGACATTTGCACCGGTGATTCAGAAACCATAGTGGATAAACTTCTGGTGCCATTATCATGAATCAGGGAGGTGACACCAAACTGTACCAATTGTCAATGTTTTCTTTGCCACTACATACTCACTGTAAAAAAAAAAAAAAGCAAAAGAAAACCCCCAAAATATTTACTTTAGAATGTCCTTGAGGAAGCAGTAAAAATTACTTTATTAAATATTAGTCCTTGAGTACATGTGTTTTTAATATTCTCTCTGACACAATAGGAAATGAACCTAAAGCCTACCATGTATGATGACTGCCCTAAGAACAAACAAGTGCAATAGCACAAGTGATATTGACTGAATTCTAAACTGAATTGTCACTTTTTTCATGGAACACCATTCTTACTTGAAAGGATGACTTGGGGCACCTGGGTGACTCAGTAGGTTGAGTCTGTCCGACTTTGGCTCAGGTCATGATCTCATGGTTCATGGGTTGGAACCCCACATCGGCCTCTGTGCTGACAGCTGGGAGCCTGGAGCCTGCTTCAAATTCTCTCTCCCTCTCTCTCTCTCTCTCTCTGCCCCTCCCCCACTCACGCTCTGTCTCCCCCTTTCTCTCTCTCTCTGACAAAAATAAATAAACATTAAAAAAAAAAGAAAGGATGACTGACAAAGAGCTATTATTTTTCAGAGCTGTATATTTGAAAGACATCCCCTTGAAAATGATCAAAGTGAGCCTGTTCTAGGAAAACAACTGGCAGTGTTTTAGTGGTAAAATCTGAGCTTTCTGGTGAAAGAATTTTGAGAAACTGGTATCCATCACTATAAGTTTAACAGCTTCCCAATACCTAATAACTCTTCTATATAATGAATGGAGTATTATTGAATATGTTTTTTTCTATGTTACATGATGAAATGGGTGCACATTTAGAAAAGCTACATAACTCACCGAACCAACATTTTCCAGATCACAGTGCATGATGTTACAAAGTTATACATGGGCAAAAGATCCATTCAAAGTGCAAGAGAGACCAATGGCTTTTAATCTAATGAAGTAGAGTTTACTGACACTTTCAGAGTCTATACTGCAATGAACTTTTTAGAGGCCATTATTAAAATACTCCCCTTTTCAGCCACATTTGAATATAAGGTCAATTTTTCTTTATATATTTCAATAAAAGTAACATCACAACAGATTAAGCACAGAAGCATAATACATAATTCAATTAAGTTATTCTCAATAAATCCCTGAGTTGAGTTTATAAAGCCATGAGTTTAGAAGCCCCTCATCTATTACTTTAGATGAATGAGAATTACTATCAGTTTTCTGATACCTATATTCAACAAAACAAAAGACACTGCCTTTTCTTACAAAATTATCTTAATAAGACATTTTCTCTGTTGTCTTTTGTATCAGAGAGAAATGAATCATTTATAAATATTTATTCTTTGGAAATCATCCTAACATTATTGACCTCCACACCCAAAATATATTGTTCCAGTATCAGTTACGATTGTGTTTAGCAATATAAAACCAAAATGGCAGTGAAAGAGATTAATTTTTCTAACATAAAAAGAAGTTCAGGTGGGTCCTCCAGGGCTGGTGCAGTGGTTCCACAATGTGGTAAATGTTCCAGGCTTGCTACAGCTTTCTTCTTTGCCTTTCCTAGCATACGATTTTCATCTTCGTGTTTGCAGTGTGGGCACTCTACCATCCATGGTCCAGGCACGAAGAAGGAGGCAAGGACAGAGAGCATTAGGAGCAATTAGTTTTGCATCTCATTGGCCAGAACTGTGTCACATGACCACTCCTAGCTGAAAGAGAGGCTGGGAAATTGAGTTTTAACTCTTACTATCCTGTGGTAGTGACAGGCAGGAGAGAAATGGATTTGAAAAACCAATTGAATCAGCCAGTCCAAGAGTCTGCTTTTTTGTGTAATAATGGCTCTTTTCAGTGGAAGAAAAAATAAAAACTGACAACCCACAGGAAAAATCAAGGTAGGCATGGACCTCCTCCTGGGTAAAATGAGTAACAGTAGCATTGACAGGGTGGCCAAAGGTGATATTAACTACAAAGCATACCCTGTTGAAAAGTAGACAGTAAATGCAGAAATTCGTTATATTCTTAAAAACAAGAAAAAATGAGTCTGTAATTCTCCTTGTAGGAAAAAAAATCATTTTAGGATCAATAATCCATTACAGAATAGCAAATTGAGCTTTTGTCAACCTTCATCATGTGGCTCACAATATGTAAGGAAGATAAAAGAAAGGAAGACCGAATGTTTATGAGCCAGTCCTTACTAGAAACAGTCATCTGAAGATGATGTCACAGATTCATAATCGCAGGAAGGCTTCATTCCTTCCACATTTGCTGTTTATTGAGCACAACTGTGTGTCTGGCTCTTTATAGTTAGGATACAGCAATGTGTAAGGTATCATCTCGGGAAAATTAACATTCCAGTGAAATATGCTCTGAAGTTTTGCCCATTACTATATCGACAAGAAGTTGATAAGCCATTTGATGTAAAACTCTATAGAAAATAGTCCTGACATCAAGATTTCTGCCTATATTTTATATACTTCTCAAGGTATAAAATATACTTTGCCCTACAATTAAGTCACTGAGTACATAATAAATGACTTAGTGACTCTTATTGGATAAGAGCCTGGAGATAATGTTCCTGAAGCCAAATTCTTACAAATTACTTTAAATAGGAGGTAGAGAGGAAATCCATGTAACTATGTGCTTAGAACAGGTTAATTATTATTCCTGCACCAGGAAGGAGATTGAGGAGCAAAAATTAGATTGGAAGTTTCTTTTTGCTATATCATTGTTTCCAGTTTTTTCTATTGTTCATGATAACTGTAAAAAAAAATCTTTGTGTCCTCTACTGTAGTATATCCTCTGGTATTCTTATGCATTTTATTTTTATTGAAGTACAGTTGACACACAATGTTTACATTAGTTTTAAGTGTACAACCATGATTTGATAAGTCTATATATAATGCTGTGTTCACCACTAGTGTAGACACCATCTGAGAAGTGACTAAATTTTATCTTCTAAGAAGATACGAACATAAATAAAAAGTAATATTTGAGGGCCAAATTGGATACTTTCTCCAGCTTTCCTAAATTTCAGTGGTAGAAAGTAATTATATATATAATGCTTTATCATCTGATATATTTTTGTAAGACTAGCTTTTACACTTCTTTCTTTAAGCCAACATCTATTTGAAGTGGCTATTAAACTTCTTGATGAGTTTTTCCGCCCTGGAGTCTGCTCTTAGTCCCAAATAAAACCAAATACCTACTCAGATCTTTTTTTAACAGTTTACCAAGATTAAATATGTCCAAACCGTAACATTTTTGTGGGTTTGACATTCTAAATTCTGCTTTAAACCCTAGCAGATCTTTCATCTGGGGAGGAAGGAAGAAGAAATATTCAGGTTTATGTAGCCATTAGGGGAGGTCAAAACAATAGATCGGCTTTAGTCATGCCTCTATTTAACCATCCAGCTGTTCCAACCTGAAGAGGGTCTCTAATTAGTCAATTCTGATCCTGTATAACTTTGGGCCCCATTATTTAGCAATTAGTCCTTTAAATAGGTTATAGTAGTGGAATATCATTGCACATACGAATCTCCTTATTATGAAAAATTTGTGATAGTTTTTGGAAAAGGGGCAGTTAAATATTTTATTGGAGAGCCTTTATGAATATCAAGTCTCTGCTTAGTTCCAAGTCTCGGCTGATAGGATTTCTGATGGATCCTATTTCTCTAATGAAAAAATTTTCCACCTGAAACAGTCTTTCCTTCATTCTTTACTTGTTAGTTCTATTAAAGTCCAAACATCTATAATTTAAACTTTTTAAAAATATCATTTTGCTTGTGTGTAAGAGCCAAGGTGTTTTCATATAGATATCAAATATAAGTATAATGAAAACAGTTTCTGACTACAGTAGTGCCCCTCTGTATGCTGGAGATATGTTCCAAGACCCCCCAGTGGATTCCTGAATTAGGGATAATACTGAACCCTATATATACTATGATATTATACATACATACCTATGACAAAGTTTAATTTATAAATTAGGTATGGTGAGAGATTAACAACAATAAGTAATAATAGAATAATTATAACAGTATACTGTAATAAAAGTTCTGTGGACGTGGTCACTCTCTCTTGCTTTCTCAAAGTACATTATCAAACAGCACTAACCCCTCTTGTGATGATGTGGGATGATAAAGTGCCTATACGATAAAGTGAAGTGAGATGAATGAAGTAGGCATGGTGACTTAGCATTAAGCTAGTACTGACCTTCTGATGATAGGTCAGACGTCATGTGCTTCCAGATCGTGGCTGACTGTGGGTAACTGAAACCTCAAAAACTGAAACCAAATATTAGGGGAGCTACTGTACAAGGCAAAAGAGAAGGGGAGAAACTATAGTCGTGAAATGCAGAAGATCTAACCTTTGCCCCAATTAATTAATCATTAATCTCCCTTTGTTTTTTCATATAAAAAGTTTAGGATATTGAAAGACAATAGCTGTAAGGTTTTTTTTTTATTTCTAAAATTTCATAAATCTCATAAGTCTTCAGGCTCTGTGCTGACAGCTCAAAGCCTGGAGCCTACTTCAAATTCTGTGACTCCCTCTCTCCCTCTCTCTCTGTCCCTCACCTGCTTACGTGCTCTCTCTCTCTCTCTCAAAAATAAACATTAAAAAATCTAAAATAAATAAATAAATAAATAAATCTCATAAGTATTAGAAAATGAGTCATATTCTATTTCTTGTTTTTTTAATCTTTAAATCTTTACAGGATATCTAGCACACCAGTATTGTAATGACATCAGGGAATACCTTATGGTTTACAAATATCACATGTACTATTAGGTTATTTTTTTTTTATCTCTTTAGTCCTTTCTCCCAGGAAAACATAATTATAAGGACTAGAACAGATTGTTTCATGAGAAAGTCTTCCTTTGAACAAAGAGGAAGATTTGCACTTCTAAAATCTCATCTGGCAGTTTTTGTAAAATATATAATCTATTAAAACTAAAATCAAAGCATGCTTAATACTTACTAAAATTGTTCAGCTCTTCATGAAATTTTACACACTTCATATTAGAAAGAAAACGTATAAATTTTGCAAAAATCATACCAATGACATCACCCATTTTCATTAGCCTCATATCAAAATACAGATTTATCCAAGACCTCCTTGAGGCAACATCTGTTCCATATTTGCTTTGCTATTACAAATCTTTTCAGTTTTCTTAAACCTACTTCTAAAGATAAACTTGATTTCATAGAACTGTAATTTCCAACACTGTAGAACAAGGCTTCCTTTGTTGAATTCAGAGTCTATAGTACTTAGATTATGGAAGTATGTTTTTAATGAAAAACTTCATAGGAGGTATTTAGATCGTTATTAATTTCAGACTATACCAGTGGGAACTCTATTTGCATTTTCCCCTTCACTGCTACTCACAAAGTTATTGTGATGGGTTTATCATTTCCATAATGCTTCATTATTTTTCTCATGACTTTTCCTGAGTTCCTGATGAACATATTTCTTACCCCAAACCCTCTCAGGTGATTGGACTTTATATCTGCCCCCTGGGGCATCTTTATTTCATTTTAACCAACTCTTTCAAGAAGCACGCACACACACACAAACTCATCCACAAGTGCAAACACACAATCCATTCATTTATTCAATGAACGTTTATTGAGCACCTTTTGTATATTGGACACTCTGCTAAACATTGTGGACATCAAGGTAAATATTACATGCTTTTCCTTTAAGCAGAGTGCAGTCTATTGGCTAAGACAGACGTAAAACTAAGCATTACAGTGAACCATGATTAGGTGATAGAAGTGAGATAATTGCAAAGCACAGATATAGATCAGCAGTGGAAGGATTGCTAGGAAAACACTTTTTTAAAGAAGGTAAGAGTGAAGGCAGGGGGCTCTGCTGCCACATGATGGAGCTGGGACCGGGGATTCTCTTTATCTTCAAAGGGAATCCATTTGTTCTCCCCAGGGTGTGCACCGTATACACGAGTGGTTATTAGAGCCTCCTAACTTCACAACACCATTCATTCATTCTCATTCCTCAGACTCAAACCGTGTATTCTCATTCCCCAGAGAGAAAATCTCCTTTACCATGGGACTCTTGCCATTGGGTTATGACCTTCCTGCACCCTCCTTGCTGTTGTTCATCGACACCCTTGTCATCCCTCCACATTTATCAAGGACCACAACACTCTGATCATTTTCTTTCTTGCCACCATTTTCCTAGCCAGTTTCAATGTCAGTGCAGACAATCTGAACTAAGAAACTTCCTGCGCAGGTCCCTGATTTCTTCGGTTCCAGGCACAAACATTGCCTGGCCCCTCCCACCTGGAATTTATCAGCGTCCCCTTTATTTTCCTGTTCTGGATTCTTAAACTCCTTTCAGCAACTCCTTGCTTAGCGTCCTATTTCTCTCAGTCTCTTCTTTTCAGTGCTCCAGTTCTTTGGCCACATCAAGACCCTCAACATTTTACTCTCCATTTTCTTCCTATCCTTCCAGCTTTTCTTGTCTTATCTTGACTTGTGTCTGCCTAAACCCCAAAGGCTTATTAATTCATCCCCTTGAGACTGAGTGTGCCTGACACAGCACCTGCTCTCAGGTGAAGAAAACATGAAGCTTAGCTTTCTCTTTCTCAGCCTCACAGAAATCACTTTAAACTTCTAACAGCCAGTCTCCTTGATGCCCTGACTTGCTATTTTACTTATCATTTCCAACAGATGGCTGAAAGTCAAATTCATAAGAAAACAGTGACCATTAGACCAGCACTTCTTTGACTTCTTGACGTCCTTAAGCCAACATCTGCCTGTATCATAAACTACCCTCTTCCATTTCAGAGGGAAGAGAGACACCCACTGCTGGTGAAAGCTTGTCTCTCTCTGCTTTCATCTGGTTCTCATTTCTGCCTATATCCTCACTCACCTGATTCATCAATCACCTTCTTCTCTCTTCCCATCAGCCTCTCATTTTCACTATTTAACATAGTCAAGTTTCTCTCCACTAAAAAACCAAACTCCTTTCTGTTTCTGGTTCCTGCTCCACCTATTTCTTCCCGTTCTCCCCTCTCATACCTAAGTGTCCACAAAAAAAAAAAAAAAAAAAAGCAACATGTGGTCTTAGTTTCCACTTCTTCACCTATGCTTTATCAGTTTTTATTATAAAATATTATATATGTGTAAAATGATATGTATATATAAGATGTAAATGATAATTAAAATGTATCCAGAGCTCAGCTTAGGAAATAGAATATTATCAACACTCTTAAAATAAGCTTGCGAGATGCCTTGGTGGCTCAGTCAGTTGAGAGTGACTTCGGCTCAGGTCGTGATCTCAAAGTTTCTTTGCCCACAGTTTGAGCCCAGTATCGGGCTCCGCACTGACAGTGTGGAGCCTGCTTGGGATCCTCCGCACCCCTCTCTCTCTGTCCCTCCCTTCCTCGCTGTCTCTCTCAAAAATAAGTAAACCTTAAAAAAAATAAGCTTTTATTTCCCTTCTCAATCCAACCCCTTCCCCTACAAAAGTATCACGGATTTTTGCTGTTTTTCATTGGTTTCTCTAATTTATATAGACCTCAATAATATATGATTTTGTTTTAGGTGTTTTGATTTTATATCATATCTATAATACTGTTTGTATTCTTCTGTGACTTGTTTTGTTTGTTGTTTTCATTCCACATTCCTTTTGTGCAATGTATCTATATTGATAAGCAGAGAAGCCGTGGTTCATAATGTGTTATACCATGGGAATTTACTATAAATAGATATTTTTTCCAGTCATTGCTATTATTCTATTGAACCATATTGAACCACTACATTATAGTTTTGTAGCTTAAAAATATTTGATTTTAAGTATTTACTGTGGTTTATTCTACACAAAAAGTTCTGCCACAAACATTCTTTGTACATGTCTTCTTATGCCATGTGTGAGAATTTTTCTAGGCTAGAACATCTCTATATGTACTACATAATGTCAAATTATCTTGCAGATTTATTGTTCCAGTTAGTATCACAATCATCAATGTCTAAACAGTCCTATTGTTTCACATTCTTAATGTCACATGGTATAATAGGAAAAAATTGCAAATCTGTTGTTGGATATAAAAATCATATTTCATTGTTTTCAAAAGGTTTTTTTTAAAAGATTTCTTTAATGTTTATTTATTGTTGAGAGATACAGATAGGGAGCGAGCAAGGGAAGGGGCAGAGAGGGAGAGAGACAGAGAATCACAAGGAGACTCAGTGCTCAGCACAGAGCCTAACGCAAGGCTTGAACTCACGAACCATGAGATCACGACCCGAGACAAAATCAAGAGTCAGATATTTAACCAACTGAGCCACCCAGGCGCCCATTGTTTTAAAAAATATTTTTATTAAGACTTTACTTTTTTAGAGCAGTTTTAGGTTTGGAGCAAAACTGAGAGGAATGTACAGAGATTTTTCTGATACTCCCCATCTCCGCACTTGAATACTCTCCCCCATTATCAATATACCCCACCAGAATGGCATATTTGTTATAAATGATGTTCCTACACTGACACATCACAGTCACCCAAAGTCTGTAGTTTACATTGTGGTTCACTCTTGGTGTTGCATTTTCTCTGGATTTCGACAAATGATGACATGTATCCATCATTATGGTGTCACACAGAGTGTTTTCGCTGTCTTGAAAACCTACTGTTCTCTCTGCCTGTTCGTCCCTTCTTTTTCTGAACCCCTGGAAACTGCCAATCTTTTTACGTTCCCCATACTTTTGCCTTTTCCAGAATGTCATATAGGTGGGATCATATAATATGTAGCCTTTTTGGATAGAAAAATTCAGTTAGTAATATGCATTTAAGTTTCCTACATTTTTTTTTTCATGGCTTGATTATTTCTTTTTAGTGCTAATATTCCATTGTCTGGATGTACTTCATTTTATCCATTTACCCACTGAAGGACACTTTGGTTGCTTTCAAGTTTGGGCAATTATGAATAAAGCTGCTACAAATACCTGCATGCAGTTTTCAACTTATTTGGGTAAATAAGCTTAAAACCTTTGGCCCATCTTAAATGGTTGTTTATTTTCTTATTGTTGAGTGGTTAGGTTTCAGTGTTTTGGTGATCTTATGTCCCTGGACTGTGAACTTCACAAGTGTTTCTGGTTTTTTTTTTCTCCTCCCCCACTTAGGTGGGACCAGATGACTCCAGCAGACTGGAGTTGGGATTTCCCTCCAACCCAGGTTCGTTGGGTTCTGAGAATATCAGGCAGGTTAGGCTCTGGTTAACTAGTTTCCCCTGAAGTCAGGCCTTGTTTAAGAACACAGATGATCTGATTTATTTTGAAATGCTTCCTTTTCTCCTCCCCCTACTCGAGCACGATTTTTCTCTGCTTTTGATTGTGGGAACCTGGTTGAACTCTTAGAAGCAAACCTTACCGTATTGTGGCTCCCTCTGCCTAGGTTCCTGTAACGTTTTTAACTCTTAGAGTTGCCTACACTGAATGTCTAGCAATTTGTCCATCCTGGCCGGGCTTTCTTACTGTGTTCCTGGCTCCCAGGGTGGTTTCCACTAGTGAATCTGCTCAGGTAAGCGGCAACAGCCTTTCTTTTCCTGTGCCTCCAGTCTGGGGCACAACGCTCTCTCTGTTCTCCCCTTTTCTACAGATCCAAGAAAAATTGATGATTTTCCATTCTTTTCAGCCTTGTACTTGCCATTAGGATGGGGCGTTGTCCAAGCTCCTTATGTGCAGAAGTGGCTTTTCTGATTCTGTTCTTTTGTGTTTTGTTTTTTGTTTGTTTTCCTGGTTAGTAATGAGGTTGTTTACTTTTCGTATTTTAATTGGCTGTTTGCGTATTTATGTTCCCAGTTTTCTACCTAAAAACTATTTAGTAAGGATTATCTATAAACTTTGAATACTAATTGTTTTCAGTGGTATCGACTATAAACACATCTTTCCAGTTGTGGCATATTTTTCCTCATTTTTAGTGTGTCTTGTGATGAAAACCATAGTGTTCTTAATGGAGTCAAATTCACTTACTGTTTTCTTTAGCTTTTTGTTGTTGTTAAATCTTTTCCTACATCACAGTCATGAAGATCTATTTCTATTTTGTTATGCAAAAATTTTTAAGTTTGGACTTTGACACTTCATTTTTAAATCAATTTAGAAGTGATTTTTGAGTGACATATGAGGTAGAAATCCATTTTCTTCAAAAAAAAAAAAAATAGGGATACCAATTTCCAGGGCACTACCTTTTGAGTAGTTCATCTTTTGCTCACACATCTCATTGCCAAATATGGCCTATGCCAGGTTTCCTTATAAGGAAACTTTGGTTTAATCCAGGGCCTGCTTTTCGCTTCAGCTGATTTATTTGCCTATTTCTGCACCAAAGAAACCATGATATCTGTTAGGGCAAGTCTCCACACTTTATTTCAATTTTCTTGACTCTAATTCTTCCACTTAAATTGTCAAACCAATCTTTTAAATTTCAAGGAAAATTCATTTTAGAATTAGGAAGAAATTTCAGGGACTCAGTATATCCGTTTTGGGATAACTGACATATTTAAAATATTGAGTCTTTTATTTATGAATACATTTATTTCTCAATTTATGTCTTTAAAAGATACTACACAAAATATAAATTTGTCCATAAAAGGATTGACCATCTTCTGTTAAATTAATTTTTAATCCTCTGTTTGATTCTACAAATTGTGTTTTCTTTTTGGGTTGTATATATTGATTGTCTATAGTCACTGAACTAAGCTTTTACTAATTTATATAATTTGTAGCTTGCTTTGGGTTTTTAACGGAGATGATCATACCTGTGAATGAGATTTTTTCCCATTCTTTTTTATTCTTACGTATTTTATTGCATTTGCGTATTTTCATGTGCTTTCTAAGATCCTTAGTTCAATGTTAAATATATGAGGTGACAGTGAGCATCTTTCTTTTATTCCTCTCTTTAAAGAAAATGATTTTAACGTTTAACCAAAGACGATGATGTTTCTTATGAAAAGTTGACCGATATTCTTTGCCAGTGGGAAAGTTTCTTTCAACTCAGGTTTGCTGAGAATTTCTAATAGGAATGAATAATGTGTGTGTCTTATTTGCAAAACAAGATGACTTTATGGGTTTTTACAGTTTTTGATACTAATATAAATGAACTTCAAAAATGTTAACTAGCTTATTTTTTGGAGAGAGCCAACTTAGTGTGTTTTTTAATATACTGCTAGATTCAGTTTGCCAATATGTTACAGGATTTTTGCATCTGTGTTTATAATAAAGACTGAACCTATAATTTTTCTTTTGAGACTTTTCTTATTGGGTTTTGGAATCAAAATTATAATGATCTCACCAAGCAAGAAGTGTGTCTTCATTTTTTGTTTTCTGGAAGAATGTATGTGATAATTGGAATTACTTGCTCCTTACATACCTAGCAGAATTTATTGTCACTGTGGGGACATGGGACATTTTGTGGGACATTTTATTTTTTTCAATATTTACAGCATGACAAAGATCTTCTAGTTCTTTCATATATCCCAATTTATAAGAGATAATTTTCTGGAAATGTGCCCATTTCATCTAAGTCGTCAATGTATTGTCTGCAACATTTTGCTATCATTCCCGCTTTTGTCTGTTCTGACGCTTCACTAGTATTATTTGTATCCTTCCCCTTTCTTCCTGATCAATTTTGTCCAAAACATCTGTATTTTTTTTTCAAAGAACAGATTTGGTTTTGTTGATCTTCTTACTGTATCTTTATTGTTTACTTTATTAATTTTTGGTTCTGTCTTTATCACCTCTTTCTGGATTTATTTTGTTAGTATTTTTCTAAACTGAGATGGCTGTTTAATGTATTTTCAGCTTATCTAATATAAGAGCCTTACTATGTAAGGCTATAAATTTCTCTTTACGAAATACCTGTTTTCTACATTTTTTGGTAGATGGAATTTCTCATAATTATAAAACTTTCTAATACTTTTTTGATTTGTTAGTGTTTTCAAATTTCTCAACACGAGTCTTTTCATAATTTTTTATCATTGACTTCAAACTTAATTTTGTTGTAGTTGTAGAATGAGATTCATATTACATCTTTCATATTTGTTAGTTTTATAACTATTACATGGTTTCTGTATATAGTATCATGGGTGCTTGAAAATAAGGTTTTTCTCTAATTGATTTGTATTTTATTCTACATAATGCAGTGCAAGCCTGTCAGTTGTGTTCTTTAAGTGTTGTATATCTTACTGATATTTTTTTTCTTGAGGGGAGAGGGAATCTATTTGATCTATCAATTGCCAACCAATAAATCTCAAAAACCACCCACTCTAATTTATGAATCTCTCTCTGCTAATTCTTATTGTGAACATTTTGAATTGCAAAATTTGGTGCATGGGATCATTAGGTAGTAACCAACTAAATGAAACAATGTTTTTACCTTAGGGTCTATTTTATCTATTTTATCTGCTATTAGTATAGCCATATTAACTTTTGTTTACTCATCATTGAAAAATGTGTGTTTATATTTTAGATTTATTTTTACTCTTATTTTGTGCTATTTATGCTTAATGCAGTTTAGAATTAACCTGTATCTTTATATGACTTCAGCATGTTTTAACTCTGATCATGCTCTTTCTGACTAACTCACTGTTTGATTTCTCCCTTGGTTATTATTTTTAAAACTCTATTGCTGAAAATACCCTAGGGTATGTCATGCCCTTGCATAATTTCCTACCCTTAAGTGTGGGTGGAGCTTTTGACTTGATTCTGACCAATAGAACATCCTCAAGGAAGTCAATTCTGCTAATAAAATGAATGAGCTTGAAATGGGTCCTTTCTCAGTGGCACCTCCATAAGAGAACACCACTTACTTATGCCTTGACTGTAGTCCTGTGAGACCCCAGGTCAGATAACCCAACTATGCTTTATCAGACTCCTGATGCTTGGAAACTTAGGGATAATAAATACTGGTTGTTTTAAGCCCTTAAATTTGTGGTACTTTGTTATACAACAATATAAAACTAATATACTCTAAATTTATACTTTATTACTTTATAATGTTAATACTTGTTTAGACTCAGGCACTTTTACCATTTTATTTACTCGCTTTTCCTTCTTGAACTTACTTTTTCTGAAATCATTTTTTTCTTAGTCTGGAAGTATGTATTTTAGAATCTCCTGATTTTGTTTTCTTGAAACGATATTATAGTAGTATGTAGTTCTAGATACGGAGCTATAAATTTTTTTTAATAGCTTGGCTCTTATATTAAAGTTGCTGGCTTCCATTGTGTGGAATTCAAGTACCATTCCAGTCGTTTCTTTGAAGATAATGTGTTTTTCTCTCTGGATTTTTTTTAAAAGGTCTTTTTCATTTATATTCTCTAGTTTGGATAAGATTGAGCTTACTTTGTTTCAATCATCTCTTCTGTTTCTCTATTTCTTTTTAAAAATTTGATTTGACTTACATTACATCTTAATATTCTATCCTTCATGCTCCTCAACTGCTTTCATGTTCCTTCTCTGTTTTCGCTAGGAGAAAGGTGCTTCAGATCCATATTCCAGCTTACTCGTGCTCTCCTCAGACATGTCTGAGGCTAAGTAGCACACCTATCAAATGATCTTCCTATGTTTATTTATTTATTTTGAAAGAGAGAGTGTGTATGTGAGTGAGAGACAGAGAGGGTGAGAGAGAATCCAGAGCAGGCTCTACACTGTCAGCACAGAGCCTGACCCAGGGCTCGAACCCACAACCTGAGCCAAAATCAAGAGTTGGATGTTTAACTGAGCCACACCAGGCACCCCGTATACCTATCAAATTCTTATTTTAACTACTGTATTTTCATTTCTATATGTACAAGTTACTGTGGATTTTTATTTCAACTGCTCAGTTTTCTTTATAGTCAATTCTTCCTTATTTGTATTTGTTGAAGTTTATTTTTTGAGAGCGCATGAGTGAGCATGCATGAGCAGGGGAGAAGCAGAGAGAGAGAGAGAGAGAGAGAGAGAGAAGGAAGGAGGGAGGGAGGGAGGGAGAGAAAGAAAGAGAAAGAGAGGGTCCCAAGCAGGAACCACACTGTGAGCACACAGCCCAATGCAGGGCTCAGGACTCCAGCTAAAGAACCGGAGATCATGACCTAAGCTGAAATCAAGAGTCTGAGGCTTAACTGACTGAGTCATCCAGGCGACCCTTCCTTATTTGTTTTTGTTTTTTAGTTGGTTTGTTAGGTTTTTGTTTTTGTTTTTACTTTAAACATGCTAATCTTGTAAACAATAGGTGGAATATCTGCATTCTTTCTAGGTTTATGTGTTGAATGTTTTTGATGAAACATTCTGATGAAACTTCACTGTTTCCTTTTTTATTTTGTACTTTAAAATTCTGAGATGATGCAGGAACTCTAATGAGGAAATTCTTTGAGGCTTGATTTGATGGTTGATTCATCTAGAGCAAACTATGACTTGCTTCTGACAGGCACTTGGGGAAGCTTGAAGCCTGGGTTTGCTGGAGTCTCTCTCAGACTGTGCGGCCAGGGAGATGTGGGACCCTGGCCTGTATGAGGATTAGCTCTGGCTTAAGAATTCTAAGAGGATATTTTGTTTATTTCTTTACTCAAGGTATATTTTGTTGGCGTTTTCTTTTTTTCCAATTGACACTTTAACTGAAGATTCAGTACTTCCTAGGTCTCAGAACTGGAATCCAACTCTTCCACCAGTACAGACCTGAGTTGGTTAAGGTCAAGACCGAAGCTCTAGGTTACTGGAATTAACAGATGATTTCATTGCTTACAGCTCTTTTGAGTTAGTTTTTCCCACAACTTTTGCCCTCTGATGACTCTGATAGTTTCTCTCACTCTCTCCAACTCAAACATTTCGTAGCTTTGCAGCAGGATCGTTTTTCAGGATATTTACTCTGCCAATATTGTTGGAAGAGGAAGTCTCTGTCTACTCTTCACCTTCCTGTAACCAGAGTTTGCCCTTAGCATTTTATAGAATCTACCCTTGGTCGGGTCACCAGTGACATCATAATTCCTAAATAAAGTAAATTCCCATCAGGCCCTTGCTCCCCTTGTAGACTTTGAAACTATTGTCCACTTTCTCTATGAATCACTATTTTTCCTTATCAGCTGCCTCTTTCTAATTACATAGGCATGCACACAGACACATACACACACTAAGTCAGCATCTGCCATTATCAACATGTAGGATGTTCTTTTCCACACTGCCTGCTTCCCTAATGAGGTCTACTAAGAAATATTGTCAAATCAAGGAGATTTTTCCAATCCTCTTTCTGTCCAGTAGGGCATTGGACATATGTCTCACAGCTCAATTTTTTGTTAATTTTTTAAAGAACCACTTGTCTTTCAAGAGAGCTCTGTCATTCTTGTAAAAATGCCCCATCCCATCTTAGAATTTGCCTGTTGCTTAAAATCCTAGTACTTGCTAATTTTACTGCACTTGTGTTTCACAGTTGACTCATTTGCTTCAAAGTACTAGTGATTAAGCGGCTAGGTGACATTTTTTTAATAGCAATTCTCCAACTCTATAGAAGCTATAAAAGTCAACTTGAATAAAGCTGCTATTGGAATAACTGGGGTGGAAAGTTCTAGAGTTATAAGCCACTTGACCACTAGAAGGCCAGGTTGAGGTTTGAATTTTAGCCACATTGCTGAGGCAGGATGCAGGCTCACCAGTTAATCTTCCACAATGACTAATAAAGAAGATCTCTTTGTGCCAACCTGAACTTCGCTAGGAGAGCTGCCTCTCCATATTTTGTAGTAAAATTCTCTTCAAATTAAAATTTATAAATCATGTCATTAAACATCAGATCAAACACTAAGTAAGATCTGGACTTAGTGTCTTAGCTTTTGGCAAGAAACGGGAATGAAGCCTTGGCTGAGGAAAGCACCGTCTGGACCGGAAGCAGATGCACCCAGTTTCCCCTTCCTCTCCAGCTCCGTATAGCCAGGCTCCTTCACCAGTTCCTGTGTGTGTTGAGTCATGATCTCCCCTTATGCCACCTGATCACCTTCTGTGGAGATCTTGGCTTTAAACACCAGATAGGCCCTGGTGACTGTCACAGGTGTATTGTTATGTTTGATACCCATCTGAGGCTAAGGACACACCCCCTCTGCCTCTCTCCCACCCCTCCTCCTCTTCCCCACTTGAATATGCTCACTCTCTTCGTGCTCCTTCCTCTCTCCCTCTCTCCCACCCTCCCTCCCTCCCTCCCTCTCTCTCTCTCTCTCATGTAAATAAAATGAAAAAAAAAAAAAACATCTATAAGTAATGTTGACAATAGGCTGGAAGAAAAATAACCTCAAACTACTGGCTTCCCCAGAACCTAGAAACCAACATCTCTCTTAACTCTGAGAAAAAAGCAAGCAAAGAGACTTAAGTCCTTACATTGCCATGGTTAAAAGATTAATATGAGTTGTTGTTATTTTTAAGTCAATTAAGAACTTTGGCAGCTCTGCAACCAACCACTTCCCCTCATAAGTCCAGTCAACGGTTCTCCTATATTCTGAGAAAAATAGGTGAAGCATGTTTCCAGAAGGCTCAGCTGCTGAGGTTGCCCACATTCAGGTAAAAGCCTGAGAAATAACTGAACCACTAAAAATCTACTCCTGAGAGACAGAAGTAGAAAAAACTTACACATGTAAAAAAAGAGAAGTTGAGGTGTCATGGGGGTGTGGCAACTCAAGAAAGTTCCTCATGGTAAAATGAAATAGAAGTGTGTGCTACCCTTTTGGCAGGAGCCAAGACCAGTATTTTTATCACCACCTCAGAGAATATCTTCAGGATTGCCAAATGCGGAGATATTTTCAACTCCAGCACCTGGGATGACAGGAAGGGTGTAGGCAACTGTGGGAGAGGCACCCTTTGGAAGCAAGCTGGATCTGCTCTTGAGGACTGCTCATCCTTTCCCTTACTTGCAGCGAGGCAGAATGTAGTGACTTCCCATGTAGATTTTTTGAATTCCATATGAGAACAAAATAACAAAATGATAACACTTCTTGGATATCTAGGTTTTGTTTAAGATCCACATTAGGAGAAAATGACCCAAGAAGTAAATAGTAGTAAATATGCTTCAGGGGGTGGGGGAATAAAAGATAATGGTAGTCTCCCCATTTATTCTATCGGTTGAGGTGGATTTTGATTTTGGCAACCAGGTTACTAGTTCTTAGTTCTATGTTTGAAGTTCTGTTACGTACTTGTTGAATAATAAGTGTGTGTGTGTGTGTGTGTGTGTGTGAGAGAGAGAGAGAGAGAGAGAGATTTTTCAAGATGCTTCTACAAATCAACTTCTCAGCTGCAGTGTGCTGGTGTTAGACTGGGTGCTTCTGTGATTGTGGGGATAACAGATGGGCTGGAAGGAAGAAAGAAAAAGTGCTGGCTGCATACAGCTCACAGATTTTGATCTGCTCTCAAGAATAACTGAAAATACTTGGAAGTATAGCAACATTTTAGGCCCATGCCAGTATGAAGTTGAAATAAGTGTTTTGAACATAATAATTGGTCACCTTAGTTGTTACTATACTAATATTCTTGCTGGGTGATGATAATGTGTGAATGTCTGTGGGGTTGTGCTTCATGTTAGGCATGAGATTGATTAATCTCTCTAAGATCTCGGAGGTCAGCTCTACTTTTATCCCCATTTAAAGGTTGAAGACACTGAGACACAGAGATTTAGCGATTTGCCCAGTCATTCAGCAGATAAGTGGTTAAGCCAGGATTTGAATGGAGGCTGCCTGACCTCTAAGCCTGAGATTTTAAGCTCTGTCTCAAAGGATCTGTTTGACTTACATGTATTAATTTTAAAATGGAACCATAGAGACAATAGGGTATTTAGAATTTAAAAACAGGTACTTCGATTATAAAAGCACAGTAATTGGCAATCTATCCTAAAGTCCTGTCTCTTAATTGGCTGGACTAGTTTTCTTCTGGGAAAGTGGTATTTATTGTCCTTTGGTGGAGGGAGGTGGGGCGAATAAATCTTTCATCCTGTCACTAGAGCTTCCTCCTAAAGAGATGTATCCAGAAAGGGATTTGAAGTTGAAAAATATTTCCTTTTTCCTTAAGGCTATTCCACACACCCTTCTAATTAAGTGGGAAGTTTTAGGTTGCAAGATTCACTTAGTTCCTTCTCTTTCCAACTAAAAGACATTTTGGAGGCCACCAAACAAGATCTGACATCAGAATAGGCTCCCTGTCATTGATTATATTTGAAAATGATAGGTCACGAAATGTGACAGTTACCCTCAAGGTAGAATAACATGGCTTTCGATTTCTAGTTTCTTAATCCATAGTTTAAAAACCTAGCTTTTGTAGACGTGCAAGCACACTTCGAAAACAATAGGATGTTCTTCGAGATGGCTGAAAGGCTAATGAATATGTGAAAGGGAAAGGTGTGTTTTTTTTTTTCAGATTTTGAAATATCAGACTATCTTTAAATATGCACACACATGTTCCATCCTCTACTGCCTCTCCACGATAGTCCATGTACATACACACACGCACATACATTAAGCATGTATTTTTTTGTTGTTGAAGTCACTATTATTTTTAACATTAGAAAGCCTTAAGCAGCACGATAGATGACTTTGGAAATGTAGACTTGTAGCACTTCTGGCAGTCGAAGAATGTGGAAGTCTGGAAAGCCCCACCAGTGGAAGCCACGACATGACTAAACTGGGCTTTGAACAGCTGCCTCTCAGAAAATCTTCCCACACATACTATCGACGGGGATAATTTGACAACATGTAGTAAGAAGAAATAGTAATGTTTCCTGATTTAAACCTTAGAAGAAAAGCAAGAATGGCAAATGTTGCCCCAAGGAGCAAGCCAAGATAGAATACCATGTAATTCATGTACATGCAAGGTGCATTCCTATATGGAAAGGTTGCTGAGAGGAAATGAATAATTGCACCTAGAATTGGGTATCTAAGTATATGACACACAAGTACAAATAACGCCCCCTAAAATTCTTTTGTATAGTTTTACTCTCTTTTAAGCACTTTTTTATGTGATTGTTTGCCATTTAAAATCTTCGGATGCAAAAATGTCTTAAGGACTTGTGAAGTGTTTTAACATCCTGATTGCAGAGAATACATCTTACATCCCTGTTTACATGTATTTATACACACTTAAACAGCTTGCAGCTTTGACCCTGTCTCCTGCCTCCACTACATACCACTCAAAAGCCAGAGAAATTTTTAAAAATTTTTAAAAAGTTTTATTTTTGTGAGACAGAGTGTGTATGTGAGCAAGTGGGGGAGGGGCAGGGGTGGGGGGCGGAGACCGAGACTCTGTGGCAGGTCCAGTCTCCAAACTCTCAGCACAGAGCCTGACAGTGGGCTCAAACTCATGAACTGTGGGATTGTGACCTTAGCGGAAGTCAGATGCTTAACCAACTGAGTCACTCAGACAGCCTCCCCACCAGAGTAATTTCTTAAATACAAATTGTATTTTGCTTATTCCTTGCCCTCCTTGGTTTCCAGTTACTCAGGATAAAAGACAAATCCTTCTCTCTGATGTGATTTGGCTCTACTTACTTCTTTAGCTTCTAATGTTCCACCCAACCTTTTGCTTACCATTTTCTACCACTGTAATTTCCTTGCTGTTTCTCCCATAGGCCATACTTGTTGCTGCCTGTGGGCCTTTTGTTGACCTGGAATCTTCCCATTTTATGCAGAATCCTAATTTTTATCGAGTTACTTCCTCAACAAGGCCACTCCTAACCATTCAATTTGAATTGGATCACTCCTACTGTTCTTTAGTAGTACACCATTCTCTTCCTTTATTAATACCGGAGTATATGTTTTTGCATTTATTTGTTTAAAGTCCATCTCTTTGCTAGAAAAGCAATGAAAAGAAGGCAGGAACAATATCTGCTTTATTTTCCATTATATATTCAGAGCTTATGACTTCATTTGGTTACATTGTATATGTATATACAATAATATTAATATTTTTCAAATAAAAATTGTTTCTGGCATCTAACTATTCTTTTTTCTCGGCCAATTACCTCCAGATATCTCCCAAGAAACTTTAAAGTTATACTGAATTTTATAATTAAGTGAAGCAATACTAGTTGTTTCAACAGTTGGTATACTTAGAAGACCAAAAAGCAACCAGTTAGCTAAGGTAATGTCACTAGCGATGTAATTTTTTTGGGAAGGATTCCACCTCTAAATTTTGGTCAGTATCATCATTGTGATTATCTGAGATATGGTTGGCAGGATCTGCCCATATCTTAGAACTCTGGTTTTATTAGACCTTAATGAACCATTTTGACCATAACTGTCACCTGGATTAGCTCCCTGACTCCCTCTGGTAATGCACAGGTAGAAAATGAAATCCGTACAATTGGTCGTTTGTATTGTGCAGACCAAGGAGCAAGTTGGCCAGATTCCCCATTCTTTGTTATTTTGGTGTCATATTGATCTCGCCTTGAGTTTTAGATAGTCTACAAAGCAGTCACTATTAAAATGTCACATTTCAAACTGATTGTGGTGATGACGGCTACTTACTTAGGCACAGAAAAGAACATCTGCTTAAGATGGCTTTGAAGAATGTTGGAGAATGTTTGAATCATTTCACTGAAAACTGGGAGTTGTATCCCTTGACATATTTCAGTTGTCACATTGATTCACAAACAGAAATAACATTGCTCACTACATCACAAACATTTTTGAATGAGCTTTTGGAAAACAAAAAACATCTCTTGATACACGACAAATCTATCCTCTGAATGTGTTATCTTTGCTCAGCACCATCTTCTGTCTCTTTGTGTATATAAGTTGCACTATACTATACTATACTATAATCCTTGATGATTCTCTTGGGGTATGCCTACTTCTCAGACTAATGATGGAAGTACTTAAAAAAAAAAACCACTAGTATTTTCTTATAAAAATGTATAGATAAATTGACTCAGTGTACAAACCTTAGAGAAACTGATGCAGAATCTTTAGGCAAAATTTGGAGCACAGCTTGTTAGGTTACATTTGTTGATAGAAAAATGTCATTGGCTTTCTTTAGATGGTTGAGAAAAATTTCCAAATTATTGCTCAAATACGTGTAAGTGTGTAGGTTCCCATTTTTAAAATTCAGACACATGGGATTATTACACTTACAGCTGGGCAAACAGAAATCAAGGTACTAACTCAAACATATTACATTTTGAAAAACAAATATGCAAACAACAAAAAATAATAGTCATTGTGTTGGATCCATAAGCAACACATTTCAGAGTATTTCAAAACTTGTGTAATACCAAGCAAATTATACTCGGGAAACAAATTTATGTCAGTTTGGGAACATATCTCACAATTTTGGCTTGGTACAATAGTTTTGAAATGTTAGTGATTTTTTTTCCTATCCAAGGACATAGAGGCATGAATTAGTTCTCTGAATTTATATAAAAGTAGAAAGAAAAATAGTTTGTTAGTGTTGGATGCTTTTGTGCCTGTGTAACAAAAAATCTGGCTGAAATGCTTTGGCAAGTATGTAGTGCATCATATAGTGTAATAACTTACGGTGTTTGGAAGAAAAATAAAAGCAGCAAAGATAGTGTGGTTTTGAACTTGGCAAAAGAGTTGTAGAATGAAATTGGCCTATGTATTTTCACAAGTACTATTACAATGGATAACAGACTTTCTAAGGATTGTATGTAATGAGGTGATAAGCATCTTACTACACTGAATGCTACAATAAGCTTTTAAGGGTTCATATATTAAGAGAATCTTAAAGAGATTATTTTATAAAGGAGGGTTCCTGGAAATAGGAATTAATGAACTTCTCATAGTAGTTCAAGAAACACTTTAAGTTATATTCAAAAGGGACTGTAATAAAGGAATATTTTAATTACTTTAACATTGATAAATATTTAGTGAAGACCTCCTTTGTGCTGGTGTCTACAGAAGATATAAATATTAGTAGAAAAACAGACTCTGTTTTTGTAGAATTTATGTTCTCATGGCCTCCCACGTAGGCATGCATCCAGAGCAATCCTACAGGCAAAATTAATTTTATAAGAGAATTTGTTTTAGGTAGTGGATGAGGAAAAGGCTTTGTTAGCGTCACTCTCTAATCCGCATGGAAGAGCTAACTATTCCCTTTCTCAAAATCAACACTGAAACACAAATTAATTTAAGAAAACCACCTTCTCCAAGATGGAAGAATAATAGTATAATGAATATGGACAGAGGAAATGAAATCCTCAAACATGCTTAAAGATCCTAAAAGAATGAGTGGAGCATCCATTCATTCCATGGAAGATGGAAGAGTTTAAATCTCCTTTTTGTGTGTTGTCTCTCCTCTCCTATCACAGACGTGGTCTTTCTGGAAGTGTCCACTGTTGGGAAGCAGCAGCTGTGATAGGACCTTTTGGAAATGGGGATCCCTTTTGCTCTTGGTCTTAGAATGAAGGGATGAGGGCAGTAGGTGAAGTACAAATGGCCCATCTTTGTGTGGAGAGCAGAAGAGAGTTCAATATTTGTTAGTAAACCCTATGTGGAAATCAGGAGCCTATTCTGTTTCTATTTGGAGTGAATCCCATGAAAATAACCTGCAGAAATCACAAAGATGGTGTCATATTGCCACTCGCAGCTCGTAAAGGATTTTAAGGTTTGGCATCCCAGCTGTTTCTTCTTAGGTGTTTTATGAAAGAGCTTTTGAAGTTAACCTTGGAAGTTAGGAAGGATTTCAAGCGTCAAAAATAGGAAGAATGTTCTAGAAGGAGGAAATCATATATAGCTATGCATAAGAGTGTAGCAGGTTGTGGGTAGGGAGAATAGAGCTGGATGTAAAAAAGTGTTTCAAGAGAGATAACACTGGAAAGAGTGGTAGGGTCAGATTGAAAGCTAAGATGAGAAAGTTTGGACCAATTTATCAGGAGTTAGCATGTCTCTAACATTTCTAGTTGAACACATGATCAAGATACTTTTCATGTGTCCTAGAGGAAAATGTACCCTCCCCCTTTTTCTTAAAGCTCTGTCCCTTTGAATCTACTCTGTAGCCTTAAATTTCTTACTTCTGAATGTAATCTTAGGTATATCTGATAACTTACTCAGATAATAAATACGTAGTCTTGTTTTCCAGGTATTAAAATGTGTTAGCCAGTGTAATATCAAAATTCAAAGCTGTCATCCAGTTGATAATTTCTTTTTTTCTAAAGTTTATTTTTGAGCGAGGGAGGGAGGGAGGGAGAAAAGAAAGAGAGAGGGAGAGAGAGAGAAAGAAAGAGAAAGAGAGAAAGAGAGACTCTGAAGCAGGCTCCAGGTTCCGAGCTGTCAGCACAGAGACTGATACAGGGCTCGAAGTCACCAACTATGAGATCATGACCTGAGCCTAAGTCAGACACTTAACCAACTGAGCCACCTCCGCGCCCCTCCAGTTTATAATTTCTATTTTCATTGGGTGGGGAATTAAAAAAAAATTTATATTCCTTTTTTTTTTTCATTTAGGGTTATTATTATTTCAGGGTTATTGAGTTATATGTACAACAAATTTTGCTGTGCATAAATGTACAGTTCTTTGATTTTTAATAACCACCATTATCAAGTTAGAGCACATTTCCCCTGTTTATAAAGAACTTTTTCTTGCTTCATTGTGGTCTCTCCCTTTTCCTGATCCCTTTCAATTCCTGATCATATTCTGTCTTTATAGTTGTGCCATTTCTACAATGTCATATAAATGAAATCATAGAATATGTTTTTTATTTTTTGTTGGGGATGTTTTTTTCTAGCATAATGCTTTGGATATGAATCCAAGTTGTTGGGATTATCAGTACATTCTTCTCATTGCCAAGTAGTATGCCATTGTATGATGGACCTCAGCTTGTTAATCCATTTACCAGCTGATGAACACGTGAGTTGTTTTAGTTTTGGGCTGTTATGAAAGAATGCTGCTATGAACATTCACCCCTAGGTGGCTTAGAAATATACTTTCAATTTTCTTGATTTAATACTTAGGAGTGGAATTGCTAGGTCCTAATTTGTAAGAGAAGGCCAGAATATTTTCCAAAGTGGTTTTCTCCTTTCCTTTTTTCCTCTTTTTCTCTTTTTTTCCTTTCTTTTCCAGAGAGAGTGAGTGGGGAAGGTGCCCTCTCAGCTTGCACATTTCCTCAGTTTCACTAATAGATGTGTTCGCAGCCAAAAACAAGGGGTGGGGGTGGGGAGGCTCTTCCTTTGGAAGAGAGCTTGTAGCCAGCTCCTTATCTAGCCCATAGAAAGATGTATCTTTTATTAATTATTGGTTCAAGGGAAACCCTTCCTCTCTTTGCATTCTCAAAATGCTGCCAAATTTTTGCTCTTAACTATTTTTAGACTGGCCCCAAGCCCCACACTCTAAGAGAAACATGACAAATTCTCCCCCATGAGAGAAATCTAAAACACATTTATAACATTTGCTTCAAAGTTATTAATCACTGCTTCATGCAAGGATTTGTTCTATGTACCTGGATATAGATTATCAGTTGTGCAATTTAGCATGTGCTGCATAGATACATGGTCATTTAGGATCTTGGGTTTCTTGCTATTTCCTGGTTTTAGGGATCTCTGCTGAATTTTGACAATAGAGAAGGTCTAATATAACATAACAACATAACATAACATGACATAACACGTTCCATATGTAAACAGGAGATCCAGTGTTTGTGAATGGTTTTTCTATGGGTCCATTTATGAGTTGCTTATTTGAAACATTGATACGAATACACATGGTTTTAAGGACTATCACCATGCATGGGGTCCAGAGAGGGACTTAAAGATACATATATATATATATTATATATATTTATGTGGGATATAGTTATTAATATTTAACATACTAAAACAGATATTTTAAATTTCTTTAATGTTTATTTTTGAGAGGGAAAGAGAGAGCTAGCTAGTGTGAGCAGGGAAGGGGCAGAGAGAGAGAGGGAGATGCAGAATCCCACTGTCAGCACAGAGCCTGACGTGGGGCTTGAACTCACAGACTGCGAGATCATGACCTGAGCCGAAGTTAAATGCTCAGCCAACTGAGCCACCACGGCGTCCCCTAAAGCACATACCTTTAAAACACAGGCATACACAAGTACATCATCTATTAGACGTCAGAGGAATGACCTTATCACACATCATGTAGCCTCTGGAAAACTCCATTGTGCTCTTGTAAGAAAACAAATGCAAAAGACAAATAGCCTTTTGGTATTATTAAGAAAATAGATCCTTCTGAAAGTATCTTAGGAACTTGCTAGGGGTCCCAGAATCATACTTAGACATCTGCTTGTCCGTGGTGAGGAGGGGATGGGATTTAGGAAAGAAGCATTGTTTCAGGGCTCCCAGTCCTTGACTTGGGTAATGGTTAAGAGAAGAATGGGTAGTAGGGATAGGACAACCCATATATGCTGTGTTTTGAAAATGCTACATCATTGGAATAAAGGTATGTTTTTCTTGACTAAATATTTACTAGCCAAGCACTGGAAAACAGTGGTAGATATGACACACTGTGCTCACATGCAGTGTGTCCTCTACTTCCTAGAGAAAGACGATATAGTAAACAAAGGTTAATTTGAAAATCATGAGACTTTTAAAAGAAAATAAATTTGGATAAAACATGAATAGTAAACTCTAGGATAGAATTTAAACTTCAGAAGTGGGCAGTAAAAAGTTTACTTTTCAGAAAGATGATGGAAACATTGTGGTATCATTTCAGGATACATAGTAAGAATTGGTTTTTGTTAGTCTGCTATGGGAGCAGGAAACAACAGGCCCCTTACGCTGCTCAAAGGGCTTCCAGCCCTAATTCAACTCAACTGAAAAGTTAGAGCAAGAGGTTAGAGGCAACAAGATGGAGAAATGATTTGTGCCATGTTAAGTCCTACATTTCTTGGGAATGAACTTCTTACAAATACAGATGGCACGTGCACACTGAGAGGAGACACACTGGCCTACAGGCATACATTTTGGTACCTATGTTACAACTGAAAAGTTTTGCCAAAGAATTCCTGCTAAAATTGTTCTGCCATCAATGAGCACTTTCTTTGGGAACGACTTCTGATTGGAAATCATTCAGCAAATGTTACAGCTAAATTAATCTTTCGTCCTTTGCCCTTCTAGGTATATATAGTCTTGATGTATTATGTAGGTGTTGGAGGTGTGCATTTGGGAATGTATTTTATGTGGCAGCATTTTCATAATGATTTACAGCTGTGTTAAAATTAATCAGCTCTGTCTAGGCATCTAAAAAAATTTCTGATTTGACACAAAATTAATACAAAATTCTAACTTAGAATTTTGGGCACCTGCATGGGTCAGTTGGTTAAGTGTCCGACTTTGACTCAGGTTATGATCTCATGGTTCATGAGTTGGAGCCCCGCACTGGGCTCTGTGCTAACAGCTCAGAATCCAGTGCCCCTTGCCTGCTCGTACACTGTGTCTGTCTGTCTGTCTGTCTGTCTCTCTCTCTCTCAAAAATAAATAAACATTAAAAAACTTAAAAAATAAATAAAATTCTGAGTTAAAATAAATCCACTTGCTCATCCATTCTTAGAAGTATATGTATCACTTCAACTTGAGACTTAAAATATTTTAGTGTTTTTTTTTGTTTTTTGGGTTGTTTTTTTTTATTAGAAATGAGGTTTTCCTTCATTTGCTTACCCAGAATTATTAATTCATTGTTGACAAATTATTTTGACCTCCATAACTTTTTACAGTGAAAGAATTTGGGTAAAATATTTGGAGAACTGGTAGGAATAATTAAGTGCTAAAATTAATAATCAGGAGTTTGTTTTGTATATATGATGGATAGTTGTATTAACTATGTATTACATACAACAGTACTTGCATTAACTATTGTATTAACAATGATTTTAGGACTTACATGCAAAGGAGCATTATACCTTCAAAATAATCACTATAAAATGATGCTCTCATGTCTCCAAGTTTTAAATTTGGTCTTAGTGCTTTATAGTCACACCTCATACAAATATGCCATATTAGTAAAAATTGCATTTATTCCACAAATGTTTATAATGCTTAAAATATTTAAACTGGACCCATAGCTGATTTTAAAATTCTTCTGTATTCCAAATAGAGTAGTATTAAACTTTATTCTAAATACTATTTAAAGTACTGGAGTTGATGCTTCAGTATTAATTCTCTGGGTTTTATTTGGTAAAACTTTGTGGCATGAGTGTTGATGCCACCCATAACCCAACTGTGCTGTAATGTAAACACTTAACTTGCCACAGCATAAGAGAAAAAAAGGAAACTCAAAGAATGGCAACAAAAACTCCTGCCCAATACATCATGTATTTTTTTTTCTTAAAAAACATAAACTATTTCTTCAGATATTTTATTTCCTCTCTTGAAAGAAATGGTCACTTTCTCCTACAGCAAAGCCAAAGCTGTGACAGTCCCTAGAGCTCTGCAGCAACACCAGCAACTTACGGTGTGGGTGATTCAAGTTGGTTTCATCAAATCACAGCCATTGGCATAAAACAAAAGTTCTAGGCCAAGAATAATAATCATTGATGTTATGCCTGGAGGCTGTAAGGCTCTGAAGCCCCCTCTCACAATGCACATATATGACTAAGAGCTCTTGATGTTGAGCTGATAAAATGTTTAGAGAAAATACGTTTTTCTCAAATTCTGATCTTTTTTCCATTGTACTCTGAAATCGATAAATTTATCAGAGGTAGAATAAGAAATACTAAAACAACCATATATGTATTTTTTAAAAAGAAACAGAAATAAATAATAACTGAAGAAACAAGGACTTCATAGACTTAAAAGATGTATAAGAAATCACATGGAAAAGCAAAAGTTTAAAATTTTATAAACCTAAAAAGACTTCTCTATTTCTGGAAGCAACTGAAATAGACTGCTAAACTATCACATGGAGACACAGTGTGTAGTAATTGCAACAGGCATATTCTCTTACTTCTGTTACAGAGCTGTTCATTCAAGCTGTTGACCCATGATACGTTTACCCGTGAAATAACAATAAAAGCTGAAAAAAATTCATAAAAGCTGAAAAAAATTCAAGGTTACGGATACGTGGTCACCAGAGTACCCTTTAATGACTGCTCCAGGAGCCACAGTTTTTAAAACTTTTAAAACTCTCATGGTAATTCAAATGAGTGTGTCTTTTGACCCAGTGATTCACGTGGATTAATACTTTATCTTTAAACATGTATTGGGCACCAAATGATCATTACAGTACCATTTTAAATGACAAAAATAAAAGCAACTCAAATGTCAACATCCTGTAAATGGTGAAGTAAATCATGGTACATCAGTGCGATGAAATATTTTGCTTCACATATTAAGAGGTTGGTGAGTGTTTTAGAAAGCATGGTTATCTGCAGCTTGCCATTTTCAAATTCCCAATTATTTACTCTCTGTCCTTAGGCAAATGACATAATCTCTCTGGATAATTTTCTTCATCAGTGAAGGGGGATAAAATACTAACTACCTCACACGGTTCTTGTGAAGACCTTTAATACATGAATAAACTAAAAGCAGTACATGGCTCATAGCAAGCACTTAACAAAGATCAGCTGTTAGTATACCTCAAATACATAAAAGTTTGTATTTTGCAAGGTCATAATAAAAATGCACAGGGGAAAAAAAGGTTGAAAGTAAACATCCAACAATGTGAATAGATGTCTTTACCTCATAGAAAAATTGGTGATCTTTGAGTTTATATTTCTAACATTGTACATTTATGTGTTTTTAAAAGGAGAAATTAGTGAAACACTTGACATAAGAAAGAAGGGCATGATGTCGGCCCTCAGGGCATTAAGAATTCAACTGAGGACCAGCGTTAAGAATGGGAGTAGCTATCATTTAAGGGAGAAGGAGTTAATACTAGCATAAAGAGAGTAGATAACTGATCAGCAAGGATAGAAGAGATACCTACCTGGGAATGTACTGGTTGGCTAAGGCCTGATTGAATTAGGTTTAAGTACATGTGAAGATCTACACTTTTCGGAATGATAAAACAATGAAAACAAAGGCAAGAGGGGAAAAAAGGCAAAGGCAAAAGGAATAGTAGAAGGTCTTAAATGATAAGCTGAAGGTAGGACTACTTCTGAAGGCAGTTGACTCTGTTGGGCTTGGCATTATCTAGAGAAGGATAGAGGAGGTTTTAACTCTGGTTGAAATCTTGTCTTCTACCTAAAGAGACTAAACCATAGAACAAGCAATATCATTGTACCCCTTTGATTTTTCTCAGTAAGTTTTACCATGAATGCGCTCACGTTAGCGGCTTAATGTCCTCTGGAGTCTGCCCGCATCCGATTTCCCCACCCCTCTGTGTTGACTCACATGTGGTGGTCTGTCACCTGTCTCCTGGGCAAATATTCCTTCATAGATTTCCAACTTTGGTCATAAAGTTCCTTTTTCCTGCCACTTGTCTTTTTGACTGTAATGCTGATTTCTATACCCAGCTCGTCTTCTGATTGCACATCAGCCAGGGCCGTCTTCTTTTACCTAACTGTGCTTGGTTTTTTAAAACCTAGAAGTTCTGCCTGTTGTATCTTGACCTGAGATCGCTTGATCCTCTTTATACAAAATTATTTTCTTGGCCTTATATTCATTGTTAGTAGTTAACACAATATGTGGATTCACGATGAAATTGTGATGCTTCTTGGTGTCCTCCATGTATAATCTTGTACATGGAGTCAGTGCTTAGCTTTTTCTTTCAAGTGCTCCTTTCTTCTTCTCCTTCTCCTCCCTCCTCTCACCTCCCTCCTCCTTTTTTTTTTCTTTTTTTTTTTTGACCAAGTCTGTGAGCTTCTAAAGCAACACTGGGTATATGAGAAGGGCTCACTTAATGTATCCCATTGTGTTTCTGTGTGGGTCTGTCAGGAAATAAACTTAATTTTCTTATGAAACACATGTAATTTTCAGATGTTATTAGTGTTTGTGCAATTCTTATTGAAGAGTTTTGGATGTTTAGCAACGATTTCCAAACACCATAACCAAACCAAATTGGTTTCTAGCCTTAGATTATTTCTTCTTGTATAATTTTTAGATGGAAGCACAAATGAGATCTATATTTAGAACATTGAAGGCATTGAATAATGCATTGAAAAATATTTGCAGATTAAAGCAGTCCATTTGGAGACAGTTAAATTCTGCTTCAGTTTTGCAACTAATAAAGATGTATAAAACCTGGAAGTCGTCCAGCTGACAGTGGGAAGATAGTCATTTAAAGGCATGTCATAACGAATGCTCCAAGGCAATAGTGAGGCTTACTGCTGATTACTTTCCCTCAATACTGGCTTGATACAAACATGCACATGAAATACTTATAATTGTAACTTCATTTTTACTTTAAAAATAGCACCAGGAAGGATTTTTAAATAACACTCAGAGATTGGCAAGGGTGTAGTAAATGAGCACTTTCCTACATCGTTAGCAGGAATGTTGATTGGTTCCATATTTCTGTAGCATAATTTATTACATACTGCCAGAGTACCCTTGAATATAACCATCCTACTTCTAGGAATTTTTCCTAAGGAAAGAATCCTGAATGTGCTCACTCAGGTAGCTATCAAGATGCTTATCATTGCATGGTTAACACATGAGAAATTGGACAAGACCAAAAGGTCCTGCAATTTTAGAATGATTAGAAATAATTCGAGATTCACATATCTATATATACATGGTCAGTGGATATAGCCACCACATAATATTCTGGGAAAATACTTTCTGACATGGAAAAATCTTCATGGTATGGTGAGTTCCAATGAACACACCAAAAATTCTTGCTGAAAAACAAAAATGCACCTAACACTGGTTATAGGCTCCAAAGGTAACAGCTGATGATAAATGTTGAGAAAGCTACTACAACCACAAACAGATTTGAGGCACTGCTAAGGAATATAAAGAAGATAAAACAGGGTGATGTGATGCTAACTGGAAGGCTGGGGATGGGTCACTTTGACCAGTCAGGGGAGGCCTCTGACATTTGAACTGGAACGTGACTGAGGCAGGCTCTTGTAGATCTGGAGAACATTCTAAGCAGAAGAAACAGCAGAGCAAAGGCCATAGTGGAGATTGAGTTTATGATGTCTAGAAATCTATATATCAGAATGTTAACTGATAATGTTTATTCCCTACTGGTGGGATTACAGATTTGTTTTCACTATATTGTACCTGCTTACCTGTAATATTATTTATCTATAACTAACATGAACTAGTTTTTAATAAATCATAGTAATAGAATCTACCATTTTCATGTATGTGCATTAGGTTGCACTTTACTAAAATAATGGCTTATAGTAAAGATAAGGCATTAACCTAAAAAAAATCAAGAAGGGGATGCTTTGTCAATTGTATGATTAAAGCAGCCAATTTTAGATGCATCTGGGAGGCTCAGTTGGTTAAGCATCCAACTTCGGCTTAGGTCATGATCTCATAGGTTATGGGTCTGAGGTCCTCATGAGACTGTCTGCTGTCAGCATAGAGCCTACTTTGGATCCTCGGTCTCTTCTTTCTGTCCCTCCCCTGCTCTCTCTTCTCAAAACATTAAAAAAAAATAGCCAGCTTTATAGATGATTCTTATGTTGGCTTGCTGTTTTCTTCAGGAAGTAACTCATTTAACTTAAGTAACATTCTATGGAAGCATAATGATCATTTAAAGTTGCACATTTGCTAAGGAATCTAAATCTAGGCTAACATGATGGCTTTGCACAGATTGGGGCAAATGTATTTTGGCTCAAAGCTAGGATAATTGAAAAGCATCCCACTTAGTTAGTATTAAAATCACATATAAGTTGGGACAACAATCCTTCACCATGACTTCCAATAACACGAATCTGCTTTTAGATGCAGACATACTACACATGACCTTACATACAGGACTTAAGTACAGCACCAATTGCCAGAAAGGAAAAATAAGACACGTGCTTTCTATTGATTGTGTAGGGAGCAACTGAATCATCACATTTCTTCCTAGTGAAATAAGCACTTTGATCTTTGCTCCATTTTCTGATAAGAGCTTAATAAATAATCTAAGGGAAGATACACATTTGAAATCACACTGTATAGCTATTCTCAGTTTCCTTTTATTTAAATCAATTTGATTTCATCTCCAAACATTGCTTGTTTGCCGTGGCAGCAGAGAGCAATGTGATTAGAACCACACAGCTGGTTAATTTACTAAAGATGCAGAAGGTCTATGGAAAAAGAAGCAAATAACAATCCAAACTTTCTTTGGCAGAAGAAGGAAGAAGCTTTGACCTCCACAGGGCTAAATTTTTATGAGCAGTTGCACCCCAAAATTAAAATAAAGCATGTGTGGGATTCAGATTAAGTACACTTTTGGGGATATAGAAGAAGGAGAGATGGATTTTTGGAGGAAGACCAGGGGGAAAAATCACTTTCTGCAAATTTTCCTTTAGTTTGGCTCTGCCTAAGGGATTGTTAGGATTTATCTGATCCTCTGAAGTCCTATCAGACCTTACCTTTTAATGAAAAGCAGGATAGACTTAGAGTCATAAGGGGCTCACTTGGTAGGAACTTTAATTAAAATTGAACTGATTGTAAGAACATTTATATTAAACATTTCAGTCCACTCGGTTTTCTTTCATATGTATCTATTGTTAAAAAAAATGTAACTTCTCTGAAGATAGGAGTCTATGGTTTAAAACAGTTTATAAAGAAGACAGATCTGTTTCTATAGACCAAAGGACCTCACAAAGTCTTGGTAGGACAGATAATAAAACTGTTAACTTGGATTACATGTAAATCAAATTAAAACACATCAGACTAATATAATGAATAATAAGAGGCATAGTACTTAGCCTATTATTATTTTTTTAATTTAAATTTTAGTTAACATACCATGCAATATCAGTTTCAGGAATAGGATTCAGTGATTCATCACTTGTACACAGCACTCAGTGCTCATTACAAGTGCCCTCCTTAGTCCCTGTCGCCTATCTAGCCCCCCCCCCCACTTCCCTCCATCAATGCTCAGTTTGGTCTCTGTTGTTAAAAGTCTTTTGTGGTTTGTTCCCCTCTCTCCTCTTTCCCCTCACCCCTTCCATAGGTTCATCTCTTTTGTTTCTTAACTTCCACATATGAGTGAAATCATAGGGTATTTCTTTCTCAGACTGACTTATTTTGCTTAGCATAATACATTCTAGTTTTGTCCAATTCATTGTAAATGGCCAGATTTCATTCTTTTTGATGGCTGAGATGTTTTCCATTGTATATGCATACCACATCTTCTTTTTCCATTCATCAGTTGATGGACATTTGGGGTCTCTCCATAATTTGGCCATTGTTGATAGTGCTACTATAAACATTGGGGTGCATGTACCGTTTCAAATCTGTATTTTTGTATCCTTTGGTTAAATATCTACTAGTGCAAATGCTGGATTGTAGGGTAGTTCTATTTTTAGTGTTTTTGAGAAATTTCCATAGTGTTCTCCAGTGGAGTTTCTACAGTTTGCATTCCCACCAACAGTGCAAAAGGGTTGCCCTTTCTATTCATCTTTACCAACACTTATTGTTTCTCATGTTGTTAATTTTAGCTATTCTGACAGGTCTGAGGTGGTATCTCATCGTGGTTTTAATTTGTATTTCTCTGATGAGTGATGTTCAGCATCTTTTCATGTGTCTGTCAGCCATATGGATGTCTTTTTTGGACAAGGGTCTATTCATGTCTTCTGCTCATTTCTTCACTGGATTACTTGTTTTCTGGGTGTCGAGTTTGGTAAGTTTTTTATAGATTTTGGATACTAACCCTTTTTCTGATATGTCATTTGCAAATATCTTCTCCCATTCTGTCAGATGCCTTTTAGTTTTGCTGATTATTTCCTTCATTATGCAGAAACTTTTTATCTTGATGGAGTCACAGTAGTTCATTTTTGCTTTTATTCCCTTGCCCCTGGAGACCTAGATACAACATGTATTTTTTTCAGCTTTTAAAATACATGCTGTATGTTCTATTTTAAAAGCTGATAAAGCTGAAATACACCAATTTAAACTACAAGTTGTAGAGATATTTGGATCCTTCCAATAACAGAGATGAGAAACTACCAACTCCTTTTTTTGAACTATCTTAATTTGTCACCTTCAGATTTATTAAGGAAAAATGTAGGTAAAATCGTTATAACAGAAACAAAAGCAGTCAAGTGTATTAGTAAAATCAAGACAAGTTATGCTGATATCTAGAAGAATATTGTAACAAAACTTTTTATAGGTAAACTGCAAAATGTCTCTAAATTCTAAAAAGCAGTGAATGACTAAGGATGCTTTTGGGTTGCGGAGAGTCTTCCTAGCTCTTGGGACACTCACATGCAGTCCATGACTTTGGAAATGCACTAATAGCCCATAGCATCAGGATCCAACAGTGGACCAAATGTTAGTAAAGTGTAGTTTGTTTTCTATTCATATAAAAACTTAAATGTAAGTTCTGGTATAAACTCACTGTACCCCATTGGATCCTTCAGTGCATTTCCTGGGAGGCAAGAAGAGCTTTGAAATACGTGCTTTGAAATACTAAGATCTAATGTCAGGTCATTATAACTCTTCGGTCTGTGATTCATTAGGCTGTGATCCAAATAATGTTAATTATTCATCCAGTTGACATTTCTTCTGTGCATAATGATCAACTCTGCCTTAATATGAATACTTAATCATTAATATTAATCCTTTGGTCTCTAGAAAAGGAACTAAAATGCTTGGTGGACTATTTTGTGTGTAGCTTTCCTAAACATTTCACACTTCTCCCCATGTTTAAAATGTTCAGGGGGTATATATATATCTACTTGAAATTAATAGACATTATTAATAGAAATACACCACCCATAGAATATTCACATATTCTGCAGCATTGGAAGGAAGTGCTTGGAAGAAATCTTGGGACTTATCTTAAAACCTCTAAATTAAGAACTATGTGATAAAAAATAAAACACAATTAGACAAGCTGCCCAGTAGTTCTGAGAACCTTAGAATAATCACTGTGAGCACATGGTCAGAGCTGAGGGACTGGCTCTCATCCAGTTGAACTTTGTGATTCAACTTAATATGATTAAATGTGGCTAAATGAAGGTTAATACTGGTTAAATAAATGCAGTTAATAAATAATATTTCCACTCATTTCCTTTTCTGTTTGTCATGTTAATCATTAAGACAGCCAGTGGTGGATGTGGATAGGGATTAGAGAGTATATGTGCTGATGTTTGGTAGAGAGAATGTAAGAGTGCTTCAATATTTGATAACCCTGGGTAACTTTCTTTTAAATTACCTTTTGAAACTTGACAGTTGGTATTCCCTGGTCCTATAGGTGTATATTTTTGGTCCAAGTTCCGTATTTTAAACCTAAAAGATTATACATTTCTACAGGTAGAACCTGGTTGGATTAATGGCCATTAGATACAGTCTTTAGCTTAAATTTTTTCATTCTAAGTACAATTTTCTTGATGAATTCACCTGAAAGAATTTCAGTTCTGTCACTAGGACCATTTCCCCCACCCTACCATGAATTTCCTTTCCTCTGAGAGTCCTACAAATCCTCGGGTGACACATTGCTATGTGAACTCCTTGTCTATAAAAGAAGTAGAACATCACCTCCTAATACGTAGCCGTTTTCGTTACTCACTCAATGTTAAATCTACCTGCTAGTTTAAGGACATAAATTATTGTATGATGTTAATCCCCAAAGTGAAGAATTACCTCTTTTATGATTTGAGGCACAGTGATCAAGAAATTTAAAGAGAGCCATGAAGAGGAAGAATGTGCTCTACCTTGGATATCTTGTTAGAACCTTTTTGGAATTTTTTTTTTTACTTTGAGGAAAAATCTGAAATACTCACAGAAATATTAAGAAACAGCAAATATCAGGTATGTAAACATCTTTGGAACTATATGGAAAATACTAAAAAATATAAAAACTAAAGTTGCATCAATTCTGGAAATAGCAACCAAATGAGAGGTATTGCCATGTCCTTCCAAGAACAATACTAATGAGAGGTAGAGAAGGAAAATACTTTTCTGTGGGAAAACCCATGCACATCCCCACACAAATAGACATCTACACACGCAAATGCATGATAATGCCTCCACATGTGTGTGTATTCACATACTTCGAAATGTTCCCACTGCCAAATTTAGCTATATATTTTATATGGGACTATTCAGTTAGCTATTTCTCTATGTCAGCAATTTATACAAGACTCTTCATTATGTCTAAAACACACAGATCAAAGCCCTAGAACACAGACCACTCACAATTAATAGATCTAGTTCACTTTTGTTTCCATCAATTGAGTTGTATCTTGACTGAGATTGATTTTATTTGTCCCAAAAGTGTCATTACAAATATTACAAACAAAATAAATGAAATACAGAATAAATATACTGGATATATGAAAATTTGGTTACAACTTTTAAAATGTTTTGAGAAAGGGAGTCATTAAAAATACTTTTGAATTAGGTGTGGGCAAGAATGTTGTTAGCAATCAGGGAGGAAATTGTAACATTTCTAGGGAGATTATGCACTGTGCTTTCTTTACAAGTGTCTCTGAGTTCTCATTCCATTAAAAAATGGGTCTGGGGTGCCTGGGTGGCTCAGTAGGTTAAGCATCTGGCTTTTGGTTTAGGCTCAGGTCAGGATCTCAAGGTCATGGGACCAAGCCCTAGGATAGACTCTGTGCTGACAGCGTGGAGCCTGCTTGCGATTCTCTCTCCCTCTCTTTCTGCCCCTTCTCCACTCTCACATGCACTCGAGAGAAAGAGAGAAGCAAAAAGAAGAAATAAAGAAATTGGTCTACTAACTGATGATATAATAGATACAAGAAGGTGACAAGTGCCATCTTTTTGAGAAGGTAAGTTTCTGTCTAAAGATAGGACAAGCTCCATATCAAAAGATGAATGAAAAGATGCATATTTATATGTTCTGAGTTAAAAAAAAAAAACTAAGATATATATATCTACATCAAGTTTTCATGGCTTTCTGCATTTCACTGCATTTTTCAGTTAACCAGTTACCTACTAGTCTGGATCTCATCATAGAAAAGTGCTTCTAATGTAATTAACTTAAGCTGGTTTCATTGCACAAAGTGCTTGAGTCAACTTATAAAAACACATGTTATAGAAATATGTAAAATATATGTAAAATGTACACAGATCTTAGGTAAAAGTTTAAAAGTCAAAGCTCTGATTTTAAGGAAGTGAAAAAAGGAAGACCGTAATAAAGCCCGTTTTGTTTACTTCTGAGATATGGGTCACGTTAGTTTTCTAATTGCTAAAGCAAAGAGAAATTGACTGCAAGATTCATAGTAGCCCAATTAAAATAAAAGAAAAACGAAAACAGACTAGTTGTCAGGCAAAGCACAGCTTTTTTTTGGATACCGAGAAAAATCTGATAGACAGCAGGTCAGTCTGCCATGGTTGTTTGGATACTGCAATATAGCTGAAATAAAATACATCTATAAAGTGCTTGAAAACCCCAGAGAACTTGATACACGGCAGTAGTGCAGTGTAAATTTCCAAGTAACCTCATAACTAATAACAGCTCATTGTGGAGCACTTGAACATTACCAGGAAGAGCTCTCAGCTTACGTGGGTTATCTTATTCTTCACTGCAATCACAGAGGGTAGGTGGTAATGCTAGTGCCGTTATAAAGACAAAAATTGGAGGCCCAGAGGCCAAGTTTATAGGACTAGCAAAGAGAAGAGCAGCCCTAGGATGCCATATTCCCCCCCAGCATAAGGCTGAAATTTCTTTTATCCAGTATTTTGAGCCCATACCACTCCGCCTAGTCCTTGGACAGCTTCCCTGAGCTGATTTTTCTGGCAGTTATATTCAGACCTGCTGCCATATTTGAATGACCTGGGCGGTTTAAAAAAAAAAAATACTTTTGGCTTCACCCCCAAAGATCTTGATGTCAGTTTGTCTGGAGAGGGGCTTGGCAGCAGGTAGGTTTTAAATCACTTTAGGTTGGAATGCCTGGGGGGCTCAGTTGGTTAAGGACTCTTGATTTAGGCTCAGGTCACGATCTTGCAGTTTGGAAGTTTAAGCCCTGCATCAGGCTCCTGTGCTGACTGTGTGAAGCCTGCTTGGGATTCTCTGTCCTTTACTGTTTGTCTCTCTCTGCCTGCCCCTCCTGTGCACATGTGCTCTCTCTCCCTCTCTCTCAAAATAAACAAGTCTCTAAATTGAGGACCTGTGGAGGTGAAGCAAGCACATCTTTATTTTTAGTGATAAATGACTGCCAAATGAGCGTCTTTGTCCTCCTTTTCCGAGCTATCATTGCAGGATGTGACCTAATTCTCCCCTGCTCAGTCCTCCTCCACTGCCACCAAATACAGATGAGTGAGCTAAGGCCAGAGAAGTTGTTTCAGTCTTACACCTTCCTTTTTGGTAGGGATTGCTAATAAATATCTAGGAATGATTGTCTTAGAAGCACCTTTCGCTAGGCTTAAGTTCACTGGGGAGGACTGGTGGAAGGGGCAGGGAAGGCTGCTTGTTACAAGGCACTCACCACTGTTCCTCCCCCCTCTCCCCCACCCCACATCTCCTTCTTGTTCTTAAACACACACTGAGGATTGGGCTGATTGCAGATCAGTCTGTTCGGCTTAGCCTGCCCCTATTTTAGGCGGTTCTCACTAGAATTGATTAACTTATAATACCTCACAGTCCCAGCTTTATGGCATGAATCACAATTCTTGGTTAACACAAAAAGTTTCCTTCCCCATCCTATTACATTAATTGTTAGCCAAGCTTGATGATTTTTCTGATTTTTCTGCTATATAACAAACCTAATTTAAGATTCAGAATTAAAAAGAAGATAAAAGGTGGCTAGTCATCTTACCAAAGGTTGTTTTGTTTATCAAGGGCAAATTTACTTCATGAACCTTAAATGTTGGGCCATGTTAGAACATTTCAAAAATGAGTCAACTTAGAAAACAGATAGTTGCTTCTAAAGGTTGGGAGTATATTTATTGCATAAAGAAATCAAGCAAGGAGGTAAATGATAAAAAGCAAATAAAAGAAGGGGCTTCTGGGTGGCTCAGTCAAGCATCCAACTCTTGATTTAGGCTCTGGTCATGATCCCAGGGTTGTGGGATCGAGCACCACGTCGGGCTCCCACTCCCCTCCTCACCCTCTCTTTGTCTCTTGCTAAAATAAAAATTGATGAAATAAAAATTGGGAAATTAAAAAAATGAATTTTAACTTTTTTGAGCACAAAGAACTCTAAAATAGGTCTGGCATTATTAACGTCAATGATTTTCCTTATATTCTGCAGCACTGTCCAAATACCTTACAAAGATTAAGACAGATAAATGTCGGGGCACCTGGGTGGCTCAGTCGGTTGAGCGTCCGACTTCGGCTCAGGTCATAATCTCCCAGTTGGTGGGTTCGAACCCCATATCGGGGCTCAGTGCTGACAGCTCAGAGCCTGGGGCCTTATTTGGATTCTGTGTCTCCCTCTGTCTCTGCCCCTCCCCCACTCACACTCTGCCTCCCCCCCTTCAAAAATAAATAAATATTAAAAACTTTAAAAAAAAGACAAATACATGATGTAGCAGTGCCTTAGTCAGGATTTGGCACACAGCGGGTGTATGAGAAATACTCGCTAAGTGTGAATAGAAGTGGTGGCAGTTGTAGGGCAGCAAACTGTATTCAGCGGGGCGGGGTGGGGGACAGTGGGGTGAGGAATGTCATTCCCAGCACAGAGCTGAGACAGACAGGCTTTCCCTTTTTTTTTTCCAAGAGAGGCGAAGGCGGGAAAAGGGCCCCTTTACTCTGGCCCTGTGCCAGGGCCTCAAGCTATTAATATTAGCTACCATAAATAACTTAGGTTGACACTGACATCCTTCCAGGCCATCACGTTTTAATAATGTTAGAGAATGTATGAACATGAAAAGAGTTTTTACATAACTAGTATGTGTTTGACTTCAGAGTTCTTTTACCAGTGAGATAACAAATCGAATAACAAGTGGTTACTTTAGTGAATCATTGTTGTTGAGCATTTGCCAAGAGGCAAATCCCTGATAAATTGCCCTCGCTCTGACATGTGCTCTCTTTCTCTCTCTCTCTCTCTCTCTCTCCCCCCCCTTTTGTCAATAGAGTATTAGTAAAACATTTTTCACTAATACTGCAGTGAGAAAGCCTCTCTCAAAATCACAGAGCATGTAGTAAGCTGACCTACTGTCATTGAAAGTAAATATACGGACGGCTCTGGAATTTAGCTGGCTAGATGGCTCACAAGCACTGAGCAGCGGGTGGGGAACTTATCTTGAAGTGATGTTTGTATTTTTGCACTTAACGTACAAGGAAGACATTTCACAACCCAGCTGGATGGTGCCTGATCTGGGGACCTGTGGGAGCCTCCATACAGCTCTGGGCTCACCTTTTCTAAGCTTGTTCTGCTGACAACAGAGAACAGCATTGATTTTTTTCCATGCCCCAACACATTGGCAAAGATTCCATCTAGACAAGGAATCTGGGATTTTACTTAACTGGAGTTTGTGCCATTGAAAAAATGGAATACCTTAAATTCACCTCTTGAACAGAAAGAATTGTGCCTAATGGTGACAACGGTCTTTCTAACCTAAGTTCAGTGTGTGACCCCAAAATACAGTAGAGCTCCAAGACTCCTTTCAGATTTAAAATTATATAACTCTATATGCTAAAATTAAAATCTGCGTGTGAAGCTAATTGTCTTTCCCATCGTAGAATTATTATTTTTTAAGGCAGTGGTTTTCAACCGGGGGTGATTTTTGCCTCCTAGGGGACATTTGTCAATACCTGGAGACATTTATGGTTGTCATAACCGGTGGTATGATGCTGTAGGCATCTAGTGGGTTGCCATGGACTGATTATTTGTGTCCTATCAAGATTCATAGGTTCACATACATCATTCATTCGCATTAGGTTAACGGTGTTTGGAGATGGAGATGGATAGGTCATGAAACCCCCATATGCTGGGATCAGTGTCCTCATAAGAAGAGAAGCAGAACTAGCTCATGCTCTTTTGCCATAAAAGGATAAGATGAGAAGAAGACGCTAGTCTCTGAACCACGAAGAGGGCCTATACCAAAAACTCAATCATGCTGGCACCCTGGTTAGGGTCTTCTAGCCTCCAGAACTGTGAAAATAAGTGTATAGTGTTTAAGCCATCCAATCTATAATACTAGGGTATAGCACCCCAACCTAAGAGATGACAAAAGCCCAGAGATACTGCTGAACACCCTATGATGCGTAGGCCAGCTCTCCATGACAAATGACTGTTCCCAAAATGTCAACACTGCTGATGCTGAGAAACCCATGAGTGATGAATGAACGCAGGTAGGAAAAAATGATGTGGGTTAGGGAAGGGAACTTGTTACAAGAGAAATCTAGCACTTGCATTTCCTGGCAACGTTTTGCTAGTTGCCTAGTTGCGATTTTGCAATGTTGATTTTTACTTAAGAGGAAGCGAAGCAAGCTCAGACTGAGTGGGAGATACGGATGTGAACTGCCTTAATTATGAGAAGGTTCCTCTGCCAAGGACACACAGGAATCCAATTTGTGCATTTACACAAGTAGAAGACCTTTGAATGATCCATCGTCTTAGTCTTACTTTTTTTTTCTGAAAGAAGCTCTCAGGAGCAATTTCATTGACCTTAACCATAGCAAAAGAATTCCCTGATGGGAAACTCTTTACCATATCAGGAAAGAACAGTTCTCCATGGAAAGAATTGCATACCTTTCTGCTGGAGGCTCAGGTGCACACACACCAGGCCAGGGTGTTGCCTGTAAACACATGATACTCAAAAGTGTAGGCCAGCAACTTGGGAGCCTCCAGGGAGTTTGTTGGAAATGCAGAATCTCAGGCCCCGCCCAGACTTACTGCAGCAGAATCTGCATTGAAACAAGATCTAGGACTAGGAATGGGGAGTTCTTGTTATGCATATTCAAGATCAAGAAGCTCTTCGAGATATCTTCATTCGGGGCTAATGAAGCCCTGATTTTTGAGACTGTGAATGAAATGGATTTTACTCTTATCAAAATAGGTGAGCATTTGTTTATGACTAGTTGTTTTGTATTAAGTAAGCTGCTTTACCTTTTATGCTTCAGTGTTCTCATTTGTAAAAAGAAAGAAGGAGGGATGAGAAGATCTGTAAGTTCTTTTCCGCTTCTGACGGTGGAGGGAACTTAGTATTTTCTCCAGTACACACATAACTTACACCTGAGTTGTCCTGATGGGTGTAAAGTTGAGAAAAAGGATTTCTAGCCATAGGTGCACTACCCCGTGTTAATTAATAGTCACTGAATTCTTAGGCAAACTCTTCCACCTCCAACCTTGAGAATGAGCCTACTCAAGTGGGGAGTGTGCCTCCTGCTTGGCACTCAGGCCTACTCTTTACGGGAACATTGTTTGCCGCCTTGGTTACCTGAACATGGTGTATAAATTAATCCATTACCAAGCACCGCCCTTGTCTGTACAAGCAGGCTCTGCCTGGGGACTCTTGCTCAATGCCTCCTCGGTCGTGGTCATCCCATTTGAGTCCCAAAGCAGAAGCGGCCCATGTCCTTTGAAACCGGAAAGGCTGGGAACAGGTATAGGAAGAGCTTTCAGCCCAACTGACAAGGACGGAAAGGTTCTGCAGTTGAGCCTCTTTCAAGGGCTATGTGTGGAGAGTAATTTGGGGAGATGGTTTTCTGCTTTTCTGTGCACAATTCAAGAGGCTGCAGGATCACAGCTGTGAGCCAGATCTTGGACACTGCCACATCTCTGTTCCTGTCAAGTACTGGACCCTCAATGTTATTTTTTCTCTGGGAAATAAGAATTAATTAAAGCATAAAAGTGAAACTTATTTTTACTGTAAGCCATTTCCCACAAAAATGATGTTTATTATCGTACAAGTAGCCAGGTGTAAACCGCTCTATGATCTGAAGACGGAAATAATGTTACATTTCTTCACTTTCCAAATAAAATTAGAACTAGTTCCAGCTGCCAAACACAAGGTGAGCTAAAGACGAGTATTACTTCCTCTTTTCAGGTTATTCAAGAACTCAGAAGGCTTGTGTCTTGGCTCCGTGGTGGGTGGTGAGATGGGATACCTGAGGTGGCCTCCAGACTAGTGGCTACTGCAGACCTGGAGCTGTTGCTCATGTTGGGCACTGCTCCCACATGTTCTGGCTGGGTTTGCAGCCCAGATGCATTCAGTTTCCTACTTGGGCCAGTTGGACTCTCCACAGATGAGTTAATCCATTCCTACTCTCCCATGAGAAAGAGGTTGGACCTTAGAAAAAACTAGCCCTTCCATTCTCTAAGGAGGACAAAGTTTATCTTTGCTTCCTTGCTAATGTGGCACAAGAGCCATTTCCTCATGCCCCTCTGTGAATAGGGCGCATGCAGAAAAGACAAATTGAGGTTAAATTCCTAGCAGGGCCATCTGCTCTGCTTAGAATGCTAATTTCAGAATAATCTCCCATATGTAAGGAGAGAAACAGCTGTTCTTCTGAGTCAACCAAGGAATTTAAAAAATAGAGATGCATCTATGGGGAAGCAAATCTCACTTTTTTTTTTTTTTTTTAAAACACTGTGGGTGTTTCAGGTGCTCAGCCTGGCTTGGAAATCCCTGCAGGAGGAAGAGAATATGGATTGGGGAGCCAAGCTACCCAGCTGTTCAGCTCTGTCACTTACTATCCCTATAAACTGAGGCAAATATCTACGTCCCTGACGCTGTTTTTGTTTGTTTGTTGATATGTACCATGTGTTGTGGGGGAAAAACATATACAACAGTCTGTCTTCTATCATACTGGTAAAAATTATAGAATAGTTATTAATACTTGGTGCAGTTTTAAACACTGCAGTAGGATTTGCATTGCTACCATCTTTGAAAGCAATTTGGCAATTATCTTTCATTATTTTACATCTACATATCCTCCGATGCTAATATTGCAATACTAAGAATTTATCAAACAATGGTAGATGGTTACTTCATGAGGTTAGCATAGAGTTTCCCCAACAGCTTACAGGGAATGCCCCCTCTGCCTTGATGTCCATCAAGGTTTCTCACTTGGGGCCTGAGTGACATTTTGGAAGAGCTAATTCTTCCTGATGGGGACAGCTGGTCTGTGCATTGTCAGATGTTTAGCAGCAACCCTGGCTTCTATCTAGTAGACGCCAACAACAGCCACATCTGCAAGTACAACAACCAAAAATTTCTCCAAATACAGCCAAGTGCTTCCTTGGAGTTGGGGGAGGCGGGAGGCAATTGCCCTTGAAACCAGTAATAGAAGAAGGAGCATTTCAGAAGGACACAGTTTTATGTGTTGGCAATGGCCCAGGAAGTGGAATTTAATGGTAGAATTTTCTGAGAGGTCCTATGTAACTCCTCTGTCAGTCTCTTTTCCATGTGCCCCCATGAAATTAGTAAAGAGCTCTTTGTTCTGTTGATCCTGGCTAGAAGAGACTACCTGGCAGAGTCGGTTCAAAGAGAGAATTATTCAGACAGAGACCAAGAAGAGAGGTCTTGATGCAATCAATTAGGCACAATGATAATGTGTTCATTACCAAACAGTAGTGGGATTAGTAATGTAATCGACATTGTTCATCTTCATTATTTGTTTCAGCTTGCAAAATATATCTAAGTTTATTGAGGTATAATTTACCAGTAAAATTATAGGATATTTCAAGTGTACAATGTTAGGATTTGAAGTACAGGTAGATTGTGAAAGGATTCCCCCCCATTGACTTAATTAACACATCCATAACCTCACCCCTTGACCCCAACCTTCCCTCTTTTAATGAGAACATTTAAATTCTATTCTCAGAAAATTTCGACTATAAAATATGGTATTATCAGCTCTATGTAGCATGTCATACATAGATCCTCAGACCTTATTCATCTTCCAGCTGAAAGTTTGTATCCTTTTCCCAACTTCTCCCTATTTCTGCTGCATTCCAGCTGCTGGCAACCACTTTTCTACTCTTTTGTTTTTGAGTTTGACTTTTTTTTATTCAACATATCGCAGTATTTGTCTTTTCCTGTCTGGCTTTTCTTTTTCCCTTAGCATAATGTTTTCCAGGTCATACAAATTGTTTCAAGCGACAGGATTTCCTTCTTTTTTAAGGCCATTGTATTTATATAACATATTTTCTCTTTTTTAATTTTTTAAAATGTTTTTATTTATTTTTGAGAGAGAGAGAGAGAGAGAGAGAGAGAGAGAGAGACAGCGTGAGCAGGGAAGGGTCGGAGGGAGAGGAAGACACAGAATCCGAAGACAGGCTCCAGGCTCTGAGCTAGCTGTCAGCACAGAACTTGACGCAGGGCTCGAACCCACAAACCATGGGATCATGACCTGAGCCAAAGTCGGATGCTTAACTGACTGAGCGCCATCCAGGCGCTCCATATAACATACTTTCTTGATCCATTTACCCTTCAACAATTACTCAGGTTGTTTCCATGCCTTAGATGTTGTGATCAATTCTGCAATCACCAAGGGAGTACAGATGCGTCTTCAAGATAACGGTTTTGTATCTTTTAGACACATACCCAGAAGTGGGATTTGGGGATCATAGGGTATTTCCATTTTTAATTTCTTGAGGAACCTCCATACTACTTGCCACACTGGCAATACCAATTCATACTCCCACAGCATGCCAAGGTTTCCTTTTTTCTACATTCTTGCCTGCATTTGTTACCTCTTGGCTTTTTGATAATAACCATCCTACCAGGTGTGAGGTAATATCTCATTATGCTTTTGATGCGCATTTTCCTGATGATTGGTGATGTTAAGCATCTTTTCATGTACCTGTTGGCCAGCTATATATCTTCTTTGGAAAAAAATGTCTATTCAGGTCCTTTCTCCATTTTTTAATTTGGTTATTTGCTTTTTTGCTCTTGAGTCTTATAAGTTCTTTGTGTGTTTTGGATATTAACTCCTTATTGGATATGGGGTTTGCAAATATTTTCTCCCATTGTATAGGTTGCCTTGGCATTTTGCTGATTGCTTTGCTGAGAAGAAGCTTACCAGTTCAGTGTAGTCCCACTTGTTTAGTTTTACTTTGGTTGCCTTTGCTCCTGGTGTCAAATCCAAAAAATCATTGCCAAGACCAAAGTTAAGGAGCTTACTCCCTATGTTTTTCTTCTAGGAGCTTTAAGGTTTCAGGTTGTACTTTTAATTTTTAATCTACTTTTAGTTGACTTTTATGTACAGTATAAGATAGGGGTCCAGTTTGGTTTATTTGCTGGTGGATATACAGTTTTCCCAGTACCATTTATTGAGACACGATCCTTTCCTCATTGAATATTCTTAGAAACTTCATCAACTGTTAGTTGACCATTTATGTGAAGATTGATTTCTGGGTGCTTTGTTCTGCTCCATTGGTCTATGTGGCTGCTCTTTTATTCTGTTTGAATGACTATAGTTGAGTAATGTAGTTTGAAAGCCTCCGGCTTTGTTTTTCTTAAGATTCCTTGGCAACTCAGAATCTCTTGTGATTCCATACATATTTTAGGGTTTTTTTCTATTTCTGTGAAAAATTTTATTTGAATTTTGGTGGGGATTGCATTGAATCTGTAGATAGTGTTTGATGTATTTTCACTTAAAAATATTAATTATTTAAATCCATGAACATGTAATATATTTACATTTATTTGTGTCATTTTTCATTTCTTTCATTAATATCTTATAGTTTTCACTGTTTAGATCTTTCACTTCCTTAGTTAAATCTGTTCTTAAGTATTTTACTCTTTTTGATGCAGTTGTAAATGGTATTGTTTTCTTAATTTCTTATTTTGATAATTCATTATTAGTATATAGAATTGCAACTGATTTTTGTATATTTTTGTATCCTGCAACTTTACCAAATTCATTTATTCTAACAATTTTTGAGTGGAATCCTTAGTGTTTTCTATATGGAATATCCTGTCATCTGCTAAATGAGACCATTTTCACTTCATGTTTTCTAATTTGAATGGCTTTAATTTGTTTTTCTTGCCTAATTGCTCTGGCTGGGACTTCCAGTGCTAGAATGAATGAAAGTACCAAGAGTGGGCATCTTTGTCTTGTTCCTGATTTTATAGGAAAAGTTTTAGCTTTTTACCATTGAGTATAATGTTGGCTGTGGGTTTGTCATATATGACCTTTATTATGTCAAGATATGTTCTGTTTATACCCAGATTGTTGAGTGACTTTTATCATGAAAGGATATTGTATTTTGCAAAATGCTTGTCCTGCATGTATCGAAATGATCATACCATTTGTATCTGTCATTTTATGAATGTGGTGTTTCACACTGATTGACTTACAAATGTTAAATAGTCTTTGCATCCCTGGAATAAATGCCCCTTGCTTATGGTGTGTGATATTTTTAATGTACTGTTAAATTTAGTTTGCTAATATTTATCAAGGATTTTTGCATCTGTGTACATCAAGGATACTAGCTTGTAATATTCTTTTCCTATAGTGTCCTTACCTGGCTTAGAATCAGAGTACTGCTACCTTCATAAAATGGATCTGGAAGTTTTCTCTCTTCTTCAGTTTTTTGGAAGAGTCTGAGAAAGATTGATAGTAATTTTTCTATGAGTGTTTGGTAGAGTTTACCAGTGAAGCCATCTGGTCCTGGACTTTTATTTGTTGGAAGGTTTTTAATTACTAATTCAATCTCCTTGCTAATCATTGGTCTATTTAGATTTTCTATTTCTTGATTTAGTCTTGGTAGGTTGTATGTTTCTAGGAATTTATTCATTTCTTCTAGGTTGTCCAGTTTATTGGCATATAATTGTTCATAGTGGTCTCTTAAGAGTTTTTGTACTTCTTTCTTGTCTTAGCAGTTGTAATGTCTCCTCTTTCATTTCTAATTATATTTACCTCAATCTTCTCCCACTCTCTCTCTTTCTTTCTTTCTTTCTTTTTTTTTTTTTTTTTTCTTGAGCCTGGCTAAAGATTTGTCTCTTTTGTTTATCTTTTCAAAACCGAACTCTTGGCTTGATCAATCTTTCCTCTGGTCTTTTTAGCCTCAATCTTACTTATTTCCACTCTGATCTTTGTCATTTAGTTTTCTCTATAACTTTGGGCTTAGTTTATTGTTCTTTGTTCTAGTTCCTTGAGTTGTAAAGTTAGGTTGCTTATTTGAGATCTTGTTTCATAGTGTAGATGTTTATTGCTATTAACTTTCTTCTTAGAATTGCTTTTGTTGCAATGCAATGAATTTGGTATGTTGTGTTTCCATTTGCATTTGTCTCAAGATATTTTTTTTATTGCACTTTTATTTCCTTTTTGATTCACTGGAATTTCAGAAGTCTGTTGTTTATACATATTTCTAAATTTTTTAATTTTCTTCTTCTTTTTTGAAATGTTTGAGAGCGAGAAAGAGAGTAAGTGGGGAAGGGGCAGAGAGAAAGGGAGAGAGAAAATTGAAAGCAGGTTCTGTGCTGTCAACGCAGAGCTGACACAGGGCTCGATCTTGTGAGCCACAAGATCATCACCTGAGATGAAATCAAAAGGCATTTAACCAACTGAGCCGCTCAGGTGCCCTATCAATTTTCTTCTTGTAATTGATTTGTAGTTTCTTAACATTGTGATTGGAAAAAATGTTTGATACATTTCAGTTTTCTTAAATTTATTAAGATTTGTTTTGTGGCCTCATTAAGTTCTAGCCTGGAGAATGTTCTGTGTACATTTGAGAAGAATGTGTTCTGCTGCTTTTGAATGGAATCATATAAATATATGATAGGTCTAACTTTTGTAATGTGTAGTTTGAGTTCATTTTTTTATTTTCTTTCTGGATGATCCATCCATTGCTGAAAGTCAGATATTGAAGTTTCTCCCCCCCCCTGCCATTATTATTATTTGTCCTTTCAGATCTGTTAAATGTGTTTTATATATTTAGGTTCTCCTATGCTAAGCACATAAATATTTACTAATGGTATATCCTCCAGATAAATGGACCCCTCTATTGTTGTATTATGTTATTTTTGTCTCTTATTACAGTCTTTGACTTAAAGTCTGTTCTGTCTGATATTAAGTATAGTTATCCTTGCTTGCTTTTGGCTTCTATCTGCATGAGATAGCGTTTTTCTCCCTTTAGTTTCAGCCTGTGTGTGTCTTTAAAGCTAATGTGAGTCTCTTGTATACAGTATATAGTTGAGTCTTATTTTTATATCCATTCAGCCACTCTGTGTCTTTTGATTGGAGAATTTTAATTCTTTTTTTAATGTTTATTTATTTTTGAGATATGTATGTATATATATGGAGGGGAAAGGAGAGAAGGAGACACAGAATCTGAAACAAACTCCAGACTCTGAGCTGTCAGCACCAGAGCCTGACGCGGGGCTCAGACTCAGAAACTGCAAGCTCATGACTGGAGCTGAAATCAGAAGCTTAATTGATTGAGCCACACAGGCACCCCTAATTCCTTTTTATTTAAAGTAATTATTGACAGGTACGGTCTTACTCTTGCCATTTTGTTAACTGTTTCCTGATTGTTTTATAAATCGTTTGTTCCTTTCTTCCTCTCTTCCTTTGTGATTTGATGATTTTTTATGGTGGGGTGCTTAGTTTTCTTTATCTTTGTGTATTTACTCTAAGATTTTGCTTTGTGGTTATCATGAAGCTTACATAAAACATATTTATAGCAGTCTATTTTAAGTTGATAGCAACTTAACTTTGAGTGTCTGCAAAAGCTCTAAATTTTAACTCTCCCTCCCAACATTTTATGTTTTGATGTCACAATTTATACATTTTTATCATGTGTATCCATTAAATGATTATAATTATAATTATAGTTATTTCTAATACCTTTTATCTTTATACTAAAGGTATAAATGATTTACCTAGCACCTTTACCACATTAGAGTATTCTGACTTTAATTATATATTTGTTTACCAGTGAATTTTATTATTTTTACTTACTTATATTTCATATAATTTATAGTCGATTTGGTTTCCATACAACACCCAGTGCTCATCTCAACAAGTACTTTCCTCAGTGTCCATCACCCACTTTCCAACCTCTACCCCATCCCCAATCCACCCTCAGTTTGTTCTCAGTATTTAAGAGTCTCTTAAATACTCTTTATTTTTGCCTCCCTCCCTCTCTGTAACTTTTTTTCCCCTCCCCTCCCCCATGGTCTTCTGTTAAGTTACTCCAGATCCACATATGAGTGAAAATATATGGTATCTGTCTTTCCCTGCCTGACTTACTTCACTGAGCATAATACCCTCCAGATCCATCCATGTTACAACAAATGACCAGATTTCATTCTTTCTCATTGCCAAGGAGTATTTCATTGTATATATAAACCATGTCTTCTTGATCCATTCATTAGTTGATGGACATTTAGGCTCTTTCCATGATTTGGCTGTTGTTGAAAGTACTCTATGAATATTGGGGGACATGTGCCCCTATGTATCAGCACTCCTGTATCCCTTGGGTAAATTCCTACCAGTGCTATTCCTGGGTCATGGTGTAGTTCTATTATTAATTTTTTGAGAAACCTCCACACAGTTTTCCAGAGCGACTGTACCAGTTTGCATTCCCACCAACAAGGTGAGAGAGTGCCCATTCCTGCACATTCTCGCCAGCATCTATAGTCTCCTGATTTGTTAATTTTAGCCACTCTGACCGGTATGAGGTGGTGTCTCAATGTGGTTTTGATTTGTATTTCCCTGATGATGAGTGATGTTGAGCATCGTTTCATGTGTCTTTTGGCCATCTGTATATCTTCTTTGGAAAAGGGTCTGTTCAAGTCTTCTGCCCATTTCTTCACTGGATTATTTGTTTTTGGGATGTGGAGTTGGTGAGTTCCTTATAGATTTTGGATACTAGCCCTTTATCCAATATGTCATTTACAACTATCTTTTCCCATTCTGTCGGTTGCCTATTAGTTTTTTTGATTATTTCCTTTGCAGTGCAGAAGCTTTTTGTCTTGATGAGGTCCCAATAGTTCATTTTTGTTTTTGATTCCCATGCTTTTGGAGATGTGTTGAGTGAGAAATTGCTGTGGCTGAATTCGAGGAGGTTGGTTCCTGCTTTCTACTCTAGGGTTTTGATGGTTTTCTGTCTCACGTTCAGGTCTTTCACCCATTTTGGGTTTACTTTTGTGTGTGGTGTAAGAAAGTGGTCTAGTTTCATTCTTCTGCATGTTGCTGTCCAGTTCTCCCAGCACCATCTGTTAAAGAGGATGTCTTTTTTCTATTGGATACTCTTTACTTGTCAAAGATTAGTTGGCCATACATTTGTGGGTTCAATTCTGGGTTCTCTATTCTATTTCATTGATCTTTGTGTCTGTTTTTGTGCCAATACCATACTGTCTTGATGATGACAGCTTTGTAGTAGAGGCTAAAGTCTGGGATTGTGATGCCTCCCGTTTTGGTTTTCTTCTTCAGTATTTCTTTGGGTATTCAGGGTTTTTTTGTGGTTCCATACGAATTTTAGGATAGTTTGTTCCAGCTTTGAG
>CM053559.1:10432894-10490132 GCA_028646485.1 Cryptoprocta ferox
TTCATTATTGGTGTATAAAAATGCAACCAATTTCTGCACGTTGATTTTGTACCCTGCGACTTTGCTGAATTCATGGATCAGTTCTAGCAGACTTTTGGTGGAGTCTGTCGGGTTTTCCATGTAGAGTATCACGTCATCTGCAAAAAGTGACAGTTTGACTTCATCTTTGCCAATTCTGAAGCCTTTTATTTCATTTTGTTGTCTGATTGCTAATGCTAGGACTTCCAGTACTGTGTTAAACAACAGTGTTGAGAGTGGACATCCCTGTCATGTTCCTGATCTCAGGGGGAAAGCTCTCTGTTTTTCCCCATTGAGGATGATATTAGCTGTGGGCTTTTCATAAATGGCTTTTATGATGTTTAAGTAAGTTCTTTCTATCCCAAGTTACTTGAGGATTTTTATCAAGAAAGGATGCTGTATTTTGTCAAATGCTTTTTTCTGCATCTATTGACAGGATCATATGGTTATCTTTGCTTTTGTTAATATGATGTATCACATTGATTGATTTGTGAATATTGAACCAGCCCTGCAGCCCAGGAATGAATCACACTTGATCATGGTGAATCATTCTTTTTATATGTTGTTGAATTCGATTTGCTAGTATCTTGTTGAGGATTTTTGCATCCATATTCATCAGGGATATTGGCCTGTAGTTCTCGTTTTTTGGTGGATCTCTGTCTGGTTTGAGAATCAAAGTGATGCTGGCTTCATAGAATGAGTCCAGAAGTTTTCCTCCCATTTCTAGTTTTTGGAACAGCTTGAGAAGAATAGGTATAAACTCTGTTTTAAATGTCTGGTAGAATTCCCCAGGGAAGCCATCTGGTCCAGGACTTTTATTTGTTGGATATTTTTGAAAACTGATTCAATTTCTTCACTAGGTATGAGTCTGTCCAGATTTTCTATTTCTTCCTGTTTGGGTTTTGGTAGTGTGTGGGTGTTTAGGATGTTGCCCATTTCTTCTAGGTTGTCCAGTTTGTTGGCATATAATTTTTCATACTATTTCCTGAGAACTGCTTGTATTTCTGAGGGATTGGTTGTAATAAATGCATTTTCATTCACGATTTTATCTCTTTGGGTACTCTCTCTTTTCTTTTTGAGAAGCCTGGCTAGAGGTTTATCAATTTTGTTTAGTTTTTTCAAAAAACCAACTCTTGGTTTCATTGATCTGCTCTACTATTTTTTTTTTTGATTCTGTATTGTTTATTTCTGCCCTGATCTTTATTATTTCTCTTCTTCTGCTGGGTTTGGGGTATCTTTGCTGTTCGGCTTCTAGTTCCTTTAGGTGTGCTGTTAGATTTTGTAGTTGGGATTTCTCTTGTTTCTTGAGATAGGCCTGGATTACAATGTATTTTCCTCTTAGGACTGCCTTTGGTGCATCCCAAAGGGTTTGGATTGTTCTATCTTCATTTGTTTCCATATATTTTTAAATTTCTTCTCTAATTGCCTGGTTGACCCATTCATTCTTTAGTAGGGTGTTCTTTAACCTCCATGCTTTTGGAAGTCTTCCAGAGTTTTTCCTGTGGTTGATTTCAAGTTTCATAGCAATGTGATCTAAAAGTGTTCATGGTATGATCTCAGTTCTTTTATATTTATTAAGGGCTGCCTTGTGACCCAGTATGTGATCTCACTTGGAAAATGTATCGTGTGCACCCGAGAAGAAAGTGAATTCCACTGCTTTGGGATGTAGAGTTCTAAATATATCTGTCAAGTCCATCTGGTCCAATGTGTTGTTCAGGGCCATTGCTTCTTTAGTGATTTTCTGTCTAGTTGACCTATCCATTGCTGTAAGTGAGGTATTAAAGTCTCCTGCAATTAGCACATTCTTATCAATAAGATTGCTTATGTTTGTGATTGTTTATATATTTGGGTGCTTCCAAATTTGGTGCATAGACATTTATAATTGTTAGCTTTTCCTGATGGATAGACCATGTAATTATGATAAAATGCTCTTCTTCATCTCTTGTTACAGCCTTAACTTTAAAGTCCAGTTTGTCTGATATAAGTATGGCTACTCCGGCTTTCTTTTGACTTCCAGTAGCATGATAGAGAGTTCTCCTCACTTTCTATCTGAAGGTGTCCAGAGGTCTAAAATGAGGCTCTTGTAGACAGCAAATATATGGGTCCTGTTTTTTTATCCATTCTGATACCCTGTGTCTTTAGATTGGAGCATTTAGTCCATTTACATTCAGTGTTATTATTGAAAAATACGGGTTTAGAGTCATTGTGTTGTCTGTAGGGTTCATGCTTGTAGTGATTTCTCTGGTACCTTGTGTTCCTTGCAATATTTTCCTCATAGAGTTCCCCTTAGGATCTATTGCTGGGCTGGTTTAGTGGTGATGAATTCCTTCAGTTTTTGTTTGTTCGGGAAAACATTTATCTCTCCTATTCTGAATGACAGGCTTACTGGATAAAGGATTCTTGATTGCATATTTTTCATGTTCATCACATTGAAGACTTCCTGCCATTCCTTTCTGGCCTGCCAAGTTTCAGTAGATGGATCTGAAACTACCCTTAGGTGTCTCCTGTTGTATGTTAAGGCCCATTTATCCCTAGCTACTTTCAGAATTCTCTCTTTATCTTTATATTTTGACAGTTTCACTATGATATGTCATGCAAAAGATTGATTCAAATTATGTGTGAGACGAGTTCTCTGTGCCTCTTGGATTTCAATGTCTATTTCCTTCCCCAGGTTGGGGAAGTTCTCAGCTCAGGTTTGTTCAAGTACCTCTTCAGCCCCTTTCTCTCTTCTTCTTATGGAATTCCTATGATACAGGTATTCTTCTGTTTGCATCACTCAGTTCTCGGATTCTACCTTCGTGCTCCTGGATCAATTTATCTCTCTTTTTCTCAGCTTCCTCTTTTTCCATAATTTTATCTTCTAATTCACCTATTCTCCCCTCTGCCTCTTCAATCTGTGCTATGGCAGCCCCCATTTTATTTTGCACCTCATTTATAGCATTTTTTAGTTCATCATGACTATTTTTAAGATCTTTGATCTCTGCAGCAGTGGAGTCTCTGCTGTCTTCTATGCCTTTTTCAAGTCAAGTGACTAATTCTATGACTATTATTATAAATTCTTGGTCAGTTATGTTGCTTATATCTGTTTTGATCAATTCTTTAGCTGTCACTTCTTCCTGGAATTCTTTTGAGGAGAATTCTTCTGTTTCTACATTTTGGCTAGTTTTTAGTCCCTTGTAAGTTTTAAAAGCTTTCTATGTGTTCTGTACCTGCGAGAACTGTTATATTAAAGGGGGTTCATACACAGTTCATGGCCTGGCCATTCAGGAGGTATTTTTTTGGAGAGTGTTACTTGCTCTCTGTTGTTGTGACTTTGGTTATTTTATTTCCCTACTTGTAGTGATGTTTTGGGCTCTCCACCAGGTATTCTTTGGTTTGTTTATTGAAGTAGTCCTGGAAAGGAAAACAGACAGACAAACAGAAAACAAAGACACACAAGTGCACAAACAGTACAAGCAAACAGACCAAAAAAAATGACAATCTAAAAACATAAAACCAGAAATGCCAGCTACAAGAACAAGGTGAATTCTTCAATTCTATGGTTTCTGTTTGGTAAACTTAAAATATTTATTTATTTTTGAGAGGGTGCAAGTGGGGAGGGTGATGAGAGAGGGGAACAGAGGATCAGAGGCAGACTGTCCACTGACAGGCTGACAACAGTGAAACCAAGGTGGGGCTTGAATTCACAAATCACAAGATCATGACTTGAGCTGAAGTCAGACTTTTAACCAACTGAACGACCCAGGTGTTCGCTGTTTGGTAATTTTTAATATTTTCTATTACTTTGTTGAAATTATTTGTTCATGCTTTGCTCTCCTGGTCTTGGTGAATAGCTTTATGACTGTTATTTTAAACCATCTATCAAGTACATCTCTTTCATCTTTTTCATTAGAAATCTGTTTCTGGAAATTGATCTTGTTCTTTTGTTGGAAACATACTTTTGTTTCTTTATTTTGCTTGCCTTTTTGTTGGTTTCTGTGCATTAGATAAAACATCCACCTTCCAGGTCTCAACAGAGTGGCCTCAAGTAAGGGATGAACCTTACCTCTCAGCTTGGCTTAAGGTCCCAGTTTTCTTACAACCTTTGTGATTGGCCAAGCTACCTTTATGTTCTTAGCGAATCCTAGTAGTTGAAGGTGTGCCAGTACCTTTTAGTGTCCAAAAGGAAAGTAGTGCCTTCAGAGCCAAGATATGTAGATTAAATAAAAGCTGGAACCTCAGGCAGCAACTGAAATGTATGTAGTTAAGTTCCTTTCAGGGAAAAACCAGAAGATGGGTGTTTTATCCCGCTTTCTCTGTCTTGGCCCAGGTGTACAGCCACAGGAAGGTAATCCTGACTGACTGCTACAATCTTATTGGATTTGTTAATGGAAGACCCATTAGCTGCTAGAGTAGGGATACCAGGGATTCCCCCTTTGGGCAGAAGCTGCAAAAGCTGGGGCATGGACATGTGTACATGCTCCTTCCAGGGAGATACTGATGGCTTGGAGCAAACTACAAATAGTCAGTGGGAGAGGTGTTGGTCAGTTTCCTTGCTTTTCAGGGATGAATGCAACCAGCCCCTCTGTGTGTGCTAAATTAGAAGCCTTAATCAAGCAGCTGCTTTCAAACTTTGCAGATGTACGCTTTCAGACAAAGAGTAGGGTATGGGCAATTTTGCCTGCTCTCTCTGCACTGAATCCTAGGGGCATATCCCTACAGAGAGTGCTTGCACACTATTAACAACTGCTCCTTTGTTGGCAGTTGGTATGGCCACAGTCATTGTTAGCTTTAAGAGGTAGATGTTTTGGGGGCCTGTCCCTCAGGTGGGAGTCTTAAAAGTTGGTACTAAGTGTTGGGTCCAAACCCTGTGCTCCTCAGGGAGAAGCTGGGAGTTCAGAGTTCCCTCCCAAATGTGTGGTGTAGTGCTGGGGTAGGGTTTATGGCAAGAGTGTACCTCAGCCTTTCCTACCCATTTTGATGTTGGTATTTTCTCATTTGCCTCACGCATAGGAGTTGTTCATTAGTTTCAGGATTTCTTTCATCGGTAATGGCTCTGTAACTATAGATCTGATGTGTGCGTGGGAGGAGGGGAATTCAGGAGCCTTCTATATTTTCAGCTTGATTGACCTCTTCATTCATAACTATCTTGATGGTTTATGTCAAACTTTTAGGCACTTGTGGATTTTTAACAGAAGCAATTAAGGAAGATTAAAGAATTTGAATCCTCTAATGTGTACACTGGCACCATTATAAAACCAGGAAAACAATCAGATGTTATGAATATCATTGACATTTTTTCCAAATTGAACTATGAATGTTAAATGATCTCACAGCATCAGTTATAACTAGTACTGCAGTATGTAGTAATCACAGTTGGAACCACAATTATTTTTTTTTACTTTCTTAAAAATTATTCCAAGAACTAGCAATGAATTTGGTTAGAATGAGAACATATTAAATAAAATAGGATAGCATGAAAAGAAAAATAAATGCAAAATAAAGCAATAACAATCCAAATTGGAGTAGGAGGTTAATTCACGTTAGGGAGAGATAAAAATGTAACCCAAATGTGCAAGCTATAAAGGCATAAATCATTGCTCTCATAGTTCTCTGATTTGGTTTTAAGTTGCCTGGTGTTCAAAATAAAAAGGGAGTCAATTACAGTTTGATGAGGAGAAAACATGCTGTTTTCCTAATTTTAACACTAAAGAAAGCATTACAGATCCTTTCTAAGGGACTTAAATACATCCCCCACTATAAATGCTGTAATATATTTCTTAAAACTCCTTTTCCTAGTACCCCTCAACAAAAATTGAGATCAAAAACACTAAAACACAACTCAGTGAAACTCTCTCTGCATATGGTCAAAATAACATGACTAAACCACAAAGAGTTTTGTGATGGTTAATCTTGATCAAAAGAAAAATTTAGAATATGTTTACATGTCATATAGTTAAGAGACCATACAGTGAGTACTTGGGGTGTGAAAATAACATTAAATTCTTCCACATATTGAAAAGCTGGGTTGGGGTATCTGTGTGCTTAGGCAGAGAAATGGCAGATAAGTTTAATGTAAATGGCCACACCATAGGCATTCTAATCTTATCCATAAAATAATAGGACTCTGAGACATTGGAACTTTCCAAGAGAAGAACCTGGGATCTTTAACCACAGTTCATAATTTTCTCAAAGTATTTTCCTTGGCATAACTAACTTCATGTGATGAGCTCTGAAAATGGTTCCAGTGTCAAATAAGTTTGGAAAATACTAAACACCAGTTCCATCTCTTGGATAATTAGGATGCACAGTAACACATTAGAGACCTATAATAAAGGAATCTGATTAACTTTTCTTTGCTTAAGTTTCCCCAAACTTACCTGATCATCAAATCCACGTGTTGACATCTTGTGTGACTAATATTCTATAAAACATGCATTGAAAAAAGTTTTGTAGTTTCAGAAGACATTGACTTGATGTGCTGTTACAATTAAAATAGCTTTAAAAATGTCATTGTAAAGAAGGTTCTAGGAAAGGAAACAATAGACATTAACTCAAAGCTCTTGCACACCAACAACCAGAATAGAATTCTGGTAAATCTATTTCAAATAAGTGTGGCTTCCTCAAAACACCAAAAGGCTAGTGAAAAATTGTATATTGAGCATTTAGAACATGAAAGAAAAGCAGAAGTCTGATTTCCTTTCTGTACTATTAACTATGTTTGCTAAGATGATTTTTAAATGAATTTTTAAATGCTGCAGTTTGTGAATTCAAAGAAAGCATGGGAGTCTATTACCGAAGTGTTGTTATACTTCTGTTTTAAACTGAGATATTACCGTAAGTTTTGCAGTGTCCAATTTGCAATTAAGGACTTTGATACGTAGTAATCCTGTCTTACTGTCTGAGAGTTAACCCAGTTGAACACTCGACCTTCAAGGGAAATTGTAGCTGCTTGGTACATGTAGTTCAATCAGTGATTCAACTCTTGTATCCGATCAAACATCACCTTGAAATATTTTTTTAAGTTTGAACTTGGATAAAAATTAATAAAAGTTTGAACTTGTAAGATAGATGACTTGAGCACAGTCTTTGATGTCACCTGTTAGTAGCTATGTGCACTGAATAATCTTTTTGGAGTCTTTATTTTCAGTAAAAACTCCCCTTCTACTGTAGTAGAATCAGTTCTGAAAATGGATGGGAGATTGCTGAGCAAATAAAGCATTGATCAAATGTATGCTTTCCTGTGTTCAGAACAAAACAGCTTTTCTGATAGTTTTGGGTTGCTTCCTCTCTTTTTTAAGAATTCGATTTCTCGAACACAGGCTTCTTGCCACTTAATCTCTTGTATGATCTTTCTTAGACCTGACTCCATGATCACATCATGGTACTGGTAAAAAAAAAAAAAAAAAAAAAAAAAAAAAAAATTTTTTTTTCATACTTAAGCACTTTAGATGCATGGCTATAAAAAGCATGTGCAAAATAGTTTTGTTAATTTAAATGCAGAACAAACACTTAAAGATACATATCTGACACTACTTGTGTAATGTCTAACTTACTGAAATAAAGCCATTTTTCTTCTAGGAATTAAGCCAATTTTTTGGGTTACTTGGAAAGATCAGACACATTTATCAGGACCCTTCTTCAGAAACACATGTGGGGCTGTAAGCAATGTATTTCCTGGCTTCTGACATGAGCTAAACATCTGGAAAAGCCAAAGCTGTAATGAAAGTGTGAGTTGGCTGTGTTCTTGCACATTCTTTGCAATGCCAGAGCAAGGCTGGAGCCCATCAGGCACCACTATCATCCTTATAAAGTGGAGGTCCTTTTGGAGGCCCAGATGTATCTAAGGGTGGAGATGAAGGATGGGGAACATTGCCAGACCTTCCTGATCCTCCCCCTGCAGAAAGGCCAAGAAGAGATAAGGAGAACAGCTTGTCTGTTCTTCTCCATATAGGATTATAATGGAGGAGTAAAATTTTCCTCATAATGGCCCCCCTGCCTCCTGAAAATTTATAACCACCATATTGGTTTTCTATTGATGCCATAACAAACAACTACAGATTTTGTGGCTTCAAACAATATGAATGTACTATCTTGCAGTACTGGAGGTCAGAAATCCTAAAATCAAGATGTTGGTAGAGCTGCCTTCAAGCACTAGGGAAGGTTTGGTTTCCTTGCCTTTTCCAGCTTCTGGAAGCAGCCTATATTCCTTGGCCTGTAGCCCTCCATCTTCAAAGCAAGCAGCAGAGTATCTTTAAATCTCTCTTTCTCTCTCTCTTACTTACCTCTGCTTCTGTCATCACATCTCTTTATCTGACCCTGACATTCCTACCTTCCTCTTAGAGGAACTTGGTGGACATTGGGTACACCAACATAGTCAAGGACAGCCTTCCTTTCTTCATCTTAATAACATCCGTGAAGTATTTTGCTATCTGGGGGATTTGAACATGAACATCTTTGGTGGTTGGTGTGGGGAGGCATTAGTCCATCTATCAGAAGAATCTTGATCATTTTGATTGCTTTTTAGAATACTTTCATTATGTGTAAATTGGGACAATTATATTTACCTCATGGGGTGTAGTAAGTCAGTGAGATAACCTGGATTAAGCAATACAGCAAATCCCTTGATTGATGGCCTTGGGAAAATTTGCTGTTTGAAAATGTTCTTAATTCAGAAGTACAAACCCTAGATTCTGTACCCACTACTTCCTGTGTGACCTGAACAGGCAGCTTTGTCTTTTGGCTCTGTTTCCTCATCTCTGTGAGTAACTGGAGTTTTCTCATCAGGCTATGAGAATTGGCAGCACTAATGGAAGTTTCAGTATAACCCCATCTTCAAAAGAAATGACTTACAACCTTCACAGAGTCCCCCCCACTTACTTAGAGGAGTATTAAGACAATGTTTCTCATGTGTCCACACATCAGTTTTCAAGTCATCCCACTGTGTGCCCTTTTGGTTCTCTGGTCTAGTAAAGAAAACAGATAATTTATAAAAAAGGAAAGAGCACAGTTTGTAAAACAGCTAGGATTGGGAATATGAGAGGGGCCAACAAACAAAAAATTTCATGGACATTGCAAATAATTTTACATAAGGAGTGTCAAAGAGAATGATCATGAAGAAACTGTCATAGCCTCTGGAAAGGCAGACAGGATTAAAACCAGTATTCAGAGTCATCATCACATTATCTGAAGGCACTACTTCTGCACTGAGCCAGTCTGTCTGCTACAAGTGCTCCTAAGTTTCATTGCCAACATGTTATCTTGCTCATCCCTCCATAGTAGAAAGGCCAAGTGGGTGATAGCCACTGTCCACGTTCTTCAAATATGAGAAACAAATCCATCAATGGTCCTGAGCACGTGGGATTTGATTTGTTCCCTTTTTTTCTCCATCTGGAACTGTAAGAGGCATTGATGTGGAAAACTGGGCTGGCTCTGCCAGCTCAGAGTATCCCAGAATAGTCTGTTCTAAGGTCTGGATTGAAGACTGGGGAATAGAGTGGGTAATTCTTGTTTGAATCTTGTGCTAAGTTACCATTTCTAATAACGATGACATTTTTTTTGTTCATACTTTTTTCTTATTTCTCAATAGCTTCAAATCCAAATGGAAAAGAGAAGTGCTATTTGTTGTTTGTTAAATACTTTATGTTGTCAACCAAAATCTATTTCTTGTTTTTCCACAGAAATAGACTTTTAGCTGGGCAGATTGTTGTAACCAGGTGTGAGCACGTGACTAAATTAATGGGTACAGAATGTGGGCAGAAGTGTGATATGTATAATTTCTAAATTATTTTCTCAAAGATCCTTGGCCTGGGAAAGTTCCTTCCTTTCCTTCGTCCTGGTTGGAAAAGACAGTGGCTAGAGTACACTGAGGATGGAAGAGTTGGCCCACCTGTCTGGGTGGCTTTGTGGAGTAAATAGGCCAAAGTCTATTTTTTTTGACATAGTGCACTTTTGGTCTTTTCATTATTACCAGCTTGGTCTTTACCCCAACTAATACAGATTACAAAAATTTTATGAGCTAGCAATTTTAACACTTACTATCATGCGCTAGTGACTATGCTGACCACTTTACATGTATTATCCAAGTAGTTCTCCTGAAGATCTTATAAGGTACTCATTATATTCTCTTCTTTTTTTAAAAAAAATGTTTTTCATTTATTTTTGAGAGAGAGAGAGAGAGAGAGCATGAGTGGAGGAGGGGCAGAGAGCAAGAGGGAGACAGAGAATCTGAAGCAGGCTCCAGACTTTGAGCTGTCAGCATAGAGTCCAACACGGGACTCGAACTCACAAACTGTGACATCATGACCTGCGCAGAAGTTGGAGGCTCAACTGACTGAACCACCCAGGTGCCGCTATCTTCTTTTTACATAGAAGGGAACTAAAGGCACAGAAAATTTAAATAAGCTCCTTATATCACATGTCTAACAGGAGAGCAGAGCCAGAGTTCAAACAATGTACCCTGGCGTATTGCCTTGGGGCACAGTGTTAAAGTCAGGGTTTCAGAACAATTTCCGAGGAGATTTAGAATAATGTATTTTGAGGATAGAGAATATTTCTGGTTTGTCAGGTCATCCTGCTCAAATAGCAGCTGTTTCTGTAGTCAAGAATGGGGAGGCTGTCTCACAAGGAAAGCGGTATACTTGAAAGAACAAGCAGGACAGTCATAAGTGTTGGAGACAGTTTTCTGTGGGTTTCTAGTGTTGCTGCACATCTTGCAGAAGGAACTGACTGCTTTTGTTGTGAACAATCTTTTGAAGATGTGTGTACAGTGAACAGCCTTAGAATAGGTAGTATCTCCTTTCAGAGCAAAGTATCAGGCATGTGTACCACCATTAAAAAATATTTTGGTTCTCTCAGTTCAGGGTTCCTTTCTTTTCAGTGCATGTCAAAATGTTGGTCTTGCCTTGTGGGAACCAACGGAGATGCTAATCAGTTGATTCAAGTAGGGGGAAGGGAAGTATCTTCAAAGACAATAGAAATTAATACCCTAGAAAATAGATACCCACTTAGAAATCATGTTACATTCTAACTATGTTGACCCAAGTCTAAAACACAAATTTCAGTTTCTCTTCTAGGTCTTTATGCCAGAGTCCCCAAATTAGACATCAGTACCCTAAAATGTCAATAAATAGGTAGTTTAAAAAACATTTTAAAGATACAGCAACATGGAAAAATGGAGTGGAGAATAAATTTATAGATATTCTACAAGCATTAGGATATCCAGCATTACCTGAAACTATAATTCTGAATAAAAGAAAACAAGGAATTTCATGTATCAAGGTTAAAAAAGGTATTTGAGTATTTTGATTTTCCTATGTGGAGAATAATGTGACCTTCTTGTGTTGGGGGGAAAAAATACTGGCCCAGAACTCAAGATACATGAGGTCAGTGTATCAGCAACTAAAGAGACTTGTACAGAATGGTCTGTTTTTTTCAAACATAAAACTGGGGGGAGGGATGATAAAAATCATTCCAAAGAGCCTATGTAACATAGAAGTTAGGGAATCACAGATTCTCAGAAGTAGAAGGAAACTTAGTAGTGATAATGTATATACACATCAGAATTTTGAATTTTCTGAGAATTGTAAATTCTAATTGTAAATGATCATTCCTAGAGACAGGAAGGTCATTAGATTTCCCATCTGTCTATTCATCTCCAACTCATCTTTTAATGATAGTCTTCTTTATATTAAGGTAAACTATTAGCTGGTAACTTTTGTCATTGATCCTCAGTTGGCTTCTGCACCATAAACAAGAATGTTTTTTCCCCATGTTACTATGTTATCTGAAGCAATCATGTTAGACAATTCTTTTGCTTTCCAATATCTTAATTCCTGATTCCTATTAATTCTTCTATATATGCATTTGTATCCCTTCACTGTTCTAGTTGGTCTTAAAATGGGAGTTGTTTCATGCAGGCTATATACATCGTACACCACAAATAGGATTCTATCTGTCCTCCCGAAAAAATTTTGCTGAAGGTAAAGGACCTAGTGTCAGAATCTGACCCTTAGGAGCTGTGGATCCTGCCCAAGATGGTGGTGGTGAGATTAGAGGTGAGGAAGGAAGCCAAAACTGGTTCTGTCTAGGGCCGAGTTTTAAAAGTTTAAACTAAATAGCACAGGAAAGCTAATTGGGCAGACTTAAATTCTACCCAAGTAAGGGTTGATATCCTAAAGATCACATACTAGGAGAGCAGGCAAGTTCACCTAATGAAGGTGATTTTGCTTCTCAGGTGGGAGTCAGAGGGTCAATCAGGGTCCCCAGGACAGGGAAGCCTAGGGTGGGCCTCCATACTCTAATAATTACATCATAAGAATATGTTGGTTTTCACATTTTAATGTACATATGAATCATCAGAGATCCTTCTCAAAACTAAGATTCTCAGGATTTTTGAGCAGGAAGTATCTTCAGAAATCTAATTTTTATAGCATTCTCCATATGATATGGATGCAAGATGGCCCATGAACACCCAGGAAAACATACTATTTCTGGTTTATTCAGAGATACCAAGTCCTAAGGACCTGGACCAATAGTGAGGGACTCCCTCCTGATGGGAGATGGTAAAACAGAAACTATTCAAACTGGGTACTTAAACATCCGTCTCAAACTCCTCCCCATAGCACTTGGTTGGCTAAATGCTCATTGAATGAATGATTCCCTACTCACCTTTTCTAACCATTCCCAAATCCTTGCTTGTTGAAAACATGTTTTTAACTTTAAAACTTCTCTCAGTCCCTGTAATTGGTTCTCTCCTACACACTCCTTTCCTATCTCATGTAGAAGATTTTTGCCCCCTAGTCTGCCTTTTCCGAGGTGTGGGTCAGCACATCATTCTAGCTGAGTTCTAACTGTGATGGCAATCTAAAATTTGTAAGATCATTTAAGAACAGAAGCAAAAGATTCCATTGTCCAGTGGAAGTAACTCCTATGGTAATGGAGAGGGTAGCACAGGGATGGAGGTGTAAACAAAAATGATGGGAGAATCCCTAGATTTATGAGGGAAAATGGTTCATTAAGTTTTGTTCAAAGACAATTTAAGGTGATGGTAGGATATTTAAAAATACTGAACAAAACAATCCATGGAAAGTCTGGGCCCGGAACTCAGAGGAGAGGTCTAGGCCACACACTGAGTCATACACCGTGATACGATTAGGTGAGATGATAAAGAGAGAAACATACAGAGACAAGAGGAAAAGGGATAGACAAAACCTTATAAAAATGTCTGTCTGTAGAGTTATAGAAGTTTGGACAGAGGGACTAAGAGTAATCAGAAATCAAGAAATTTGAGGACAATGTTATGGAAGCCAAGGAAAGAAAGTATCAAGGAAAACAAACTGTGTCCCTTAATAGCACGCTAGTACACATAAAATTGGAAATAATGAAATTCAGAGTGTGAAGATTAAATAAGAGGTCAGTAATGAAGAAGTCATAGCCAGCTGCTCTATTCAGATGTAAAGTAATGAAACAAAACAGAAGAACGAAATCGTTTGATTTCTTTTCCTTAGAAGGGAATGGATTATGCTTGTATGCTGAAGACACCAGTGCACTGAAGATGTGAGAAAATGGAGTAAGGGAAATCTGAGTTGATACAGGTGATAGAAATGTAAAAGTCCAAGAGCAGAAAACTGAAGTTTACATCAGATTGGTTTCAGTCAAATTAGAATGTTATTGTAGTGAGAGATGATAAGGAGGCTAGGGGGCTGGGAGTTAAAGATTAGAAGGATGGCGTGGATTAGATATGGTGTGGATTAGGATTAGATAAGTGGGGGGTAGATACTAGATGTGTTAACTGAGACAGAAATCTTATTTATCTTTTATATAAAAGAGGTACAGAGGTAGACAAAGGTTGAGTTGCTGGCTCTAAGTTATGAGGAATCTTGGCTCATCCTATTGTTTAAAATTTATTTAGTTTTTAATCTACATCCAAGTTAGTATATAGTGCAACAATGATTTCAAGAGTAGATTCCTTAATGCCCCTTATCCATTTAGCCCATCTCCCCTCCCACAACCCCTCCAGGAACCCTCTGTTTGTTCTCTGCATTTAAGAGTCTCTTTTATGTTTTGTCCCCTTCCGTGTTGTATTCTTCTTTGCTCCCTCTCCCTTATGTTGATCTCTTATTTTAAATTTCTCCTATGAGTGAAGTCCTATGATAATTGCCTTTCTCTAATTTCGCTTAGCATAATACCGTCTAGTTCCATCCGTGTAGTTGCAAATGGCAAGATTTCATTCTTTGTGATTGTCGAGTAATATTCCATTGTACATATATACACCACATCTTCTTTATTCATCCATCGATGGACATTTGGGCTCTTTCCGTACTTTGGCTATTGTTGATAGCGCGGCTATAAACATTGGGGAGCATGTGTCCCTTTGAAACAGCACAGCTGTATCCCTTGGATAGATACCTAGTAGTGCAATTGCTGGGTGGTAGGGTAGTTCTATTTTTAACTTTTTGAGGAAGCTTCATATGGCTCCTCCTATTTTTACTTCACCTTTCTAGTTTTCAGCTTCTGTTTTACAGGCTCCAGGGAACTGCTAGCCCGGTCTTCATCACGCGTACATGCGCTGGCCAGCAGAGGAAAGGACAAAGGCACACTAGGTTCCTTGCTGCTGCATCATGTGTCATTAAGCGTCCTTTCTGGAAGTTAACACACACATTTTCCTTTCATATAGCTGAAAACTCACATTAGCTACACTTATCCATGAAGGAGTCTGAAAAACGTAGTTTTTTTCCCTCAGTGTGACCAGAGGAAAGCCAGGGTTCTCCTACTTGGAAGGGAAGATGCAATTGCCAGTCGCTGCCACAGACATGGTAAACACTTGTAGTGAGGCCATTTATTTCAGTTTTGTCACTTCCTCTAGTTGATCAGGAAGAGAAGGTGTTTTGGCCAGGGTGCTGGATGAGAGTGGCAGTTAGCAAGAAGGAGGTGAGAAATTCCAGGATACCAGCAAATATATTGCTGAAATCCTGATACTGAGGTCCAGGCTGAGGGACTGAAAGAGAATAATGTGCACTCTTGTGACTGGAGAGGACGATAAGGGTGAAGAACTAGTTGAACCAAGAAGACAAGATTGGGAAAGGAGAGAAGATAGTGTGATTAGAAAAGGAAATTTCAAGTTGGCAGAGAGAAGGCATTTATTTACACATGCTCCAACTCTGAGCTGGGGCTGTCCTCATCTGGAATGGAAAAGTAGATTATTATAGTTGATGTGCAGGAGTTACAGAAGGATCCTTGAGAAGGATGATGTCAAGAGATAAAAGTGGAAGGGAACATTGACCTGGAGACTAAAAACCAAGATACTCATCAAATCAACAGTGAACAGATTTAGAAGGATTAGTGTCGTGCATAGATTCACCTCCAACTAAGAAGAGGTTGAAGGGATATCACAGGGAAGTAGTAAAGACAGATAGTTATTGAGTACTTGCTCTGTGGCAAGTACTCATCAAACTAAGTGTTTTTTAATAAGAAAATGATTGTTTTTAATGTTTATTTATTTTAGAGAAAGGGTGTGAGTGGGATAGAGGGAGGGAGATACAGAATCCGAAGTAGGCTCCAGGCTCTGAGCTGTCAGCACAGAGGCAGTGCAAACTTACAGACTGCGAGATGGTGACCTGAGCTGAACTTGGCTGCTGAACCACCCAACTTGCCCTGAAAAAATTGAGGAATTTTTAATCCCCTTCATTCAGGTTCCTCTAACACCAGTGTCTCCCATAGTCATAGGACATTGGCAAAACGAGGAAATAATAGTCAAGTACCACCTTTAAACTTTATTGGGATTTCTGTAATTCATGTTTTTTTTTTTTTTTTTTTTTTTTTTTTTGTCCAATTGGACCTTTGTTTGCAATGTGTCCTTTTTCAATGGCAGGATGCATTCCAGGATGACAAACAGATTTAGTGCCCCTGCCTCCTTAGTCTCCTTTGGTCTGTCACAGTGTCTCGGTCTCTTTTTCTTGACCTTTACGTTCTACAGAATACTCTGAGGAATTGTGTGCATTGTTTGTCACCTCAGGTTTGTCTGATACTTGGACACAATTAGACTGGGGTTATGTGTCCCTGAGGATACCGTAGAGCTGAAATGTGCTTCTCAGAGCATCACTTAGGGAACGAACAGGCTTGGAAGCAGTTCATCATAAAGGCAGGAGTTGCAGAATGGATGAGCTTCCAAAGGTACAGTATACAGGGGAAAAAAAAAAAAAAAGATGACAAAATGTCAGAACCAAGCCTATCACCAGGTGGGAGGAAGGGAGAGTGGCTCACAAAGGAAAGATCAGGACTACTATGAGGCTGCAGGACAATGGGTGTCGTGGAAGGTGAGGTAAGAAGTTCATCCGTAGTACAAATGGTGCAATTTGGCCTGCACGGCCAGAGACAATCAGCCTGTGGTGAGAAGGAAATTAAGTGAACTTCAGTAAAGCAGTTTAATAGAAAGGTGGAAAATAAACAAGATTTCAGGAGATCAAACATTGTTTTAGAGAAAGGAGGCAAAGAATTGACTGAGAAAGGGAGGCAGGGTCAAGTATTTTCCAGGCTGGAGGGAAAACCAGCACAGAGAGGTTTACAGAGGAAAGAAAAGACTAGACAGAGGCATTGTAGATGCTCTGTGCCAGAGACTAAGAAAAAGTGAGTACAATGAAAACTTTTCTCAGGCTTGTTTCTTCAAATAGTTCTAACTGCAACATTCTTGGTGAATGTTTTAAGTAAGTCCCGAGTTTAATGCCAAAGGCCTAATGTATCACTTATATTTGTTAGAGGACAGGCTTAAGCAATAATTTTTCTAATCTGAGAACAAAATACAACATGAGTTTCAAAAACTCATCAAATACTAAATTATTAAAATGGAAGTTTAAAATTTAATCTGAGACACTAACACCACTACATCTGTAACACTAAATAAAGTTTAAAAGAGTCCTCCATTTCAGAAGCATTTTAATCTGTGAAGTTTACTTGAAGAGTCTTCTTTATATCCGGGTTAGGGCTAAAATATCCAGGGGTAGAATTTTATAAATTATTGCTTCATGTATCCTTAAATATTGTAGATTGCCTTCATCTAATATAGGTACAATACTGTACTAAACATGCTCTTTTCCTCTCTATGAACGAGAAAGAATTTACATTAAAACATATTATTTATACTTGATTATTTTATTACCATATATTCTTGTACACAATTTTGTTTGATAAGGAGATGATAAATCATACGTTAAACAAAAATGTATGTATGGCCTAGGTAAGCAGTAACATTTTGAAGAAAAGAGAGAAGCCATGAAAACATCTACCAAAAATTTAGTAATACTGAAAAACACTAGTCTCTGCAGAGTAATGAATGAAACTTCCTAATACACTGGAACACTGGCAAATCTCCCGATTCTGGAAGAACAACTTGGTTTAGGAAAAGTTCAAATTAGACATCCACATACTCAGAAGTGCACATTATCTAAAAAATGAATCTCTCATTACACCAGCAAACAGAGCATTCTTTGTTTGGCACTTAGCAATACAGACAAATGTGTATTTGGTTTGTTGTGATTTTATTATTCTTAGTTTATTTTATATAGATAAAAATACACAACGTTGCTTTAAAATTTTTTAATTTTCTAAGCGTATAACTGTCATCCTATTCATAATTTAAACAGCCTATTTTTCCGCTAAATAATTGACCCAATAGCATGTGGAAGAGACTAACAAAAATGGTTATGTGACGACTTTTAATGAAAGGCTTAAATGTAAAAATGGAATATTAAGCCAGACCACTGGTCTAAATATTTAGTGATATACCTCATGCTGGAAACAAATTATGAAATGTTTTAGACAAATTGGTTTTTTCCTTAAATTGATTCTATGGATTCAAAGTTTTAACCGAAAATGGATAGAACTGACAGATATTTTGTCTGAAGTCACTTTGATAGACAGTAATTTACTAAAAAAAGAAGTGAAAAATAGTGTATTTTACTACACTTCGGTTTAAGATTCCAACAGGTTTTTATATAATACATGAAAAATGTGTCGGCCCTTCAGATGTCACATTTAAACAAACAAGTCTTTTTTTAAAAATCACCTGAGGACAGTAAAAGTTAGCAAGGTGATCATTTGCCTTACCAATAAAAAAGGTCACTGTATCCTAGAAACAACGTAATGTTTGAAGTTAAGAGAATGGCATGGTTGTCTTAATACCAAAGTAAAAGCAGGTGGATTCATTATTTGATTTTTGTTTTGAAAAGACACAAGAATCTATGTTAAGACGCAAATTACGTGCATATATAAGATATAGACTATTTGCAAATGAAAGCTTGAAAATATTTTAAATATAATTTTGTTCATTATAAACTAAAAATGCACCATTCATGTCACTCAGAACAATACCTTGCATCAAACATTGCTACGTTCAATCTTCACGCTCCTCAAATATGAGAAAAACAAATAGTTTCCACTGTACTAATACGTGAAATTTATAAAGTCAACATAGTATACCTTAAAGTTCATTCTAGGCCTAGAGTAGTTTTTAAAGAATTGATACACATTGAAATGGTGATTAAAGAGCTAGAAATAAAGCTACTTTCTCCTCATTGCAAGTTAATAAATGCGGTTGCATTCAAGCAGATCCTTCCGCATCTGCAACACTGACCCGCCACGGTGGAGACTTGAGTAACTTGCAGTGTTATGTCTTTGTTCTGAAAACACTGCTGAAATTTCAGTGCTGCAGTCTCAATATTTATATGATGATCAAAAAACAATTGGGAAAGACATTTTACTTTCAAAATTCTTCAACATAAGGCACAGAGCAACATTTAAGATCTAGAAGCAACTAGGTCATATAATAAATACCTTTTCAATCACAACTTGCCCTTTTCCTGAAGAAAGTGGGTGAGTAGTGCAGTTAAAACATGCCGGGATTGATAAAAATGACTGAATTTAAGAAATACAAATAATATTTGTGCGCAGAATGTTATTAAAACGTATACTTCCTATCAAATATACATCCTACAGTGTTATAGGTATAAAAAATTGTGAGGCACTTACATAACAAAGGAGGAGGAAAGCACTGAGATTATCTTTTTATAAAAGCACCAAACCACTTACTTATTTTAACATCTGAGATTAAAGCAGAAGCTAAAAATAAAAGGGAATAGTTTAATTTGATATTTGGTGTAACTAACAATATAGAAGTTGAAAACGCAAAAGTATTTCATTTTTTGTGACAAAAATTTTTATTTAAAAGTGCCATGACGTTTTCTCCAAGAAGTTTTGTATATTCTCTAGTACTCAGAATATAAAGGTAGCATCTCACCGTCGGTGGCAGTGCACTTTGTTTTTTAATGACTATAGGATATGCAGTTTTGGTCATTTTTTGCTAACTCTTAAAAAGACTAAAATTTGGTTTGGAATACTAGTGCGTACAGCCATCACTGCCTCCACGTCAAGGTGCTGCTGTCCAACACGGACACTTCCATTACTCTGTAATCTTCCATAGGTGAAGAATGTGGCTTGGCATTACAGGAATCCACTGGACGTCAAGTCAGGGAAATGTTTGGCTTCTGATGTGTGATGGAGGGGCTGAAGATGTGTGGCAGTCTGAGTGTTTATATTACGTAATTCAGCTGGATAGGTTTCATTTAAAACTCCTCCATTCTGAAACTGCAAACAAAAAATAGTGATGTTACTTATTAGAACAGATTTTTCAAGTATCTTAAGCCACTAAATGATTTTTTAAAACCTTTGCCTTGCATGTTGTTGAACTTCAAATTCTTGACATAATTCAGTGAAGACCAATTGAGCAAATACTATGTATTTGTTGAATTTATAATCTTTTGGTGTCTCCATTAGATGATACAGATGTGTGATATACATCGGTCTCAGCTCAGAATTGGCACAGGGAGATAGGAATTGACGGATCAGAGAGTACCAATTGTACCAATTATGAGTCACAGTTATATATATATCTGTCATACATAGGTTTGCTTTGACCAGATTTCATTCCAGTCAGTTCTGGGTACTACTGCCTGTATTCAAAATTACTAGACTGGACTGCAGACCCAGGACTTTCCTATGTGAGGTCATTTCTGATAGAAGCATCTTAATATTCTTAAAATATTACAGCATGGGTATGATTTCCTAAACCATTTTTTTTGTTATATGCTTTTAATAAGTACTACTAAAGAAGTATCCTTTTACAGATTAAGTTACCAAATAAAATGCTTGCTCTTGTCCTGTTATTAGTCAAATTAGTCTACAACTGCTACTAAAAAAGGTAGATACACAGTTCTGTAGGTTTTTATAGATTATAGGGCCTTTGTATATTAACTTGTATATAGTTACTGAAAGTTATGGAAATGTTCAAGTAGATCGAAATCATACCCTTAATTCCTTGAAATAAAATCTACCTTTCTAAAGCCTATGGAATATTAATGTTAACATCAGACTTAAAAGATTCTCTAAAACATACATTAATATATAGTGAAAGTCATATAATCTAGGTCTTCAGAAAATGGTAAGCTTCAAACTAAGTTACTCTTACCATTCATAACAACATGCTCTTTAAGTATATTGTCAAAAGCAGTGCTATTCAATAAAAATAAATGTGAGCCACATAGGTAATTTTTAAAAATAATTCCCTGGGGAAAACATAGGTTTCCAGACTTATCTCCCTGTTCATAAAGAAGTAATACAAAATGGCAGAGAGAGAAAAAAAAAAAAAAACGCAACTCTAAAGAACGTGGTAATGAAATTTTAGGTTATATAAATTATTAATCTGTCAACAATTATTTACTCAAGTTACCTATCCATGCTATTTCATGGCAATGTTGTGAGAGTGTACTGAATAATGAATTTTGATATCATTATTTCATTCTTTAATTATAAGAACTTTTACTACCATTATCTATCAAAAAGCTCCTATACAAACAAGCCAACTGTAAGAAAAATGCCACAAATCTACTATAATACACAGAAAAAAGAAACTAATGAACTTAAGTAGGCTTTTCAAGAAAATCTTGATGAAAATTAAGTATACTGTAAAATGAACTAAATATTTTCTAACAGAAAAGCATGAAGGTAAATCACTATTAACTTTAAAAAAGACTTTAAAGTGTGCTTGCTGCTCGAAGTGTTCTGATGGTGTATTTAAAAAATAAAAATACAGGGGCTCCCGGCTGGCTCAGTCGGTAGAGCATGTGACTTTTGATCCTGGGGTCGTGAGTTCAAGCCCCTTAAAAAAAATAAATAAGTAAAAATAAAGGGCTCCTGGGTGGCTCAGTTGGTTATGATCTCATGGTTTGTGAAATCAAGCCAAGCCATAGGGCTCTGTGCTGACAGTGCAGAGCCTGCTTGGGAGTCTGTCTCTCTCTCTCAAAAATTTAAGTACAGTATCCAGCTTGACCACAAGAGAGAAAAGCCAATGAGTTATGCTTTCTTTACAAAATGCTAGAAAAACCATTCCATTGTGAAGGATAAAATGAGGATCTGGCAGATAACATGGAGGTACTGCCAGAGAACACTGAAGAACCTAGGACTGAATTCAGGAATCACCAAGGACAAAGGTATCTGAAGAAAGCACAAGTGTATTGACTTTAATCCTATTTTAACACATCCAAAAAAGATAGAGCTTTAAAGAAATTACTTTCAAAAATGCAAATAAATATATACTTGAAGTCTGATTGCAAAAAAATTTTTTCATGTTTATTTTTGAGAGAGAGGCAGAGCACAAGTGAGGGAGGGGCAAAAAGGGAGGGAGATAGAGAAATGGAAGCAGGCTCCAGGCTCTGAGCTGTCAGCAACAGAGGCCAAGGCGGAGCTCAAACTCAGAGACCATGAGATCGTGATCAGAGCAGAAGTCAGACGCTTAACCGACTGAGCCACCCAGGCGCCCCTGAAGTCTGAATTTTTAAAGGGACATACAATTATAAAGAAGAGAGATAAACCAAAGGATCTATTCTAAACAATACACGTTTTCCTAATTTCACCTGGTAACTTATATTCACACTGCTGTAGCCCTTGATTTCTTTCTCGAGTTAAAAAAGATCTATTAGTAACATACTACTACTGGAAAAGTGTTGGCTTATAAAAAAGTAGTCACATAAAATGTTGATAATTGATGTCTGTAATTTAAGAAGAGTCACTGAATGGGTTTAGTCAGCTCAATGAAACCCTCACCTTGTTGAAAAATGCCTGCGGCTCTGGCATTGTTGGACTGTACTGCATCTGCGGCCCGCGGCCGTGTGGAGGCTCGGGCTCACACTGGTACATGGACACGGCCCCGGCATAACAAGTCTGAGGAGTGACTGTGGTCGACTCTGGAATAAGTCCATGGGTTTGGTTTTCAGGAGCTTGTAAACATGTGAAAAAGTCTTCTAAATTTGAAGTAGTAGGGTATGAGGACGGTTCTAAATTCCCAATGGGAAAGTCTAACTGGGTCCCCTGGGAATGTTGGGGGAGGGCGGACTGATTACAGGGGACACAGCTGGGTGTATAAGGCATCACATCCATCTCGGATTGGTAGGGACACTCTTGACTGGTCCCAGGTACGTCCGAAAGGACAGGATACGGCTGTAGCTCTTGCTGCGGACAACTAAAAGGCACAGACTGGTTACAGCTCCAGTTGGCAAGCATGCCATTAACTTGCATATGCTGCATCTTCTGACACAGTTGCTGCTGCTGCTCTGCTGCTACCAGGTTCGGATCGTGCTGCAGGCGCTCTTCTACCATACAACTGGAGTTCACAGCCTGGGGCTGTTGCTGCTGGTAGCCTGAACACTGGAAGGTAGGCTTGCTTAAATAATCTTGGACATATGTCAGGATTTCATCTGTGAGGTCAATATCTCTGAAGTCATCCTCACCAGAAAAGTCATTTCTGAAAAATTCCTCATTCTGTTGCATGTCTTTGATGTCTTCAAAGTCAATGCCCAGGTGTTTCATAATGCTGTACAAGTCACAATTTCTGTTGTCTGCAAAGAGCCCTGATTGACCTCCAGCTGGGTTCATTTCCTGAGACTGACATATTTGCTCATGTCTCAGGATACTGTCACTTCCCACCGGTGCAATACTGTCTTGCCAATTACTGCATTCAGTCATAGATTCATTAAAAAGATTTCTTTCAAAAGCTGCATTACTGGAAGCAGGATAGAGATAGATAGACTCATCTTGTTGCATCATGGCACCCAGGATGGAACTGGGATGGAAAGAATCCTTATTTAGAGTTGACTTGGTGGCAGACTCTCTTCCACTAGCACCATTCTTCGTCCTTATTGGTAAGGGATCCATCATGGGAGGAAAAGGGTTGTTTATCTGGTATAACACAGCTTCTCCAGAAGTAAACATAAAAGGCAACTTCATAGTTCGTTTTCGTAAATGCTCTGTTCCTTCTTCATCTCTAAAATTGGGTACAAACAATAAGAGTTGTATCAAACATGTTAAAAATAAAAAATGTAACCTTATTTTGACATAAAGTTTCCAGATGACAAGTGCTAGAAAGCTTTTTAGACAAATTTAAGTGATTTAGAATTTGTCTCAGAACCTTAGTTATTACTTCTACCCTCAGTGTCCACCCCTGACATCCTCCGGAAAAAAATAAAGTCTAAGTGGAATAAAGATCCAACTATAAAAACAAACTCTAACAATTTAGGAATTAACTATCCAGGGCAAGGCATGCCCCGTGCAGAGCAACTCGGGGACTCCTGGCCTGTGCCCACTACAGCACTAGTCATTCAGCCAAAGGTGCCAGAGACATGCAAGTCTACAGAGATCTTCCTACACAAGTCCACTCCTTCAAGACTGGGAGACAGACCTGTTACACCTAATTAGAAAGTCAAAGTTATTCCCAACAAAAGAGTAAGACAAAACTTCAGAAAAAAACTAAAAAAGGAATGCTCACTGGACTTGGAAGAAAAGTAGACAAACTCAGGGACAACCTCATCAAAGACACAGAAAATATAACTAAATACAGAAGGAATCAACAACAGATCAGAAGATGCAGAAGAATGGAGCAGTGATCTGGAACACAGGTAATGGAAAGCAGGCAGGGAGAGTAGCAAAGAGAAAAAGAGGACAAGTTAAGGGGTCTCAGAGACAACATCAAACACACATTCACATTATAGGGGTCCCAGAAGAAAAAAAGAGAGGGAAAGGGGGCAGAAACCCTATTTGAAGAAATAATAGCTAAAACATCCCCTAAACTGGGGAAGAAAACAGGCTTTCAGATCCAGGAAGCAAAGAAAGCCCCAAACATGATGAACACCAAGACATATCAAAGTTAAAAGCAGGAAGAGAAAAGCAACTACTTATGTACAAGAGAAACCCCATTAGGGCTGTCAGCTGCTTTTTCAGCAGAAACTCTGCAGGCCAGAAGGCGGTGTCATGAGACACTAAAGTGCTGAAAGGAAAAAAACCCTACAACCAGGAATACTCTACCCAGCAAGGCTATCACTCAGAATTGAAGAAGAGATGACAAACTTCCCAAAGAAAAGTGAAAGGGAATTCATCACCACTAAACCACTTACAAGAAATGTTAAAGGAACTTCTGGTTGTGATCTGTTTTTTGCTAAAAGAAGGGAGAAAATTAAGACTGTCACTGGCAAACCTAGAGTACAGGCAGTAGATCAATAAATCATGTATAAATGAGTGATTTAACCTTATGACAGTGAAAACAAAAGAAGTAAAAATCAGATCTAAAAATTAGTTTAGGGAATCATAAAAGATAAAATAAAACATCAAATATATAAAAGATGGAGAGGGTAGTAAAAACACAGTGTTTTTAGAATATGTTCAAACTTAAGCAACCACCAATATAAACTGCTATATACTTGGGATATTATATATGAGCCTCAAGGTTACTGCAGACCAAAAATGTGTGACAGAGAAATAAGTAGAAAGGAACCCCAGTATGTGACTAAAGAAAGGTATCCATCAGAAGGGAAGAAAGCAAAAAAATAAAGGAAAAGAGAATTAACTACAAAAAAAATCAGAACAATGAACAAAATGGCAATAAATACATATATATTAAATGTAAGTGGTCTAAATGCTCCAACAAAGGATCAACGTGACTGGATAAAAAACAAGACCCATCTCTATGCTGCCTATAAGAGACTAACTTCAGATGAAAGCCAAAAAACAACAATAAGCTGGGGTAACAATACTTAAAAGACAAAATACATTTTAAAACAAAGACTATAATGAGAGACAAGGAAGGTCATTACGTAATGATAAAGGGATCAGTCCAACAAAAGGTTATAACAAGGGTAAATATCTATGCACCTAGCATAGGATCACTAAAATATATATCACTTATACAATAAAACATAAGCCTATACAAATAGACATAAAAGGAGATAAATTTACAGTACGCCAATAGTAGTAGGGGACTTTAGCACCCCACTTACATCAGTGGATAGATCATCTGGGCAGAAAATCAATGAGGAAACAGTGGATTTGAATGATACACTAGACCAGATGATATTAATATATACACAGGGCATGCCATCCAAAACAAGTAGAATACACATTCAAATGCACACAGAACATTCTCTAAGACAGATCATGTTAAGTAAGTCACAAAACTAGTTTCAGTAAATTAGAGACTGAAATTCAGTCAAGCATTTTTTCTGACTACAGTTGAATGAAACTAGAAATCAAAGATAAGAAAAATAACCTAGAAAAAACACAAACACATGGAAGCTGAACAACATGCTATTAAAAAACCAAAGGATCAACAAAAAAAACGGAAATTGAGAAAATACCTGGAGACAAATGAAAATGGAAACACAATGGTCCAAATCTTTGGGACACAGCAAAGTAGTTCTAATTAGTTTATTAGGCCTATCTGAAGAAACGAGGAAAATCTCAAACAAATCTAACCTTTCACCTAAAGCAACTAGAAAAAGAATAAACAAAACACAAAGTTAAAAGGAAGGAAATAAAAAGCAAAGTAGAAATAAATGAAATAGAGACTATAAAGAAATGATCAATGAAACCAAGAGCGGGTTTTTTGAAAAGATAAACTTTTAGCCATGATCAAGAGAATATGCAAATAAGAGCAGAAATAAAAGAGAAGTTAAAGCCAACACTACAGAAATACAAATGATTATAAGAGACTATCTAAAAAATTGCATGCCAACAAATTGGAAAACAAAAGCAAAAACAAATGATCAGGACTAGACCAAAATAAAAGGTTTCTGCACAGTGAAGACAACCTTCCAAACAGGAGAAGATATTTGCAAATGATGTATCCAATAAGGGGTTAATATCCAAAATACATAAAGAATTCCTACAACTTACCAAAAAGAATCTGATTAAAACGAGGAACTGAATAGACACTTTTCCCAGGGAAGATACACAGATGGCTAAGTGACAGATGAAAAGATGTTCAACATCACTAATCATCAGGGAAATGGAAGTCAAAACTACAATGAGATACCACCTCACATGAGTCCGAATGGCTAGAATCAAAAACAAAAAATCACAAGTGGTAGCGAGGGTGTGGAGAAAAGGGGGCCCTCATCCACTGTTGGGAATGTAAAGTGGCACAGCTACTGTGGAAAACAATATGGAGTCTCCTCAAAAAATTAAAAAAAGAACTACCCTGCAATTCAGTAATTCCACTGATGCGTATTTACCCAAAGAAAATGAAAACACTATCCCAGAGGCACCTCTATGTTTATTACAACAGTACTTACAATAGCTAAAACATGGAAGCAACCTAAGTGTCCATTAAATTATTGCTCAGCCATAAAAAAGAGTGAAATCTTCCTATCAGTAAAAACATGGATGGACCTAGAAGGTGTTAGAATAAGTGAAACAAGTTAGAGAAAGATGAATCCTGCATGATTTCACTTACATAGAATTTAGAAAACTAACAACACGCACACACACACAAAACGAGATACAGTGTCATAAATATAGAAAACAAATTTGGTGGTTGCCAGACTGAAGGTGCTTGGAGGATGGATTACATAGATGACTGGGATTAAGAGGTATAAACTCCCAGCTATAGTAAATCATGGGGATAAAAAGTACAACACAGGGAATACGATCAATAATACTGTAATAACTTTATATGCTGACAAATGGTAGCTACACTTATGGTAAGCACTATATAATGTAGATCATTGTTGAATCGCTATGTTGTACATTTGAAACTAATAAAATATCGTGTGCTAATTATACTTAAAATTTAGAAACCCAAGTGGGAAGAGCCATGTCTAAATAAAACCTAGAATCTCTATAGGAAGATACTAGCATAACTGATATAAAAATTAAAAATCTTACATGGCAAAAGAATTCATAAATCAGGCTAAGACATGGATAAAACGTGTGTAATTTCACATGTACACTACATATTTGTGTGTATAAATATATCCAATTTAATACCCATAGGACGTAAAGAGCTCCAATGAGGACCGAGAGGCAAACAACACAGTAGAAAATAGAGAAACAATACAAACTGACAGTTCACAGAAGGAAAATGACCTAGAAAGATACCAACTATATCCTGCATTATTGGTAATGAGAAAATGCAACAAATAATCTTTTAATAATAGAACAAGCAAAACTCAAGTAATAAAAATATGAACAGAAATGAAATCATTGATAAATGAAGAATACCATACCTGCCACAGAACATAGATTCTTGAGCAGAGTACATAGGATGTGTTACTATCTGTTTGATCATAAATAAGCTACCAAAAATTTCAAAGAAATGAAATCACTCACAGAATGTTTCCTAACTTCAGTGGAACTGATGTAAAAATTCAGTAACAAAAAAACCAGGGGTGCCTGGGTGGCTCAGTCGGTTGAGTATCCGACTTTGGCTCAGATCATGATCTCAGGGTTCGTGGGTCCAAGCCCTGAGTCAGGCTCTTCGCTGAACGCTTGCTCAGAGCCTGGAGCCTGCTTCCGATTCTGTGTCTCCTTCTCTCTCTGCCCCTCCTCTGCTCGAGTTCTGTCTCTGTCTCTCTCTCAAAATTAAAGGCAATTAAAAAATTTTAAACACAAAACCGCAGAAAATCCCCAATATAAACAGTACATGCTCCATTTTTTAAATAAATCATAAATAGATAAAACAAGACATATCAAAACATGAGGACTGTAGTTAAACTTATGCTTAAGGGGAAACTGCTTAAAGAAAATGCTGGAAAAATATCAAATATACCCAAAGAGGGTAGAAGAAAGTAATGAGGAGATATAAATGGGAGTAGAAAACAAGCATACAGGGGCGCCTGGGTGGCTCAGTCAGTGAAGCATCCGACTTCAGCTCAGGTCATGAGCTCACAGTTCGTGGGTTCGAGCCCCGGATCGGGCTCTGTGCTGACAACTCAGAGCCTGAAGCCTGCTTCAGACTCTGTCTCTCCCTCTCTCTCTGCCTCTCACAAATAAACACTGAAAAAATTAAAAAAAAAAAAAAGCAAGCATACAATAAGAAAAATCAACAAACCCAAAGTTGGATCCTTCAGAAGATTAGAAACTATGGCCTTCTAGCAATATTATTTGAGAAGGCACAAATTTCTAATAACAAGAAATGTTTCTTTAAAAATCACTCCAGGGGCGCCTGGGTGGCTCAGTCGGTTGAGCGTGCGACTTCGGCTCAGGTCATGATCTCACAGTTCGTGGGTTCGAGCCCCATGTCAGACTCTGTGCTGACAGCTCAGAGCCTGGAGCCTGCTTCTGATTCTTTGTGTCCTTCTCTCTCTGCCCTTGCCCTGCTTCATGATCTGTCTCTCTCTGTCTCTCAAAAATAAATAAATGTTAAAAAAAAAAAATTAAAAAAAAAATCACTCCAGATATTACAAAGTGAAAAGGAAACAACACAGAAAAGAAAAATCATCATAATGTCAATGAAGTTGACACAGTTTAAAACCATGTAGTAAAGAGAAAGGAAGCTTTTAAATTAAAAACATATATACACACACAAAAATATATACATATATGTATATATACATGAATATATGAATATACATATATAGATATAAATATATTTAATAGCAAAATGTATACATAATATATATGGATATATGAAAATATATAAATGTATAGAAAGCATATGTGTATATATGTATATGTGTGTGTGTATGTATATAATTTAATATCAAAAGCACTACCACAAACATCAATACTTGACAGTAAAATACTAAACCATTTCCTCCTGAGACTGGTGATAAGACAAAACCAAAACCTGATACCATTATTTATTTTACATTTCACTGAGGGCCTAACCAGGGCAATAAAGGAATTTTAAAAAATAATATCTAAAATTTTAAAAAAATATTGCAAATGACATGTAGTAAAAATTTTGAAGGATCCAGACACTTATGAGAATAAGTAGATTTTAGTAAGGTCACTGAATACAAGCCAATATTTAAAAAAATGATTAGAAACTGCTATACGCATGCACACTATTCTTTTTAATATTTTATTTATTTACTTTGAGCGAGTGAGCAAGTTCGTGGCGGGGGCAGGGGAGGTGGACAGAAAGCACCCCAAGCAGGCTCCAAGGTGTCAGTGTAAGAGCCCGACTTGGGACTCGATCACAAGAACCATGAGATCATGACCTGAGCTGAAATCAAGAATTGGATGCTTAACTGACTGAGCCACCCAGGTGCCCCACGATGCACACCATTTTAAAAAAGCATCACAAAATATCAAACATCTAGAAATAAGATTAACAAAAAGATACCTAAGAGTCAGGTAAGAAAAATGCCACCCATTATTAGGACAAAGACATAGGTGCATATACATATATTCACCATAAGGGCTGGAAGAGTCCTATTGTAAAGATGTTGATTATCCCCAAACAAGCTATAGTTTCAATTTAATTCCATTCTAAATCACAACAGATAATCTGGTGGAACTTGACAACTTATTTCTAAAATGTAAAAGATTAAGAAGAGAGGAGACAATCTTGAAGGAGAACAAAAATTCCTCAACTAATACAGACAGCTTACACCCAGCTACCAAGATTTATTATAAAGATGGAGTAATTAACACAGACAACTAGACTCATGGAACCCAGAAACAGAACCACAGACTAATCGCCTGATCAAAATGCAGTGCAGCGGGGGGAAAAACAGCAGTGCAGCGGGGGGAAAAACAGCCTTTTCAATAAATGTTACTGGTCAACTGGATATACATACAAAGGAAACTACTAATGTTGATCTTACCAATACAAATACTTGACAAAATGCTGATTTATACAATCTATAAGAAACTTAAAAAACACTGCCTGCTTAGATAACATGTACTACACATAGCACGATCATGCATTTATTTTATTTTTATATATGGCACTAGCTTTTCATCTTTCCTTCATACATCACAGTAAAATCCTGGAGTTTTCTTTGGTTATTCTCTTTCTGTAATTCCACGTATTAGTTCAATAAGGCTTATAAATTCTATCTTCTCAATGTCCTTCATTTATGTCTTGTTTCTATACATACTTTCAGTTTTTACTTCCAGAGAAAATTCTCACGGAATTTATTTTAAAATTTTCATGTAAGAGGATGTATAAAGTGTTATTAAAAAAAAATGAAGACATGAAACATTTTGTCTTTGTACTTACGTCAGAGGTCTCTGAGTTGCGATGATATAATCTGGTCTTCCATTTTTATACACTAAGCGTGCGTTAGACTGAATCCAAGTCCATCGATTGTCTTTGGTAAGAAGTCTGAATACTATCATGCCACTTTCTCCAGTTTTAATCACTAAAACAAAATCCAAAACTTACATTATCAAACCCGAAATCAACATTTTAAAGAAAACCTCTGAAACAAAGCCACTCTGATATATTTTTGGATGTATTTCATTTATCTCCAAAGATAATAAATGTCTTGAAAACTTTTAAACACAATATATTAAAATGTAAGAAAACAGTTCTTCAGAGTTATTTTTTCTACTTCAGACTAAATTTACCATTAAAAAATATTTTTATGTTTATTTTTGAGAGCGTGATGGTGGGGGGCGGGGGACGCAGAGAGAGGGAGACACAGAATCTGAAGCAAGCCCCAGGCTCTGAGCTGTCAGCACAGACCCGGATATGGGGTTGGAACCCATGAACTGAGAGATTGTGACCTGAGCCAAAGTCACACGCTTAAATGACTGAGCCACCCACACACCCCAAGACTAAATTTATTATTTAGTAGGTTAAAGGGAAGATTAAGTCAGAAAATTCTGGTAATACATCCAACTGTAGATAGAGTATACAGTCTGGGGGAAACAAAAAGATTCAAATGAATTTCATTTTAAAAAGGGAATGTTTCTACTGCTTACCATTTTATTTAACCATTTTAAAGTATAATCTATATTAACATAGACTTATAAATTAATGATGCCATTTAAAATGCTATTAAAAACTGAGCAAAACATTAGGCAAAATGTTCATTTTCACAGTAATTAAAGTAGCAGACTCTTTTGCGGTAGCTGTAGAGCAGTTAAGAAACAGAGTATAATTCCGGTTAATACCAATAGTATGACGCTGACTGTAAGTTTATCCATATACTTGCTTTAAACTCGTTACATTATGTGATAATTTAAAACATGTAATAGAATATATGCCATTTTTTCAGACATGTTCATAATGAAACACAACTTACTCCGGATATGGTACTCTGCACAATAAAGCATGTCACCCGCATGAATAAACTGATATCCTGATCCTCTCATGCACAACTCTGCTTCAGTATAGCCTAAAACAAGTTTTCCTCTGTTTAAAAAAAAAAAGGTAAAATAAGAGATTACAATTTAACATATATGAAAGAAACAACCTAATTGATCAGTTATATACTATTTTCTGCACTGTTTTCCTTGATTCATGATTTCACATTAGCAGGTAAAAACAACTATATTTATGCCAGTGCTCTCTTTTGTTTATGGCTGTTAATATCAGTTTTATTTTCTTCTCCTGAAAAAAAAACCATGAAAATGGGCATGTCTAAAGATGAATCTAACAGAGTAGATTATATAGGTAAAACAATCTATAATCAAAACCTAGAATGCATATACTCCATTTCAAGGGGTGAAGTTTTTCAAATCTGTCTGCATTCCCATATTCGGGGAAAACCAATGAAAGGTTTTGATATGCTATGAATGCTAATATCACAGTCTACTTCATAATTTTCTGGAAGTTACTCAACTTCTAGGGCTAAAAAATCAAATAGAGTTTGCTCATTTTAAAAATGTGAAACAAACCAACAAATGTCATCACGATAGGGCATCTTACTAATAAAAGCAAATCATTTTTGTGATACAGAAACTGTGACAAGTATAGTAAAAAAAATTACAACAGGATTTGTGAGCCTGATGAAATTGTTTTAAAAGGCTACACTGAAAGAGTATCAAGTAACAGCTAATATATGAATAAACGTTATAATCTACACGTTTTACATGCTAAGAGAGATCTGCTGCAACAAAATATACATTTAGTGAAAGAAAACTGAACAAATTTTAACTTACTTGGCATCACAGCCAGTAGGTGTAAAGTCCAATTTGTGTTTGGTTCTAAAGATGAAGTTTTTGGTTCGAATTTCAAGTATGGAGGGTGGCTGAAGTGGAGTAGCTATTGCAAACAAAGCCAACTGAGGTGGAAGTATTGACCCATCTTTCCCTTTCTTGTTCTGTCCGTGAAGATACTTTAACCTCCCCTGGAAATTCATAGCCTTAAACAAACAAAAACCAGCTCATTAAAATTTACACTTTAAAACTGTTCATTTCCAAACGCTCAGTCATGACCATTTCCAGTATTCTTGATAATTCCATAAAAGTTCCTGAGGCTGACCAATGCTACTTGCATTTCCTTTCTCCACAAGAAGCCCATTATAACTATCCAAAAGGACAATATGAATACTATCCTAAAGGGGTTGCCCAGTAAGCCACTCCTTTTTAACTGTCACCACAAAAATACCTGTATCATCTTCTGCGCTCACAGCTGCCCTGTCATTCACACCTAGAGCACGCAGCTCCTTGCCCCCCCCGCCGCCCCGTGCCATGCGATACATGTTTTCCTGAATGAACAAAGAGTACTAAAGTCATCAAGTACACATTAATTTTCAAATAGAGATGAGCTATATTCCACAGCTCATGGTCTATTTCATAACTCATGGCAAGCTTTGATATAGTGATAAAATACAATTTTATTAAAATGCTAAAATGAATCCTAAAATCATATAAAGAATGCAGAACTCAAATAAGATAACAATAAAGGGAACTTTTAGAAGACCGAGGAAACAAAGATAATTTAAACGTGAACATGATCAACTTAGTTGCTTAAAACAGTATTAATCAGGCTGACGGGTGATTCTGACCTCCGTAAGATATGGTAGCAGCACAAGGAACCAAAGCCCCGATTATGCAAATTCCACCTGAGAAATACATATTACCTGATCATCAGTACTAGGAAAACTATCTCAAAGCACAATTCTAGCTCTGGGCTAGCAAAATTATCTTCAGAAATAAACACATTAACAAAAATCACGGTTTGCTCATGTTTAAGATCTGATTACTTCAAATTCCTGCTAGTTCACAGAAGTAATGCACCCCATGCTTTGTACTGTCTTCTCCAGTGCCTAGTGGACTGTACTCCCTTCAGGACAAAGATCACTGTGACTGAGCCTCCTGCTGAAGCTGCTCCCTGATTATCCTGTCCAGGTGTCCACAACAGCGCCTCATACCAGAGGACTACTTTGCAATCATGAATATACAACCATTTCTCTTTTTTTTTAATGTTTTTATTTATTTTGCAGAGAGACAGAGAGAGAGAGAGAGAAACAGTGCACGCTGGGGAGGGGCAGAGAGACAGACGGAGATACAGCATCCAGAGCAGGCTTCAGGCTCTGAGCTGCCAGCACAGAGCCTGATGCGGGGCTCAAACCCACAAACTGTGAGATCATGACTTGAGCTGAAGCCGGATGCTTAACTGATCCACCCAAGCGCCCCTACGACCATTCTTCTATATGACAGTTACTGCAGCTCTTTAGAAAAGTTCATGATAATTTTCTGTTCAGCAGCAATGAAACCCAAAGACGTTTTAAAGCAGCAGACGGTCTGCTGCTAAAAAAGGGCTACAGAGTTCTCTTTTACATAAAAAAGTCCCAGAAATATTTGGCAAATTACAAGGTCCCATGTGACTTCACTCAGTCTTTGTTACTATATCCTAAAAGATCGAGATTTTGAGTCATGGAATATATTAGAAACTGAAAAAACAAGTTACTTTCCTTCATGAAATTATTTTATAAAGTACGTTTTAAAAATTAAACTCAAATCTAACCAAAGAAAATGGTTTTGACCTTTCTTTCTTACTTTCTAAACTGCAACTGCCAGTGTCGTAAGATTTTGTACCTTACCAGAAAACCAGATGAATTATCCAGGAGACACCTTAGTCGGCACACGAAGCTCCTCTCCATAAAGGAAGAGTTTTCTGGAGGAAGCTGCTCTGGGTTATAACAGACTGCTGGCTGCAGGAGGCCATTCGCTTCTATAGACATAATAGCAACACAAATTTACATCCCATTTTGCTGTACAATCAAGTGTCTCGATAGCTAAAATTTGTGTTAATTTCTGAACTGGATTCTATTCTGAACACAAAAATGAAGAATAATTTTCAGAAGAGGAGCTAATGAAATACATGCACAGAATATCACTTTTACTACATAGAACTTCACCCACTCAGTTTTGGTTTTATTTCTACTGTCAATAATTTTCATATTCTCTAACACTTTGTATCTTTTTTAAAATTTTTTTAAGATTTATTTATTTTTGAGAGACAGAGAGACAGAGCGTGAGCAGGGGACGGCAGAGAGAGAGGGAGACACAGAATCCGAAGCAGGCTTCAGGCTCCGAGCTGTCAGCCCAGAGCCCGATGCGGGACTCGAACTTCCGAACTGCGAGATCATGACCTGAGCTGAAGTCGGCTGCTTAACCGACTCAGCCACCCAGGTGCCCCTCTAACTCTTTGTATCTTAATACCTTCACACATTTCTAAAAGCACTGGATTGAGAAAATATACTTGCATTTTTCTTTCGTGCATTTTACAGACAGAACAACTTCTACACACTCTAGGATCAACCTTATACATTCCTTCCAATCTTTCAAAAGTTATTTTTATAAAATATATTACTAAGTATGGTAACACTTCCTTGCTTGAAATTCATCAGTGGTGGTCATTTGTCAAAATATTCCTTAGGCCATGAGTCTCTGTGACTAGACTGTGACATACAACTGCAGACTCCGGTCTTTCTGCTTCTTCCCAACCTTCGTCAAGGAGTTATATGCCTCCAAATGTTCTCTGCCTCCCTTCACAGAGTTATATTAAAAACTCACCAACACTATCTTTTGGTAAACATTCTTACCATCGACTCTTTGTCCAGAGTCTGTACACTGCGGAGGGTTTAATGTCCAGTGCAGCTGACGCTGAAATTCAGGTCGGTCTTCAGTGTGAATAAGTTCATACACACTCTGATGTATGACATCAGACTAAAGAAAAAAGATACAGGGAGATTTTTTTTTTAAGTACTGATTTAAAAAATGTGGCTGACTAAATTAATTTCACAATGTAGCTATGTTACTGGGTGGTTGTTAATGGTGATGAATGCACATCAGACAGATGATGAGAGAGCTGTTCAGTCATCCAAGACAGGAAAAGCTAGAGAGAGGGGAGCACTGTAACTGGAGAGCCTGGGGCTCCTTCCCATCAATCACTTCCCTACCTCTTCATTCCTTCACTATAGCACATTAAGTTCTGTATATTTTTAGCCACTTACTGATCTTTTAAATCCTATTTCTTTCACAAAACCTTGTCTGAAAATCCAGTTGTCTTAGACATCTCTAAGCTTAAGAGTATTAAATATTTCTTTCACCGTCCTCTAATGACTTTCTTTATATTAAATTTTTATTTCCGGTACACTCTGGAAGAGTAAGGGATTACGCCTTTAGTGGGTCAGAATCCTTCTTCTACCTCTTGACTTTCCATAAATTAGGCTTTGTTGCAGAGCCAGTTTCTGCTAGTTTAGCTATCTAGACTTAAACCTCCCTGTGAACTTAACTGGCATTAAACCATCTCTATGCAGTCCATTACCTAATTACCAGAGTTCTTATCTGAAACACAGATTGGAGCACACAGATTCCCTTAACAAAAAAGCTTAGAGGCCTCCATTGTGTATGTAACAGTTTAAACTTCAGTCTGTTTAACAGTGTAGACAGTTATTCAAACCAGCAGCCTTGGCATCACCTGTGAGATTGTTAGACACGCAAATTCAGAGGCCCCACTAGGACCTACTGAATCAGAGTATGTGGGAGTGGGGCCCAAAGTTTTTAATTTTATATCAAGTTCTTTGAGTGAGTCTCAACACATTAGAATTTAAGAACTACTGATACATAAGAATAGCTAGCAGGCAAGTGGACTTACAAACTGTTCTCACGTCCTATCAGATGCTCTTGCCCCTCAAATAGGACAAAACTGCTCCATCTATGTACCATTTATTCAAGAACATTAAACAAACCCAACACGTTCATCTCGTTAGGTACTCCCACTCTAGTGCTTACAGTAAGTACTTCTACCTTTTCTTTCCCCTGTTCCCTCCATGAAAGTCCAACCTCTGAATCTTATGCTTAAATACCATTGGCACATCAGGAAAGCTTCCATTATCAGGGTTAAGTCAGAATTAAAGATATAAACCATGATATTTTGCCTGTATCTTTATGTATCACCTCATTCACTTCATAGCTGCCACAGGCCCTCTGGGATCCATAACTAATTTGATGGCAAATATTCCCCCTATCCAATGTTTCTAATATATGAGATTCTTTAATAAGTGAAAGATGAAACACAACATGCATGGATCTCATAAACATTTAAGAAAATCATAATGCAGTAAATTATTAATAGTATAGAAATTATTAGTGGCAAAAAGATGATTTTTATTCTATAAGAGTATTTTAATTGACATTTTCTATATATAAATGATCAGTTATATCCCTAAAATGTAGGATAAATAGAGTAATTTTCTAAAAAAATGTTTTAAATGACCCAAGAAAAATACACTTACCTGCTGGAACCCTAGGTAATCTTGTATAGTGGAAGAAGCATAAAAGACCAAGGCGTCTGTAGTGACAACCAGCACGAAGCCATTCAGAGCCTACAAGGAAAAAATCTCTAAGATTAGTATTGTGACTAAATAACAGTATGATCACTCATAGATACTGACTTCAGTTAAGGCTGTTACTTTCACTACTGAAAATTCTTCTCCTTAAAATGGTTAAAAATGATTACACCTCATAAACACAGACATACTGTATACTGTGGGATGAGAGGGATCTAATCATACCTTTTGATTTAGGTAAGGAAAAGCTGACAACTAAATTTAATGTTCAATCACAATAAAAAATTGGCTTCGTCTTCCTCATGCTTCAGATATTGTTTTAAATATACTGTACATTTTGACTGTGTATGTTTTTTAAATTTAAATTGTGGTAGATTATTATAATCTACCACATTGCTTTTTGGAGACAGTCTTTAAAGATGTTGATTAGATTCTTTTAATTTTTTTTAATATTTAGTTTTTGAGAGAGAGAGAGAGAGAGAGAGAGAGAGAGAGAAAGAGAGAGACAGAGTGCAAACAGGGCAGGGGTGGAGAGAGACACACATACACAGAATACGAAGCAGGCTCCAGGCTCTGAGCTGTCAGCACAGAACCTGACATGGGGTTTGAACCCACAAACAGTGAGATCATGACCTAAGCTGAAGCTGGATGCTCAACCGACTGAGCCACCCAGGCGTCCCTATGCTGATTAGATTCTTAAGAAAAATTTGATAGGAGAACATCTTTGTATAGACCATTCAAACACTGATGCAATTTGAAATCTGAATACTCCCAAAGCATTAAAAAAATGTAAAAGCTTTACTGGAAATATAGTACACCTATATGGACGGCATATAAAACACACATACGCGTAATACAAATATACACAAATATATGGCAAATGTCCAGTTAATTACTAATATATTCATGTTTAAAGCTATCATTGTATATGTGCTATTTCTATTTCTTCCATCTGTACTATGCTTCTTTTTCTTTCCATTTTACCTGCTTTTGGCCAATTTTTATTTTTATTATTCCCTTTTCTCCCCTACTCTTAGCTTGGAAGTTTATACTCTCTTTTTCTCTTCTTTTTGTCATTACTCAAGAAAACAGTTAATATTTCTATACTCTTCGATAAAAGAGTATTTAGATCACTTTAAACATTTATTGTTATCACATACTTTATTTCTATAAGCCTTCACTGTTTCCTGCTTCAAATTCAATTCAGCAGAGTTCAATCTGTTCTTTGCTGTTACTGTGGCTAAACCCTTTGGAGACTGTCGCCTGTTCTTCATGTAAAAGGAGACAGGGTGTGGTTCAGGGAGAACCATACAGTTTGGAGTCCGATTTGAACTGGATTCCGATCCCAGGCTCTTACTATCTGTGTGGCTTTGGTTACTGACGCCTTCAAATTTTAGTGTCATCATTTGAAAAATAGGCACTTTGGATATGAAGACTATTTCATCTTACTCAGCACCTGGCACAGAGTTGGCACTCAATTAACATAAGACACCATTACTATAACATAAGACTGTGGAAATGTGCAAATAAAGATTTACATGATCATGCTTTGTGAACTGTTGAGGTACATAATGACAGCAATTAGTTAATTCAACACTGAGTCAATGATGACAAACCGAAGAGAACACATCAAGAACTGGCACTGGAGAATTACAAAGACATTGCCACTGTGCTTAGGGTGCTCGCAAAGTCAGGTAGGGATCTACCTTAATTATTAGATATGGTAGATGAACAGTGACTGTCTGCCTTTTCAGTCTAATTCTTTTCATCTTCAAGATTCTCGGTCTATAATATACACCTGCGAAACTGACTACAAAGATAATATACAGGACCTACTATTTAACAGTCACTTTTCTAAATGTTTTTGTGTATCCATCAATATTCCATTGAGGTGGGTGCCACATTCCACTATTGGAATCAAGTAATTGAGGTAAAGAACTGCATAACAACTTGCCGAAGGTCACACAGTGAAGCTGAGCAGGGAGGCAATCTAGCCTGACTTGATGAAGCCTGTCCACTTACCTATCACGGTCTGCCTCCCCTAGGAGTATTGCTCGCCAGCTGTGGCAGGACTGTTATACTTTGAATCCCAACTGGGCTCTAAGGTCGTTGATTTCAGAGATTATGGCTACAATTCCTGGTGATTTCCCCAGAAGGAGTGGTGCTGGCACGCACCGGGAACTTAAATATTTACTCATTAACAGCCTCCAAATAAAATATTCTTCAATTTCAGTTGGCAGTAACAGATATACCCGTTTTTTGTATCTTTTCCTTCCAAAAATATCTTCTCTTTAGAGAAGAGTATCCATTTATCATATGCATTTAATTCTGTAGAGTGTCCTGCTTTTTCAAACGGCAAAATGAATTTAGTACTTTCCAATAAGCTCATTCTTCCAGAAGATACAAGGATAATTTAAGGTATAATATCACACTCTCTTAGACAAATGTTAATTGTCAGAAATAAAAAGCCTTTAAAAAGAATATATGCATACTGATTTTATGTATATCTTCAAATGATGTTAAATACTATATGGAACCAGGTAATTACTTATACTGAATTATCAGTAAATAAAAAGAATATGGTAATTTCATATTAATAGAAGAGATTATCATTCTTTAGACTTAGAAAGATTTGCCTTACCTATCCAAAAGTCATGCTGAAGTTACTATTTAATGTAAGAGAAATAAACTGCAATCTATAGTACTATTTATAGTTTCAATGGCTGTTAACTCAAAAACAAAGCTGCTGATTATAATCAGCACCATAGTAAATAGCACCAGACAGACATGATTAAATAAATGAAAATAAATGTCTGAAATAATGGCTAAGGATATAAAAAGTCATTTTTTCATTTTTATTCCTTTTAAAATAGTAATAAATTTAAGCTAAGCTTCAAGGTAATTATTTTAAGTTTTTGTTAATAAAATATTATGTAACATTTTCTTTACGTTCCTCTGTTAAAACTAAAGGAAAAGATTTCTCATTAAAAGTTTCATGCTAGAGGGTATACTATACCTCTGGAAACATTCTCTGTGTCTTAGGATAATTGGTTGACAATCACATGTTCAAAGTATAAAGTTAGATGCCATTATGGCAACTGTATATAATGCAATATGCCGTTTTCACATGTCTACAATGTTTTTGGTCATCTGTTTCAGAAGAGGTAATAGCCACTAGCAAATCAGACAATATGTGATGGTTCCCACTGGAAAATTTACTGCTGATACACAATATAATTCATAACAGATGCATTTATTTAAAATTTCCTAAATGTTTCCAATTTTCAGATAATTAAAAAAATGAGACTACTTTTTCATTAATATTATTTTTATTCTTTGTCCTTGACATAGAATATGTTTATAATTTGCCTAAATATTCTAGGAGGGAAAAAAATCATCGGCCCATAATTTAAACTGTTTTACCAAATGCTAAGCATTCCATATCTGATTATTTTCATTTGAAATAAAGGAATTCTTTATTACTTTACTACATAACCCAAGGTATGTGTTTAATCACATGAGGCAACAATTATTAGAACGTTTTCCTATGACCTGAAGAAAGAGTCTTTATGTTTCGAGCTATTATATACATAAAGGTCCTCAGCCAGGGACAGGATAAGGACTCATGCTTGAATATATTTCATTTGTTTAACCTAATGGGTGCAAAAGTTAATTTTCACAATTAAAAAATTATAATAAAAAGTGCTATAAATTGTTGGGTTACACATAAGCATTTTCAGAATGAATTAATGGAGGTACTAAAGGTTGCAGCTACTTTTGGTTACAATGGCAAACTAAATTCTTCACTCAGTTCACCAGGGAGAATTGAAGATGATCACATAATAGTAATAACACATATCACAGCACACATCTTCATTCTATCTTTTTTTTTTCCACAAAATAAATACCTGAGAATTTTAGCTGAAAATCAAGCATCATATCAGTTCCAAGAAATCGAGTAAAAAAAAATTTAAGTATTTTCATAGACTAATCTAGAAACTAAGTTTAACACAAAAATTAGGGCTTTTAGCTGTTAAGACTATTTGTAGCATGTTGATGAGACACACCTCATAGCTAAGAGACAACAACACAGTGAAAAATAAAATTCAGGTAAGAACATTTTCAACTATTAGGTAAATACAATTAATTGCTTTCAGGAAGCTATATTCCTGAAAAAGTATATATGAATTCAATGTCTTAAATGAGAACCTTTAAAATAATGTAGGAATTCTTACTATTTAAAGAAATACACCAGGGAAATTGACAGGTAGGCTTCTAATCTACTCAGTACAATGACATGTTTTCATACCTAGCATGACACCACGGTTGCAGTCCTGGTAAAAGTGACAGGAAGCACTGGGTGAGTTCTAAGTAAACTGGAGTAACTGAAAGACTGATGAATTAATCCTTCGTTTACGTTTTTATTAGGAGAAACTATATTTACTGAAATTTACCTGTAATAAGAATTCTCCTTCTTGCAGATGCAGGCCTTCTCTGAATTTTGTTCTACAGTTTTCCTGGACCCCACTTCTGTCAGCTGTGGGGGGCTGTAATGCTACTGTGGAGAAAAGGAAGAAGCAATGATACAGTAAGTAGTTTTTAAAGTGGGTGATTTCGAAGGGCTATAATGGAAAATCTCCCTATACCTAATAAAAACACAGTTTGAAATATTGGTGTCTACTGCTACTATAATGACTATTCTTTTGTCAATGGATTTCCAAGTCAATGGACAGATAGCTAAAAATAATTAATTATAAATAGTTTAAAAAAATAAAATAAATGAAATAATTTATTTAAAATAATAGAAACAACTTCTGATAAACTCATTATGATTTCTGGCATGTAACTTAAAGAGTTTTAAAGACCTGCATGGTGCCTCTACCACTCTTCCCATTTCTCTTCACTTATGAGAATAAGGTTTCTCAGAACATAACGTATAAAAATGATTTTCATATCAATATATACTTATGTAAATAGTGAACTAGTAGTGGTGAGGAGAAAGAATCAACCATATGCTTTATTAAGAAATATATTTCCATTAAGTTTAGAATCTTCTTGTCTAGCTTTTGGGTAAAAAAAGCAATTAGTATTATTAGTAGAGCCTTGTTAAATTTATAAATCAACTCATGGAGAATGAACATCGTTGTGATTTTGAATCATTCTATCCAAGAACATGCATTTTCTTCCCTTTGTTCAAATCCATTTTTTTTTGTCTCACTAGAGTATTTTAAAGTTTCCACAAAAAAGATTTGTACATTTTTATGTTTATTTCCATGTATTCCATCTTGTAAAGTGGCTTCCCTTTCCTAACTGCTTGTGGATTATGTAGAAGGGGAACTCTGCTGCCATAGTGGGATGCTTACTTCTGGAGGTAACGTGTTATAATGCTCTCTCTTGTCCCCTCCCAATCTCTTCGTGTATGTGTGTGTGTGTGTGTGTGTGTGTGTGTGTGTGTGTGTGTAGATTGGGAGGCACCACAGCTGAAGGGTAGTAATAATAGCTGCTATCTACTTACTTAGAATTTTTCCAAGCACTCTCAAATATTATCTCATTTAATATTGGTATCTGACAGAATCAAGTTCAAATCTTAGCTTTGCCATTTATTAAAACGTGTGGGCTCTCTGAGCCTCTGTTCTGATACGTGAACTGGTAATCAAAAACAAACAACAAAAAAAACAATTTTACAGCAGAGTTATTGTGAAAAATAATGACAATATATGTGAAGCTCCTGGCATTCAGCAGCTCAGTAGTAGTTCAATAAATGGTAAATTACTAGCAGTGTTTCCCAGATCCTATAGACTATCTTACTGTAATACAGAATCTTTTATACATGATTACAATACAGTATTTCCATTTTTCTGATCTATTTTTAATCTTCAATACTTAAATAAGAGACGTCATTAAGTGAAACTGACTTTGACATTCCTTTTAAGACTCATTTCATTAGATTTTTATGGCACCAAAGATAATCTGGCTTGGCAGAAAACAAGATTTACTAATAACCAGATTTTCTCTGCATTTGAGCAAAGCCTCACATATAAAAATTTTCATGATGAAGTATATTTTCTGGTAAATCAGGGCATGTGTCACACTGGAATCTTATGCCAAGTCTTGCGTTTCCAGAACTTGAAACATACCGCTTTGAAAGAAGAGGCCAAAAGTTTGGCCTCTGAATGTAACAATTTCAAGAGGCCAAAGAACATATTTCCTTAGGCCAAAAAAATAGTTTGAGGTACATAAATTGATCTAACAGTTAATCAAGACCAAAGGAAATGCTTAATCTTTCTCAATGAAAAGTAGAAGAGAAAAAGGCTTTTTCTCCTTTCCTATTCTGCTGGTGCTTGGTTTCTAATGGTCAGAATTGATTGAGTGTATTAAAACCTCACAATGTCAGGGTTAACTACGCTGTTACTCTTCCAAAAGCTCCAGGAGGAGGCACCATTTAATAGTTACACCAAGTACCATTAAGATTTACTGTAAAAGAAAACAACAACAAAACCAAAACCCACACATTGGAAAACGCAAAGTACATACTTATGAAAGTGGAAAGATATTACTAGTATCAAATTTTAAAATGTCTAAATTATTGGGAATCTTTTAAAATTAATTTTTAATGAATAGAATTGAGGTCAGTTCCAACCAGAGCTACTGGACCACTGACACTATTCAACTCAGAGCAACTGATGATTTGTTTCGGGCCTTGTATTAGGGATATTAGCCAATGTAATTAGAAATCAGACTCATCCTTTAGGTGGGAATATAAGGTATGGGAATAAAGCAGAAAGAATGTCAAAAGCCATTAAAGCAGAATGGGATTTAATTAAAGTTTTACAGGAACTGGGAAGAAAAAAGAGAACAGACCCTAAAAAGGGTTGTTTAAAAAAACAACAATGCTTACAATTCTAAATTTTGGAAGGTTAATATACATGTAACTGCTTAAGCAGGAAAAGTGACGAGTGCATATTAGGGAAGGATCAGGGAAAGTTCTTCCAAAAATATTTCTGTTGCTCTTAGGTTTAAGGTTAATAACCAGTAAAGGATTTAAATAAATGCTGTGCAAAGATGAGTCCAAGAAAGATGCATTCCCTTCACATTCGCATTTTACAAATATACCAATGTGACTTTTTAGAGATCTTACTTTATGTCTGGGCCTCTTGACCCAAACTGTGATTTTTGCCCCTCCCTGAAGTCTGTCCTCTGTTTCTCGATCTCATATCTACCACCTCTCCATCCTTAAAACTGCTAGAACTACTTTAATACTAGTTATTTTCACATATATATTTCTTGCCTTGATTAGAAAGCTGAAGAAGCGCGAGATGACATGGGGAACTGTCACCAGAGTACTTCCTGTTATCTAAGTGGCCTTAAATAATCTCCTTGGTAATAGTATGTGATGCTTCCTGAGCACATGCTGTATGCCAAGCAGTTTCCATCCATTAGATCTTATTAGTCTTCCAAATAGTATCCTATGAGATTGGTATTATTTTATCCTTTCAATGAAACTGACACTGAGAGAGGTTAAGAAACTGTCCCCAGGTCAGAGAGCTTAAAGTAGTGAAGTTTAGATCAAACCCAGGTAGCCTGACCCTACTCGTGCAAGCTAATATTAACCACATGCTGGACTCCTCACCTATGCCAACCACCTTTGACCTTTAGTGTCTTCATCTTTAAGTAAGGACAATGATACCTCTGGAGACAAATTCTTGTTAGGGCTAAAGTAAGATGTGGAGTACCTAAGTAAAAATCATAATTTACAGCCCAGGATTGAGATGATAGGCTGTAAGTTGAGTTGATATACCCTTAAACCATTATGAAAAGCTGACAGTAAAAATGCACATCAGGGGGGCGCCTGGGTGGTTCAGTCAGTTAAGCATCCGACTCTTGGTTTCAGGTCAGGTCATGATCTCGAGGTTTCATGAGTTCAAGCCCCACATCAAGCTCTGCACTGGCCGTATGGAGCCTGCTTGGGATTCGTTCCCTCCTTCACTCTCTGCCCCTTCAGCACTCATACTGTCTCTCAAAATAAATGAACAGCTTAATAAATTTTTTAAAAATGCACACCAGAGATAACTGGCCATATTTTCATTTCTAAACAGGGAGCATTAATGAGTATCATCTATTAGGAACGCTATGATGCCTATACATTACAGATTTGAAAGCCCCTCGCAGTTATGAATTGTTATAAAAGGTCTATCAATAATCTGATGCATAGGACACTCAAACATTACATCACTGGAATGAAATATATGATATTTCATAGAAACAAAGTGTCATATCTGAAATTAAGCCACAGCCAATTCTGTTACTTGAGAAACATTTGCTGTAATAAACAAGACACTTGTTAAAATCCTCCCCACCTGAAAGAACACTACACCTTCTAAAATATAAAGATCTGACTTTGAACAGTCTGTGGAATATTAAGATTATAAAGTATCAAAATATTTCAACTATTTCCTCATTGAGAGATCAATGAAGCAATTATACAAGAACTTAATCTAATGGATGAAGGAATCTAGAGTGTAAATATTATCAGAGCATTATCAAATGGTCATTTTACCAACTGATTCAAGTCTTAACTCCCACGTGTATTTAACCATATCCGTTTCCTGTATGACACCTTCCTTCCTTATACATCTAAGCTTGGATTTCCATTTCTTCCTATGAGCCAAATATTTCCTTTTTGAAAAACATGCTCTTAAGTGTTCAACAGAGACATTCATAAGGAAGAAATATGCATGTGGTAAGTTCTATTTCATATGCTACTGTAATATGTAATTAAACAGAAAGATGACACGGTAAATATCTTGCCAGGGAAAAGCCTAAGACTTTTAAATCTCTACTTGTTGATTTAAATTCAATTTATTTTATAATAATAATTATTATCTCCTTTATTACTTCTGGCAGAAAAAGTTAAATTCCCTTTGCACATTGATATACACATAAGACAGAGCAAAGCTATCACTATAAAAGTCAACCACATGAACTTCTATAAATTAGGAAGGGTTAAGTAATGCAGTAATTCTTAAATATAAGCAAAACATTTCTAGTGTAGTCCAGTATGGATCAATTCTTAAAAACAATTTCCAAATAATATATTAACTGTACCTAGTGAGAGCTTCCTCTACATACTTTGGGGTAAAAGAAATATTTCAACACAAAATTTTTGTTTGTTTGTAAATCACGTGTTCTTCTTTTGAGGGAAGAAATTAAAGAAACCTATGCTATATTTTAAGTTCCTAGGACACAAAGATTAGGTCTATATAGTTTACAAAATACTTTCCCATAATACTGACAGATTTCTTTTCTACCTAGATATTTCCAATCACCAAGGCAGAAAAAAAGTAAATTCAGTTTTTGAAAATGCAAATGTATGCTTATATCTTGATGAATGAATGTAGGTTGCATAACTGGTAATTTACTGTCTTTTTAGCCAATCTAAAACAAATCACTTTAAAGCAGAGTCCTTAAAAGTTAGATCTATTCCTGCTCTCAATTAAGTGGAAACTGACTTCCAAAAATGTTATTTAACATTTCCCCAGTTTTACATTTAGTGATATTCAATCCTACTGTAACAGTGACTGTTAGGGCCCTGAATGAAGGGAACTAACAAGAGCAGTTAGCTTACCTTTGTAGTGGGGAAGGAGTTGCACTAGCTTTTTTCATATTCTTTTTTTTTTTTATAGTTTATTGTCAAGTTGGTTTCCATATAACACCGAGTGCTCATCTCAACAAGTACCCTCCTCCATGCCCATCCCCCCCCTTCCCCTCTCCCTCACCCCCATCAACCCTCAGTTTGTTCTCAGTATTTAAGAGTCTCTTAAGGTTTGCCTCCCTCCCTCTCCCCAACTATTTTTCCCCTTCCCCTCCCCCATAGTCCTCTGTTAAGTTCCTTCTGTTCCACATACAGTGGAATTTAAACTGCATTCTAACTAGCAGAATTTAATCAATTAAAGCAGTGATTCTCAAACTTTCATAGACAGTACAATTACCTACAAGGATATGACTATTAAAACATGTTGCTGGACCTCACCCTCTAAAATATCTGATTTAGGAGGTCTAGGATGGGGCCTTATAGTTTGCATTGCTAACAGGTTCCCAAGTGATGCTGAGGCCCAGGTGCCACATTTTGAGAACCAGTGTCTCTGGAAATTCATGAACTTTAAAATGTTCTGCATATCATTCCCTTATTATTTTTTAAAATTATTATTCCTCTGCTTAAAGAGTACATTTATCAATATGAATGTCTTCAGATGTCCCAATGCCAATTTTATAAAGATCAAAACAGAAGTATATAACTTAAGACTAAAACGTAAGGCAGTAACAAAAAATTCTGTATATATACAAATACAGCCAGTTAGCACAGAGCCCACAGTGTATTCCTCACCAAAGCAAGCCATGCCACCTTTCCCTGAACAAACTGTCTAGACTTCAGTGTGTGCCACTTCTGAAAAAGGAAACAATATGGGGAAATAATTACATATTATGCTAAAAGGCTGAAAAGTTTATTAGCAAATTTCTATCTCTAAGTCAAAATACAAAATTAACTCAAGAGATGATCAGAGAGAATGGTAATGCCAGGTCTGAAAGGCCTCTATGCATATTCAACAACGACAACAAAATCGCCCACTGTAAACAAGTAAAATATCAGTATTCCGCAATTTATAATTTATATAAGATTCTAATTATAAAATTTACTTCATACAGCTCATGTGTCTAGGATAAATCCACCACAAACACATGAGGGAGACAAGCATTCTTGTTATCCATGCGGAGAAGACAAGACTCTGGGCAACAGTGAGGTTAAAGGTCTTATCTAAGGCCACAGGCTTAGCCTCTATGTCTTCTGCCTGCCAGTGCTTTTGTTATGTGACAGTCCCCCTCTGCCATCCTAAGATAAAGAGACAGAAAGCTGCCTCCATAAGAGAGAGACCAGACATGACACTAGACACTATTAAAAATCCAGTTCACAACAGAGTATCTGTAAAATTGACAATAAAAGGCACCCCACATCATATGAGAAAATTTAAGGCTGGAAGAAAGCAGAATAATTCAATACAATTTTAGGTTAGATGGATGCCGTGTGACTGCTTGTGTCCCTTCTCAACCTCTATGGCAAGCAGCAAATGGCTTTCTGGCTTCTATGGACAATCAAGGACCAGAAATGATCTCCTGCAGTAATACAATTTTTCTCTAGGGACTCTGATGTCATTTAGTTCACACTGTCATGTGCAATTTTCTTTTGAGCCTCCAAGAACTTGGAAGAGCAAAAGAAGGTATCTTTTTTTTTCCTGGATATACATTTTAAAATTTACATCCAAATTAGTTAGCATATAGTGGAATAATGATTTCAAGAGTAGAATCCAGCAATTCATCCCCTACATATAATACCTAGTGTTCATCCCATCCAGTGTCCTCCTTAGTGGCCCTCATCCATTGAGCCCATCTCCCCACCCACAACCCCTCCAGCAGCCTGTTTGTTCTATTTAAGTCTCTTAAGTTTTGTCCCCCTCCGTTTTTATTTTTGCTTCCCTTCCCTTATGTTCATGTTTTGTATCTTAAATTCTGCATATGAGTGAAGTCATATGGTATTATTTGTCTTTTTCTGATGTTTCTCTAATTTTGCTTAGCATAATACACTCTAGTTCCATCCACATTGTTGCAAAAGGCAAGATTTCATTCTTTTTTATTGCAAAGTAATACTCCCAAATGAAGGCATCTTTAAGCCAAGTTTCACCTCAGCACAGTTTCATACTCCACGTACACACACATTTGCTTTCCTTCACTGCTGCTCATCTTTAAAACATCTCATCTCTGGTATTTTTCCTTTTATTCTATATGCTCTCCTCTGGAATATTTTATTCACTTTCATGTTTTAAAATATTATTTCAACTATATTATAATGACTCCAAAATCTACACCTCCAGCTATGAACAAATAAATGAATTTGAGCTACTGATTAGAAATGGTTGATCAAGGGGCACCTGAGTTGCTTAGTCAGCTAACCGTCTGACTTCGGCTCAGGTCATGATTTCACAGTTTGTGGGTTCGAGCCCTGCATCAGGCTCTGTACTGACAGCTCGGAGCCTGAAGCCTGGTTCACATTCTGTATCTCCCTCTCTCTGCCCCTCCTCCACTCGTGCTCTGTATTTGTCTCTCAAAAATGAATAAACATTAAAAAAATTTTTTAAATGTTGATCAAAAAGTAGAAAAGCTGTAAAAGCATGATTTAAAAATATGACATAAATAGGATTACTAATTAAAAATGACTAGTGGTAATGTAACTATATTTTATTACAGGCCTTAAAGCGATTAATTTTCTACTATATGTAAATACAGTTTCTAAAACACTACAACAAGATGATGATGTAGATTTCCATTAACCACATCACAAAGTCACACCCAAAACATTTAAACACATTAACTACAGACATTTAAAATCTTTATTTCAGGGAAAAAAGGAAAAATTGCTAAACGTTGATGGGGTTTACTATTACCCCAGTGGTAATATTTCTTAAAAAAAAAAAAAAGGCTAAAGGGATCAATTTGTGACTACCTAGACCTACTCATGGCCAAGTAATTAGGGAGGATACAGACACAGAACACTAAGTATGATCAAAGAGAAAACCCGTTAAAAAGCAGTCAATTTAAAAGAGGAAAAAAGCAAAGTGTAATATAAAATATGTAATGAATTCAGCCTAAATCTTTAATACACACTTGTTGTATTTTTTGAAAATACCGATCAAAGCAAAAGAATACTCACTGATGAAAGTATCCTATATAAAATATCATTAAATATTCAACTTAGTCACAGTCTAGTGAATCTTCTAAGTTAGTGTATCTGAAGAAAAGAGAAAGTATAGTCTTTATCCAAAGAGATCACATTATTAAACTTAAGAGCCAGGCTTTCATGCAACTTCGACTGGATTCAATAAAAATATTCTATTATTCCTTTTATTTGTCCCTGTTTCAATTTATATCGATTAGATTATATAAAGTCCATACATTAAAATATAAAAGAATCTTTATATTTTTAAATTTTTAACTTTTAAAGCTTTATTATATAAGCTATCATAAATGTTATAATCAGTTTCAGGTTTTAGAATGTGAATTCTGGAAAAAAAAAAACATAGCTCAATTACAGTAAGGTAGATAACACCAGAGATAAATGAAACTCAATCCTATATGATGATTTCAAATGTGCTCATCTTTTACGCAAACAAACCTCCTATAGACGTTTCTAGAATTAAGAAATCACATTTGCTGTGATACCGTATGACTGAAACTTTTGCGAAGTACTTAGTATACAGTAACTTAAAAATTATACAATGAAGATGAAATTAGCATACAAATCCCATGAATGAAACGCACACATATAATAAAACCCTTAAACTTTATAAAGTTTCAACCCTTGAAAGAGCTTTTTATTTAATTCATTTCTCTGCTTGTTCAAGCTCATGCTCTGCACATGTTTCTCAATATAGTGTTCTGAGTTACTCAGACACCAAAACAGGATTGAAATCCAGAGAAACACACAAGCTCAAGATGAATAAACACAATAGCTCTCTTTTGAAAACCTAATGAACTGGAAATGAACTGTTAACTAATGACAAAAGGAAGACCAACAAAAGAGCACAGATAGTTTTTTAATTTAAAATAAAGTCAACAAAGATCCATATTCGACAATGAGGTTGAATAAATGTTAGATCATCACATCGTGTAAATTAACTATTGTCATCCTCCGCTCTTAGAGACTTTTTTAGACTTCGTGAATTTAGAACATTCCAATATGTAAACAATACTACGCTTTATAAAATGGTGATTTTAAGTATGCATAATGGTTCAGAATCAGATTTTCCCCAATGTTACTTAGGTTTTAAAATAACCAGAAACTAGTCCCTATAACAGCTGCCTATGCAGGAGTTGGTAATTAGAAACTCAGATCTCCAAGCTTACCTTTTTTTAAAAATTTTTAATGTTTATTTTTGAGAGAGAGAGAGAGAGAGCGAGAGCGAGCAAGCAGGGGAGGGGCAGAGAGAGATGGAGACACAGTATCTGAAGGAGGCTCCAGGCTCTGAGCTATTAGCACAGAGCCCAATGTGGGGCTTGAACTCACCAACCACGATCATGACCTGAGCCAAAGGTGGACAGTTAACCAAATGAGCCAACCAGGTGCCCCCCAACAAACTTCCTTTTGTCAGGCTTACTGAAACCTAGTCAAAATCATCTCTTTCTTGTGTTTGTGTTTTCCTTTCCACACACTAAATTTATGTATCTCAATTATAAAGATGTCACAAAATATAACCCATGACATATATAATGGAGGATGTAAACGACTTCACAGTTAATAATTATATTTTAATGGTGTAATATGTACTATGAATACTTTATTGAAATAACAAATACTAAATGCCACTGATCCCTACTATTGCCTCACTGAAAGAAAACTTTTCTCCCCAGATACTTGTGCCTCACAGGGATATGAATGAGTCATTCCCATATTTTTAATTTTAGGAATGCTGTCCAAAAGTAAAGTACTTTAATGCAACACTTATATAATAATGACTATTTTAAAAAATGGTAATGAAATCTAACTCAAATTTTTTTATATGCTACAATTACTCTTACCAAGAATAAAACACTACCATAATGATTCCAATTGGTCAACAAGCCCAATGTCCACTGTCTTACTTGGCATTGAGACACAAGACAAGCCTCTCCCTTAATATTCCCCAATTTTAAAGGCTGGGTTGTAACCACCCAAATCCTAGTCGCCCTGAATAAACTATTATTGGTCATAGTCAGTAAATTACTTAAACTTCTTAGATATTTTCCCTCTCAGAGGTCACATGATATTTGACTTTAATACTCATTTTGTGATTTGGGTCTTCCTTTTATGCTCCACTTTTCTTTTTAATTAACAAAGTACAGTTTAATCTTAACATTCTAGAATTTGGTGAAAAAGTTTGAACATAATGTTAAAGATTTCCAGGACCTAAGTCCACACTGACTTGTCAGGTCACAGCTCCATTTGATCCTTTAACTGTCCTCATGCTCCCATCTGGTCTAATTTAATTTGCTTTCTGAGGCAAAAATGGCATTTTGCCAGGTTTAATCACCAACATCAGAAAACATCAATTTTGGATTGTGGGTATTTTTTTCAGTAATGTTTTTATGTTTTATTTATTTGCGAGAGAGAGAGAGAGAGAGAACGTGCACTGTCAATGGGGAGGAGCAGAGAGAGAGGGAGGGAGAAAATCTGTTGTGAACAGATGCCCAATGCAGGGTTAGATCCCACGAACCACGAGATCATGACCTGAGCCAAAATCAAGAGTCGGACACTGACCCAAATGAGCCGCCCAGGCGCCCCTGGGTATTTATTTTCTAAAAACAGAAGATGCTACAGAGAAACATCAAAGATACATAATTTAGAGAAGTCTTTATAAAATAAAAATAAGCAGGGAAAAATAGAAGATAAACCAGAAGAGCACTGTTACTGAGGAAATCGAATAGAACTTAAGCAGCGCTATTTTAATCTATCCTTTTTAATATATTGTTATTAGTCCTTAAAATATGTCTACATGTGTCCATGATGTGTCAATTAAAAATAAATTACCTTATTCTTATCAAATGTACAAAAGGGAGTGATTTTTTTTAAATACATAGTTCTATTTACAACATTCCATCTATAATGACAAAAATTTTTAAAGTACCAAGACTGCCAGACTGCTGGGAGGTACAAAAGGAGCATCCAACAAAGAAGAAAACAACCAGTGAACCAGGAACAAGATAAACTCATAAAGATAAGGCAAAGGGGCAGAGAGATAGCTAACGAATGCACAGGGCAGTGCTGACTGGAGAAGGATGTAGCTGATACTAGTTGGTCCTAAAAAGATGTAGGTAGCTTTCACATTTGCATCTTTAAAATGCTTGTTCGTTGTATGAGCCAGCCAATCAGAGACCACGTAAAAAAAATTTACTGCTACAATTCCATAAAATATTTCTCATATCTGAGTATTTATAGATAGAAAATATTTGATGGAACCAGTAACTGTAATTGACTACTGGCAGAGAGAGTACCTAGAAAAAGCAAAATATTAACATCTTAAACTGAGTCCCAGAACCGTACGTTTAAATACATAATTGAGAATTTCAACATGAATTTGACATTGTTTTTGAGATATAAGTTAGTCAAACCGAGTTAATAAATATTTACTGAATGCCTCCTATGGGTCGGACATTGGACATTGTTCTAAGTGTTTAAGGTACAGCAGTATACATAATACCCTCAAGGAGTTTCCATTCTAGTTAGTGAAACAGGCCATATATAGGACTTTTAAGTGCACCAGAAAAATCAAAGCGCTAGAACATGAAAATGAAAATGTTTATAATGATTACTTCATCTGTGGCATGAACAGTACAAAGTGTAAAATAATTCTCTGAGCTTTATTGTCTAGAATACATACAGTTTAAGAGTTTTCAAGGACTAAATATTCAAAGATTCCTTCAATTATTTCTTCAGTTCAAACCAAAATAACAAAACCTCTAATCTTCTTACTTCCTTTGAAACTACTCCCTAAGTACTGCATTATAAATACTGAATAGGTACATTTTTAAAGGATTTCACATACTTTGTCACAGTTGCTGAGACACTAGACCTTGAGGTATTAGAGAGCAGAAATCTTTTTCTGCCTCTTTCTTTTTTGTGAATTCAGCACCTGCACAGGGTCAGAATAAAGCGCAATCTAGAATTACAAGATTTATTATAAAATAATTTTAACCTAATAGTGTCAAAGAAAGTGCTTCTAACTTTACCATACCTGAAAATAACTGTCTTGTTCAAGTACTTCAAAGTTCTATTTCCAACGGTTTTGATTAATTAGAAATGGATAAATATTAGTGTACTTAACTCCTCAGTGCTGCTTTTCAGCCAGTCAGGGCAGTCGAGTCATGGCTCCAAGGTTTAAGAAGATCCACCCAAGCTGGATTATTTAAACTCGCAATAAATAGATGTATTTTCTTGGAAAAATATCTATTGTTACAGTAAAACTTGAGTTTCCTTTCTAACAAGATTGTATGATTACTCGTTTATATTGTTGTTTCCGCAGGAATTCGCACACCCCCTGTTTGCATCCTGTTATTCACTTAGAGCTTCCCTTCACTTCGCTATACTGTTTTCCTACTAGTAGGAGAGTGGTTTCAACTGCACATAAAAATCCCAATCAGTCAGCATGCTCCAAGTCTCCTCGTTTGTAGCATTTAGTATTTGTTCAGATCTTAAAAATTACCTTGAAATATTTACTGTCTGTGTCCCTTCAAAATATTGCATTGCCATCCTACATCACAAAGACTGTGGGATCTGTTCTACTGATTCTCTCACTTTCCATCGAATTCTGTGAATAACTCAAGAAACTTTAGGGTATACACTCCACTAGAACCTAAGCAAACATATTTATATTCTTCCTAAAATTCTGAACATTTGAATTTGTCTTTCTGAAGGCAAAGAAAAAATATTGTTTAGTAATTCAGGCACAATCAAAGGTTAAATCACTGCCTCAGACTCGTCTAGGATGCATAAGAAAAGTACAGATTCCTTGATTCTACACAGAACCCACAAAGAATCAGCATGAGAGGGGCATGCCCTAGAATATGCCTTTTAATAACCTTTCCAGGTTATTCTGACACAAATTGAAGTTTAAAAACCAGTGATGCAAAGGACCTAAAATTAAAGGTAAGATAATGGATGAAGGAATGACACAAATAGGGTAATAAGATCCTACTGTTAAATACACTGAACCAGAATAAAAAATTAACTCATTAATGCTAAGAAAATAATTTTTAACATTTAAGAACTTCAAAATGAGCCCAGCTATGCTATAATAACATTCTTTATAACGTAGGTTTGAAATCTCCCTTGCTTGAGGTATTCAACAGGACACACATGTCTCATGAAAAAAGATATACATATATAAATTTATGCATTACACATACATATATTACCTTAATTAGTATATGTGTGTGTGCATATACATACACACACACACTGCTTAGAAAACAGTAATTATGTTAGCACTTAAATTGCACCTGGCTACTCACAAAGCAGCTACAATGATGACCCACTATGTTTTTTGAGAGAGAGAGAGAAAGTATAGAAGAAGCAGAGAGAGAGAGAGAGAGAGAGAGAGAGAGAGAGAGAGAGAGAGAGCCCCAAGCAGGCTCCACACCTTCAGTGCAGACCCCGATGCAGAGCTCCAACTCACGAACCATGAGATCATGACGTGAGCCAAGATCAGTCCAATGCTTAACTGACTGAGCCACCCAAGAGCCCCTTACCAACTACTTCTAAACAGATCACAATCTACACATTTTTTTTAAATTTATTTATTTTGAGAGAGAGAGAGAGGGCACTTGTGTGTGCACATGTGCACGGGTGGGGGAGGGGCAGAGAGAGAGAGAGAGAGAGAGAGAGAGAGAGAGAGAGATTCTCAAGCAGGCTCCATGCTCAAAGGGCAAGCCCAATATGGGGCTCCATCCCAGGAACCGTGAGATCATAACCTTGGCCGTAATCTAGAGTTGGATGCTTAACTGAGCCGCCCAGGTGCCCCTTTTCTCTTTTTAACAGTTATAGTTTGATTTCCCATTATATAGGAGGAAGAAATAAAAGGCAAAAATGACTAACATGAATTCATCTTTATCAGAGTCAAGGAATAGCATCTCTCTGGCTTCTAGTCAGTGAACTCTCTAAGGGCAGAGACCAGACGCTGTGTGTCATTGAACCCCTGCCACGAGGCCACGCAGTAAGTCCTGCATGTGAACTAAGGCTGAGGATTAGGACAACATTCCACAAAGCTGGGAGTCATTACAGTCTATGATAGGGTCTTCCAAACTTCCACATGCATCTGGCCCCACCACTCTACCAGAGTTTTACTCTGCAGGTCTAAGGTATGCACAAGATCTGGCATTTCTAACAAGTTCCGAGGTGGCACTATTGCTGCCTCTCTGGGGACTACGCTTTGAGAAGCACAGATCAGGGAAAAGTCCTCAGGACTGTGCTTTATAAATGGTTCCTGGAATAGAGAAGTCATTGAAAGATGGTTCGGAAAAACAACACAGGGCATCCAGAAATCAGGGTTCTAGTTCAAACTCTACCAGAGAATTACTATTTAGTTGATACACACACACACACACACACACACAAACCACTGAATCCCACATAACCCAACCTGGAGATGAAGGATCTGTTATATAAGAAAATTCAAAGACTTCATAGGTAAGAAAGAATTTTAAGTGTCTACTATGAACTTTTAAACATATAATCTGCCCTGAAATGATTATCCTCAAAATCAATGTGTATGCTCAAATCACAATTGTTAAACGATACAGCTTTTATTCAAAATAAAGATCATACACAGCAAGCAAATAAAAAAAAAAATGCCCAGACTAAACATAGCAAACCATTTAAATACAAACCTACAGGGAAATAACTGTTTTGCAATATTCTTTTTTTTTTTTTTAATGTTTATTTTTGAGAGAGAGAGACAGAATGTGAGCAGGGAAGGAACAGAGAGACAGGGAGACACAGAATTTGAAGCAGGCTCCAGGCTCCAAGCTGTCAGCACAGAGCCTGATGCAGGGCTTGAACTCACAAACCGCAAGACCATGACCTGAGCCGAAGTCAGAGGCTTAACTGACTGAGCCACCCAGGCGCCCCGCAATATTCTAAACACATATTATAAATTCAAGAATCTGTAGATGTGTCTAGGGCAGCAGTATCAGCATAGTCTGAGAGCTTGTTAGAAATACGGGGCGCCTGGGTGGCTCAGTCGGTTAAGCATCTGACTTCAGGCTCAGGTCATAATCTCGCAGTCTGTGAGTTCGAGCCCCCTGTGGGGCTCTGTGCTGACAGCTCAGAGCCTGGAGCCTGCTTTGGATCCTGTGTCCCCCTTCACTCTCTGCCCTGCCCCACTTGTGCTCTATCTCACTCTGTCTCTCAAAAAGAAATAAATGTTAAAAAAAAAAAGAAAAGAAAAGAAATGCAAAACTTCTGACTACTACCTAAACCTACTAAAGAGTCTTGTCTTAATAAGATCCCTATGTGATTTGTAGATATGTTAAAGTTTGAGAAGCACTGACTGGGCCAACTGAGATTTTATCATTGAGTCTTTACTACT
>CM053559.1:10490232-10554434 GCA_028646485.1 Cryptoprocta ferox
GGCAGCAGTATCAGCATAGTCTGAGAGCTTGTTAGAAATACGGGGCGCCTGGGTGGCTCAGTCGGTTAAGCATCTGACTTCAGGCTCAGGTCATAATCTCGCAGTCCGTGAGTTCGAGCCCCCTGTGGGGCTCTGTGCTGACAGCTCAGAGCCTGGAGCCTGCTTTGGATCCTGTGTCCCCCTTCACTCTCTGCCCTGCCCCACTTGTGCTCTATCTCACTCTGTCTCTCAAAAAGAAATAAATGTTAAAAAAAAAAAAGAAAAGAAAAGAAATGCAAAACTTCTGACTACTACCTAAACCTACTAAAGAGTCTTGTCTTAATAAGATCCCTATGTGATTTGTAGATATGTTAAAGTTTGAGAAGCACTGACTGGGCCAACTGAGATTTTATCATTGAGTCTTTACTACTATTTGTAAAATAACATGATATATTTAAAAGACTCAACATTTCCTGAAAAAAAATCTATTTCTGACATATAAACAGATAAACAGAGAAACTGAGGAATTATTTTACATGAGAACATACACTGAAACTTTATATTCAAATGAAAATTTCCATTAAAATACTTTATTGCTATGAAATAATATATGATTAGAAGATAACTTCAAGGCTGAGTAAACTGAGGTACAGGGATGCTAAATGGTTTGATTAAAATCAAACAGTTTATCATGGCATAATGGAGACTGAAGTCTAATTCCGACTCCTATAATAAAATACTCTTTCTGGTGGAAAAAAATTAATTACATTTTCCTGGAGTAAATACACAGTTAATATAAAGTAGTAGAAGTATATGTAATTTTTTAATGAACAAATGAAATATCTACTCAAACATATTGAAGGAAATCGGCCAAAATATGTCATAGTATATGTGTTTTATTCTTTTCATTGAAAAAGAGAGACAGACTTTAAAAATTTGCATTGGAAGGAGAAGTGGCACTGGAAACGAAATGGGCATAACTTCCAAACCTATGATTTTCAAAGAATGACACTACAAATCAGGCAAGTAGAAGCATCTTTCTGATGAATGAACCTGGAACAGTTATTTTTAGAAATACTACAAGCTTGGCTCTGTTACTTTAATTTTAATATACAGCAATAAAGAGAACTTCTTCTTACCATCAAAGAAGCTCTTGGCTCTTAGGTAACTGACACTGAGCCTGAGAACTGAAAGTTTGTCCAGCTTATTAATAACATCTTGTGGAAAAGGCAGCAGGCTAGCCAAACGGTCCAGCTCTGTATTAAGTCGGTCTCTATGTCGCTTGGAAGGATTTGACTTGACTCCTTCAGCTGGGATTGGCTTGACACTGAAAAACAAACAAATACCACAAAATAAGATACATAAAGCGAAATTTCTATCACATTATAGCTCCTCAAGTATTTCTCATAAAAAAAAAAAACCAAACACCTAAAAGTCTACTTCAAGTTTATGTAAATCCTTTCAAAATGCTCCTTTGTATCTTAATTAAGAAAAACAAGAAAATGGGTAAAATTCCTCATAATGTTTTATTAAAAGCTTACGAATCCATCTTAAGAAAATGCTGAGTGCATCTTATATATTTCATACTTCCTTCACTTCATACATTTGTGGTATAGTGATTTCCAGTAACAAATCCACCAGGATTATTTTTTCAAACCCAGCCACTGTTATGGAAAGAAATAAAAAAAGAAATCTGCAATTAATTATGTGAAAATTATGCTTCCTTTGCTATCTTCCACAAGAAGCATCTTCGCATCATTTATGATGGAGTAAATAAGAGCCACCCTAAATAAGAAACTTATCATCATCACCCCCAGCTTCCTGTATTTAACACTTTCATCCTGTCAGTGACAACTGTTCAAAGTCCTTCTGGCACCTCCTTATGGTCACCTGGGCATTTAACGGGATCCTCCAATATTAAAAAAAAAAATTGGCTTTGGTTATTTATATTTGCTGACTGACAGATTTTAGAGGTTAACTGTGATTCCTGGTAAGTTTTGCTTTTGGGACTGGTCAATAATTCTACTTAATTTAATAGCTTTCATAGCTTATGCCTCAGAAAATTCAATGAAACCCCAACATTTAGCATGATTTTCATTGAGAGAAAAGATAGTTATAGCTAAGATTACAACTTGAGGTAAGATATGAAAAACTGAATAACTTCACACAAAGGCCTTAGCCAGGATTTCACAGCAGAAATTCATTATTTAAAATGAACTGACAGATCATCAGACGCACGTAAATGAAATATAGAGAAGATATTAAAAAAAAAAACAAAGTAGATCATGCCTCTGCACCTTTCCATTTGCCAGAAAAATAAGAATGTATGCAGGGCATTCTTACAACAAAGACATTTCCCTCCAGTTTTTTTGAGAAAACAAAGACAGTTTCGACAATTCAAATTATAGTACCTTCAAAAGCAGAAATTGGCTTGAGTATAGTGCTGATTTAATCAAATATTTCTAGATACTTTATGTTTTCAATGTTGTGTGTGGAGAAGTAATACTTTATTTAAAAATTAATAAAAAGTCAACAAAGGGGCACCTGAGGGGCTCAGTCAGTTAAGCATCTGACTTCAGCTCAGGTCATGATCTCAGGGTTCATGGGTTCGAGCCCCATGTTGAGCTTTGTGCTGACAGCTTGGAGTCTAGAACCTGCTTGGGATTCTGTGTCTCCCTCTCTCTCTCTCTGCCCCTCCCCCACTCATACTCTTTCTCTCTCTCTCTCTTTCTCAAAAATGAATAAACATTTAACAAAATCTTTTTTTAACGTCAATAAAAATTTTAATGTTTGTTATATATTGTCCCTAACAAGTAATTTCCTCAGAACTTATCTATTTCTATTTTTATTACAGTTCATGTCATTTCTCCAAAAGTAGGAATTAATAAATCAATAAAATATATGGCATATATACAAAATAAATCAGGTACTTTCTCCAGACTGTATAACTGCATACCTAACAGAAATTGATGACTGTTTTCTCTATTTTTCCTTAATCATACTGCATTTATAATCAAATTCAAGTCACCTTAAATTTCTCCAATTAATCAAGTGATTTTCAAATGTTACCTATAATGCATGTCTACCTCATGGAATAATTCTCTACTGATTAATCTCTTGTTAACACAAGTATTTACTTGCACTTACCATGTCCTGGATAGTCTAGGAAAACATTCTTCTCGTTCATATTCAAAAAGTGTTATGGGAGCTAAGTATGTGAGCAACTAACTACTTGAATTAAGATTTTTATAGACAAGGTGGTATCTGAGATGGACCTTTAAAGATGAATGGGATTTCAGGAGGAGGCAGGGCTGAGAAGTGGTGACCTGTGAAAAGTCCCCTGTCTGGAGCGTGAAGCATAGAGTACAAGAGAGAGGAGAAAGCGGAAGCTGGTTGGGGCCCCACTCATGCAACAAATAGTAACCACCTACCATGGGCCCAGCACAGAAGACTCAGCAGTGAACTATATGTACTCAAGTTCCTGTTCTCATGAAGCTTACATTCCAGTGGGAGGAAACATAAATAAATAGAGGAATGAATGAATAAATATATAACTTTCAGAGCTGCTAAGTGTTAAGAAGAAAAATGAAGCAAGATAAGGAACTAAAAAGGGACCAGTGTGCTGGTTTTGATAGGCAGGAAGGGTCTCTAATGTTACATTTCAGCACTGACAGAAATACAACGAAGGAGGGAGCCATGTGGCTATCTGATGAAAAAAATGTTCAAGACAGAGCAGTCAATTTCCTCACAGAAATGGTATAAAATTGGACTCTGGTGTCTGGGAGTCATCTTAAGCTCTGAGCTGGGATTTACATGACCAGTCTTGTGTTTTACTAAGCTGACTCTGGCGATGGGAGAGGATGAAATGTAGGGCAACTCTCAGTGAAGCTAGCACTTGTTTCTAAAATACAAATCTACATCACTCCTCAGATTTAAACCTTTCAGTAGGTCTGGACAGTCCATGTTTCTTAGCCTAGCAAACAAAACACTTCTTCATCTTTCATAGCCCCCTAACTATTCCTCTGGCCTCATTTCCTCCAGCCAAAGCCTTTCTTGTCCCTTATAAACCATTCAGAAGAAAGTACTTAGTTATCAATATATACTTTGGTGCTTTCATACATGTTATTCTCCAGAGTCCTCTTATTCTGTCTCATCAGCTACAAAGCCCTGCTCAATTGGATCACTTCTGTAAAGTCCTCCCTGACCTACTCACAGTGGATCCCTGTTGTACCACTTCTGTATCTTATGCATCTTAAGCAAATGTCTTATACAACAATCCCATTAAGGAACATCCTGTGCAAATAGCATTTCCAATAAATTGAAAATGAAATTTCGTCTAGCACTCTTGGTAGCTTTCCAGTAATGATTATAAAACACTGGGGAGGAGACAGTAACACAGACAATGAACCAAGACAAACCGATATGACACAGAGAAATAACAATCACAGTACAAAATGAAGCATTCAAGATACTCCTCCATGGGGTCCTGCTGTCCATCTTGTGGGGGCTCTCTGTAGTACTCAACCATGAGCTAGATGAAACCACTTCTCTGCACAATGTAAAACCGTCCACAGCCCTCATGAGTTATCATACACATTACGGAACGTTTAGCATGAGATCAAATTTCTTAAGTGTTATGGAACTGGTATTACTTAGACTTGCTTGTAGCTCTTTTGACTATGTAAACTTGATCGTTTTGTATCCCCACTGCGCAGCACAGTACTAGCCACAGAGTGGACTTTCAGTTAATGTTTGCTGATCAGAAGGATCTGGAAAAAGAGTTATCAGGGCCTGACCAAAGACGGTGATAGAAGGGACAGTAAGTAAGGCCTGGCATGAGATAACTTAAACACAGCGCTTTGTGCCTATCCTAAAGCTTGCTATATAGCAAGACTCAAATGTTGGCTGATGGGGCACAGGAAATACGGAAGAGGAAAACACTGGGTGAGGAAGAAGTAACTTGGGGTAACGACTTTATCTCCTAACGGAAGGTACACGAAACAAAGAGAATGAGACTAGAGGACAGAGCTTGATGATACAGACCTTTAGGAATAACACTGAGGAAGAGGCACAGACAAAGACAACAGAGGAGGAATTATAGGAAGACAGGAAAAGAACCAGGTTGGAATATTCTGGACGCTACAGAACAAAATCAAATACACAGAAAAATTAAAGAAAGTCAGAGCTGAGAAGTACCCACCAGATGTGGCATTTCAAGTGCACTACTGTTAAAGCTAAAGCAACCGACGTGGCATACGTTGTCACTGATTTTGTGAGAAACATTCGCAACTATTTTGTGAAAGTATTTCATACTTATCTATACATCTTGGAGATACGCATAATAATTAGATAGAGAGAGTAGGCTTACATCGGTTACACCTGACTTGGGTTATGCCAGCACTTTTACTTTTGTATCACCTTTAAATCTATGCCAAAATATACTGCCAACTATCTGTTTAAATGAGAGGCTATATTTGATATATAAACCAACATCCCTGTAACTTTAGACTTAGGAGATCTGAAGTTAAGATATCACTTGACAAAGAGACACCGCTGATGTTGATAAAGCAAAGGAGCAATTTATTATTTTCTTAAAACCTTACCTCAAAAACCTTGTCCCAACCTGCAAATCAAAACTGTTGTGAAATCAAGACTCTAGCTGACTGCATGCCATGCTCCTGTTTTCAAAGCCCTGCATTCTACAAGTACGGCTGTTGACAAGCCCAACCACCATGTCCAATGCCAGTGTGAATGCCATCTTTAAAGCCTTTTAAATATCCCAGTGTAGAATGTCTGTTGGACTCCTCACTTGTGCCCAGTGTTGAAAACAAAGTTAAAATTTTAACCCAGTTTAATCTGGGTTACTATTAAATTACCATAACTGTAAGTTACTATAACTATAAATGTTTATGTTTTTATATGACATTTATCGTAAAACCTCAAATTTCATGCAAAGATATAGTTCCAGTCATCCTACGAGATTAAAGCAACATTTTCTAACAGAGATTACCCATCACAGTACTGAGTCTGCTCTATCAGCTTTTTCTTCTCGGTGATTTAATCTACTTCCACTGCCTCAGTCTACTTACCAATAAATTGTTTATCTTTATTTCCAGCTCCTATACCTGGATATCCTCTCATTTATATTTTCCAGGACTTAGGCATCCCCTTCTTTGTACAGGACATGGTACTACTCTTCACTTTAGCCAACAGCTAGGAAATTGAAATAATCCTCAATAAATCTCTGCCCCATACTGACTTTACTCAAGCCAGTCATTCATCGTTTCTACCCCAATGGCTTCAGGGTGTACTTATTTATCTCTGAAAGTAAATGTTAAATGTTTAAAGTCATAAATTCTATGATTAATGTGATGTTGGATAGGTGATCTGTGACACAAAGTCATAGTTCATTGGCAGGCTGAATACAGCTGAATATTTTACTTTCCCAGATTAAAGGGAAAAAAAATCTATAAAAACTTCTGAGAATTCTAGCTGGAAGTCACTTTTAATGAGCCAGAATTCTTCAATCACTCTGTTGCTGCCACTCTACAGTTGTGATGAGTCCTTTCCCTTTCTGCTATACCTAAAGAGAGACAATAAGGTAAAACTGCATATAGTCTCTAGCGCAAGACTTTAACAGTGAAAACTTGGGACATGAAAGATGCCCTAGAAATCACGGTTACTTCCAAATTCTTGAAAAAAAGTCATTAAAAATGTTTCCTTTTTCCTCTTCTTATACAAATTTACTTTTCTTTTTTTTTTTAGTATTTCCTTTGGAACCCATATAAAAAGTACCTAGTATGCCAAAATCACTAAAACATGACAATTTTAAGTGGTGGTCAATTGTTTAGTAAATAGTTCTCAAATACCTACTGTGTGCATGGTATTAGGTCGCTCTGGCGGCTACAAACACAAATTAAAGCCCGAGCTAACCTTGAAGGACTTCTCTTTCTCACTGCGAGGAGATGCATTATAACAAGGCAAAATGAAACACAATGTGTGAGTTCTGAGCAGTCCTAACAGTGAGGCTGAGCAGTCCAGGGAAGTAAGAGCAGGCAGAGCAACGGGGGAAGAGTTCAGGAAGATCTGGCATCTAAATCAGGTCAAAAAAGACAGGTAAGTCACTTCCGGTTTCATGAAGGCCAAGTACAGAGCTCTCTGCAAAGACCCATCTCTTCAGATAATTCATGCTAGACAAGGAAAACAAGAGACAGAAACAATCTGTCTCCAATAAACCTAAAAGATAGTGAAACCCAGATATAAATAATATGAAGATGAAAAATAGGTGTAAACAAAATCAATGATAACATAGAACAGGAAGGAAAATGTACTCATGGTATATTACTTAGCTCAGCAGTAAACAATATTTACAGTTAAAAAATAAGAAAACACCAAAAGTTAATTTAATCCAAAACTGATAAAGTTATATTGGGAGGGTGAAGAAAGGTGAGGGGAAAGGAGATATGAAGTAATAATCACTTTATCACAATAAAACATCCACAGATAATACCTAATATGCTGAAAAGATAGCATGATACACATATCCTTGACTTGTTTAACCATGCATGTGTTATTTAACAGGAATACTGTTCAAAAAAATATTTCAAGCAAACAAAGGGAAAAAGCAAACTGAAAAATGTAAGACAAAGCAAAACAATACACTTCAAGTAGAAAAATCCACAAATGCACTATTACTACTAGTACTACAACTTCACACACACACACACACACACACACAATCCCAACATTTAAGTTCAATTATGTACCGGTCCTCTCTTTTTTGCCTATGAAATTGACAATTCACATTTTGAAGCAAAAATGCAAGGACACAGGCATTCTCCCATGCTATTCATAGGAATCAATTTTTTATAGAGTAATCTGACACTGTTTCGAAGTGTAATATTTGGTCCAACCTTGAAGGTATGCATACATACCTTTGTACCTCCAAATTCCACTTAAAGGATTTTTTTACTAAGGAAACAACTAACAATTTGCATAGAAATTCATGTATCTCAAGAGTATTCTCTGAAATACCAGATAAAATATTAAGAAGTTGGAAATAACAGAATCCCCCCCCCCAGAAGAAAAATAGTTAAATAAATCATGGAACACGTACAGAGTGGAGTACTACACAGCCACTGAAAACCATATTGTAAAGGAAGGGAGGCAGGTAGTAAATCATAAGAAAGACTAAGAGGAAAGACCATGAGTGCAAGTATGGCAATAAGCACAACTCTGGGAAACAGTAAATCATTTATTTCACATAACACTAATTAATGTATTGGAAATAACCCTAATTATTTGAGGAGAAACAGAGAACATTAAAGGAAATCCCTAGTATAAGGGTGTGCCACATGTATCACTAAACTTATTCACCTGAGCAGTATTGTGAAGTTGGTAATAACATAAGCTCTGGAGCCATAAGACCTGACATCCGAAATTCAAACAGCCTTTTCATTTACTACCTGACAATTCTGAATCTGAACCCCAGATCCCTATCTATAAAATAAATAGTAATACCTTTTCATACTACTATTAGAAAAATAAAATAAAACGATGTACATAAAACACTGAGCACACATCACAGTAAGTACGAATAAACAGCAGCTTTTGGATAATTAAAAATTCGGCCAAAAAACTGGGCAAAAAAACCCCATTTTAAAAAAAGTGTGGAAGTCGAAAGGTACTGTTAGAGATTTGCGTGGTAGTTATTTCTAAGTAATTGTCCTCATTATATACAATGCTAAGCATGCACTATGTAATTTTTTATGTCAGTGAAGTAGCGTATTTCAGCCATAACCATAATTGAGAACATAATCATATACTGCCTCTTACAGGAGAACTGACTGTTCTGTGATAATGTTAGCTACAATCATTATAGAATAGAATTTTCTGTTTCATTTACATCATTAACAGTCTTTACAGTTTATAAAAAGGTTTGTTCAGCTCATTTTAGTTGTGAGACTGACAGTGTAAGTATTGACTGTCCTGCTTTATTGGTCAATCACTTGCTCGGATCTACAAAAGCAAGGAAACTAGACCTTATCCTTCAGTTTAGACCTAATGCTCTTTCGATTTATTTCTCACTTTTCTCTCTTTTTACCAGTTATTTTTCACAAATGCTGGTAACTAAACACTTTCACGTACTCATTTCATAGTTCCAATATGTAAGGATCTCTATGGTCATGAGGCGTAAACTACCTAAGTAAAGTTATCTGAACAAAATGATGAAGCAATAATTATGGAAGTGAAAAGATCTATCCCTTTATTTTAAAAGCTATTGGGAAAATGATACCATAGTATATTTATATGAAATATTTTCAGTAAAACCACACAATTTTATCCCACTATTACATAAATGAGGCCTATGAGGCTTAAATAAACAGTAACTTAGCAAATATAGCAACATAGACCATGCTTTTAAATTAGATAACTTGTATCTTAACAAGGTAAACCGGATCATCTCAGACTGAGAAGTTATTACCAGTACGGACATTTCATGATGGCTGTCTTGATCACCATTGCTGTAACCATCATTTTTAAGTGTAGATGTCATTTACTCAACACTTAGTATTTACCAACAGTCAGTAATAACTTTCTAGAAAAACAGTAAATTGAAGTACCACTAGACTTTTCCAGTAGTAAGAAAACTTTAAAAAATATAAAAACATATACAAAGTTACTATCCACAGGAAAAAAAAAGATTCCATTTAATTCAATAGTATGCATTTCACCTATCTTCATGAGACAAAATAACTAAACAAATGAACAATACTTTCATTTCCAAAGAAAACAAAACGGGAGCATAATTTAAATTAAAAAGATAATTGTATTTGTTTGTCTTCTAAGCAGAGTGATTACATATAGAGCAACACCTTAAGGAAAGCAACAGCGGAATCCATTCCTAAGGGTATCTTTGGAAAATTCCTTTAGGAACATGGGTCCGGTGCATGGTTGGTTGGGATCCCTTAATTTCCTAACTTAATTATTCCAAAAAGAAGGGAAACATTTACTGAGCATCTACCATGTACAGGATACTTCAGAGGGATTAAATTTAACACATTTAAATTGTATTTCATGCCAATTAGATAATTTTCAATGTCAGATTTGCCACTAGGGGGGGTTTATCTTGTTAATAAAGTCAATTGAAGATGGACTGGAAGAGAGAGCTTCAGGCTAAAGTTGTCACCTAATTGCGTATAAAATTTTATAAAACTGTATATTAAAATGACTATTGTTAACAGTCCTATAATTATGATACAACATATTTTTTTCTTTAAATAAAATGACTCTCGCTTAAGGGATCAAAGTTAAACACCATTTTCAGCTCAAACTAGCTGTGTCTTCCTGACAATGCTGACATATTTTAGACCTCATTAGCTAAAAACTAGTAATTTAACTAAATGCTTATTAAACATAGTATTAGGTTCCACGGCTACATTCCTAAAATAAACCTTGACTAACTGCATTATAAAGTAATTCGTTTTTCATTCAGGTAAAAACAACTTATAATCAATTACACGTGATTCTATAAATGCCAGCACTAAGCTCTTATTAGGGAGCAATGTGGTGACATAAGGCATTTATATGACTAGAAGCAACACACAGTGCTCAATAAAGATCTGATATGCATCTATACTAACTAAAATAAAATGAACGTGAACGTGGAAAATGCTTTAGTTATACTGTATTACAGGAGATTATTAAATACAAATATATTTAGAATTTTTAGGAAGCATATTAAAATGCTAAAATAATGAAAGATAGATCTTACATAAATAAAATGCTAACTAAAAGCCAAAGATGTTAAACTTTATAATGAATACAATATTAAAGCTTTTGATTAAAAAAAAAAGTCATCTAGATCCTTTGTTACAACAATGATTAAAACCTAAGAATTCATCAGGGAGATCTTCAAGTTTTCTGACCATATACATAAAATCCATGACACCTCTTTTATATTATGCTAAGTGTACTACTGTATTAACAAATACACAGAACAGGCATTTGAGATGCCTCTTAATTTTAAATAACCACCAAAGACAAGACCAAGTTAAACATTTTTGTATAAGAAACTACTCTATAAAATATAAGTATTTTAAGCCATTGTCACAGAATTGCCAAGACAGAAAACTGCTGACTAGGCAGTATTCCTAATGTCAGCCCCACTGCAGGATAAGACTTCCAAATTTTAATCAGTCTATTTATAGGTTAATATCTTCTGTTAATGCCAAATCTAGATCTGAAGAACTATAACTGAAATCCTAAAAGGAAATTAAAACTCCAGAATAATGAAACTTTTAAACCAGTTACTGGTTCCAAACACAAATTTTAAACTGTTATTTTTCTGATCTGGATTAGTGACCTAAATTGAGTTTTAAGCAGCGTACACTTCTGACTTATTCTCAGTAAACATTTATGTTCGTTAAGTGGTTTATGAAAATTTGAAAAATGTTAAGCAGCTCAAAGATCATAATTAGTAATAAACACACGTATACAACCAACTCAATCTGTGTCAAATATGAATTTTTCCCGAGACATTATTTTAATGTATTTACCATCTCACACAAATAGATCACCAAAGCAAGCATCTAAATTTCTAATCACTCTATTAGAATCGACAAAACTTTGAAGTAGGGGAAAAAGAGAAAGACGCTAAGAATGCAAACGTGTTTCAGTAACTGCAGCTCCAAATCTTTCACTTTACAGACCCTAAAATCACCTCAAAGGTGGTAGGAAAGCTCCCCAAAAGGGTGGCTGAAAATACAAATCCCCCGCTGTATCCTGTCCACTACACTCAACTCATCCCTGCTCCCACTTTACCGATAGGATCGTGTTGAGCGCTATAAAAATAGTAAGTAAGAGCGCAACAGAAAGCCGGTTTGCAGGGACTGAAAAATACCGTCAGAGGCACTCAGACCCTTTTTTGCAGAAGGCACGTGTTTAGCTCTTTAAAACATCTGGCCCTACCGGGTGAAAATAAAAACCGTCCTCGAACCTAACCAATGAGGATATTACAAATGGAAGGGGATTTCAAGGCTGTTTTCTGTCAACTAATCTACCAGTCAACTGGGGAGGTCAACAAATTAAGACCACAGAAAAGAGAGGTGTAGACGGGTGGGGGTGCGAGAGGGTGGCGTGCACCCGAACTGGGGGGGGGGGGAGGTGCAATTTTTTACGTGCCATCATTAAAAACTCAAACATGCAAGGCCTGGGTCTTTCGACCGGCCTCTAAAGCTGGATTCCACGGACTGTATCGTGAAGACGCTAATCTCTGCACTGCGGAGATTTGGGGGCGGGGTGGGGCCGCCTCCCGCACCGGGGCGCAGAGGCGCACTCTCCGCGCAGAGAACTAGCTTTGCACACTCACGTTTTCTGCACCGGCTTCCGCCGCTTGCGACTGGCGTAGGTGATGTGGGCGCTGCTGCTGTTCATGGTGCCCGGCCGGCGGCTCCTCCCCAAGAGCGGGCGCGGACGGCCAGGTTCCCGGGACCCGGAGCGACCCGGACGACTGCAGCGGCCGGCGCCGGACTCCACGAAGTCACGCCCGCTCCACCTGCGTCCTGCCCCGGCGGTGGCGAAGCGGCCGCGCGTCCCCAGCCCCGGCTGCCGCAGCCCCGCGCGTCCAGGTGCGCCGCCCGGGCCTGGCGCTGAGGGGCGAGGGGCGGAGACCCGAGAGCGAGGCGGCGCAGGTGCCTTCCACACCGGCGGAGGCGGCGCAGCGCTGTCCGCAGGTAGGCGGCCCGGGCGGAGGAGGAGCCTGGGCCTGTTTAGAATCCCGGCCTGGGTCGCGCGCTGGGGCGCCGCGCCCCGTGACCGTCGCCTTGGCCCCTTGGGTAAGGAGGCGCAGCTCCGCTGCTCCCGGGGCTCCCCCTATCCCGGGTGCTTCCCGGCTGCACAGCTCAGACTCCGGCCGCGCTCCCGTACCACCAGCTTCCGCTCGGCTAAGCAGCTGCTTCTGCTTTGAGCCGGTGGTCCTGATCACGTTCTCGGGACGGAGCGTCGAGGGGACTCTCCCGGCGCTGCCTCTGGCTGCGGTGCACAGCGGCTGGAGAGCAGAAGCGCCCGGGACCCCTCTGCGGCCCCGCCCAGCTCATTGTAGCCCCGCCCTGTCCTACTTGGCCACACCCTTAGTACATCCCTTGAGGGCCCCACCCTCCCTGCGCGTGATGACGTAAAACGTAACCACGACCCCTCCCCCTCCGCGTAGCCGTCTTCTCGAGGTCAAGGGGAGAATGCCTGCCGTGGAAACGTTTCCACACCTCCAGAAAGGAGGTGTGACAACAGATTACGTAGAGCCAAACGCTTTGTAGCTAGGCTAGCTCCAGGAGAGACATGCCAAATAGCGAGTTTAACTTCACCTATGTGAGAGTCCGTGACTCAGCTAACTTTTGCCTAAGAATTACAGTGAGCTGGCAGGTAACTAAATGGGACTCTATTTTCCTAGAAGGGAAGGCTTCATTCAGGAGGCCACATCTGAGTTGAACTGGAAGGCTCAGAGTTTCCCTGGCCTTTTGTTGTTGTTTCCTTACCAGTCAGAGTAACTGTGTTACTCTATCGCCAGATATCCATAGGACGGAAAGGAACAAACTAAGGAAAGCAGGAAGCACTTAGAGATAGTACGTAGTCTGGTAAGATTGGAGAGGCGCTGGACGTGAACTTGAGGAATTTTAGGATAGAATCATAAAGCCTGATGAAGAGTCTAGATTTTATTTTGTAGTCAGCGGAAGCCTTTTAAAGATACGCAGCAGGAAAGTGACACTGTGGGGTCCTAGAAGTCGCTCTGGGAGGAAAATGCAAACTGGATTACAGAGGAGCAAGGCTGGATGCAAGGGGAGTAGTAGGAGAGTTGTTGAAATAGTCCGGGTCAAAGTCCGGGGAAGGAGCAGTGGGACAGAGAAAAGAACAAACAGATAATGATAGAAAGGGATAAGAAAATAGAAGAGAGCGCACTCTGACGGCTCCATGATTTCTGACTCTGTCCTGGTTACCAGGATCGTGAACACAGAGAAGTATATTTGCTTGTCCAGAACAGAAGGGCATCCAGACCAGGATGCCATCTTAGATGACATCTCACACCGTATTCATTCCTACGTTTTAATAGGTTTTCGAGCCATTTTCATCTGGCAAGTTTCTTACTTCAAGCGCACTGATAAATTGAGCTTATCATTTTATTTAGCTGAAACTGCTTTATTATTGACTTTACCATTCTCCAGGTCAACCTATGAAACATCTTCAACTCCCCTTCCACTTCTTTCTAATTATTACAGAAAGCGCTGTTACATTTTGTTCTTTGCAATATCCCTAATTCATATCCGTCTATCTTATTCTTCAATAATTACAGAGACTGCCCAGGTCAAATCCTATACCGTTTGGGATTCTTCAACTGATATTATCCTCTCCATACAAGTGTCAGGAATTGTGCTAGTACTGGAGAGATAATGGTGAACAAAACCAGAAATGTACCATGCTGTCAAGGAATATGGGAATATGGTAATCTAGTAAATAAATTTGACCTAGTTGTGAAGGCAAAGATAGGCTCCCCCCCCAAAAAAAATGGTAATTGAGTTGAGGTCAGAAGGATAAGCAGGGTTACCTAGGAGAAAGGAGGGAAATGACATTCCAAGCCACTGAAACAGTACAAGCAACATCACTTTACTGGGAAGAAGCTTGGCTGATATGAGGGATCGAAACAAGTTCAGGGCATAAATGGTGAAATTTGTGTTTCAAACATATTACCATATCTGCAGGGTGTAGAACAGATTAAAGAAGGAGGAGCAGAGTAGAATGGATGGAAGTAACACTCCTTAGGAAACCATTTGTAGTAGCCCGGCCCAGAGATGACAATTATTGATACTAGACTGGAGGTGATGGTAGAGATGAAGTAAGTAGAATCGATTCCATAGATATTTGGGGGGTATCAGATGATAGAATGAATATATGACAAGGAAGAGGATGTGTCAAAAACTTAATAATTTTCTGGACTATGTACCTGGCTATGTGTATTGACATCTACTTTTGGGAAATTATTAATTTATCCTAGATCTCCTATGTTTGAATTACCTTTGAGGCATCTAAGAGAAGATGTCAAGTGGGCCATATGAATACAGGTTTGTAAATCAAAGAAGATGTATAGGCTGGAGACATAAATTTAGAAGTCATTTGCATTTAGGGACACCTGGGTAGCTTATTCGGTTGAGCATCTGACTTGATTTTGGCTCAGGTCAGGGTCATAGGATCCAGCCCACCATCGGGCTCCATGCTCAGCATGGAGAAGAGAGATTCTCATCTCTCTCTCCTTCTGCCCCTCTCCCCTAATCATCTACTCTCTCTCTTTTAAAAAAAAAGTCATTTGCTTTTGGTTGACAGAGCATGGAGGTTATATGGTACAAATATACTGGAAAAGAAGGACTATGCCCCAAAGAACTTCAGTATATAATATCTAATAGCTGCATAGAAGATTATGGTCCTATAAAACCAAGTGAAAAAGTCACTAGAATGGTAACAGGAAAAGAAGACCATCATGTCATGGAGAACATGTGGAAAAATGTCAGATGTGGTTCACACAGTATTGAAAGCTGTTGATAGATTCAAATAAGATGAGAACTGAAAATGTCTTTGTTGGCTTCTCAACATGCAACCATTGGTGACTTTAGTGAACATCATGTTGGTGGATTAATGGACCCACAAGTCAGATGGATGTGGATACAGAATCCAATCCAGTTCTGTATCAGGGATGAAGAAATGGCATAAGCAAACACAACTCTTTCTTTCTTTTAACTCTTTTAAAAAAGTTTGGCTGTGAAAGGGAGGGACCTGCAGTGGTAGTTAGTGGGGGGTATAGGGTTAAATTGAGATTTGTGTGCGTGTGTGTGTGTGTGTCTGTTTGTTTTAATGGGTGCTACATAGGCAGTTAAGACAAAGAAGACATTGAGATTGACTATGTAAGAAAGACAAGGAACAGTGAAGTAACAATAGATATTAAAAAAGTAAGGGCAGGGAGGAATGAGTGCCAAAGCAGAACATGAGAATGAGGATTATTGTAGATTAGGTACTATCTACTATAGAGAAACAGCTCCTCTGGTGCTTAACTCTTCATAGTGGTCCATGGCTTCTCAGGAAGTTATAAGAAATACAGACTCACTGGGGTGTCTTTACAGAGTCAGAATCTGAACTGTGAATAGAATTTGAATTTTGATAACTGACGTGTACACGAAGTTTGAGGAGGACTACACCACAGAAGCTGGAGGAAAGGAGGACAGTGGGTGAGATGTAGTAGGCTGGTAATTTTTGATCGGAAAGATGAAGATGTGATGAGGAAGGGTATTCTAGCATGACTTACAAGGAAACCAGGTGTGTTTTGTGCTTAATGATTTTGTTTTAATTTTACAAGTTGTTAAAATAAAACTGATCTGGGAAATGGGAACAGGGAAGTGGACATAAACCCCATATCCTGGATGTGTGATGAGAGAAAAGAATTAGGCACCATTTGGGAGATGATAGCCTCAGGGACAGCTAGCTTTCAGTCTAAGGCAAAAGAGGGAGCACGTTCCCAAAGGTGACAGACTTTGCTGTCTCTATGTTACCTTCTCTTTCATTTCTTCATCTCTGTATTCCTGTCTATCAACATTCTATGTAAAATATATAAAGTGTAAACAAATAATTTCCTCCTAGCAGAGGAACTTCCGGGGTAAAAAATGCATTTTGAAACTTAACTTATTGATTGTGTAACTTAAAGCTCCTTTTAGAAAAGAAATATATGGAGTGAACTAAGTCCCATGAGCCAATCTTAATTTAGTGGGTTTTTTAACAAAATGTCTACCTTTTTAAAAAATATCATTTCTTGTGAAGTCAGCTTACAGTGTATACAGTGTGTTCTTTGCTTCAGGAGTAGATACCCATGATTCATTGCTTACGTACAACACCCAGTGCTCATCCCCACAAGTGCCCTCCTCAATGCCCATCACCCATTTTCCCTTCTCCCCCGCTCTCCTCCACCAACCCTCAGTTTGTTCTCTGGTTTTAAGAGTCTCTTACAGTTTGCTTCCCTCTCTGTTTGAAATATTTTTCCCCACTCCTTTCCCCCATAGTCATCTGTTAAGTTTTTCAAATTGCACATGTGAGTGAAAACATAAGACATCCATCTTTCTCTGACTGACTTGTTTCACTTAGCATAATACCCTCCAGTTCCATCCACATTGTTGCAAATGGCAAGATTTCATTCTTTCTCATTCCCAAGTAGTATTCCATTATATGTATATATATATATATATAAGCGACATCTTCTTTATCTACTCATCAGTTGATGGACATTTGGGTTCTTGCCATAATTTGGCTGTTGATAGTGCTGCTATAAACACTGGGATACATGTGCCCCTAGAATCAGTGCTCCTGTATCCTTTGGATAAATTTCTAGTAGTGCTATTGCTGGGTAATAGGGTAGTTCCAATTTTAATTTTTTGAGGGACCTCCTCACTGTTTTCCAAAGTGGCTGCCCCAGTTTGCATTCCTACCAACAAGTGCAAGAGAGTTCCCATTTCTCCGCATCCTCGCCAATATCTGTTGTTCCCTGAGTTGTCAATTTTAGCCACTCTGACTCTAGTGTGATGTAGTATCTCAGTGTGGTTTTGATTTGTCAAAATGTCCACCCTTTTTAAGGCTGATTAGTTACTTGGTGCAATCATTCTCTATCTTATTTTTTCCTACTTCCATACCCTAATTTTCTGCTTGACTTCAGGACTATTTTCATTATCCAGAAATTCTATGAGGCTATATTATAGTCTTAGTGTAGTAATTGATGTTTGTATACCAATAATAATAATATTTTCAGGAATTATTTTACTTTAACAGTGACATCATGCACTTCCCTGACAAATTTTGCTTAGTATGTCAATGAAATCAGTCTTTGTAGTATAATGCTTTTAAAACAAAAAGTGTTGCCACTTTCTAAAAACTATCACTTTCTATTTCTAACATGACCACCGTTGAATAGGATTCTCAAAGTGTGGTTTGTGGCCATCACTAAGATTTTAAAATTTTCTGGGAGCAATTTTTATGTAATAACATAATTTCTTTCTTATAACAAAAAATTGCCTATAAGAGTTTATGAATACTTTGCTGCCTTATCAAAGCAATGTTATCTTATTTCATTTATGTGAGATTACTTTTTGACATTTCAGATGCAGCTATAGGTCTATGGGTTCCTTTTTCCTGCCACATATTATGAGAAAGAGAAGTAAGTTTTAGAAATGCTATTATAAATAGTAGCTGTTTTAGAATAAAGGAAAATGACTGAATTGAACACTAACCCTATTCTGTCACAGTACATGTATTCATCCATTTCACTTAGACAACACAATGATCTCAGTTGGACACTATGCAAACCATGTAGTTCAGAGCTTCAACATTAAAAGGTACTTCTTCCTTGTGATGACATGATACCTTTGCGATACTGGGTTTTTTAAGTTGTAGTTATAAAACACAAGGACCATGAGAAAATGACTATGGAGCAGAAAATGAGGGTAGTGGTTCCAATCCAATATCAAGATTTGAGAATTTTTAAAGTGCCCAATAGATGTGCACATCTCATTAAGAATGAAATAATTTTTTTTAATGTGTGTGTATTATTTTTTTAAATAGCTAGTAAGTGGTTAAGACAGACATATAGAAGTTTGGCCCTAACAACTTAATAAATGGAATTGTAAGGTATTTCTTTTACCCTGTGAGGTTGTGAAAAACTTACTGAGACCCTAAGAGTACCATGAACAGGCAAAGTCTGGGAATCTGTGACATAGCTAAATCCTTCTTTTAACAGATGAGAAACTTCAGGCCCAGAGAGATAAAGTGGCCAGCTTATCATAGCCTAGAATGCAGGTCTTATGACTTCTATTCAAATATCTTATTTTTCTCACTGTGGAGTGGTTTGATTCATTTCTTAAAAATGATCAGTTTATATATCACTTGCTTTGACTCTAACACGAAAGAACAGACATAAATATCTAATAGCTATTTCTAAATGCTTAATACCTTTTTTCTTTCTTGGATAATCTACAACAATGTCATAGGCAAAAGCCAAAAATGAAAATAATTAATAGGTGTTGAAAAATGTTGGAAATACCTTTTAGGCCAAGGGTGATCTTAACATGAACAAGAAAAAGACAATAAAATGTAGGAATAATTTGTTATTAGTCAAAATTATTTTTGTTTACCTAGGGATAATGTTTTGTGGTAAGAAACATAAGAGTTTTAACACATGGAAGAACATTCTTAATCTATTCCATTTAGATTTTGACTTCTGCTTGCTGGAACTTTTAGTCTTGTAAATGTGAAATTTGATGACATGATACACTACGAAGAAGCTTTATGTTTCACATGCTAATATTCATATCTGATTTATTAAACATTTATTAAATTACATGTGTAAATATTTTTTGTTTAAAGCTGTTTAACTTTACAGATAAATGTATTTGTGATTCCTATAACAATACATAGTTTTCAATGATCGTATAGAAGAAATTCAAATGAAGATCAAATATATTTATATGAAAGAGATATTTTTTAATTATATTAAACATGTAAAGAAAACTTAAAGAAATGTAAATTATTGTGACATTCGGACTTTAAATCTATAATGTAGACCTGCTAAAGATTACCACATTCTAATGCATATTAAAAAGCAAAAACAATGATTTCTTTCTTGAAAATGTTTAACTTGGGTTTACTCGATCTGTGGACAGTGGTTCTCAACTTCTGTTGTACAGTGTAATCACCTGGGAGCTTTAAAAAAATACTTATGTCTAGGGTTTCTTTCCCAAGATTTTGATTTTGTGATGTAGGTTGTAGCCTGGGCATAAAGATTTTCAGGGCTAACAGTTGTAGGGTGATTATGTAGGAGAAGATCCTTATTCTCAGGAAATGCATGCTGTCACATTTAAATGTGAAGTATCCTTGTGTCTGTAACTCAATCTAAGAATGGTCTAGCAAAAAAGAAAGAAATAAAGAGAGAGAGAGAGAGAAAGAAAGAAAAGAAGGAAAGAAAGAAAAAAAGAAAACAAAGAAAACACACACACATACATATATATGCATGTGTATACATACACATATACAACTGTGAAGAGTATATAGGTATTTGCTGTATTTTTTCTTTCAACTTTTCCATTTGTTGAAATTTTCACAATAAAAAGAAAAATTAATAGCCAAAACAAATAACCTTTTACCCTCAAGTTTAGAATTTAGAAACAAAATAATTGTTTGAAACCTAGTAACTGTTTCAGTGAGAGATGAAACCAGGAGTGATATATTAATCACCCAGCACTTGCTAAGATAAAGCTTTAGACCTTTCTCTAACCCTTGATATTCTAAGAAACAGATGGAAGATAATAAAAAAAAAAAAAGACTCACATGAAATTTCTGTACTTCTGTAGTGTGAGAACAAACATCGAAGTCTAAATCTCCATTTTGCAGCATCTGTGGGCTGAGAAATATATGTGTTATTAGTTGTACATTTCAAGAATTTAGCTGGTTTATACTGACTACAAATCATTCAATCTACTGTATTTATTAGTCAGTTATATATAGTAAAATGCTAATAGTTTCTAATAACTTACAAATATTTTTTATTTGTTCTTATACTATAAATTTGAAATTTCTTCTTTATCCATTTTATTGCATACACTCCCTGAATTGTATAAAACTTTATAATGCATCAATAGTCAGGATTTATATCTGTGAGGCTTACATGTTAAAATAACAGGTTTATAAAAAATCTTTTGGGAAAAATGTTAACTTGCACCCCACGTTAAATCTTTTCACGTTAGTACAATGCAGAACAAGAATAAGTAAGGGTCTTAGGACCCTATCAATCAAACCAAGTATTATAAAAATCTGCCATTACCTGATTGGTAAGTTGATAATGATAATGGACATCTGGTTACATAATTAATCAAGGGCACATAACTGAGGGTGGAATGTCCTGTGTAACACCAGGTTCTCCACCCTTCCCTCCTAAGGCAGGGTGGAAAAATTTCCCCTGTAAACCTTAAAACTTTAGTTGAGTCGCTTTCCTGACCGAACATAGATCGACTTCCCATATGCCTTTACAGAGGCAAGGCGTCCTGATGGAAATGGATTGGAAGGATTCAGTTCATTCCCAGTTTTGAACAAATCTCTTACATTCTTTCAGTCCCTGCTTTGGGTTGAATCCTTGCTGCTTATCTGAATCATTAAAGAATCACATAAAGCAAATGTGTTTCTAAAAAAGAGCATGGAGACCAAACAATTATTTTGGAGTACATTAGTATTTAAAGAAATGCCAACTAGATTATAAGGTAAACAATCCTTATGTAAACTCTTCAGAAACCAGGATTTTCAAATATTTATTAGTTATTGTTTTTCTATATCATTTAAACTAAGATTTTATGGGTGCTCAGATTTCTACCAACTTTTCACATGATTTTTGAAGCAAATCACCACCACCATCACCAAAAACATTAGTCAACACACACATTATATTAGTAAAACCAGTAATCTTAATCTGCTAAAGTGATTTCACTGTATATAGAAAGTAGATGAAAGATATAAAATACAAACTTTGACTTTTTAGTTATTCTCAAGATCTCACAGTTACATGTTAACTTTGTAAGAACTGAAGTTTTTATGTAGTAACATGGATTTAACCCCTTCTTTTCATTTTAACATAGTATTGTTAGGTCTAAATAGACATATATCTAATAATTTATATTCTTTTAATGTTTGGGTAAGGAATTTCTGTACTTAGATCATTAAATATGCATATAAAAATGTTTCCAAAATTCCTTTAAAAATCATTTGAAATGAAAATTATGGTTTAGTTGACATTAATGAGATATTACTGATACACTACAAATTTTCTATTTATCCAAATATTTTATTTACATATACTGTATTTTTAATTTTAATATTGAAGTACAAACTTAGGAAGATTTCTTTAAGAGAATTTGCATTCTTCTAATTTTCTTTTATGTATCAATAAAATTTAAGAGGACTTGACATCCCAAATCCTTCCTTTAAATGTTTTTTTTTTTTAATATGGTTAGCGGAAAACACAAATAAACATAAGGTACAAATATCGCCAGACTGGCAGGTTTTATCCGGCAGAAAGAAAGCCACTAATTTAGTCTCTAAGAATGTTCTTTCCCCCATTTTAATAAGAAGGTTTGTGTTGTTCTGACATTAAATGGATTAAGCAGCAAGCCTGCTGAGAAAAATACTCAAAGGTATTAAACCCTTGCAGTGTTGGTTTAACTGTAAGTACTGTAAAATAAGATTAAGTCTGAATTTGGAAGAAGAACTAGATTTGACATAAGACTAAAAAGTAACAATATTCACAGATGCCTGAATTAATGCTTCAGTGAAAAATATAATTAGCACAAGATTTGAAAATATGTCTCCTTTGGCAAATGTCTTCAGAGAGTAATCAGTGCTGTAGACTGATGTAGTGGAAAGAGCACTGGGCAAGTAGCCAAAATCTTTGAATTCAAGTTTGTTTCTCTAGCACTCACAAGTTCTGTGACCCTGGATGAGAAATTTCTAAAGTTGTCGAATCCCAGTATTGTGGATGTAGCCAATTGGCAACCTTTCCCCACTTTATAGTGTGCATTTCTGTACTGCAGAGTCCCCAGATTTCTGTGCAATTGAAGTTGCAGATGCAAATTAAGTTCAGCCAATTAAACATACTTGTTGAGATTTGGAAGGCAGAAGTCAAGTGAAGGTCATCTTCCTGCCGCTTGCATTGTTTGGTGCCAATAAGCGAGATTGTGAAGACATGAGTTTTGTGTGATAGGTTCCAGCGTCCAAGTTCTTGTTTCATGGGTTTCGAGAGGCTGTTGGGGTGGCAGGAGTGGTGATTTCTTGATCCCTTCCATGTAGCTCCAGTTGTGTGTTTTTGAACTCAATAAATTCCAAAGCAACTTCTGGATTTCTCACCTTTCTGATTGAAGCAGAAGTAGTAGTTCCCCTAATAGGTCACTTCTGCTGTGTTCTGGAAACATTCTTTGATGCCTAGCCTAGAGCCTCGAGCTCTAGACTTTCCAATTATTTTGTAAGCTTTTAATTCCCTATACTGGACTTCTGTCGACTTCAAGTGTCTGGAGCTTATTCATTTTCCTGAATTGAACCCTAGCTGGTATGCACATAAGCAAATTGCATTCATACCACACCGGATAGTCAAGAAAACCAAACTGTACCACCTAAGTGTATTCCATATTGTTTCCTCTTTTTTGAAAGATGGGTAGTCATGATATGACAAATAGCTTTTCAGATTGTCTTGTGGTATTTTCATGTCATTAATTTTACTCAGATAATATTGATCTAAACATGTTTTGTGAAGTATTGGTTCCACTGGGCAAATATCCCAGAAAAAGCAATTACATACTTAATAGGTAGCTAGATATTATAAATCTCTGATTCCTAAGAATGTCCATGCATTTGAATCATACATTTCTTGTAACTGGAATGAGTAATTTTCACTTCAATTTTATATTTTCCTAGTAATGTTGCATTTTTATGATGACAGTAATTAGAAGCACTATGGCCAATTCCATAAGTGGAAATGTACTGACAGACATAACAAGTCTGTCAAGATGTTAAGATTTGGAAAAATTTTGCTCTGTCTTCTCCTACTTTCTAAAGAAATGAGATAAAAATAAAATCCTTGTTTAGCACTTTTTTCAGAAACATTTGTTGTTGCATATGTGGAGCCAAGACACATTTTACCTTTAAACCAGCTTATATGCCCAACCACCATTAACACACCAATCCTCCTCAGAGTAATTCACTGACTTTACTTCACTGCTCTTCAGTTTCAACCTGGCTCCTGACTCTTGTCTCCATTTCTATTTGTCTTATCTGCAAGACGTAAGAATTCTACTTATTCTATTTGTCTTATACTTTGCCATAGACTTGCAATGAGTTTTTGATTCTGCCTCTTCTAAAAGATCTTATTACATTGATTTTTCCCCTTGAGACTTTCTTAGAAAATATGTATCCTATATATCTTAAGATACATATGGAGAGAATCGTTTTATACTGATCTTATTATATTGATCTTGGTCCCTTCAGGACTTAAATTCAGTTGGACCTCATTGTGATCAATGCCCTCTCTTTCTCCTCAATAGGTGAATTCACAAAACAAGAGAATTACAGTGAATACTCATTACTTCCTTATATAATTTTAAATATTAGGCAGAATAAACTACATTGAATTTTCTAGTGCTCTCTGAATAAAAGTTTATTTACTTCCACATATATAAAATTCCATCATGTAACCCTATGTTCATGATTAAATCTATCATTTCTTAGCCAATTCTAAGAATTGGTTTCTAAATTTAACCTTAGTTAACTTAGTTTCTATCATTTCTTAGCCAATTCTAAGAATTGGTTTCTAACTTTAACCTTAGTTAACTTATTTTCTAAATTTAACCTTAATTGGTTCCTAATATTTAGATTTATCTAATAAATCCCCATTTCATTTTAAATACTATCATGAGCTTTGTTCTGAAAATAATTTGTTCTGAATACATACTCCACTTCCCTTCTCAAGAACCTGTAGTTTCTCCTTGTCCATCAAATCAACCTATATTTTTACATTTTTTTAAGTTTACTTATTTATTTTGAGAGAGAAAGAGAGAAAGCAGGGGCAGAGAGAGGGGGACAGGGAGAATCCCAAGCAGACTCTGCACTGTCAGAGCAGAGACTGATGCGGGGCTCAAACCCACAAACCATGAGATCATGACCTGAGCCAAAATCAAGAGTTGGACACCCAACCGACTGAGCCACCCAGGTGCCCCCATCCAACCAACTTTATTTATTTACTTATTTATTTTTATTTCTGAGAGACTGAGAGAGACAGAGCACGAGCAGGGGAGGGGCAGAGAGAGAGGGAGACACAGAATCCAAAGCAGGCTCCAGGCTCTGAGCTGTCAGCACATAGCCTGACGTGGGGCTTGAACTCCAGCAGAGAATCGTGACCTGAGCCGAAGTCTGACACTCAACCGACTAAGCCACCCAGGCGCCCCCTAACTTTACTTTCTTATCTAATTGTATCTTCCCCATTCCCTAACACATGCCCTCCATTTCAATCAGACAAATTTCTTATGATTTCCTGAATACATCAAATTTATACTTGTCTCTTTAATATCATGTGTGTTGGAAAACCTACTGTCTGCTTACTCAAATTGAATCCATTAATTTCATATTAACCTATACTATATCTTATATTATTTATGATTTTTTTATTAACAAGCTATATTTCCCATGTAATTTATGACTGTGCTGGTAAAATGTTAAGTCCTTAATCAATATGTGTTTAATTTATATACTTAAGACAACATAGCCTAGACATTTTATTGTTGAAGTTAAACATCCTAAAAATTACATTTGTGTTTTTTTAATTGTTCGTTTAGTCACAAGTTTTCTCATCTACAGTGCCTCTTTTCAGATGTCAGTAACAAGTATGTGTATATTACTTGTAATTCAAGATGATCTATATAGTAGTTTATATGCTAAAGCCAGATAATTTCACTACTTGTATAGTATACTATTCATTCAATAGGCATAAAGGATGCATTCATTTAACAGTATCCAAGTATCTGCCATGTACTGAGTAATGGGGAAGGCATAAAGAATAAAATACGGCCCTTGCATTGCTTTCAGAAAATGCCCTGGGTATACAGGGTGAGCAGTGTGAACAGGATATCACCATGGAGCATGATGGCCTTGAAGATTATGTTAAGTACCCTGTCCTCTGAAAGTACACAAAAAGGACGTTGAAAGTCAGGCATTGTGAAATGACAAGCTAAGCCCTGAGGAGTAGGCATTACTCCAGCAAACAGGCTTGAGGAAGTTAGAGGAAGCCCAGACCAAGGCTAACAGCAGTGAAAGAAATTCTTGCTTGTCATACGAAGTTTAAAGATATAGGAAAAACTACTTGACTAAATTTTTCTGCTGGTATATTTAGTTCTGATTCAGATTTCATACGATTCTAGCTCATACTTTGAAACTTAACAAAATTACATCAAGCCAAAAGAACATGCTGGGAATAATAAATTTTTAAAATAGTACTTCATAAACAATTATTCCTAAAATGTTTACAAGGGGAAAATTCTTTTCCTTCTGTTTCAGGTCACATTTTTCTTTTTAAGTTTTATCTATTTTTTGACAGAGAGAGAGAGAGCACATGCGGCGGGGGGCGGGGCAGAGAAAGAGTAGGACAGAGGATCTGAAGCAGGCTCTGCACTCACAGTATAAAGCTAAGTCTCAGGCTGACAGCAGTGGGGCTCGAACTCACAAAACATGATCAAGACCTGAGCCAAAGTCAGACGCTCAACCAACTGAACCACCCAGGTACCACTCAGGTTGCATTTCTAAAGAGCTGTACAGCGGGAGTGCTCCCAAGAGCAGGACATGTGAAAAGTAGGATAGGGTAGGGGAAGGAGCGAAGGAGGCATGGGAAGCACCATGGAGCCCAGCTTTAGTTTGCTCCTATGGGGGCCTCTGGAGCATCAAGTGCATCCAGAGTTGGTCCCACATTGAGGCAAGAGGGCTGGCTTGTCTTAGGGAGGAGGAGCGTGAGGATAACCTCCTGGATGCAGAATGCAGTGACTTACACAGAGCAGAGGGAAATTTTAGTGAAAAGGGGGAAGCAGTGAGCCTGGATAGCCAACACTCAGAGCACCTGGGGGATGGGTGCAGCTGGGTGCAGCAGCTGGGAAAGGGGATTTGGGTGGGGAACTAACAGGACCACTAAACCATGCTTATTCCATTTTCAGGATTTTGAATTCCAACCAAAAAATACTTGTTTGTTCAAATGTCTACTATAGTTTCCTGTGTAATTAAACTTACCTGGCTTTGTTGATTTTTAGAAAAGTAAGTCATTTAGAGAATACAGAAGTTACATATTATACATTTAGCCTAAGACACATCTGTATGACACGATGAATTCAGTGTTAGTGAAGTTACAATCATTGCTTCTAAGTTTTATTATATGCTAGAAAACTGCCCAAATAGACATTAGCCATCAGTTTGGAAAATAACAGTCACACTGTGATGGTGTTTTATTGTTTTGCTGGTTTTGTTTTAGGCAAAGCCTCCGTTTCTTTCCTTAATTTTTCTTCCTACAATTTTTCTTGTCTTCTTAGTTCTCTTTTCCCTCTTTTTATATTCTTGCATTCCTCTCTCTCGCTCCCTTCTTTCTCTCCCTGCCTTCTATCCCTCCTTCCTTTTTTTCTTTCTTTTCCCAGTGTTGTGAACTGCCTGTCACAGGATAACTAAAGCTCAACCTGGAACTGAGAAGAAACAAATTGTTTCAGGAAATCAGATATGTTTGTTTTTGTTTGGTTTTTGGTTTTTCTTTTTAATCCACTTAAAACTTTCTGAACCACTTCATGATTGTGATCTTCTCTGAATTTTAATCTGGGATATTCTCTTCCAAACTACCTTCCGATAAAATGAATAACATTTATTGTGTTTCTTCGTCATTAAACTTTGGTGAATTTAGAGAATGTTCTTTGAAATGGTATTCTTGAGAAAGAAGTTCTTTTGAGATCCTGCAACCCAGGGATCAGGATCTCCTGAAACTGTTGTGCTTAGCTAAGTTTTTCATCTCTGTTTGTATGAAGTCATCTTGTCATCAAAACAAAATTAATATTGCATTATTTTTGGGTCAAGGACACATTAAACATTTAGTGCAGCATGCACAACTTTTAAGAATGTAGAACCATACAATTAGTTGTATATATTTATGACATAAGGTGACTTTTACAATGTGCAGTGTTATCGTTGAAAATTAAATGTTCACCAGAACTAATTGCACCCAGGAATTCAACTAACTGAACCAAAGATTATAGGCTGACATAATTTCGCGCTAATAATTTAAACCATTTTTTGTCTCCAGATAGTGGCTCTGTTGAAGATGGTATGAAACTGACATAATTGTGATTGAGCTGTATTTTTTGAATATCTGTTGTGCTGTGTCACAACTAGAATACTAATCACAATGGCCATTCAGCCATTGGTTTACTCAATTGTTGGAAGGGGTGCTGTGTGTATCCCTAAGCCAATGACCTGTCCTTGTTACTGTGATGACACTGAGGAGAAGCACAAACAGGTGGTGCACTCCTATTAGCACAAACTGCACTAGTCAGGATAACTAGTGGGTAAAGTGGTCCATTGTCATCCTTTTGATTCATAAGCTCTGTAACAAGTATTCTGATACAGTTTTAATATATTTGCATTCACTTTCCGTATAGCTTTTGTAAACTGCATATTACTTATGTAAATTTTCAATTCTCAGACTGAGTAAAGTCTACCTTTTCTATTCAGCCCTTTTTAAAAAAAAATGAAAATTAGTGTTTATTGAATATAGGCCCTGTGCATTTTATATACTTTCTTGCACTTCATCTTAAAAATCCTATGAAACAGATAATTTTAAAAAATGAAATAAATTCACAAACCATAAAAGTCACCATTTTAAAGTGTACAATTGAGTATTTTTTGTGTATTCATTAATCTATGAAACCATCAATATTACCTAATTCCAGAATATTTTCATCACCCTCCCCCCCAAAAAAAGAACCCTGTAGTCATTCATAGTCACTCTCTATTCCCCCTTCTACCAGCTCTTAGACAAACACTGATCTACTCTCTGTCTCTAGGGCTGTATCCGTTCTGGACATTTAATATAAATAAAAGCATACAATATATGGTCTTTGAGATTAGCTACTTTCATTTCCCCTAATGTTTTCAAGGTTCACCCATGTTGCAGTATATATCAGTATTTTTTTCTTTCTTACGACTAAATGACACACCGTGTTGACAGATTACATTTTGTCCACCCATTCATCAGTTGATGGACAAATGGGTTGTTTCCACTTGTTGGCTTTTTTGAATAATGCTATTATGAACACTCATGTCCAAGTTTTTGTGTGGACATGTTTTCATTTCTCTTGGGCATATAGCTAGAAGTACAATTCTGGGACTTATGATAACTTTAGAGCCAAATTTTTGAGTCATCTTGGTAGCCACTTGATTATGGCTTTTTCATTTCTCTAATAACTAATGATGCTGTACCTCTTTTCATATGTTTATTAGGCATTTGTGTATCTTCTTTGGAGAAATACCTACTCAAATACTTTGCCCATTTTTAATTAGGTTATCTTACTGTCTTGTAGGAGTTATTTATATATTCTGACTTCTAGACTCTTACCATAATTTGAGTTGCAAATATTCTGTTCTGTGGGTTACCTTTTTACTTGATAGTGACCTTTAATACACGAAGTTCTCAATTTTAATGAAGTCCAATTAGCCTATATATTTTCTTTTTGAGGCTTGCACTTTTGGTGTCACATCTAAGAAATCATAACCAAATCAGAGGTCAAAAGTTTTGTCTGTATATTTTCTTCTGGGAGTTTCATGTTTTATAGTTGCATATTATTTATGTAAATTTTCAATTCTCAAAATGAATAAAAGTCTACCTTTTTCATTCAGTCCTTTTTTTTAAAATAAAAAAATGAAAATTAGTGTTTATTGAATATAGGCCTCGTGCATTTTATATACTTTCTTTCACTTGATCTTGCAACCCTATGAAACAGGTGCTTTAAAAAATGAAAATTAGTTTTGAGAGTTTTATAGTCTTAGTTATTGCACTTAAAATTTGATCCACTTTGAGTTAATTTTTGTACATAATGTGAGGTAGAGTCCAACTTCACTCTTTTGCATCTGGATATCCAGGCATCCCAGTACTTTTGTTGAAAAGACTATTTGTGGGGTGCCTAGGTGGCCAGTCGGTTAAGCCTCTGACTTTGGCTCAGGTCATAATCTCATGGTTTGTGGGTTCAAGCCCCACATCAGGCTCTGTGCTGACAGCTCAAAGCCTGGAGCCTGCTTCAGATTCTGTGTCTCCCTCTCTCTCTGCCCTCCCCTGCTTGTGCTCTGTCTCTCTCTGTCTCTCAAAAATAAATAAGTGTTTTAAAAAAAGACTATTCTTGCTCCTATTGAATTATGTGGGCCCTTTCCCTCCAATATTAATCATTGTCTTCTTTTTAAACAGATTTTCATGGGCTTTTTTATATCACTTCCAAGCCTTCTCTTATTTTTTTTTAATTTGGGCATTTCTTAAGTCTCTTTTTTGCACAAAATGATTTTTATACCAAGGGATCAAGTTAGAAAATGTCACTTTATTCATATCTTCTTGTAACAATTTTCCCTTCAGATTTGTGTCAGCTTGTCAAAAGTTAAAGACAAACTTCAAGAAGATATGTAATATAAATTTTAAAAATTTAAATATATTTTTGGAGCATTTACATAATATTTAAACACCACTTAAAAGGTATAGGGAAAATGGCCCTATCAAAGATAGGTTCTATCGAGGTTTCCTCTCTGCATAAAGATGCTAAACCTCAAAGGCAGATAAAGATTGAATGCCATTCATTATATAAACATGTATTAAATACCTGCCATTACACTGACTGAATGTAATTCATGACTGAATACCTGCCAGTCACACTAATGCTGGGAAAACTAGAAACGTTTTTCCTCTAGGAGTACCTAGGAACGGAGCAAGGTCAGTAAATATGTGATTACATTCAAGCCTTCTGGTAGGGGGGCAAGTGTTACAGGAGAAGAGGGAACAACTAACTTTGCCTCAGGGACTTACTTAGTAGGTGACACACATTGAATAGATCTTGCAAATAAACTCTTCCAAGAAGAGGAAACGGCAAATGATTTCCAGCTCACTGGATGACATATACAAGGCAGAGAAGTATGAGAGAAGAGGAGGTATTGAGCAAAGGAACTGTAGTTTTGTGACTAGATGCTCGAATGTGTATAGGAAATATGCTGGCAAATGAGGGCTGAGAGGTGGGCTGAGGCCAGATTATAAATTGGCATCAAGAGTATGTACTTGATCCTCTAGGCCCCTGTAAATCATGAGACTTTTTAAGCAGGAGGTGATCCATTGTTTATCATAGTTTATATGTTATTGTAGTGACCTGTTTTCAACTCTAACCTGCTGGTATACTGTAAGAGAGATAGTGTAACACAGCGGTCAAAAACTTGGACCCCAGAGACACAAATGTAAGTTCAAATAGAGTCTTCTAAGCTGTACATGTATGCAATTTTAAGTAGGTTATATAATCTCTGATGCTCTGTTTCCTTTTCTATAAACCTCGCAGATTTGTTGTGAGAATTAAATAAGATAATACAGGTAAAATATTTAGCACAGTACATGGAACGTATTACATGCTCAGTAAATGGTAGTTATATAAAAATGTCTTCGAAGGCCGCCCTGTCTCTCCCATGCCAATGCGGTTCATAGGCCTCTAAGGAGGACTTTAGAATGACATAATGAATTTAAGGATTTAGTCTAGTAGCATTTGGAAATACAGGTCTAGAATGTAAGAGCAGGTTTGGGCATGGTTATTATTGGCTATGAATTAGGCTATCACCCAAACATAAATAATGAAACATAAATGGGGAATAGTTGTAAAGCTTCACAGAGAGAGCAGAAATAAAAGAGAGAATATTCTCATGGTTTAGGGGCATGCAACCTTTGTACAATTATGAAAACTCAGTTCTTTTCCACAGAGAATATGCACATATATAGAATGTTTTAGTATGGAGTTTTAGGGGTTCATAGACATCATAAGCTCATCCCAAGAACCTCTGACTTAAGAATAAGGAAATAATAAAGAGTAAAAATATAAGATTTGAAAAAAATCCATAAAAGAATATATATAAACTTAGATTGTATCTGTGGTGACTGTTTAAGAACCTAGGATCTTTGCTGGTGATGTGGACCAGGAAATCAAGAACAATAATTGTTTAGCATCATGATTCGATCCTTACTTATCCATATAACCAAGTTCAAACCAAATATCTGGCAGTCTTAAATTGGGCAAAGTAAAGCCTCTTGAAGTGCAACAACTTTATGGTCAAACATTTTATGGATTTCTTCCAAGTACATTAGTCAAATACAGAGGGTAGACATCAGGCAGAGCATGTTGTATCTGTATTGTTTTTCACATGTGTGTTTCTTATCACCACCAAAATGGCAAGCGCACAGAATGCCCAGAGAATGATGTTTTCTAATTCTCAAGTTTATGAGAGAATCCTATTTAGACATAGTGGTTTATGTAGATATAGCAGTAGAAAAATCATCCTAAAATGTGTATGTTTCTTTCTTCCTAATTTAAATACATTTTCCATATTTTATAGTCCCAATTTCTTTATCTCTTAAAAAAAGGAAGTAAAGGTTTAAAGGTCCTTAGAATTATATATCCAACTAAGTCCTATTGATGAAGTGAGGTTATTCTTATTGATTAACTGGAGTCTCCTCATCTCTTTGAACCAGAATGCTTTAGTAATTAAACAGTTTCATCCATTGTGAGAATTATTCATCTTATTTTAACTGGTGGTAAGCATGAGGATTAAGGCTAGACCTGAATTTTGTTCTATGCTTTATAAACAACTAAAACTAACTAGTCGGGGAAGCAAGGCTGGGCGTAGAAGGATAAACTAGAGACAGGTGTGTGTTTTCTTGTGTATTTCAATAATTATGCAATCATTCATTAAGAACCTACTGTGTCCTAGAGAATATGTTAGGTGCTAAGAAAACAAAGACTAAGTACAGATTTTCTTTTCTTTGAGCAAGAACTACTACTAGACTACAAGCCCAAGACAGACATCACGAGGTAATCACAGCAAACTTTCACATGAATAAGGTACAGCTTCAGAAATGTGATGAATCAGTTCTTGCTTCAGAGGAGGTGCTTACAAACTCATGGGAATTTTTTCATAAGATGCAGGACATTTGGCAACTCACTTCTCCTCTCTCCCACCTTTCACATTATTACATAACTGAACTCCTTGTAATTCAAGAAACACACTACTGATTTTTGCCACCCTGCCTTTGAACACGCAGTTCTTTTTACCTGGAATTCTCTTCCCCTTTCATACATTTCAGGTAAGTTCATATTTCATCTGTGAGATTTTTTTTCTCAGATGTCACCTTTTCTTTGTGATTTCCATGACAGGATCCCATTCCCCCAAACTCCAAGGAAGCTAAATGCATTCTCCTCTGTGCATTATTATTATTTATGTGTTAATTCCTCAAATAGATGAAGAGTGAACTTTTGAACAAAAGTAATGTGTCCTATTAGTCTTTACTCATTCTGGGGAAATCACTGGCAAATGAAACTGGAAAAATTGGCTGGAGCAGAGCATAAAGAGCCTTACAAACTATGGCAAAGGTTTTTTTGTGCCTAGCAGGCCCATGGATTTGGTTTTAATAAGGCTATTTTTAGAGCAGTTTTCATTCACAGGTCCATAGGTTTTCCTTGAGGAATTATTAATGAATGTGATACTGAGCAAACTTTATTTGGAAAAATTACTGGTAACAATTTTGAAATCAACAGGAAAAAAATAAGACCAGTTAAAAGGTTATTATAATACCAAAATGAAGCCCTGAACTAAAAACATAAGAAAGGAGAGAACAGGATGGATTCGACAAGTATTTTATGAGTAAATAGTATTTGATACTTGACAGATGTGGAGAGAGAAATTTCCTAGAATGACTCCATGTTTCCTTCTTAGTCATTGGGCAGATAGTGATGCCATTAATGAGATAGGGAGTTAAAGAGTGTGTGGTGGGAGGCGGATCAATTTGGTGTTAGACATCCTGAGTATAAATTGTAGGCTGGACATATAAATAAAGATACCTGATAGGCAACTGAAAAATGATTCTGATGGCTAAGGAAAGAGGAAATTTCCAGAAATACATACTTGGGGTCCTTAGAATATAGCTACCAGCTAATCATATTTTGCAGAATGGATACACTAAAAAATCCATCTGGTCACCAAGATAAAGATTTAAAGAGTGGCTTTACATTCCCCATCGGAGATCCCTGTTTTATTTTTAATTATGAAGAACAAGAAATTTGTTATTGCTTCACAGTTTTTAGACCTCCCAGGAATAAATAATCTATATAAATGATATAATTGCATCCTATCATCATGGAATATTTCCCCTATTAAAGTCTCCTTATAAGCAAATAATTTTATTTCAAATTTGCCTTTTTAATGTAAAAAAGTTTTACTTTTAAGTTGAGCATGTCATGTCAATTCATGACATATAAAAAAGTTAAATATGTTGGAGATATAAATTTGTCTGGGATTCACCTACAGTATTTTCAGGGATGATGCCTTCTGTACAGACTATACACAGGTTGGGAATGGCTGATGAAATCCTAGCTCAGGGAGTGAATGAAAGCCACCAGGGAGCCTCGACCCTTGGAGGTGTCCTAGAGGTATTATTTAGAGTTGGCTTTAGGGTCCAAAGGGACCCTAACAAAGCATTTGATGTTCTGGGATAGAACACTATCCTACTGGAGGCCAGGACCACAGTCACAGGTTCACAGTGGTACGGTTGGTTTTGTCAAGATTGCCACACATGCACCATGGGAAAGGTGTGGGGTGTGCGTGTGTGTGTGTGTGTGTGTGGTGAAGAGGAGGCAAAAATTCACCTACAATACATTCAAGAATGATGTCTTCTGATGCCAGTTCCAAATTCCATTTCTATTTCTGGGTGGGGCTTGGTCATTGAACAGGAATCTTGAGTGACAGTCCTCACAGTCCCAAGAATCAACCCCTTTCATCCTCCCACCCCCATCAAAAACACCATGCCGAGCACTGTACTCTGTGAAATGAACAGGAATAGAGAGTGAAGGGAATCAAGAAGATCCTGGGACTTCGTGTTGTGCCAGGGCATAGACCCTGGGGCTGTGGGTGAACGGACAGCAATACAGCCTGAGGGAGCTTGGGAAGAGGGTGCTGTCAAGTCCTCGAGTTTTCCATGGTAAAGTAGGTAGAAGGTGCACTGGAGAAACAGGATTGGGTAAAACATAAGACTTCTTCTTCCTATAGGACATCTCCAGGGTGGCCTGAGGCTGGGCTCCTGGTGCTCTCCCACTTTCTCAAGACCCCATGCCAGGCTTTGACTCATCTGGGTCTATCTCTTACCCTCAGCAGCTCCAGCAGTACCAAGGTATTTAGAAGGGTCCTTTCCAGGAAGTGTTAAACTCTACATGCGTGAACACTGTAAAGAGGTCTGGAGAGGCCAGAGAAGCTTCTAGGCTTGCCCCTACTACAATGTTTCTTTCTTTTTTCTGGCAATACTTCCACACTTTATTCATTAATATACCCTTGGACAGTCTTCAAGTTGCAAGATCGGCTTTGTGGGGTACAGATGCTAGCTCTACCAAATGTGGAATCAGGATGATAAGCAAATAGTGTTTTAAAACATTACACAATGAGCGCTATATCCTAGGAAGGTTCTTACAACATAAAATAACAGCAAAAATTAAAACCTGTGTTTTTCAGAATATTTTTAGACAAAGTGTAAGAGAGAGAAAAATGGAGCTGCTCTGGGTCATTTAAGGCTGAGACTGCCCAATGTGGCTATCAAGTGGTCTTCTATAAACATTTAGGTGTTACTAGGACATATTTCGGAAACAATGACACATATGGAGGTGAACCATTCCCACCCGACTGCCCAAAACACCTTTGTCATTATTGAACTGCTCAGGTCTTCACACTTCAGTGTTTCCTCCTCCAGGAGTGCACGAGGACGGGCTTGGAGCAACCTGTGTGAGTTGGTTGTGCACCTCTTCCCAATTTTGTGTTCAGTTATGTCATGTTGAAAGCTTGAAATTAGCCACAGTGGATGTATTTATACCATAGAAATCAGCAAGCAAGCACCACAATCTAGAGCTCTCCTTCCCCCAGAGCTATTAAACAGTTGCTAATACCTTTCTCCCCCTCCCTTCCTCTCTCTCTTCCTCTCTCTCTCCTTCTCTCTCCTCATGCCACCAATTCTCAATTCTGGAAATATAGGACAAGCTGGAAACCTTTCTTTGTGCCCCTGACTGACCATATACTTTATCTAGATTCATTTTTTTCCCCTTGGGTAGTACTACCATCAAAGATGGCATTGATGCCTTTCTCTTCCTATTTTTGACTCGGGAGAAGAAACTATTTTCTTCTCATTTACTGTTCCCATGAAGAAAGAACACGATCTGAGCAACAGTCCTGACTTCCTGCCTTGCCTCCTTGTCACTCACAGTGAAAGATGGAAAATGAGTTCTATAACAACATAGCATGTGTTGCCCCATGTTTCTCAAAGACACGAAGTACTGGGAAACTTCACCCTTTTTTCCTTACTTCTCTGCTGTGGACCATTGAGGGGAAGGATTTCTAGACTAGTCTGTGCTAAACACCTAAACTTGAGCTCCTTGCACTGTCCCAAAACCGAACTAGGGAAGAGGTTTGGAGGGAGGTCAGTTTGCAAGCTGTTTTGCTGCAGACATAAAGCCAAGTTCTCCAAATGATTTATCAAGCATATAACTGACACTTAGATATTTATTTGTCTGTCTCTTACATCTTCATTCTCAATTAGTTCTGAACAGAAAAAGGAAAGAATTTAAAACTTTCAATAATCCCCTAAAAGTCCAACAACTTTTACATACTTTGAGACTGCTCCACTATCACTTCCTCTGTGTGAAGACTTCCCTAGGCAAACCAGCCAAATCTTTTCTTCCTGTTCAACTATTGAACAACTTATTTGAATAACTCACCTAGCACTCATAATATACTACTTTATGCATGCATGCATACATCTAATCCCTTAAGTATCTGTTGTTTCTTCTCATGCCTCTAGAAGGGTCCATGAATAACTAGTAAGAATGGTTCTGTCAAGAGAGGCTAAAGAACATTGTGGTGAGAGAGACTTATTTTCAGTATGCCTTTTGAAGATTCTAGAGTTGTCTGACACATTATCTTTTCAAAAACAAATATATTAAGAGAATAAACTTTCAAACTAATAAAATAAAACTTTATTACAATCTTATATATCAATAAGCTATTTTTTGCTCATGAAACTCCATGCCTGTATAATATCAATCCAACTCCATTTGGAATTGTCTTATAGGACCATACTTTGTTATGCCTCTGTATTTTTTCTGAAGAACTGGTACTTTTTTTAATAGTCCATAGCTTGAAAATTACTCCCAGGGGCACCTGGGTGGCTCAGTTGGTTAAGCCCACCCACTCTTGATTTTGGTTCAGGTCATGATCTTAAGGTCATGGGATCAAGCCCTGCAATGGGCTCCACACTAGTATGGAGCATGCTTAAGATTCTCTCTCTTCCTCTCCCTCTGGTCCTCACCTGCTTGTGCTCTCTCAAAAAAGAAAATTAAAAAAAAAAAAAGAAAAAAGAAAGAAAATTACTCCCAGAACTCTGAACCAGAAAAAAATAATATGTCTTCTTTTGGACTATAGGATTCTTCAAGTTATGTGAGTCATTTATCACATTAAAAAAAAAAAAGCCATACAAACTGTGGTCAGTCTAAAAGCCTGTGCCTTATCCCAATATGGAAGACAGATGAACACTGAGCTACTCTGATTGACTCAGGGCCAAGAGGCCCAGGTCCTGACACTTGTCTTTAACCTTCCTTAGTCATTGCTTCAAACCATGAATGTGAAGCAATCATCATGTTTCCCTTTTTCCCTTGTGAAGCAGGAGGCTCAGAACCAAGATGTGTGTCTTTTCTTACACATTTTCTAGAGTGAAATTTCTTAATATACCATTTCCCCTCTCTCTTTTGTTTTCTGTAATCATTTAAAGTTAGTATATCTGTGCTTGAAGTGAAAACACCTTAAATCCATTAGGTTGATTGAATATACATAAATCGAGTTATTTATTCTCTCAACTTAATGGAAATAGAAATAATGTTTCCCCAACATTAGAATCTTTCTCCTCCATAGCAGGTTTCCATAAAGCACATGCTAGGAGGTCAGTAGGTGATGATTTACAGACCTCTATACATCTCTAATAGTCTCAGTGGACTCTGAGATCCAAACTGAAAATATGATGTGATGTATTATATAGTTAAAATACAAAACTGTTTGTGAATTCTGCATTTGTCGAACAAAAATGAATTGGTAATTGTGTGTCTTTAAAAAAAATACATTTTGAGAAAAGCATTTGCCCACACCAGTTACTATACTGAAAACGAACAAATGACTCATAACCTGAAGCTCATAAAACTGACAACAGACCTATCCATTTAAGACTATGGATTGTGACTCTCATACAGCTGGAGAATGATTCACTGTAACAGTTACTCAACACAGGAGCTGTCTTTTCCATATCAACATCATAACAATTGGCAATAACTGGGCTCACAGTGAAGCATGAGCTCAGGAAACTGACAATGTCGTGTCCCAAAGCTAGATTTGTAAAGGGCGCCAAAGTGATGTCAGAGCAAATAAATGCCAACCTGAAAATTCATCTGTATGACAACTCTGCAACTTTCCTATTCTCTTTAAATAGATCTATAAATTTGGTACTGTAAATAGGTACTGATTTGAATGGGGAGGGGGGAAATTATGCAAAAATTTTCTCCAGCCTTAATGAAAATTCAGTTAAACAATTTTTTTGTTGAAACCTAACACTGGCTAGACACCATATGAAAACATTCAAGGTTCACAAGAGGAGTAGGACATTTACATAACACGTAGACCTTCCATGGGAAGAATAAGAAGAAAAATAATGAAAAAGATCAACAGAATGCCAGAATTCAGGCGCTTATTGAGCATTGTTCCTCAACCTATCGTGATGCTGCTGCCCTTAGGACATACCTAAGGATCAGACCTGTGGTCCTTCTCTCAGTTTCTACTGTCCTCTGGGAAGAAGATTATTGTTATTTAAGCAGCTGTTAAGGCACAGTGGCTAAATTCTGACCTTTGTAACCTATTCTAGGAAGAAGGCAACATACTTAACAAGACTTACAAGTAACAATTCTTCCTCTAACTAGCTCAGGTCTGCTTGAGGAACTATTCATTTTTCCTTGGCTCTCCAAGGATATGGAGATATGGAAAACATTGAAGCGTGCTAACCAATCAAAATTCAAGAACTAAAATTCAAGAAGCTTAGGTACCCCAAATAAGATTTATCATGTTCCTTGATTCACTACTGCTTTCTTCATCAGTCCTTGCAATTTAGCTGATAGAAAATGTATTAGTCATTCCTCTGTCAGATCAATGGTGTCATGTAAACAGGGAACAGTCCCTGTGGGTTCGAACAGTGCCTTCTACCTATGTGAATTTAGTCTAGTGTAACCAACTGTCCCTTTTTGCCTGGGACTGTCCCACTAGCACTGCAAGTCCTGTGTCAGGTGAAACTAAGTCTCTGGCAAAGCAGGAAAACAGGGCACTCTGGATCCTATCCTAAATGGCCTCAAATGATCCATTTTTCTTTAAACTTAGACAAAACCTGCTGCTAACATTTAATCACAGTATTGCTGGGTTCTCAGTAGGTGCCACATTCTAACCATTTGAGGAAGATACTATTATTTTTTTTAATGTTTATTTATTTTTAAGAGACAGAGAGAGGCAGAGCATGAGCAGGGAAGGGACAGAGAGAGAAGAAGACACAGAATCTGAAGCAGCCTCCAGGCTCTGAGCTATCAAGCACAGAGCCCGAGGTGGGGCTCAAACTCACAAAGTACAAGAACACGACCTGAGCAGAAGTCGGACGCGAACAACTGAGCCACCCAGGTGCCCCAGGAAGATATTATTATTAACCCCACTTCACTAATGAAGGCACCATGCATTGAGGATTTAAGTAACTGGTCCAGGTCTCCCAATTAAGATAGATTCCAGTACTTACATCTTTAAGTACTTCTAGGGCCTGGAAACAAATAAAATAACACCTCAGTATATTCCTTAGTGTGATTACTTTTTCAGTGGTGAAACAAACATGTATGCTGGGGACTGTACTGTTAGGTTGAAATAGAAGGTGCTTTTGTAAGGCTAACGGAATATTTAGCATATGTAACATTCTAAGGAAGATGACCAATTTAAATTTTCATTATTTGTATAATACAGCCCATTTTTTAAGCGATAATATTATTTTTCCAGCTATCTCATAGAATAAGAAAACAAAAAAGTTATTGGAAATACAATGTTCTGGGTTTTAATATTAATCTTCGCTTCTGTTAGGATCTAAGGGTCTAGAAGGAAGAACCATTTCCATATTGGGACTAGTTTGTTCTGATTTTATAGCTTGAATCTTGTTTGCTTTTGCTCAGATAAAAGACCATTATCTTTCATCTTTAAATGTATTTATGCACATACTGAGACAGCTTGCCGTCCTGTACTTCATGAAGAGGTGATCTCTTCATTGCCCATCTTTCTGAGAAGACTATAAACTCCCTCAGGGAGAGAATCCCATATGCTGTGCTCAGTATGTTACTAACAGTGTCTAGCACAAGAGTTTGGTTTAGACTGGGCTCCCAATAAATTTGGGTTGAATAAAAGAATGCCTGAGAGACTGAATAAATGGACAAATGTATAGAAGCTTTATAAACGTTGAATCAGAACTGAAAAATATGGCTGCCAAGAATTAAGGGGATAAAAGAGTTTTAAGTAGAAATAAAAGGGAACATAGTAAAATAGTGCTGTAACATAAAATTAATGTTATTATTGCAGTTAACATTTATTGGGTGCTTACTATGTGCCAAACATTGTACTAAGTGTTTTTAAACATTTAATCATCATAACAAATCTGTGAAGCAGCTGTTATTATTGGCCACAATTTTACCTATGAGGAAATGAGCCTTTGAGAGCTTAAGTAACTTTCTTATGATCTCACTGCCAACAGGTAGTAGAAGTGAGGTGGTAATATTAATACCACGTGCTTCCACAGAACTCTGAACTTCCCTTATCATGATACTCCTCAAATTTCTTCCTAACTGCCTAGTTAGTATCTGTTTTCCCCACCCTGTGAAGGCAGAGTCTGCTCTATGATACTAAACACCTTATTCTCAGAACCAAAGCACTTGACACCCAGTAGTCTTGGTTCAACCATGTATGTCAAGTGAAACCAGAGTTGAAGAATCAACAAACTTCTGGAACAAGAGGACTTAAAAATTATAGAAAAAAAATAATAGATTACTAACATTCTTCAAGGGTTACCATTTAGATGCCTATCTCCTGAGATGGCTACCCACACTTGGCTTTTTAAAAAGATCTCAGCTGTAAAATCCACAGAATGATTATGTACATATGGCACAGAAAAATGGCCTCGCTAAGTAGAGCAGCCAAGGGCTGTGCTGTTGGAGCATGAAGTCAAGTAACGGGCAAAATGGAAAAATGACAGCTAGAGATGATGAGGTAATAGTTCTAACAAGCGACGATGACCTTGGCATCAGGACACTATTAAATAAACTATCATTGTAGGGAGATGTTTTTCTCCACCCAGTCCTCATGCAGTTGCTCCCCACCCGACAAGAACAAAGGACAGGCTGATTTCTGCCGTACTGGTCCCACCCTTTTGTAACAGAGACGTTAGGTGCGTGGTGCTTAATTTAGAGAGAAGTCAGGCTAAAGGCAGGTGAAGACTAGCAGTTCTACCAAGTGGAACTGCTCAGTATATTCAGGAACTCTTAATACACTTAGTTCAGTGAAAATTGGCACTGAGGTTTTTTTGTACAGACCATTTAGAAGTAGGCTTGTCATGAAGGGGATTAAGTAGGATGTGATGGTGGGTAGGTAGGTGGATGGATGGATTCAGGTGATGACAGCAGGCAGAGAAATGAAAGCATTCACTAAGAAAACACAATAAATAGTTGGTGTTAGATACATAAATTGGGTGGCTCAGTCAGTTAAGCGATTGACTTTTGGTTTCAGCTCAGGTCATGATCTCACAGTTCTGAGTTCAAGCCCTGCATCAGGCTCTACATTGCTCGTGATTACCTCTCTCTCTCTCTCTGCCCTTCCCCTGCTCTCTCTCTCAAAATAAACGAACTTCAAAAAAACTATTTAAAAAAAACACAATAAATAAGGCAATTCCATAATTCTTCAAATAGGTTTTTAATATAGGAAAAAAAATAACTATGTTTGAAGTAGAAAAGCTTAGTCATTTTTAGTTGTTTTTTTTTTAATGGCATATTGGAAAGGGCTGCAATTTAGTTAAGGGGTGATGAGTTTGGTTTTAGATATATTAAATTAGGATATGGCAAGATCTCAGAGAAGAACAGCTGGAATCACAAGATTAGAATGCTCATTAGAGACCAAGACGTGGGGTTATCACATGGACGTGATCATGAGGCCATCCACTTAGGTAAATTGGTCTCTGGAGGAGAGCAAGAAAACCAGTGAGCCTTAGGAATACCCACTAAAAATGGACCAAAGGACGAAGTGTAATTGGAGGGGCGGTCAGGGGTGGTCAGGAAGTTTGTTGTTTTAGGATTATGGAATTCGAGTGATGAAAGAGTTTTGAGAAGGGCAACAGTCAAACTTGTTTAATATGACAAAGGAATCAAGAAGGAGAAGATTAAGAAAAGACATTTCGACTTGTCTAGAAGCAAAGTCCCTGAAACACAGAATATGTATTGGTTTATGGAAAGCAGCCAAAAAGCAAATTAAGGGGTGAGAGGTACAGGGAGATGGTCCGCACACACTAGTCATGTAAGGGCTTTGGGTATAAAAGGAAGGAAAGAAGCATAATGGTGGGAAATGTTGAGGGCATTAGGTTAACAAAATAAAAGGGCACTGATATAATAAAGACGAATCTAATCTTCCTGAATTCTAAGCTACTCCCTAAAAATAAATTAGTAGCCTTGAGAGGCTCATTAACTCTGTGAGGGTACCAGGGTATTGTTTCCCGCATTGTATTGCCGCGCCTGACAAAGCAGAGAGGTTATTATTCATAGCTTTAGGAAAAGCACTTCCTGTCACATTGGAGAGACTCCCTATGAAATAAAGATACCATTGTAAGAAACAGAAGCAGCAGTGTCTGCTCTTCTAGAAGGAAGATAAATTTGAAGATAACTGTCAGATCCTTTAGCAAAAAGTTAATCTACCACTATCAAGGTTTTAAAACACTGGACTACTCCTCTGTCACCTTCATGTCTGTTTCTTCACCTATAAAATAAGGAGTTTGGCGTTGATAATATATTTAAAAAGAAAAACTTTTGGCTTTCAAATTCTATGCTGTTTGATTCTTTTCCTTCTCAAACACCATCATCTGTAAGGAAAGAAAGGGTATCCATAATACAAAATGCCATGACAGAATTAAGAATGAACACAGGAAGCCTTCTTTTTCTCTTCTTATCTCCATTTCCCTTTATTTTGCCCCCTTTGACTTAAAAAATGCATCTTGAAAACTTCATGCATTATGGATCTTATGAATATGAAAAAGTATAAAAATTTCTACAAAGTGGTCATTGACTTTGCACACATTTTACCTATCGTGTGGCTCCTAGAATTCTTGTAAATAGTATTACTATCAGCCATACGTTAGAAAAGTTGTAATAATAAAAAAACTTGCCATTGTGACGTTAATTTCTTTGACCTAATTCAATTCTGAGAACAGAATGTATATTATTAAAATAGATTTTTTCACCTGTAGGCTTCTGACTTACTGATTTACTTGGATGAGTGTGAGAATTCTACTCCCCACCACCTCCTCCCCCTGCCCCGGGGATCTCTGTATTGTGCTGACTTTTAAGGATGCATATTATAAATGTTGGAGCCTAAAATATGCAACGTTTCAATTCATGACACATTTGTTAAGGGCCTATTTCCGTGATATTTTGGAAATATCAAAATGAAGTTGGGGTAGTTACCTATAGGAGCTAAGTATCTAACAGGAAAGAATGGCCATGTTTACTGCTTACATCCAGACACCATCTTACAGCTTAGAATGTGCTTTCACCATTATTCTTGTTTGACCCTGACAGCCAGTCTGTAAGGTAAGTATCCAACTTAGTTTTCTATCTTACAGGTGATGCATCAAGGACAAGAGAGCAAAAGGAACTTTCCCCAAGTCAATGACATTTGTGACTGATGGACTGAAACCTATATCTTCCCTTTCAAAATATGAAGCTCTTTCTCCTGTATATGAAAGCAGTTGGATATAAGAAATGCTTAGACACTTAACGGTTAGACTAGATGTATGGGGGTGAAACATCAGGGGGCATTTTTACAGGATACAATGCCAAAAGCTAAGCAGGAGCCACTTATTAGAGGACTTTATTTCTCAGTCCTAAGAAGTTAGGTGTCATTTATGTATTGGGAGCTAACTGAAGGATTTTGAGCAGGGGAAAGACAAGGTCAGATCTGTATTTAGGAAAAGAGCTTGATGGCCACAGGTAGGCTACTGGGAGATCTGAAAGCATTGAAACCAGGCAGCAGCTCTCACCACTTGATCTAGGAGGGGGACAAGGAAGTTTGTGACCAGTGCAGAGGCAGTGGGACTGAAAGGAGGGTAATGATTTTAGACGTGGTTTCTATAACAGAAAACCATGGATTTATAGGGATGCTATCAGGCCTAGATTCATGCCACACATCATAGTACCCACGTTCCAGTCTCTAAAAAATATTTAATCCTTCAAAGTATTAATTGTACAAGGTAGGGGACTTATATGTCACTTTCTGTTACTAGCATCCCCCTAACAATTTCAAGTAATTAATTTTTTCAGCAAGCTTTAGTACAACTGCAGTCTTAATTTTGTTTTCCCTGACAGTCTTCCTAAGCCCTCTCTATACTAAGTCAGGGTATGAAACCAGCCTTTCGGCTGGTGCACCATGGGTTTCACTAGGCTAAAATTCAAGGCATCAGCAGGGCTGCACTCATTTCTGGAACTTCTGAAGCCTGCTCACATTTGTCAGTTCATGGCCTCCTTCCTCCATCATTAAAGCCAGCAATGGCGGGTCAACCCCTTTTGAAGGTACATCTTTCTAGCACTTCTTTCATCATCATTTCTCTCTTTGTGATTTATAATTAGGAAAGGTTCTCTGCTAAGGACTATAATTAGACTGAGTCCACCCAAATAATTCAAAATAATCTCCCTATTTTAAAATCAGCTGAGAAGTGACCTTAATTCCACATGTAACCTTAATTTCTACCTTGTAACATAATGCATTCATAGCTTCCAGGAATTAGGATGAGGACATCTTTGGGAGTCAGTCATTCTTCTATCTACTATGGTTAGGAGCTAAGAATCAGGAAGACCTAGGCATTACAGTGAAAACTGGACCAAAAAAGTCCCCACCTCTCCCCCCGCAAAAATAAAAGGGAACATGTTCTTGACACCATTAATCAAAAGGCAACTTGGTAGTATGTTGAAGAGTAGAGGGTAAGAACGTTTTTCTCAAATGAGAGCATGTTTGTTTTTTAGTATTTTATTTAAGTACAGTTCAGGAAAAAAGAATTTGCCTTCATTGTCCACACTTTTTGGTGCTTTTGTGTATTTCATGGGGCAGTCCAGACTAGCTTGTTGCTGTCTCAGTTCCTTGTCTGCTAAAGAAATGCTCTGGTGGGAGAGAAAAGGTTGGCCTTAGAGAATTGTGGGCCAAGTTATCAGCACTGCTTACTCTCCAGTGGGGCAGATGTCTCCTTAGCATTATGCATGGTGGAACATTATCCAACGTTACCACAACTGTTCAAGATTTTGCTACTTCCTGTTGCTCATGGATGTGAAAAATAGAACATAAGCTGTGGGCTTTGTGTTTGGTAGACTAATGCCATGGGCAAGGTGCTACTTTCTAGGGGCAGGTAGCTTCAAAGCATGATGGCAGTTAGGTCTGAGTAGCTGGGTAGCAGTGCAACCTCTCTAGTGGAGCACTGGAGATATGAGAGGTATAACTGTACCTCAGGAATGGCCCCTGGCAGAGTGACTGGTAGTGTGTCCTCTGCTCTGCCTGTTTTCTTGAGTGCTGCCTGAACACTCATTCAGGTTTGCCTTGAAGGGGATTGCAATGCATCATGTTTAGCAGGCCTACAATCAAAATGACCCAGCAAGTGATGCTGTATGAATTCAGGTGAATCAGGACTGAAACTGGCCCCAGCACCCAAGAAGGATCCTGGAGATCATTCATCAGATAGTGGCTTGTTTGTAAGGAGGTTTACTGTTTCTGGAAAGGAAGAGGGCAAATCAATCAGGGAGGAAGCTCTATACCAACCAGTACAGAAATATTTAATTTAACAACAGATATGGGCATATCATCTGAACAGCATACCTGATATGGATTCAGCTAAAATATTGGGTAATTTTCTCTTCTATTCTCAAAACCCAGAGGGGTTACCCTGTCTAGGCAAACGGGAACTTTTCATCATGTCTATCCTTATAAAGGATGCTATCCTTGGTAATTCTAAAATAATATTCTGTTTTTATACCATGAAGAATTACTCCTTTTCTCAATAAAGAAAATGATACATACAAATAATATTTAGTAGGCTATGCTGTACTATAAAATATTTCATAAGAGTTTTATAGGATTCATACTATATTTACCAGTTGATTCCAACATCTTAAAACCTAAATTTTAAAGACTGGGGCCCAAAGGAATAGGGTGGTATAAAATTAAGATCCAGTTTTCCAAACTTCCGTTTAAATTGCTCTGACCGTAACCAGCATATTTATTCATACTAAAGTAACTGAAATTCCTATAGATACTCTCTCAACTTAAGTAATACCTTGCAATTAAATTGGAGTCTCCTATAAAACAGAAAATCTGATAAGAGTCACATTTATATGATCATTCATAACTATAGTCATATCTGCTAGTTTGTAAAAAGTAAGAGAACACTGTGAAAATCAATGAAGAATTTCTAGAAGCTGTGAAGAAATACTGAGGGAAGAAACTGAGGAGACAAAGAGTTGGATACGAGCATCAGAGGTGCATAACTTACAGTGGCTTTCCTGTAAGTCCCTTGAAGTCAGGATTCATTCAACAGATTTTTATTGAAGCTACTAAGGTAGGCTGGAAATACAAGTAGGACAGGAAGAGATTATTCTACAGATATGAGGTTTCCTGGTGAACAGTTGTTGATATAAGTGATAATAAATGGAAATGGCGGGAATGGAAGGGTTTAGTAGAGGAAATGACTAGTCAAGATTTTGTGGGTTTAAATATATGATATTTGTATTTGCAGAGAATTGTTTTACACCTACATCCTCTTTCTAATGACACATAATCTTATGCCAGCACTGGTGTGTCAATCATTAAGATTGAAATGTCTAGACAGGACTGATATTCTCAAGGTTCTTGGCAGGATGACTCACTTGGGTATGAAACCACATACACACCAAGCAATCACACTTTTAAGCCCAAGGTGATAGTCTGGCATTTCTTGACATTTACAATGTTAGAAGTGAGTAACCGCAGAATAGCAAGTTTCTGTACATAGTAATCTGATAAAATACTCAAGGAAGATGCACAGAAATTAAAATGAGTTTATGTCTGTACCCTTCTAGTTCAAACATCCTTTCCCAGTGATATGACTGGTACTTGTGGTCAAAACAGTGTCTACCACTTTTTCAATGATTAAATCACACCCTTGAATTTCACTTACTCCGAAGTTTGCAGTATATAACCTCAAATGTAATTTTTTTTTGGTCAAAAATGCATCGACAGCTGAGGCATTCAAAAATGATTAGAATGGAACTACCAGCTCAACTAAAAGTTAAGAAAAATGAAACACACATTACTATACACATTCATGGAGTTTGTCTCACACTCAAAAACTCAACAGGTAAACAAACACCAGTAGAAAAACATAAGGAATCCTTTTGAAGTTTGCAGATAACAGCAAGCAGTGTCCTTTGAAGAGGTATGGTATGCAGTGTGGTAGTGCATTTGGTTCAAAATTTACACAAACTCAATTAGGGTTTATCTTTAAGATGCAAAAATCGATCTGAACAAATTAATAAGTAAATATAAACATTGTGTTTTAAAACTTTAGAAAGCTAGGGGATGTAACAATAGTTACCAAGAAAATATATATATATATATATATATATATATATATATATATATATATATAAAAATACGGAAAAAATAATTTTTAAAATGGGCATTTTAGGGCACTGAAAATACTCTGTGATATGATTGTGATAATATAGGTCATTGTACATTTATCAAACCCTTAGAATGTACAGCACCAAGTGTGAATCCTAAAGTAAACTGTGGACTTTGGGTAACTGTGATGTCTCAACGGAGGTTCATCCTTGGTAGAAAACGCACCATTGTGGTGAGTGACATTGATAATGGGTAAAGCACTGCATGTGTGGGAGCAGGAAGTATTTGGAAAATTTGTGTACCTCCCTTTCAATATTTGTGTAAAGCTCAAACTGCTCTAAAATATAAAGTCCTTTAAAAAAAAAGAAAGAAAGGGCACTAGAAATTCAGAAATGAGACAAACTTCAGTTTTCTTTTCAGGAAAATTTTTAAAGCACAGAAGTATCAGCTAAGTATTTCACTGTGAGAGAAAGAAGAGCATTCTAAAAAGAGAAAAGACAGCAAATACAGTATTTTGAGAAATGTAATATGCTTATGTCTTTGCATTTCCTTTGTGAATAGCTGTTTTTTTAGGCAGACTTGGGATCTTGGGTATGATTATGAGAGCCAAAGCAGAGACATCAAGAAAGAATAAGAACTCCTCAAAGGCAGTAGCCAGACAGACGATGTTTTTGACAGCCAGACGCTGAGAGGATTTCCTAAAATCCCTCATTTCTCCCTTTAAAATTTCTAGAAGCTGGCTTACCAAGACTGATCATAGAGTTTTGGGAAAAAAAGGTTCCAGCCACAAAGAAGGAGGAAGAAAGAAAATCTTACCCTGTGGTTCCAAGGGTTGATGGGAAGAGAAAAGGAGGAGCAGGTAGAGGAAGGCAGAGGCACACATGGCTCGATGTCCCCTTTCCATGCTGAAGACCTAATGGGAAAAGTTTGTGACATGAAACGAGAGACACCCAAAGTCTCTCACTAATCTGGGCCAGATGGAGCAGGTGAACTTGGTGGTGAAGAAATGACCTGAGTCTGGCTTCCTCTTACACCTGCTTCTTCTGTATCACAGATAGGATCTACAGTGCCTGCGTTTCCTGAGGAGGACATGTGCAATAAGTTGAGAGTCAGGTTGGGGGCTGTGCCAGGGAAGCTCAGAAGTCAAGGCTCAGTGGCTGAGTAATCAAGTGCCTGCGAAGATTACAGAGGGGCTGAGTCAACAGGAAGTTGACTGTGCTCCGAGCAAACCCAGGGTGTCCAGACCTGAGTTTCATTAGCTCACATTTCCATAGTAGATGCCTGAACACTGCTCAGATGTTCTGGAAGCCCTTCCACTGCCACTTGGCCGAGGCAACAAACCAAACCAGCCACTTCACACCAGAGGCGACCCCTTCCCACAGCGTCTGCAATGGTCAAATAAACCACACACTCCCAAACTACAGCAGCCCTGTTAGAGAAGGGCTCAGGAGAAAGCCTTATCTAAGATACTGTTCATCTTACCATAGACTAATATTATAGAGGATTTGGTTTGGGGATGAGAGTAAACTGTTACTTTTTCTTTTAGTTTTTCCCACCTGTGGGTGCAGAGGACGAAAACAATCTGATTGTTACTGAGAAATAGAGGCCGTGGTTTCTTTTCAAATCCAAGGATGTGAGTAAATTTGCAACTCTATTACGACCGTCTGATTATTATTTACTTCTTCAGAGCTTTCTAATCTTTTCTTGGAGACCTAGATTATCATTGCGTATTTTCCAAATAAAAATCTCCTTCCTTGGCTATCATGACCCTGACCTTCTTTGTCTTTTCCTGTCTATCCAGGATGCCTTGTTTTACATGTCTTTATCTGCAGATCTTTAAACTTAGCCACTTCTCGAGGCTCATGTTTCAGTATCACATACTGATTTATTTTGTTTGATGTTTTGGTTCATGAAAAATAGTTTCATATACAGCATGGAGGAAAATGTTTTATAAAAAATTTTGTTATGACCAATTTGTTCTATCATCTATAATTTTGTATTGGATAATTGTTTCACCACCATCTTTAAATGCGTTCATGTGTATATGGTTGATCTACACTGACCCTATTTCAGTCTTTCAAGAACAGTGACTGTCATCAACAGGATACTGTGCAATGCTTTACATAGCATAGGTATTCATTAGCAAAGTGAACTGATTTAGTTATAAGGAGCAGACCAAGGAGACACATAAGAGAAGTCAAGAAACATTTTGTTTTAAACGAAAAAGAAAAGAAATGGGTAGCAACTAATTTCAAAGTAAAGCAATAAGAAATGCATCCTTCTTAATGAGAATGGGCAAATACCTGTCTAACTGCTCAAGTTGCAAATGACCTCATGAAGCAGTCAGGTCCAATTGTAAGTTTCTTTGTTCACGTTCTTTCTTTCAAATGGAGAGAGCAGTTGAGAAAAAACTGCCATGGAACAATGGCTTGTAAAACCCAGTGAGCTAGAAAATCAATTTTCATTACTTCAACTTGAAGGGTTTCCACATAACCAGCATTGATTGGGCATGTACTATATGATTTATAAATACAAAAAAGAAGAAAGCATGATTCTGGCCTCAAAGAACTTTAAGTTGAGCAGGGGGAGCTAAGTAGAACCTAAGGCCATAAAGAGCTACAAAAAGGGGGAAACTTTATTTTTTTAGGTAATGGGGAAGGTTTCTCTAAGAAAATGGCCAATTAGTTGGACTCTGTAGACGGGAAGATCTTGAGAAATGTTCCGAGAACAGAGAATCCTATGTACAAAGGCATTTCCACAAAGCTTGCTTCCTGACTCTTTGCTTTTTAATATTAAGTTAATCCTCTTAATTGTAATGCAAATATATCAACGCTTTCCTCCAACACATGTATTTACAGTAAAAATGCAATCCCGGTAGAAAACTGAAGGAAGTTTCCATCATGATAGCATTTTTCTTTACTGAGGCGTAAACTTAACATATAATTGACCATTTTAAATTATACCATTTAGAGGTGCTTGGGTGGCTCAGGCCATCAAGCATCTGACTCTTGATTTAGGCACAGGTCATGATCTCAAGGTTCGGTTTGTAGGATGGAGCCCGACATAGGTCTCTGCGCTGACAGTGCGGAGCCTGCTTGGGATTCCCTGTCTCCCTCTCTCTCTCTCTCTGCCCCTCCCCTGCTCATTCGCGCTCTCTCTCTCTCAAAATAAATAACTAAACTTAAAATAAATAAATAAATAAAGTGTACTATTTAGTTGCACATAGTGCATTCACAATGTTTTGTAACCATCAGCTCTCTTTCCCATTTCAAAGCCATTACAGGAAAGGAAAGATTAAAATTATCTGAAGGATCACAGAAAGTTTAAACTCATTATCATCTATCTCTCCTAATTATTGGTCCACACTAAAGAATGTTCTAATTATTTGTTAGAAATTCAATTAGCATTATTATTAAAATTAAATATGTATTTTTGGGACTCCATACCTTCAGATTATTTCACACAATTCATCAATTCAATTTTCCATTTTTAACAATTTTTTAGACCTTATGTCCCTATAGCTTAGGTTATAAGGTGCACGTAAACATTTTAATTCATGGCATATATGTATATGGAATATCATTCAACCTTAAAGGAGAAAGACACTCTGACACACGCTACAACATGGATGAACCTCAAGGATATTATGCTAAGAGAAATAAGCCAGTCACAAAAGGACAACTACTGTCTGATTTCACTTACATGAGGTACTTAGAGTAGTCGAATTCACAGACATAAGGTATAGAAGGGTGGTTGCCCGGGTCTGTAAGGAGGTGGGGAGGAGATTTTTTATTTAATGTGTAGAGTTTCAGTTTGGGAAGATAAGTTCTAGAGATACATGATGGTGCTAGCTGTACAATATGAACGTACTTAATGCCAATGAACTGTATACTTTAAAATAGTTGAGGGGCGCCTGAGTGGCTCAGCTGGTTAAGCATCTGACTTCGGCTCAGGTCCTGATCTCACAATTCGTGGGTTCAAGCCCCACGTCAGGCTCTGTGCTGACAGCTCAGAGCCTGGAGCCTGTCTTCAGATTCTGTGTCTCACTCGCTCTCTGACCCTTCCCTGCTCATGCTGCTCTCTCTCTGTCTCAAAAATAAATATAAAAAAAAATTAAAAAAATAAAATAGTTGAAAATGGCAAATTTTCTGTTATGTGAATTTTACCACAATTTGAAAAATAAAAATAAAAAATATGTATTTTCTGGTAGATCAGAGATAAGTTACCCCACTAAGAGCACTGAATAAACAAACATTCCTACTGCCGTGAGAAAACCCTAAGGTAAATGTCCTTACTGTACTATAGACATGTCGTCTTCATGGTTATATTTACAGTCCCCAGTCATTCGAAGCACAGAAAAATCCAAGAAATTGATCTCACCATCAGAAACACCCTATGTTTACTGATAAGGGTCCGCTCACATGGGGAAAGTCAGCTTCCCTTACAAGGATTAAGCCTTCCATTTATTGGGGCCTCCTGTTTTAAAACCATCTTCTTGAGCAAGAGATGGGCACATCCTAACCTGCTCTGTCTTTCTTTGCCAGTATAAAAACATCTGAATGGCTGTCTTTTGACAAAGAGCATGTCTTATAGCACCTTCTAACTACAGAAAATTACTCCGAATATGCACCACTCCTCAGGAAGAAAACGAAACTCTTTCTACTTTAAAAAACAAAAGGCACGACAAATATTTATAGATCAGACTCATTACGTATTTTATTATGATGACTTCTATTTCTGTTGGATTATGGTTATTGAAACACACATACTCTAAAGAAGCATATCATAAATTTGGGCATTTAAAACTGCAGCTGAGCATTGGGAACAAGAACTAATTTAAAAGATATCTGTCAGTAATTCAAGAAACTGAGAACATATGATTAGATAAAATAATATAAAATTATAGTCTTTCAAACATTATGTTTACATTGTAACTGCTCAAAGGAAAAATAATTTTTGCCGATGATTTGTATTTATAACATGAATATTATCAAATAATGTGCCATATCACAGGGACATAAATTACCTGAGTTGTGAGTATTTTTTTAATGGGTCTCTACTTTAAATTACCTTTAAATGTTTCTTTAAAAACTTTTGGGAAAGATGGTTTGTTGAGCAAAAGTCCAGTTGAAAACTATCTCAAATAAAGGGGCACCTGGGTGGCTCAGTTGATTAAGCAGCCAGCTTCAGCTCAGGTCCTGATCTCAGGGTTCATGAGTTCGAGCTCCGCATCGGGCTCTGTGCTGACAGCTCAGACCCTGGAGCCTGCTTTGGATTCTGTGTCTCCCTCTCTCTCTCTCTCTGCCCCTCCCCTGCTCACACTCTGTCTCTCTCTCTCTCTCTCTCTCTCTCTCTCTCTCAAAAATAAATAAAACATTAAAAAATTGAAAAAAGAGAAAACTATCTCAAATAAAAATATAAGAATAAATGAAAGTATTTTTTTGTTGGTGGAGGCAGTGGTGAAAATTAGGGAAGAAATATATCCTAGTGTTGGGAGAAGTCCAGCTGTTTGTCAGCCTTACTTTGTGAAGTTTTTGCCCATTCTCGGGCTTCTCATGGCCAGCACGTTTGGATGCTATTCAACACTGACAAAGAAGATCTGAGTGGGATATTTCCAAGCTGTCCCTTACCACCATTTTGCCTTTGCAAATTAGGCCTCTGCCAAAATTTCCCACTTTCCAGTAAGGTCACACCACTTTCTTAGGGAGAGACTATAGGGTGGTCTTTTATGCCTTCCTTTAGTTTGGTTCCTCCTGTATTATCTATAGAACGTTTCTCAAGGGATGCCTGAGCTGTTTTCCTGGACAAAAGATGTTACTCTTTGATCACAAGGTAAGAACCTGAAATATCACTGTTCCCTTACCTATGACTCTCGCTAAGGGAATAAGCTTAGGGTTCTCTGTTCTTTCAAGGAAAAAAAAACCTCCACCCTGCATTTTATCCCTTGTAATTATGGCATTACTTTCTCTACAACATCAGGCTAACTGAAAGACTACCTCCTACTGCTCATGGCCCAGTCACACCATGCTGCTGAAATCTACCAGTCCACCGCACCCATGAACTCTCATTTCTAAAACAGATGACGACTTTGGGACACTTATCCTGCCTAATGTCTCAGCATCATCTGATGATACTATGGGCAAATCATTCCTCCTTGAGCTCTCTCCCCCTTTGGCTTTTTTCTTTCTTTTTCGTTTTGACACCACCGTCTTGTTTTTTCTCCTCTAATTTCCCTTCTGTTCATGGAGTTTCCTTCTACCTGTCCCACAAATGTTGGTGTACCCAAGGTTGCCTTCCTCACAACTCAAACTTAGTGGGTTTTTTCTCCCCACTGATGTAGCTTCTTGTAGCACCAAGAAGCTTTGATGCAAATCTGCATTTGTAACTCTGGTTTCTCTGCTCCTACGATATCCACAGGCTCGAGTTCTTCCCGGGGATCTCCGATTAAAGTCCTCACAACACCTCACACTCAGACTCTTCAAACCTGAACTATTCCTCTCTTTTCCCATCTTCTTTCCTACTTTATGCTCCTAGTCAGGAATCAGGAGTTACTGTAAATGAGCTAAAGACAAGAAAGTCAATAGAAGTTACTTACACCTAAAAAAATATGCAATTTTTTTTGTCCTGAGCATTCAATGGTTTCTATAACAAGCTAAAAATGTTCTTGATAAACTCGTATTTCTCAGCTATCAATTTCATATACAGATAAAATAAGACCTTAACATTTCATTTGATATCCTGCCTGCAAGTTCCAGATTCGGGTAATTGATTTATATGTTTTTCTAAGCAGTAAGCATTTTGCATTTCAATGAGGCTATGATAGGAAATAATTCAATAAATATGGTCTATGCATGAGTTTTCCTATCTGTGTGTTGACATTAAACTGAAGTCATGGTTGGGCACTGACACATGGGCATTTGTGGAAAGTTTAGATATAAACCAGTCTTAGGAAAATGTTTTTATGCCTGAATTTTAAGTAGCAGGGCTTTATGTCTGGAAAGTGTTTTGTTTAACAGAAACAGGACCAAGTACAGTCAGGCGAAACGGTGACTGTTGACTGTTCATGCTCACAGTGCTGAACGTATGTCATGAGTCTTTGGTTTTATATACCTTTTTCTTGACAAATTAGGCCAATGTTTACCAGAAAGTGAACAAACAACACAACCAGTAGATGTTTTGACCTGTGAAAAGCATTACTTAATTCTGTAAGGTCTCAGGTAAAAGTTTTCAGCTGTGAGTTGACCTTTGGCCTGTGAAACAAGTGAACTGTTCAGTCTTCACCCTAAATGTCTCATTACAAAGTCTGAGCTGGCACTTGAAAGTTCAAGTCAGATTTCTAAACAACTCAAGACAGATTAGCAAATTAATGTTAAGGTCTCACATCATCGGGTTTTCATTTTCTTTTGCGTTTGTGTTTTGGAAGCTGTCTCTAGGCTCTGAACTTATGTGGTCTGGGTGTGAACAGTGGATATGTTCAGCACGGAATGTTGAAAATATTCTCACCAAACAAGTGTAGCAGTTTTAATCAGAATTAGCTAAAGGGCATAACACTGTAAAAGAGAAAATGAACCACTCTTTTGCTGTCATCAACAACGAGGAAATGGCTCTAGGCAATAGCTGAAAAGTGCTTTTGAACTTGAAAAGCTCACTGATTTGGCAGTGAGGAGGATCTTGTTTGTCCTGCTAGTTCTAAAGAACCATTTATTCCTCAATAATTCAAGTAAGGAAGGCACAAAGAAAAAAGTATCAATCCCATTTTTTCTAGGTATCTCCCCTTATATTATTATATCTTACCTCACATCCAAGATATGAAATTGGTTTTTTATATAGATCTTAATATGTGTTATATCTTTCTATTTAAATAGATTATCTTTATAACCTAATACTGCAAATAAGGCAACGCATACTATAAAGTTAAAGTTGTTTTGAAAAATGATAGATCTTTGTTGTCCTAGGAAATTAAAGCAGGAAAATTTTTATCATAGTCTCAATATCTTTTTTTCTTCTTTAATAATCATGAAAGGATTTATTTCCTTAAGAACTTGTTAACTTATCTAAACATCTGTTGCTCAAAAGTAATTACTTGGGAATTTCCAGGTCACACAAACATGCAAGTCTAATGACACAGGATTTGATTAGACAGAAACCAGTAACCAACCAAACATTTATTTTTACCTCTGTATTCCCACCAGCAATGTATGGATTATCCCACGTCCTCACTAGTGTTTAATGTTATCAGTAATTTTTATTTTAGCCATTTTAACTTCTGTGTGATGTTAACTCACCATAGTTTTAATTTGCACTTCCCCAGTGGTTAATGATGTTGGACATCTTTTCATGTGTTTCTTTGCCTTCCAAATATTCTGTCTGCTGAAGTGTCTGGTAGTTGTTTTTTTTGTTTTTAACCATATTTTAACTGGGTTGTTTTCTTACTGTGGCATTTTGAGAGTTCCTTTTTTTTTTTTTTTACTCTGGGGCAAGTTCTTGTCAAATATGTGATTTTCAAATATTTTCTCTCACTTGGTAGCTTGTCTTTTCATTCTACTAGATAACTGATTTTTGACAGATTCAAAGGCAATGTAGTGGAGAAAAGACACTTCTCAAGATATAGCTTTGGAGTAAATGGACACCCATATGCAAAAATGAACTTTGATTCCTATCTCAACCCATATACAAAAGTTAACTCAAAGACATTATAAACCTAACTGCTAAATTGGAACTATAAACATACTGAAGACAACAATGGAGAAAATGTGTGTGATCTGACATTAGGCAAAGACTTCTTAGATGAGACACTAAAAGCATATTCCATTTAAAAAATGATAAACTGAATTTGATCAAAATTTTACAAGTCTGCCCTTCTTAAAAAAACACTATTTAAAAAAACAAAACTATAAGAAGCTGAGAAGAGATGGAATCAGCAAAGGAGTCTACAAACAAATGGCTAATGCAATAGGAAAACTCAAGAGAGTGTCCTGAAAATGAAGAAATAGTATCAAGAAGCTAGGGGCAATCCACTGGGTCAGGTATACTAAGGGGGAGTGATTATTTTAGTTTGAATCAAGGAGTAAACACAGACAAATGTTCCCAGACTCTATCTGGTCAGTTTGTATCCTACTCATGACTCAGCCATTCCACCAAGTGAGGAGCCACAATGGCGTCACTGGCCCATTATCTGGTGAGATGGACTTACACTTGGTACTGTAGGCTTTGTATGTGGGACACAAGGGGTTGAATTTAGGCTATGGGACTTTAACTTCAGTCAATATTATATCTACATTCATTCATTCACTCCTTCAGTAGTTACTAAGAGACATCTCTGGGCTCAACATTGAGCACATACTGATGATGAGTATATACTAGTGATTTAAAACAGGCCATGTCTGAAATTACAGAATTTATGGAATAGCAGAGAAGAAAAGCATTAATCAAATGGTCACACTGGATGAAACTATGATGTTTCTTTCTACTTCATAGTAACAAAGATAAGTTTATTATTAATCCTACTATTATGACGTATTATTAATCATAGCATTGTGAGGACTATGTTTGGAATAACTCTTTGGTCATCAGTGGCTTGTTTATATCAATTAGCACCTCATACTGTGAATGTGACCCTGAGTATGGCTAGGTCTTGGAGTTTTTAACTCATCTTTATGTTTCTAACTGAGATTTCTTTATCCTTCCCCAAACTGAAGTTGCTATCTACCTTAATTCCATTCTCATACCTAAATATCTCCCCTCTTTTTACTTGATTCCTTTTTAGAATTAGTAAGACAAATGGAAATGTAAGGTCTAGAAAACATTAATCATGATGCACTGTGATGAATCTGAAACATAGGTGGTTTTTGTAAAATACAAATATTCACAGGTATTGCCACCTGTAGGAAATTGACAATTAAAACAATATTGGCAATAGAGGTAGAAACTAAAGATATGTTTGAAAAAAAATAACATTCTATTTCAGCAAGTATATCTTCATGTAAGTAGATATTGATTACTAGAAAGTTTTGCATGTTTTTACCATGAGAATTTTTCATAGAGGTTCAGAACACAGATTCTGGAACTAAAATGCTTGGTCTCCTAGTTTGTCTACCTACCAATTGTGTTGACATAAACAAGTTAACCTCTCTAGGCCTCAATATTCTTATCTATACAGAACATACAATACTTGTGCTTACCTTAAAGTTATAATGAAGATTAAAATTAGTTACATGTATAGAGCATTAGAAGCACTGGTAGTAGATAGTAAGCTTATTATCTATCTATCTAGAGAGAATGAGAGGGAATGAGAGAGAATGAGGAGGGGGGAAGGGAGGGAGAAGCCGAAACTCTGGGATTAGACAAGTAGGTTCAAAGCCTGGTTTTACTACTTTCTATTTATATGACCTCAGGTAGTTAATTAACCTCTTCATGCCTATTAGCAAAACAGGACTCATAATAATACATTTACTCCTCATAGAGTTGCCATGAAATAGTGCAAATGAAACTATTAGCACCTGCAATTAATAGTAGCTTTTCTTTTAGAACGGGTGATGATATATTTCCAAAAACGTAGATGGAATCATGTAAGTGTAACACAAATTATTTATGAGCTATTCCAACATAAAGTAAGAAAAAAAGGGAGGGAGAAGAAAACTATAACCGAAATTTGCCTGCATTCTAGCAATCCTGAATGAGTTTGGCCACTCAGAGAATTTCCCACAGATAGTTACTTAAATCCAAAAAGAACACAGAACAGAAATGTTGAGTGAATGATTTTAAGGTTACCAGAGTGAGTGAATGGCTTCTCATTGGCGACCTATCCCATGATTTCCTCGCTGTGAAGAAATTAGATTTATCAATGAAAGAATGCTAAATACTTCACTTTTGATGTAATGGCTAAACGCAGTAAATGCATAACAACAGGCTGTCCAGATGGTTGTTTAGTGAACTCAAGAGGAAAAGCCTTAAGTTTGGAGGTAGAAAAAAATACACGTTTTTGCTGTTCTGGGGTGAGCTTTAAGAGAAATGGAGTTACTGGAGAAACCACTGTAGCCTGTAGCCGACAGACCAACTGTCAGGCAGCCATAGGAAAAAGAGCAAAGACTGGGGCCATTGAGCATTTCCAGGACTAGGTTACAAGTAGGTACAAGCACTGTGAATAGTAACCAAGCAAGCAAAGGACAATCCATATGCACAAAATCATGGAAAGGACTGTTATGACCACATTCATCTTTCCTGTGACATCTGCCTGTATGGATGGTACCCATCAATTGTACCACCTTTTCAACTGACATGGGACCATCTTCATGGTGACACCTAAACTTTTTTAACCAAAGTAACTGAACTACTCTCCATAGTAAGCCCCATTTCATTATGCCAGGGATAGAAATAAAGGTTTTTTCACATTTTATTTTCCATGGTGGGGTTTTTAGAGATTATAAAAGAAACACGTTAAGAGAAGATCAGATCAACTAAAATTTTAATTATAAAGTCATTTTTTTGAAAAATACTACCTCTGTTAGTAAGTTGACAATAGAAAAATATGAGGAAGTGTTTAAATTAAGGAAGTTAAGACGTTTTAATCCACATTTAAAAGTTTCCTAAGATACCACAGAAACCTGAAACAGGCTAATTTTACCATGATAAGAGGACGTGATTGTGCTGAAGATAATTTGCTTTCACACTGAAAACTCCCCTAAAGATAAAGAAGATCATGTTCTCTGACTTGGACCAAGTGATGGCAAAAACTGTATTTGGATTTTGATGTTCACTTACTGCCCTGATGAAAGTGAGCAAAATGTTTTATAGAATTAGAAATTTAAAAAAAAACCTCTTTAATATTCCATAATATTTACTAATTAAGAATCAAATACAGGAATCACTTTTTTTCCTCATAAAAGAATAAAAGTAGATACAAGTATATAATTCTTGTATAAATTCTTATAGTAAAAATTCTTACAGATATTTCCTTAGAATTCTTCGTATTTCATTGTCAGGCCTTTATTCTTTGCAAGATGATGGCTATTCTTGTCTAGAATTTACTCTTACATTGAACAAATTTTTTGTTTTAGTTGTTACTGACCATTAAAGTTTACAAATTAAGCCTGCTTACTTCTTATAAGCCAGCACAGAACCATGCAGTCGAGGGTTAAATAGAGGGCTGAGTAATTTTTGAGTTAAAATTAGTAAATGTAGTCACAATCTACTAACACCATGAGGAACCCAAAACGTCCTTTATAGGCATGGTGAGTGATTTGCCAAGAATTGTCTTTCTCTTTCTTTATTTAGGGAAATGTCTTATCTACAACTCCAATGTCATATTTCCTTTATCAATTCCTTTAGAATGCACAAGGGTTAGTAATTCTAAGTAGAACATAACCAGACCAACGTAGCTTTACAGCTAAGGTTAAAAATGAGTGTTCAAGTGAAATAGGAAGGTTTCTGGACTTTCACAAACTTTTGAACCTCCACAGCTTGCCAAATTTAGTTAAATTTTAATTGAAGTGTAAATATTATTTATCTTAGAATGAAAAGGAGAATTAATCCAAACTGTTTAAAGCAGGTAGAAACTATTTTATGTAATGTTTTGCTAGATATATATCAGTAGGGAACAAACACTATTCTGCCTGATAACTTCATATATCCCATGCCTTTTACTTCCTAATGGTATTATGCAGTGGTCTAACAGGTAGTTCTTAAAACTGGCGGTGGAAAGGTCATGGTGCTAACAAGATTAGATTCATAGCCAATCATCTTCAGAAATGTATATGAGGAGTAAGGGAAACAGAAAGTCTGTGCACTGAAAAAAAAAAAAAAAAAAAAAAAGTTTCTGGCTCTCTAAAACCCTGTGAGCTGAAAGGTGATAATCAAAACATCAAAAAATAAAATGTATGCAAAACTGGGTTTTGTGTGAAACATGTACCTTACTAAGTTACATTAGCAGAATTCTGTGTTAAGGTGGTTTAAGAGAGGATATGAGTGTGCACAATGGTTTTATTAGAAACAGCATAACCTACCAGAGATATGAGTCCCACGGTTGAATTTCACACCATCTAACCAATTCTTCCTTTCCCAGGCAATGAGAAATATTTCCTATCAGTCCAACAGACTTCCTTATCAGTTTAGGGCTTTGTATTCATTCAGGGCTATGGGAGGGAACTTAATCCTAACAACCCCAACAACAAAATCAGGGAAATGGATGGATGCTACTGGACTTCGGGCGTAATTAGAAATAGCCTTTAAAAAAATTTTTTTAACAATTTTTATTTAATTTTAAGAGACAGAGCCTGAGCAGGGGCGGGGCAGAGACAGAGGGAGACACAGAATCTGAAGCTGTGCTGACAGCTCAGAGCCTGATGTGGAGCTTGAACTCACACCATGAGATCATGACCTGAGCTGAACTAACTAAGCCACCCACAAGCCCCAGAAACAGGCTTTTTCTATGTCTATAAATGAAAATGATAATGTGACCCTGCTTAGTAATGTCACCCCTTTGAATACCATTCCAGTGTCAAGTGACTCATTCTCTTTCTCAAAGGACTGGTAAGTCTTTTTGAAAGAATAGAGGCCATTAAATGTGTAACATTTGCTCCAGGTAATGGGTTAAGGATTCATATTCATAAGAATGAAATGGTGTGTATTATTCAATCCCTAGTCATTGTGTGATCGCTCTAGTCTGCAAGGTTTTTCTTTTTTCAGGGAATAACTTTCTATCTCTCCTGAGTATCAAAGGAATAAAAAGGGTAACTAATTAGTAGCATATTAAATAAGTGAAGAAAATCAAAGTTATAACATTAGCAAAGACTGAAAAAAAGTATGTTTAGAGTTGATTCAAATTAGAGCATAACATATCAAAACCTGTGGAAAGTTTTTCATATTAAATGTATTTATTAGAAAATTAGATTTAAAATAAAAGAACTAAGCAATCAATCCAACAATCAAAAACAAAAATAAAGCCAAGAAAGGAATTAAGTAAGGTAAATATAACTAATGCATCAAGAACACTGAAATAATTGACATAATTCAAAAAACAAAAATAATTCAATGAAAGGTCATATGAAACTGGTAAACCTTTGATAATTACAATTAGGAAAAAAGGCACAGATTTTTTTTTAAAACGACTATATACAATTACATCTATACAAAATTTAATAATTACTAAAATTGGCAAAAGAAGACCTGGAAAATCTAAAAAGATAAAAAATAGTAACAGATACTGAAATGGTAATGAAATAATGACTTGTTCCCTACTGGTCCTCACTAATAGCTCCAGATCTAGGTTATTTTATGAGCAGGTGTGAAAATCTTGAAACAGGAAATTTCTATTTTAAACAAGCAGACTATAATAATAAATAAATAATAAAATGGGTATCTGTGTGGCTCTGTTAAGTGAATGACTCTTGATTTCAGCTCAGGTCATGATCGCGGGGTTCATGAGATAGAGCCCTGCCTTGGGTTCCACACTCTCCATACAGAGCTTGCTTGGGATACTTTCTCTCTGCCTTTCCCCAATTCAGGTGTGTGTGTGTGTCTCTCTCTGTGTGTCTCTCTCTCTCAAATAAATTTTAAAGAATAATAATAATAAAATGGTAACACACTGAATCCAACAATGCACTGTAAAAATAATGCAGCATGACCAAGTAGGGCTTTCCCCGGGGAATATAAAAATGGCTTCCCATTAAACTCTTTCCATGGAATGCACTATATTCATCTATTAAAGGAAGAAAAACCATTTGATCATCTCACTTGATTTTGAGAACGTATTCTAAATGAATTCAAGATGTTTACTACAATTTTTAAAAGTTTTTGTAAAATAAAAAAGATGTAAATTAATTTCCTTGACTTTATAAAAGGATCTACCCAAGTCCCTCCTCAAGCCCTATGCTTAGTGATGAAATAGGCTTATATGGACAAGAAGAAGAATACTGTTCCACTTTTAACTTGAGGTCCCAGCCAGTATAATAAAACAAGGAAAACAACTCAAATACTGGAAAGGAAGTTATAAAACTGTGACAATATGCAAATAATATAAGCATTTATATGAAAACCTCAATGGGGTAGATAAGAGAATTTAATCAAGATAGCCAAATACAAGGTCACCATATAATAACCTGTAGCTTTTATTCATATCAGTAAGCCGATGAGAAAATAAAATAGAACAAGAGGTCTATTTGTAATATAATAATCACGTCAAATACTTAGGGATAATCCTAAAACGACTTTACTGGAAGGCATAAAAGGGGGAAAATACTTTGTTCATGAATGAGAAGGTTTACTATCTAATGATGTTTGTTCTGTCAAAATAATCTATGAATTTAGCACAAGACTAATAAAAAAAAGAATTTTTTAATCAAAATTTAAAACCTGTTCTAAAATCTGCAAAGATTGAATATTTCAAAATCACCAACTGCCTGCTTAGGCAGCATATATACTAAAATTAGAACAATACAGAGAAGATGAGTATGGCCTCTGAGCAAAAAAACAAAACAAAACAAAAAATGAAAAAAAAAACAAGATAAATCTATAAAAGAAAATGGAGGGATGGCCTTGGCCTTGACTGCTACATATAAAAGATGTTATAGAGCTATAGTAATAAAAATATTATATTCGTGGGAGAGGAATTGATAACTAGATCAGTGCAAGAGGAGTTTAAAAATAAATAAAAGCATAGACTAATTTAAGATACCGTAAAATTGGCATTTTAAATAAATGGAGTAAGGGGTACATTTTTTAATATGAGTTCTTGGGAGAATTATCTACTTATTTAGAAAGATACAGTTAGTTCATATCTCATATTCATAAAGACAAATTTCAGATGATTATAATCTAAGCATAATATTATGAGTATTACACTAATATTATAGTATAATTTTTTTTCCTGTTGGAATCTGGAAGGTATTCTTTTTTTTAATGTTTATTTATTTTTGAAAGAGAGAGCACAGCAGGGGAGGGGCAGAGACTGGGGAACAGATGATCTGTGCCAGGTTCGATTATGACAGCAAAGAGCCCAATGTGGGGCTCGATCTCACAAACCATGAGATCATGACATAAGCCAAAGTAGGACACTCAACTGACTGAGCCACTGAGGTGCTCCTGGAAGGTATTCTTAAATAAAAAATGTCTACCAGCAAAGAACTGGAAGTGAACTCAATGTCTACGTATAGAGGGACTCCTACTCTGTGGTATGGAAAATAATGGCATCAATTTAAAGGAAAGAGGAACTGATAAAGGGAAAAATTCAGGTTTGGGTATCATGGTAGGTATATTATGATACAAATTTTTTTTAAAAAAAGACCAAAACAGGGGGAGCGGCCAAGATGGCGGAGAAGCAGGGAGCTCTGTAA
>CM053559.1:10554934-10587732 GCA_028646485.1 Cryptoprocta ferox
CCCAAGGAAGAACTCGCCGGCCAGACGGGACGGATTTCTCTCCCGGCGCTCGGCAGTTATATATGGGGAGACGGGCGGTGATGAGATGCGTTCCCGCTGCTGGCTGGCCTCCCGGCCGGCTTGCGCCACCCTTTTTGCGGAGCCGCTGCTGCCGCTTTTCAAGGCTCCCGCTGCCGCTGCACCCAAGGAGGAACTCGCCGGCCAGATGGGATGGATTTCTCTCCCGGCGCTCGGCAGATATCTATGGGGAGACAGGCGAGTTTTTCCTCCCTTAGAGATGGTTCTAGGTGCGTTTTCCGTCTCTCTTTCTCTTCCCCTGGTCTCTCCGGGGCACAGCGCGCTCTCCCTGTGTTGGGCTCGGGGGCTCCTTTCCCCTTTACCACCAGGACGCGCCCGTCCCCGAATTTCCCAGATCACAGTCACCCACTCAGGCATCTTTGAGGTTGTCTTCTTTCTGGCGTCTGTTTCTTCTTTCCCCCACTTGCAAATCCAAGGTGTATCCCTTCAGTCCTTCTCAGTTCAATCCATGCGGGCGTGCGCGGGTTACAGAGCTCCCTGCTTCTCCGCCATCTTGCCTGCCAACCCTCAGCATTGGTTAGTTTTATTGAGTTTCTCTTCATGTGACATCTTGAAAATGAACAAGTAAAATAAAACAAAACGAATTAAAAAGCCACCAATTCAAATGCTGCATTTTCTTTAGAGTGAAGAGGGAGAAATTAGTCTACAGCTCTGTTCTAAATGCTCGGTACAAGATGTGACTGCCCAAAATGTACATGAGCATGTATTTGACACATGCATTCCCATGTCCAGTTATTTAGTTTTTAATAAGTTCCCAATTTATTTCAATGTACAGCAGCTAGAGGTGGAGAACTACTGGTAAAGCATGAGTTCATGTGGTAAAATGACATCTGGATAGGGGATCCCAGGGCATCCTCTGTGCATTGAGCTCCAGGGATGACAAGGCACAAGAATAACATTAAAAGGACATGGCAGGGCAAAAACATTAAAGGTTTCTAGCTTCAGACATAGGGAAATAATTTGTTTGGATACAACACAGTCTTCTTTGAAAGGCCAGAAAGTACCCTAGCTTCTTTTTTTTATGTTTTATTTATTTTTGAGAGAGAGAGAGACAGACAGACAGCATGAGCAGGGGAGGGTCAAGAGAAAGAGGGAGAAACAGAATCCGAAGACAGCCTCCAGGCTCCGAGCTAGCTGTCAACACAGAGCCCGACATGGGGCTCGAACCCATGAACCATGAGATCATGACCTGAGCCGAAGTCGGACTGAGTCACCCAGGTGCCCCAAAAAGCACCCTAGCTTCTTGAAGAAAATCTTTCCGCTGTGAAGAGTTGAAGCAAATGCTGTTTTTGGTCAAAAGTTAATTAGCCACAGTACGCTAATTTTAGGCAGTGTAATTGAGAGTTTGTGGCCTAAAGAAATACATTTCAAGGCTGAAGTTTTCTTGAACTTTATCCTCGCCTCTTCAAGATACTGTAAATAATGACTTTTAGGTTGATGAGTGCCAAAGTAATGTGTACCTTTACATTAACATTTTTCCTTTTGGGCACCTGGGTGGCTCAGTCAGTTGAGCTTCTGCCTCTTGATTTTGGATCAAGATCCCAGGGTCCTGGGATTGGGCCCTGCGCTGGGCTCTCATTGAGCATAGAGCCTGATTAAGATTCTCTCTCTCCCTCTGGTGCTCTCCCCTGCCCTTTCACATACACATTCTCTCTCTCAAAAATAAAGTAATACAAAAAAATTCCCTTTTACCAAGTCAATGCTAATTCATGTCATGACCTTAGCAAGCTTTTTAACTTTTCTAGCCTTCATTTTCTTAATTGAGAGAAACAGAAAGAGGGAGAGGGAGAGAGAGAGAGAAAGAGAAGTGTAGAAGGAAGGAATGGAGGGAGGGTGAGAGGAAGGAAAATTGATGGTTTCAAATTTTCTTCCAGCACAAATATTTTAAGATTTTTGGATGTATCAGTTTTAGGTACAAAGTTTGGCCAGCTGAATTTGAGGATATGTTCTAGTGGAAATACTTGCCTTCAGAATTAAAGGCACACACTTTGTTGACCTTAAATGAACTTACACCGAGTTGTTCAATTTCATCTTGGACTCAGAGCTATGCATGTCAGTGTTGATTTGTAGCTATAAGGCTGGCCTTTTCACAATGATTTTCCCAAACAGGTTTCCTAATTATGTAGCATATGGTTTACTTGATAGTAATCAGGGATGATTGAAGAAGTAATTCTTCAATCTGAGTATGTGTAAGTATGTGTGTCTACAAGGGCAAGGCATAACTCCCTTTGTGGAAATACACTTAAAATTCCAATTTCATTCTGCGTACATTTATAGCAGACATTTTACCATGAAGGTGGAAGATTTTCAAAGTGCTCTCTCCTAAGAGTGTGAGAGTAGGTATAGGAAATTTCCTTGGTCTTCTGAACTGGCAGGAAGCTCTATCTTCCAACTTGTGGTTTCCATATTCTCATGTAAATATTCACCAGCTCACCATCAACTGGTAGTGTCTCAACAAATTCTTTCGGTCATCACTCTTCACTACCCGTTGTAATAGAAGTGATTCACTTTGTTGGCATATCCAAAAAAAAGATTCATTCAGGCTTTTATCCGTTTACCCAATTTTAGTTTCCTACTAAGAAATCTCATCCATATTTGTACTCTCTTAATTGAAATGGTCTTTTTAATGCTTGAGTTTTCTGGATGTTCCAAATATTTTATTTCTAGCCTTGCTTTTGAAGCTGATTGGAAAATTCGTTTTTTCCTTGCTTACTTTAGCAAATTCGATGTAAGAAACAGCCCATGACCTATAAATGTTTGTTAAAAGAATGTTATTAAATCTTTTTTTGATCACCGAGAATTTTCTCTAGATTTAGAGTAATCATTCTAAATATCACTTCTAATTTGTCATGGCTATAGATACAGAAGAAAGAAGGTACTGTAGCAAATCCTGAACTTACTATGAAATTACTACTTTCATTTCTGGTCCTCCTAGTATGGCCTCCTGACAAGAGTTGGCCATCAGGAGTGCTGAGGTTTTGCTTCACTGCTGACTATATCTCATCACTCCGACAATGACACTAGAACTCAGTTGCATATAAGGATCAAAAGCTGTCAGGTATTTGCAAGAATATATCTCCCACAGTCTATCTTCTCATGCTCTGCCACATTGTTCTACACTGTTCCCATTGCTAACGTCCCTATGTTCCATGATACACGAAGCCCTTATTCCACTGGAAATACACGTTTTCATACCTCCCACCTCTCTGCAGCGTGCTCCATCCAGGCCTTCTCTGAACTCTGAGTCTTTTCAGACAGTATGACTTTTCTTTGGAGCTCTCTTGAGAAGAAGTTGCTCTTTGAAAATGCTCTAAGAACCACATTCTCCTGGCTCCATAGCACCGATTGCAGAGTCTTCTCTTTCAACTCTCTTGCGCAAGCCACTCCTTTTGATACTATTCTCAACTAGTACGATTATTGTGAATCAGATTCTTCACTGGGCCCCACTGACCTCCTCATCCTTCTGAGCATTTATCAAGCATTCTGATGCCTGGGTCATACCCTTCATCCCCACCAAAGCCGTAGCCATCATTTTGGGGTGGCCTAAACATCTCTGAGGACATTTCCTCTCTATAACCCCATAGTTCCTTTGTATGATGTATTGCACGTAGCATTTCTTCCATCTCAGCACTAATTCTCAAAGTCATTTGATGGAACATATAATTAGCTGGAACAGCTCCATCTCCAAAATCTATGAATGTGAGAACTGACAATTTGACCACAGCATCCTTTGCTTCCTGTGCTCTCACGCAGCCTACTCCCATGACACTTCCTCTCTCTGTTCACATCTTGATCTCTGATCTTCCAGGGGATCATTTCCTCAATACCTCAATCCTCAACACTCTGAAATTCTTGTATCCTCCACACACTGAATCCCTCACTGAAGATCTCAATACTCTGTCTCCTCTTCTGAGCTGCTAAGCATTTCTGGAAACAGCTACACCACTGTGGAGTTGGGGTTAATAAAGTGGGTGACCTCTAAGCTTAGATAATTGGCAACATCCCCGCAGCAGATCTATTATATTTTTCTTGACCACTCTAGCCACCTGCTCCCCTTCATAGCTCCTCTAACCTTTGACCACTATTTTTAAACTCAGCATTTTGTGTTCTTGTTCTCACTTTTAGCACATGAACTTCCATACAATTTTATGTACAAAACAGAAGCATTAGTTATGAATTCTCTTGCTTGTCCTCTTTCATACCACACATGTTATTAAACACATGGGCCTTAGGTCCAGTCTCAGAATATGAAGTGTCCTATTTGATAATCAATTTTTTCCTTTATGCTTTGGGTCTAAATGAGCTCTCAGTCTCTCTTTCCAAGGCCTTCAATGACAGGTTCTTCTCAATACAGAAGCATGCTTAAAGTTCTCATTTAAATCAAAACCAAACCAACAAACAAAAAATACCACTCTGTTTGTTTAGAGTCTTCCATCTGTCTATCTCTTTCGAATCATAACCCAATTTCTAGGAAAAAAATTATATTTTCTCCATTCCTATTCCATTTTCAACCTGCTCAATTGGCTCCTGTTTACACTGACACTGCCCTTGCCAAGGTGTTTCTGCTTGCCAAGGCCCAAAAGCATTTTTCAGGACGTACTCTACCATTTTCCTTCACCACTTCCGTATTTTTATTCCATAACTGTCTGGCCACACATCTTTAGCCTTCTTCATACTTCTTGTCATTTTTAAAATGACGTAGTTGTTCAACAATTTGCTTTCCATCACCTTTGCTTCTTGCTCCCAACTTTTGCTGGGTGATCTCTGCTCAGCGTCCATTAATTCTGCTACACACCAATGATTTCCAAGAATATCTTGCCAGCCCAGACAGTGCTGCGGCAGCTCCAACCCATGTGTTCTGCTTTCTCCCGCATATTTCTAATGGAAAATTCCTTGAACTTCAGGTATAATAGTTGAAAATTGAGTTCAGTGTTCTTTTTTCCTCCTCACCAACCCATGTAAATCTACCTTCTGTTTTCTATCTGGGTATTAAGAACCTTATCAGGGCTACATACCGCTAGTCTAAATGAAACATTTGTGGGAATTAGAACAGTATGCCCCTCCTACTTTCATCTCTCAGGAAAAAGTCTTACTATGCATATTTTGTTAAAATAATAAGATATACTACTATTCACCAGATATTTTTCTTAATAAGTATACAAATCTATGATGTCTAAGATTTGAATGTAGTAGCTCTTTATGGTTGTACAGAGCCAAACTTTTCAGCCATAAATGGTGAACTGACCACTAATCACCTAATATTCTGTGCCAAATATCCCAGACTCCTTAATTTTTCCTAAATGTTCTATTAATTATTAAGTTTTTCCACTATTACCATCGAAATCAATGTACATTCTGTTCTTTCTTCTCCACAATTAGAACCACGGCCCCATTTCCCACGCTTATCTTAGTACGTCAGCCTCTTAACAACAGGCTAGCTTCTTTCTAATTCACTGTCAACTTGTCTCCAGAGTAATATTTTGTGGCGTACACACATGATCGTGACACTTTAAAATAAACTAATGTAGGGGCACCTGGGTGGCTCAGTCGGTTGGGCGTCTGACTTCGGCTCAGGTCATGATCTCATGGTTTGTGAGTTTGAGCCCCGCTTTGGGCTCTGTGCTGACAGCTCAGAGCCTAGAGCCTGCTTCGGTTTTTGTGTCTCCCTCTCTCTCTGCCCCTCACCTGCTTGCACTCTGTCTCTCTCTCTCTCAAAAATAAATAAACATTAAAAAAATGTAAAAAAAACTTATTTAGTAGAATATACATTCCAAAAGGTAAAACAAAACAAATCCAAATGTGACAAAACAAATCCAAATGTGCTGCTAAATTTTTAACAAAGTAAATGCCACTAACCATCATACAGGTCAAGAAATAGAGGATTACTCACTCCCAAATCAGCCCAGCGCTCCTTCTCAGGCATTACCTCTCTCCAAAAATTACCACTGAGCTGACTCTTAGCACCATGAAACCATTTGCACCTGATTTGGGTTTTGTGTGAGGGTAATTATTTGGTATGTACTCTTGTGTCTTGCGTCTTTAATTCAGTGCTTTTTGTAGGTACAGTTGCCAGATTTAGGGCATAAAAACACAGGCTGTCCAGTTAAATTTGAATTTCTAATAAATAATTTTTTAGTATAGCCACATCTCATGTAATATTTAGCTGGGTGTGTTTAATTGTATTTTATATTGAATAATATTTATATAACAAGATTTGTATTTTGTATGGCAATCCTATTTTTAAGAGACATCCATAGCACATAGCATCTTTATATTATCATCTGATCTTTCATTGTGAAATATATACAATTTATGTTTATATTGTGCTCTTGACGGACACTAATATTGTTTTCAACTTGGAGCTGTCATTAACACAGCTCATCAGAACATTATTGTGCATATCTTTTGGTTATATGTGTATGCACACACAAACACATATAAATTTCTATTGAGTGTATTTCCAGAATTGCTTATTCAAAGGGTATGCCACTGTTCAGCTTTAGTAGATATTGGCAAACAAATACTCAAATATATTTGCAAATTTATACTCCCACCAACTGTGTGGGAGAGCTCTGTTTGCCACCATTCCTCTCTAACATTTGGTATTATTATCTCTCCTTTGGTTCCTTTAGACATTCTTTTGAGCATATAGTGGTATCTTCTTACTGTTTTGGGGGGTTTTTTTGTTGGCGGTGTTTTGGTTTGTTTGTTTTTGGTGGGGAGAGCATGCAGGTTGGGGGGTGGGGCAGAGGGAGAGAGAGTCCCAAGCAGGCTCCATACTCAGCATGGAGCCCAATGTGGGGGTCGATCCCATGATGCTGGGATCACAACCTGGGTCAAAATCAAGAGTCAGATGTTCAACCGAATGAGCCACCCAGGCACCCCTCTTATTAGTGTTTTAATTTGTTTTTCCCTGATGGCAAATTTCCTTCGTCGCATCTTTTATACTCCCATTATAAAAAGAATCACATCGTACTATACCAGCTGATTTGCCCCCTACTCTACAACTTATTTTTAATCAAAGAATTGGTGGCAGAGTGTGACTTCTCATAAAATAGGTAGTAAATAAAAGAATTAACAAATGGATCTATGAGAACTATGGTATTCCTGCAAGAGCCTATTTTATAGTTAGTTGCCACTTTCTTTTAATCTAATTAATGCATTACTAAATATTTATTTAGTGTCTACTATGTCCAGGCATTGTTCAGTTATACTGCCTAATAACTTCAAAAGTACACGTGGCTAAAAGCAAAGCAAAAGTACATATGGCTAAAATTGCCACATCATAACTCTTTCAGAGAATAGATATCTAAAATGCTAAGAAAAAAGATACTCTGTTTAAATATGCGCATGCCCACACATACAGATGTCTACATCAGATAATGTGTAATTAACTCTGATGGTTTACACTTAGGAAACTTAGCACAAGGCTTAAATTAAGCCAGAAATTAGAAACAGTGCACAAAGTTCTAGGCATTGTCAAGAGAATATTGATTGTTCTGCTCTGTCAATTCAAAGATGTATTACAGGAAATTTTTTTCCAGCATTAAAAAATAGAAAGTAGGGGCGCCTGGTTGGCTCAGTCAGTTGAGCGTCCGACTCCGGCTCAGGTCATGATCTCACAGGCTGTGGGTTTGAGCCCCACATCGGGCTCTGTGCTGACAGCTCAGAGCCTGGAGCCTGCTTGGGATTCTGTGTCTTTCTCCCTGTCTGCCCCTCCTCCATTCACATTCTGTTTCTCTCTCTCAAAATAAAACAAAGACATTAAAAAAATTTTTTTTTGAACTGGGAGTAATTGGAAATAACCTAAATTCTCAATAATTCTGAACTGGTTAAATAAATATGGATATTCATATGATGAAATACTATGCAACCTTTAAAATAGTGTCGTAGGAGGATATCAAATGCTACATTAATAACCATAGTACATTGTCAAGTGAAAATTAACTGATCATGGCACCTGGCTGCCTCAGTCAGTAGAGTATATGTCTCCTGATCTTGGGGGGTGTAAGTTTGAGCCCCATGTTGGGAATAGAGATTACTTAAAAAACAAAATCTTTAAAAAAAGAAAAGGAAAATTAGCTGACCTAATGGCATCATGGCATTTTTAGAAAAGACATATTTTGGAAAAATACAAGGAAAGAAAAAGCCTGGAAGGACACAACTAACAAAAGATATTTATTCTAAATGATGTAATTATATAATCTTGTTTTTCTTATTTGCATTTTTCTGTGTTCCATCTCTTTATGAATAACATAGAAAATTGAACAGCATGTGTTGTATTTTAAAGGATTGGGGAATTTTACTAATGGCAAGAGCCTGAGGAGTTCTGACAAGTAATCATTAAAGTATTTTTCAAGGTGGGCAACAGTGTCCCTTCTTCCATTTGCCAAGGCCCCTTGAGTGGGATTTCTTTGGGCATCAGGCTTCTAGTCTGAATTAATCACTGGTCTGATGCAATAATGAAATATTCTGTTCTTTTGTCTACTTATTAGAATTTGCAAGTACAGTCATAAAAGGTAAGATCAAGTTCCATGCTTTATTCAACTTGATCCATGTTCTTAAGGGCTTGTGTAAATACAGAGTTTCCTTGAAAGTGACTAAGTTCTTGTATGAATGTTTCATAATAATTAACAAGTAACAAAGGAAAAACTGACCACTGACGAAAAATGGAAGTTATGTTCATGTCTCACAAACTAGCAAAAGATCCCTAACTATCACTTACCTGTTAATTATGCAAAATAAGTCAGTAAAAATGATAAAACAGCATTTCCTAGGCACTGACTGACTGATCTAATCTAATTCAGTCTACAAATGTCAGCTTGATTACATCATTTCCCAGGCTTCTCTAGTTATCTCATGCAATCATCACTTAAACAATCTGGCAAAGAAGCTTTATTACACATTACTAATGGAGAAAATACTGTTTTGGAATAGTTGCAGCTTTAATCCAAAATATATTTTTATGTCCTATGGGATGGGGAGGGATTATTAAGGAAGCACAGTGCAATGGAAAGGACTTGAGCTTTTGAGAAATCTGCAATTTGACTCTCAGCTTGGTGACCTGGGGCATTTAACACAATGCCTCTGAACTTGAGTTTATTCCTCTGTACTTTAGAATTCTACCTAACACCTACCTCACAGGATGTTGTCAGGACTAGAGAAAATACACAAACAGTATCTCTGAGTGCGTACCACACAATGGATTCCTTCCCTGTACCCTCACTTTTGCTTTCCATGAAACTTGAGAACTACAAGTAGGGACCAACAGTTTAAGTCATAAATTTGGGTCTTTATTCTGCAGATAAAAGTTGGGCTTTTTTTTATGCTCCAGGTATTATGCAAGCTAGCTATATATGCTACGGAATATATAATACAGTGAACAAGACAGCACTGAGAAATTTCTAGTTTCTTTACTTCTAGATGTGTACATAGTTAATAAAACAAGCAAAAACAGAGCATTAAAGAAAGACAGTCTGGGAGCCGAAATAAAGGAATACCTAACTCAGGGATGGACATCACAGAGAATGCCTGAGGAGACTGGAATGTGAAGAAAGGATGTGATAAGATGATAGTGGATAAAAGGACATTGCATTTCCTAGCATGCTGTGAGAGGGAATCTGGATGCTAAGGAAACTGTAAACATTACATGGAAAACATGGATTTCTTATAGAAATTCGGTAGGATACATGTTTATAGGGCTTACTAGATTCCTTACTAAGGAATGTGAAGGCAAAGCAGTTATTAAAAAGACATAAAATTTACATAAAATTTACACTTCAGAAAGTTCACGGTGATGAGGAAGTAGAGAATGGACTAGAGAATGAAAAGACTTGAGGTTGAGAAAGAGTTGGGAGAGGATGTTGAGATAGTTGAGGCAAGAAATTAAATAAGGCTTAGAAACAGGGAAGGTTAGTCATGGGCTGGAATGAAAGGGTTGATAGGGAAGTGTCTACAAGGTGTCTGTGTACAGGACCCAGTGCTTGACTGGTGTGTGGTAGGTAAGGCAAAGGAAAGGGTTCCTGGCTGGAGTGACTGGCCAGAGGTGGAATGGTGCTCTTAAGCTGATGGGATTCATGGGGATCAAGGGAAAATAAACAATCATGAAACAAAGAGCCGCAGCCAGGGACAAGCCATGGATAATATAGAATTAAGTTTCAACAAGGATGATCAAGGTAGCATGGCTAAACTGTGTTTCCTCTATATTAGAGGGCACAGCTGCCTTTGGAGACTTCCATTTTGGGACGCCAACCCATACACTTCCTTCTCTTTACATTTGATGGCTCTCATCGAAGAATCGGTGTGGATGGCAGGTTCTAACAAACTCAGGGTGTGAAGAATATTGCAGATATATGACCTAATCACAACAATTTTGAAGCGGCCCCAAAGTTAGCAAATTTGAATTTAATTGTTATTTAAGTAACAATAAAATCCAAAAGTGTTTCAGTGTCAAAATTCATAATGTGAACCTGGCATAATGCATAAAGTTGTCTATACAAAGCAGTTACTCTTCTTTCCCTAGCTGCTTACATTTATGGAAGCCGTCATATAAATAAAGATGTCGACTGAATGGAGATCATAATTACAAACTCAAACCTTGGAAATCAAAACCTGTATCCGTAAAGCCTACCTTTGTAAAAGACATTTTTTAAAAATAAGCAGCAGGACAAATGTCTCTAGATTAGTTTCTCAAAAATCATGAAATGATTCTAAGTTTGTGCAAAGTCTCAAGAAATCTGCCATGAATCCCTAATCATAATGAATCATAAACATACATAAGATATATTCAACTGATTACTATATTCTGTCTTTAATATACATAGCACTTTAAAAAATACCTAGTATGGAGATATCATTTGCCATTTTTTTAAACTTGGTCAGTACCATAAACGCTTATTAATATTTTCCATGTGAAAATGAGTTTCCTTTGACATTATTTTTCTTTTTAGTATTGCATAGTAGCTTTTCACGAGTTTTCTGCTCTTTGAGAATTATCTGTGTTTATGGAATTTTCTCACTCGGCTCATACCGACCTACAAAGCCATATTACTCATGCCATTTTTGGAGCATGTGTTTTAGAGCACTTGGGGAAATTAAAAAAAAAAAAGAAAAGAAAAAACAAAACCTGTTCTTTCTTTGGCATCTGGTTTCTTAGATGTGCTCACTTATAGAGCTGGTAGGTAATTAGGAGCATGAGAGCAGAGAAATTACAGCTGTATCCATTTCCACATTCATCAGTCATAGAGTTACAGCAAAATTCTAAACTCAGATTGTCCTCACAGGAAATTTGCTTAGAATTTACTTTTGTTCTTCTTGTTTGGATAAATAAATACCTTAAAAAGATAATGCTATATTAGAGGATTTGAGATTGCATTTGAATAATGATGAGACTTTTATTGTATAGTATTTTAGTCTTTTTTTTATTGGAGATGTTGTTTGTGTGATTTCAATATTGGCATGTTAGTGCTTTCTTAAATCAGTCTTAAAATTTGAACCAGCCAGATGATTAAACACAAAGATAAAAATATAGGTGTTCAGACGATTTTTAAATATTATATTTTAAATTGCATACATATGCGAACAGAAGAGATCAGTGTGATGATGCTTTAAGGAAAATAAGAAACATTATACCATTTTCTCAGAAAGACAGTAGATTTCCTAGCCTTGTCTGTTAACCTCCTTCCGTTCTTTTCCCTTTGATGACAGCCAGCAACAAGGGTCCACAACCTAGGATCCTTTGAAATCCTACCTGAAGAATGATTGTCTGCTGACCATGAAATTTCCAAAGCTAAAATCCTGACTATAAAGCAAGAGTTGTGATTCAAAAATAATAGTTAGGACATAAAAACAATAGAATCGCTTTCAGGGAATGATTTTTTTGTTTTGTTCACTCAACAGACAGAAATGAAAAAATCAGACCCTCCTTATTCTTAATGACTGTGGATCTCAAATGGTTTCTCTGGTGTAGGACGCATAGCCCGGAGCTTCAGAGCATGGCCTCTGGATTCTTCTAGCCTAAGTTAATATTTCTACTCCATTATTTACTAGGTATATAACCTTGGGTACTTTACTTCATTTTGTTAAATGTCACTTTACTCTTTTACAAAGAGTGGATAATTCAGTTATCCTAATTCTCAGCTTGCTGGGGGCGTTCACTGAAATGCAACACGTCAAGCATTAGCATAGCACATCATAGATGGTAATTAACCATTATAATATTAGGTAATAATTATTATTATGACATTATATATAATTACTATTACCATTATTATTATTATTACTATTGCTACTATTTGTCCACCTTGGAAAACAATAAAAATGTCTACCCCATTTATCATGAATCTCGTGCAGAAAAACTCAGTGGAATTTATCACAATGACACTAGGATCAGACAAGAGGCCACTGAACTTAGTCTTTGGGTGCCTCTGAACCTTGAGCAGGCTGTGTGCAGTACAACTCCACAAAACAGCTCTGGTAAACTTTAAATTTGTGGCAAAGAAAATACCCAAGACAAAACCAAACAAAACCACACATAACATTGTTGGTACAGACAAACATTTATTTTACTTTTTATTTTTATTTTTTTGGTACAAACAAATGTACCAAATTTGGTACATTTAAATCTTCAATGTTGACTTCTTTAAATGTTGACTTCTCAAACTGTTGCCACTGTTGGTCTTCAACTGTATTTTGAAAAGCAGTGCTTTCAAATTTTGGGAGAGAAAATATAAAAATTGCCACTTTCAGCACCATTCAGTACCATCTTTAGTTTTAGTGCATGGAGAAGCCATGAGACTATTTCTGTCAACAGGTGAGGTGCCCCCTTCTAATACAGGGATGTTAGAGGCAATAGAAGGATGGGGATTACCCAAAATTGCATTGAATAGTCAATGAAAATTTTATATATTGAATGAAGTTACCATGACATTGATGGTTTAACATTTAGATGAGCTTTTCCTGCTCAACTTAGGTCTTTCTGCCCACGCTACCTCACATTCCCCGATTCTCATACGTGCTTGCTCATGGCTTTTGTGTTGCCATACTAACTGGAGCAGCTCAACCCCAACCCTTATCTGCAGGAAGGAAACTGGGGGTAGAAGTAGCTGAGCAAGAAACAAGTTGAACAGAACTAGAATCAGCTCCACAGATAAGCCTGGGGCCAAGCCACATACAGAGGATTGGCTACATAATACGTGGGGCCCGGAGCAAAATGAAAATGTAGAACCTCGATCAAAACTTGGCCAAGAATTTCACGGCAGTGACAGCCAAACATGAAATTAAGCACCAGGCCCTTTTTAGCATGGAGCCCGTTGCAGCTGCTCAGGCTGCATGCCACGGGGCCAGTCCCACACATAAGTCTTTCCTTCTCTCCGTAACATGAGCCCTATCCCTATAGAAATTGCTTTTGGTAGCCTAGCGTTTAGCATGTCCATGGAAGTTTACTTTAATCTAAAACTGAGTAAACGTTCAGGCTTTAATGCCAAATACGTAATCCAGCTAATGGTTTAGGATTAAATGATCCTTCTTTTCTAAAGCCTCAAAGACAAGACCCTTTAATCAACTGTCATCCCTCCATTGTCTGAAAACCAAGCATAGTTTATAACATATGTGAATATATATGAAAGAATAACCCTCAGGAGTTACCTAATCCTTAGCATGCAGTGGAGAAATATAAATGGAAACTTCATCTGTAAAGAGGCCAAAAGTTCAACAAGGAAAACCATGAGCTTCACGTATAATATTTAATTTGATTCAATTACTTTAAAGACAGAGTAGCTAAGCATTGTTCATTTCAAGGCTATAGAGCAGTGAGTTATACAAATAAAACTGACAAACCTCTTAACACTCAATGTTTGGGGGGGGGGTCACATGTCCCTCTTGCCACCTGGTGAAAGCCATGAAACTCATCCAAGGTAAATACATACTCCCATGAACACACACACACACACACACACACACACGCTTCTCAAGCATTCTGAGAACTTTAGGTTAAAAGTAATCTTAATCTGAAAAAAGACTTTCTCACATGTTAAAATGAGTTTACTTATCCTGAAATTTTCAGAGAGTTATTTGTAAAATAAGTGTTACAGATACAGGTGATATTTATTATTTCACCATATGACTGGATGAAATTAGAAAGGAAAGCTTGAGTCCTATCAAGAAGGATTATGCTAAATTTCTCTTTAAGAAAATAACTTTTTATACAGAAATATTTTAAAAGAATATAGATAGCACAATACAGTATTACTTCAGTATTCAGCTCTTAAAAATAAACATATTTTTGGGGTACCTGGCTGGCTCAGTTGGTTAAGCATCCAACTTTGGCTCAGGTCATGATCTCATTGTTTTGGGTTTGAGGCCCATGTCGGGCTCTGTGCTGACAGTTCAGAGCCTGGAGCCTGCTTCAGATTCTTTGTCTCCCTTTATCTCTGCCCCTCCCACACTTGCACTCTGTCTATCTCTCAGAAACAAATAAAAATGTTTTAAAAAATTTTTAAACATTTTTCTACATAGCCACAATAACTCTTTTTATACCTAGAAAAATTAATAATTTCTTAATTTTATTTTCTACCCAGCCATAATCAAGCATCTCCAATTTCCCCTGGTTTTGTCCAAAATCAAGATCCAATCAAAAACTATGCACTACCATGTTTATCGTGTTGCTTAAACCTCAGTTAGTGTAGAGCAATATAGCTAATTTTCATTTCATTCCTTGAAGATAACAGATCTCTGGATTTATCTCATGACTGCTTCTTAGTATGTTTTAAATCTAACCTTAAATATTTAATTAATTGAAAATTCAGCCCAAAGGTTGAAGAGATTTAAGTTAGCCATTTTAGGCTGGAATGCACTGAGCATGATGTTGCATTGGATTGCATTTCAGCAGGAGACAGAGACTCTCTCCTAAGATTTGATTTAATATCTAACTCAAATGACAACACATATTTATCTTGCCTTCCCTTTTCTTAGTGTAACTGTGCATTGGAGAATTTTTTATATAATTAATTTTAAGTCAGCATAAACATTTTTCTCTTTGATGTTCAGTATAGTGAAACGGTGCTAATGGGAGCCCTCTCAGGCTTCTGTCTGCCTTTAAAATGACTCCATTAAATTTTGAAAATTAATTCTTTTTCTAAACATTTAACTTAATTTTTCTCCCAGTCTTCTTAAGATTTAGTTGACAGATATCATTGTGTAAGGTATAGAGCATGATGATTTGAGAAGTGGATATACTTAAAAATGATTACCACAGCAAGGTTGGTTAGCATATCCACCACTTCACGTAGTTTGTCATGTGTGTGTGATGATAATACTTAAAATCTATACTCTAGACAATTTTTAAGTATACAGTTCAGTATTGTTAACTGCAATTGCCATGCTGTACATTAGATTCCTAGAGCTTCAGTTGTACTCATCTTACAACTGAAAGTTTATAATCTTTGACTAACATCTTCCTATTGAAGATTGACCCTATTCCTCAGCCCCTGGCAAGGACCATGCTGTTCTTTATTTCTGTGAGTTCAGTTTTTTAGATTCTACATATATGCGACATCATATGGTATTTTTCTCTCTCTGACTTATTTCATTTAGCATAATGCTCTGAAGGTCTATCTAAGTGGTCACAAATGGAGGATTTCCTTTCTTTTTATGGGTTAATAATGCTCCATTTTATATAAATGTGGCGGGGGAGAGGGTCAAACCTGCAACCCTGGGAACGTAATGTGAGCCAAAATCAAGAATTGGTTGCTCCACTGGCTGAGTCACTCAGGAACCCCAGAAATCCAATACTTTAACAAGTAATAACTGGAAGTGTCTTTTACTTCTTAATGTTACACCTTTTTAAGTACTTAGATAAAAAGGGAGGTTTGCCTTTCAAAGATTGAAGCATGTTTATTCGCTTTCTGAAATCTGAAGATTGGTGTAGAAATGCTAGAGGAAAATAATAAGAATCCTAATCTTGATTAGATACTAAAACAGATACAAATCAGAAAAAGTATAGAAATGGCTTTTCCTGAAGTTTCCATGAGTTTGGGTAGTGGCTAGAATGCACTGCAGTTGCCATATTCCCTCATAGTATATGCTCCTTTGGATTGCTGGCTTAGGAATTCTTCCTGGGTTAAAAAAAAACAACAACAACAACTATACAAATGGTAAAAACAGTGTTCTCAACTGAAATTACCCAAGTTAAAAAAAAACAGTTTTCTCTTACGAGATGAGTTTTTTTTGATACTGGTGAATGTTAAAATTCCTTTTGAAGAAGAAATGACAGCTGTTTATAAAATCACATTTCATTCATTTTAATTATTGCTTTGACAAGGTACAAAGAATTTAATCTTTCCTGAATCTCACTGTCATGTTTGCTTCCTAAAAGATTCAGTTACCCTGGACAAGATGTTCATCAGCTACTTGCTATGGACTGATGATTACTTGATATGATTAAGCTAGTTTACAGGGTAATTAAATTAATAGCCGAAGAAATAGGAGACATATGTGAATCCAACTCTTAAACTGAGTTTCCTAACAAATATTTATATCACTGACTTTATTTTTATTCCCATTTCCTGATGTAGCTCAGGTATTTCATCATAGTTTCCTCATTTGGTCTCTTCAGGTCTAGAAGATTAAAATACATACATGCATGCATGCATACATATACATCTAACAAAAAGGAATTGCTTAAATAAGTAGAATGATTAGGATTTTAGGTCTTTTCTATGTCTATGTGTTGTTTTCTGGCACTTTCCTGTATTTACATTTGCCTACACAATTCTACAGAACTGTACTTCTGCATACTTTCACATTTTAAAAAATCATACATAAAATGAAAGCCACTGTTTGAAATCTGACAGTCTTCCGGTTCAAATACCAAAAGAGGAGCCTCAATTTCTCAAACTTCTTTCCAAATGTTTTCATAATTTTGTTTTGTGTTCTGAGAAACATCTCCACTAAATTCAATGCTCTGAAAGACATATATGATGTTTCTTGCAAGATTAATAAAATAAAGGAAAAGGACAGGAAAAATCCAAGAATCTATTATACAATTTGCATTTTTAGAGACTTGCTTGCAAACCTTAACTAAAAAAAATGAGTCTTAGATTAGATTAATTTAATATTCATTTAATGGAGGAAAACCAGAACTTTTTTTTAAATGTTTTATGTTCATAGTTCAGGCAGAAGCATGTTTTTTCTTTTTCTACTTCTCAAATTCTCTGAATTTCACAGTATGAACTTCGTATCTATAAGGGAGATGTGTTTGCAATGAATAAAAGGGCACAGTGTTTTACAGTTAGTTTCTTTTAATTTGAACTGATGTCTGTAAGTGGTTTGTTTGGCTTAATATATTGAATAATTAGTATCCACATGCTATTGGCTATGTACTTAGTGGGCACACAAGAGAGGCTAGAGTAAGAATGTAATTAATTGTATAATGATGCTAAAACAAGAATATATATGAAAAAAGTTGTCTCCATGTCTTAAACAGATTGTAGAGATTAAGTGCTTCATAAAGGAATTCCCATAACAGCAAATATGACCAACATTGTAACATATTTGAATATAATGATTTAGAAATGATTTTTAGTAGAATATTAATTTGGATTGTTTTCCAAATAATTAGTTAACTAGGCATTTCCAAATATTAGTTGAGATACATTAATGTAAGATGAAACGTATAACTTTTGCTCTTTAAACTCCTGGCTTATTTCCTTTACCCCTTGGATATCTTCAATTCCTTTGAACAACCAACCAATCAGTGAAGTGTTTATTAAGTGTCTATTGCAGACTCGGTAGTCTACCAGGTAATGAGGTGTGGTGCAGTTTGTATAACCCATGGTCCCCCAACTCAAGGAATTTACAATTAGATAGTGAGTACTATGGGAAGCAAAGTGAATAAATAGACATATAAAATTGGAGATCAAAAACAAGGTAGGCTACAAGGATGTGAAGATAATTCAATGAGGAAAGAATAGTTGTTGTTGTTTTTTTAAAGTTGGTGCTAGCACAACTGTGTACCTTCACACAAAAGAATGGGTTGGACCTCTTTCTAACCCCCTGTAGAAAAATTCAACATAGACCAGAGACCTAAATGTAAGATCTAAAATTATTAAACTCTTAAAATAAAATGAAGGGGTAAATCTTCATGACCTTGGATTAGGCAATGAATACTAAGATATGACACCATAAGCATGAGAAACAAAAGAAAAAATACATAAATTCGACATCATAATTGAAAAAGTTTTGTTTTGCAAAGGACACTGCAAAAAAGTGAAAAGACAACCCAGAATGGAGAAAATTTTTGCAAATCCTATCTTTTTTAAGAGATTGTCTGTGGAATATATAAAGAGTGCTTCATATTCAATAATAAAGACAACTCAAGAAATGAGCAAAGGAATTGAATAGAGATTTCTCCAGAGAAGATTTATAGATGGTAGATAGGCGCATGAAAAGATGCTTAACATTATTAGCTAGAAGGGACATGCAAATCAAACCTGCAATGAGCTACCCCTTTATAACAACTAGGCTGGTTATAAGCAAAAAGACAGTGATGAGTAGTGGGAAGATGTGAAGAAATTGGAATTCTCAAACTATTGGTGAGAATGTAAAGTTGTGCAGCTGCTTTAGAAAATACTCTGGCAGTTCCTCACAATGTTAGACATAGAGTTACCACATGACCCAGCATTTCTCATAGATACCTACCCAAGGAAAATGAAAACTAGGCTCACATGAAATGTGTACACTAATGCTTTTAGCAGTAATATTCATAAAAGTCAAAAAATGGAAACAACCCAATTATCCATCAACTGATGTAGGGATAAACAAAATGTGGTACGCCCATGCAATGAAATATTATGTAGCATAAAAAGGAAATAGTACTGATTTAGGCTATGGCATGGCTGAAACTTGAAAATAGTATACTCAGTGGAAGAAAAAACAAAAGGCTGTTACAAGGGGCCATATATTGTATGATTCCATTGATATGAAGTTTTCAAAATAGGCAAATTCATCAAAACAAAATAGATCATGGTTGTCTAGGGCTGGGTTTCCATTAGGGGGTGGAGGGGAAATGGGTAAGTACTGCTAATGGGTTTCTTGGGCTGATAAAAATGCTCTAAATGGATTACGGTGGCACAATGCTGTGACTATACTAAAAACCACCAAATTTTACACTTTATATGAATTATACCTCAGTAATTCTGTTAATTTTGTTAAGTAGTATGAATATAACTGGGAGGTTTAATTTTTTTTAATGTTTATTTTTAAGAGAGACAGAGCACGAGTAGGGTAGGGGAGAGAGAGAGGGAGACACAGAATCCGAAGCAGGCTCCAGGCTCCGAGCTGTCAGCACAGAGCCAGATGTGGGGCTCTAACCCACAGACCATGAGATCACGACCTGAGCCAAAGCCTGACGCTCAACTGACTGAGCCACCCAGGTGCCCCATAACTGGGAGGTTCAAATGACACCTTCAGCCTTATTGATTCTGTGAACAGAAGAGTAGTTTTTGTGGGTTTTTTTTTAATTTAAAGAAAAAAGTTAGGGAGCAAAAGACAATGTTAGACTTAGTGTAGAATTTAAGAACTATGTAGTCTCACTCCCTAAATGCCCCCATTTTTCAGATGAGCAACTTAAACAATAGAGTGGCACTTAAGCCCATGAATTCTGGAGGCACACAGGCAGTGGGTCTCTATCACTCAATGACTAAGTCCTTGGGGGAAAAGGCCTATGAACTCACAGCCTCAGTGTTACCATTTACAAAAAGAGTGTTACAGAATATGCTCTCCAGCTGTTAGAGGATTAAATGAGAATACACACATATGCTAGTGCAGACCTGAAATATAAAGGTTGCTGAATGAAAATTAGCTATTGTTATTAAAGTGTGCCCACTTCCCCAAGTCACTTAGTATATGTAGTGGAGCTAGGATATTAAAATTTTTTCTGACTTTTTTTTCCCTATGCTCTTTCCATTATACCAAAGATTAACAATTACTAAATTATTCCACCAGAAAAGAATCTGAATATATCTGAAAACAAATCACTTGAGAACAGTTGATTTCCTATGATTTTGACTCTACAACCAGAATGAACCTGTACTTAAGGTTTCAAACAGGTCTTGAACTAAACCTGTCACATCTAGACAAAGTTTTGCCAAAAACCCCCACTCTCATCAGCAGTATGTAAGTATACACTTAAAACGTATTCATTTTTCTTCCCTCTGAATTCTCACTCTCACCCAACACTGAATCTATTATATGTTAATCTGATGGGATGACTCACTATATCTGAATGTCTTAGGTAATGAAATCTGAACACAACTTCACAAAGCAACTAGCTTTAAAGTGGTCTTTAAATGTTTATTCATTTTTGAGAGACAGAGACATGATCAGTGGGGGAGGAGCACAGAGAGGGAGACACAGAATCCTCAGCAGGTGCCAGGCTCTGAGCTGTCAGCACAGAGCCCAACCCAGGGTGCAAACCCACAAACCAAAAGATCATGACCTGCGCCAAAGCTGGACACTGAGCCAACTGAGCCACTCAGGCATCCCGCAGCTAGGGTTAATTTTTACCCAGGGTTTATCCTCTAGGAGAAATAGAGAATAGCTGCAGATCTTACAGTTTTGACAGCATTCTAGCTGCATGGGTAATATAAGTTGGTTCCTCTTGGGCACATGTTTTTGAGGTTATATGATTATTCTGATTATTGACCTCTGGAGCTGTCATCATAGTAGCATTTTGATGAGGAGCCAAAGAGGTGCTATCTGCAAAGGTGCTATTTGAAATTATCTAGATGAGAATACAAAGCATTTAGGTATTTATGAGGAATACATTTTATGTGTATACTTACATACTGCTGATGAGAGTGTGTGTTGACACAACCATTTTGGAGATTTTGGCAAAATGTTTCACAAGCCTTCACCCTTCGACCTGGAATTTCCATTGCCAGGAGTTTAGTCAATAGAAATTGTGAGACATATGCCCAAATATTCATTTATTAAAACTTGATCAAAAGATTATATACAGTCATGAAAAATTAAAAACAAATGTCCAATTAATAATAGCTTCAAATTAACTATAACCATGGTTTATCGTTTTAAAATTCATAATTTAAATTTTTTTAATGTTTATTCATTTTTGAGAGAGGGAGAGAGAGAGAGAGGGTGAGAGTGGGGAAGGGGCAGAGACAAAGGGAGACAGAATCCGAAGCAGCCTCCAGGCTCTGAACTGTCAGCATAGTGTCTGACACGGGGCTTGAACCCACGAACCATGAGATCATGACATGAGCTAAAGTCGGATCCTTACTTGACTGAACCACCCAGGCACCCCTTAAAATTCATCATTTAAAAGGATGACTCTTGATAATGTCTTAAATGAAAAAAATAGTTTCAAAGTAGTATGCACAGTAGGGTTACAAAGTTAGAAAAATCATTACGTATATACTTGTATTAAGCTTTATTATTTATTTGTTTTATTGTTTTAGAGCGTGTATGCATGTGCATGCAGGTTGGGGAGGGACAGAGGGAGAGAGAGAATCTTAAGCAGGCTCCACACCCAGTACGGAGCCAAGGCGGGGCTCAGTCTCATGACCCTGAGATCATGACCCAAGCCGAAATCAAGAGTCGGAGGCTTAAGAGACTGAACCACCCAGGCACCCCAAGTTTTATCATTTAGACTTGATTGACAAAGCGTCATTTGTATATTTATTTATCACAGTAATTGCTTCAGACTCATGAGCTTTGCAAATCTGTGGATTTCTCAGCCTTTCTTCAGAAACCACTGTTGTCAGAACATGAACTCTAAAGACAGATGGCAAGAGTTTAGTGCAGTTATTTTATGGTCTATTAGTATTACTACTGAATTGTATTAAATTCACCCTTAGTCTTCGGACTGTGTAAATGTAGATGCCATGTCCGTGTTTCTATAAAAGTTTTATGAGTATTTTCAAAGTGACCTATTATTTGTGTTCATTCTTTTTTATTATATTTATTTTAATCCTTGTAAAATAGAATGGTTTTAAACTAAGGTAGACAAAGCGGAAAGTTTGGTCTGCCTGATGTGCTGTAGGGTATTTGAAAGACATCCACATGTCATCAAGGCTGTTGTCCCAGTAACTCTGCCAACTTGTCATGCACTCTAGGCTTTGTGACGTTGCGCTTTGTGGCTTTGCAGCTTTGCAATCTTTTTATGTCATATAGTATTGTAGGACATGTATCAGACAAATACGTAGGAGACATGACAGAGAATAGTCATTTCTGAGTCTTGTGTCTCTTCTGTGTTTCTATTTTGGTTAAGTCTCTTGTGCTCCTGGAATGCCGGTTCCATATGAGTAAACAGAAGGAGGAAATTTACCTCTTTGGATCTAGTCATTTTAGCCAGCTGTAGTCTTTCTCCAAAAAGAAAGACTGAACCCGTATGTGTACATGTAATACAGAAAACGTGGGAAGTGATTATACTAAGAAATAGAGAAGATAAAACAATTAAGATTCAGGCCGTGTTTTTTTTTTTTTTTTTCTCTCTCACGCCACTGGCAGGTCCCTTCAGTATGAGGGTGAGGTGCTTTGTGTTAGCTTGTTGTTTTATCATCCCAACAGTAGGAGTGATTGAAGTGGTGACGTGCATTCCACCACCAAGTAGCTGTTCCTCTGAGTATCACCCAAAGCCTTCTTGCCACTTCCCCGTCACCTCCAGGTCAAAGTAAGCCCTAGTGGGCTCTGTGACAGAAAGCGTTGCCACGTGTGTTTGATATGTATATATATGTATATATTATATATTTATATTGTATATAGTATGCAATATATAGTATACATTGCATGTGTGTGTGTGGGGGTGTGGATATGTGTATATATATGTATGGATATGTGTGTGTGTATATACATAAACAAATGTATGTATATGATGTATATTATAAATTATATATATATTATACATTGTATATCTAGTATACATTGTATGTAAGGGCGTGGGTCTGTGCATATACATACATACATATACATGTATAATATACATACATATACACACACACACATATATATAGTTCCTCTCCCCCTCCAGAAAGAGAGTTGCGTCCAGCAGTAGAATACATACATTTCCCAAGAATTTTGAGTGATTATTTGAAGCCTCCTTAAAATTCACATTAAACATCCTGAGAGACAACAGTTTTATTTTAATAGAAAAATTAATGATCACCCCATGTCGGACGTGGTGTATAATTCAAAGCTCTTCATAGCACTTTTCACATAGGAGTCTGGCATGGCCTTGCCCGGCCCCAGGGATACCCAGTGCAGATTTTGAGACCTCCCCGTCCTAACAAGAGCTAACCTACACACGATGCCATCTTGCTCGCCAAACTGAACGCCTCAGTCTCCATAAGGGGCCGAGAGGAAGCGTGAGTCCAGTGAACTAATGTGACAGCTGAGCCACCTGCAGAGATAGGTGGCTGAGTGGCTTTGTGTGACGCTGGCAGGCAGCCTGGTGTACTCCGCAGGGAAGAGGCCGGCAGAGGAGCTTTTGAATTCTTCCCTTTCTATTTCTGTGAGAAAATAGCAGTGTTCTGCAGGGGGAGAGCGTCACCACAGAGCCCAGAGAGTAAGGAGCTGATAGAAATAAAAAAGGCAGACGAGAACCCTTAACTATCCCAACTTTTTTTCCTTCAGGCAGTTTTTCCACTGTTATTATTGAACACTTACTATATCCAACGTGTTCTTTATATATCTAATTTTTTTTTTAAGAGAGAGCACAAGCTGGGTAGAGGGGCAGAGAGAGAGAGAGAGAAAGGGAGAGAATATTAAGCAGGTTCCATGCTCAGCACAGAGGCTGATGTGGGGCTCAGTCCCATTCCCTGGGATCATGACCTTAGCCGAAATCAAGAGTCAGCTGCTCATCCAACTGAGTCACCCAGAGGCCCTTATATGTTTAATTCTTTAAAAAAAAAAAAAAGCAGCAACAGATTCAGAGAGGGTAACTAACTTATTCAGTATCACACAGCCAAATAGAGGTACAGCAGGATCTGAATTCATTTGTGCTGCATCACAGGGCTTACGCTCCTTTCCCTAAAGATAGTACTGATCATCCGAGAGGAAGATAATGTCGTCTGTAGGTGGATTCGATAAAGAGTTATATATGATTTACGTTAATGTTAAGGACCCTCGTATTCTTGTGTATTTAGAGCAGACAATTCATTTCTGCAGTAAATATTTTTTGAATGCTTACCATTTACAAGATACACTACTGAGAGATATTTACTAATAAAATTTGAAATTTATCGTGTTTGAGATGACAAATTTCAAAAACGGCTGCCATCAGATATTTGAAATGAATCTCCTCAGGAGTCATTTTAAAATTCGGCTGAAATAGAAGTGTCCCCGAAACTGGAAAATCCCCTAAATGAAATAACATTCGGTCATTGGTATTCTTGAGTTACCAGCAGGCTGCATAGTAGAGAACTGAAGACGGTGAAAATGTGAAAGAATGAACGGAGGGCAGAAGGGGCATAAATGAAACCATCAAAGTAAATTGCCCTTCTGTCTTTTATTGATGACACGTAACATACTAGGCAGAGTACAATTTGCACTCTTTGACAGCTGTCTCTTCATGAAAACCTCAGAGACTTTACTTTCCCAGTAAACACTTACGATTACAGCCCAGGATAAGAGACAAAACTGTTTATCAAAGACTAGGCCATTTATGGAGAAAGAACAAATAAGAGGTGTCCTCACATTGAACTTAATCAAACAAAGTTGCTTAAATGTAAAGAGTTCCAACTGAAATACATACTCAAGGAGCTTGATTAGGAACATAAATTGAAGTCGTGTCTGGCCATTTAAAACATACACTGTTTCACAGAAAAAGAAACATCTACCTCAAAAATATCATGTGTAAAATAAGGCAAGTATCGTCTTCAAATATTGGATGTTTGCTTAAGTATTTGGTCTAAGCAGTATCATGAAACACTACATGAATTTGTCTGTTCCAGATATTAAATATTTTTAAACTGGTTGATCTTGGAAAAAATAAAACAGTATTTATGGTTGGTCATTTTATTTTTCTCATAATGCGTGAAAAAATTACTTTTTGATAGCTGTATGCCACACTGTTTTCTCTAATTTAGTCATTTATCTACGCATTTGTTTCCACTTCAAAATTATTTCATTGTCACATGAACTAGTTTATGTTTATCCTTGATGATATGGCCAATCATATTTATACTTGGTTAAGGATTATTTCTCTTTGGTCATATTTCAAAATACTTCTAACAAGAGATGGAACATGGAAATATATGTTTGTAATAAGTGGACATTTTATGACTGGACATGGATGTTCATGAACCAAAAAGCAATTCATACGAGAACTATTTTGATCCTTGAGAACTACACTTCTCTTTTTATTTCAAAGCTAAAACTTACACCAGTAAAACAGCTTGATGGAAACACAGATTTAAAGTGCTCTGCACTGAACTTTGAACAAAGAATGTGCTCAAAAATATTGAACAACTGACTGAAATATAATTACATTTGACATATTAAAACCTCTCTCGGAACTGTCATTATGATCTTTCCTTTGGGCAAATTGAGCAAGTCTGACCTTCGGTACATTTGAGTTTGAATTTTATGTCATAACACATTATTTCAAGAGCAAACAAAGTATAATAGAAGTATCTCTTCTAGTGACATGAAATGACATAGGATGGTTAAAACTAAGCCATCCACAGATAAGGATCTCAGCTTTCCACCACCAAAGCTGTGCTTGAGACTCTTGATTTGAAAAATGATTTGCTGTGTTGTCCCTGCTGTTGTCTCTGGCTTTGGCCCTTCCAGCCAGGCCACAAATCCACTGTAGACAGCAGCAACAATTAAGGCCATTGTCTGGGGTCCCTCACCCACCACTCCATTTGATCTCAAGCTGCTTAAGCCCTCTGGGTGACCTTACCTGACTTGGCACACCAACATGCAGGTAGTAGTATTTCCCTGCTTTGCTTTGTCAGTTGTAACCATGTTTGGCTGAATTTTTCCTTTCCCCCTAAGGATTGTTCTAGGCAAGAAGCCTTCGCCAGTGCTTGGACATCTTACTAACATTTTGGGTTCTGTCGGTCAGTTCTGACTGCTTGATAAATAATAGATGTGAATTCAAAATGTTCTGAGATTTGGGGCGCCTGGATGGCTCAGTAGGTTAAGCGTCCGACTTCGGCTCAGGTCATGATCTCATGGTTCATGAGTTCAAGCCTTGTGTGAGGCTCTGTGCTGACAGCTCAGAGCCTGAAGCCTGTTTCAGATTCTGTGTCTCCCTCTCTCTCTCTGCTCCTCCCCCACTTGTGCTTCCCCAGTGCCCCCTCCCCTGCTCTCTCTCTCCCAAGAAAAAATAAACATTAAAAAAAATAAAAAATATTCTGAGATTCCAATTCACTTCCCCTAGTGTACTCTGGGGGGACTAGGGCAGATCCATTCAAGATAGTGTTTCTGAACTTGAAAGGTCATTGTGATCATCAGCTGTGACTGCAATTTCTATTCAGAATAGTTGATCTCAGTAAGACCATCTATCTTGAAACTAGATGCAGACAGAGATAATTAAATTATGAACTTCTTACAAAGAGATGGCTCATTCTCTAGTGTTATAGATGCTGATTTTGATAATAACAAATCAGGTTGGGTTGGGTAATCCCAGAACAGGGCATGAATAAATGTCATTTTTATTTCTGAGAATACTATAATCTGACCTTTCCTGAAAAGTTTAATTTACTGAGGCACATTGGGAAAGCAGGGCGGTGGGTGAAATACTGATTATAGCTGAGGAAATTTAAGAGCCACTACATGTCCTGGTTTGTCCCAGGGCTATTCCACTTCACAACTGTTAATTCCGTGTATAGTATTGATGATGAATTGAAACATAGCCAGAGTCATGGAAGTCTGTCTGGATATGGGACCATGTGAACTCGCCCAGGTCTTTTCTATAACTTTTATTTCTTTGTTTTCTTTCCTTTTTTAAAAAGTTCGTTATCTTTTGATGCGTAACATATATTGGTATTTTAACACTGATATATCATTATATGTATTATATATTGTATATAATGATATATATGATATATCACCACCTCTTTACTCATTCATCTGTACATTAGGTAGTTTCCATGTCTTGGCTATTGTAAATAATGCTTCTGTGAATATGGGGGTGCAGATACCTCTTCAACAGTGTTATCTTTCCCTTTGGACACATACCCAGGAGTGGGATGGCTGATCATATACTAGTTCTGTTTTTTTAATTTTTTAAGGAAGCGCTGTCCTGTTTTCCACAGTGCCTGTACCAATTTACATTCTCACCAGCAGTGCACAAATGTTCTCTCTTTTCCACATTCTTGCCAGCATTTGCTATCTCTTATCTTTTTAATAATAGTCATTCTGAGAGGTGATATCTCATTGTCATTTTGATTTGCTTTTCCCTGATGATTAGTCATGTTGAGCACCTTTCCATGTACCTGTTGGCCCTTCCTATCCCTTTAGAAATACATAATTTATAAATATTTTTTCCTATTCCATAGGTTGTCATAACTTCTATTTCTTTGCTAAGATTTTCTATTTTTTTCTTGTATTTCAAGAGGATTTGTAATTGATTTTTGAAGCTGCTTTAAAAATGTTGTCCGACATTCTACCATCTAATTTATCTTGTCACTGGCACCACTTGATTTCTTTCCTAATGAAGATTATGATTTTCCTAGTTCTTGGTTTGATGGGTGATTTTCTCTTGAGTCCTGGACATTTTGGTTATTATGTTAGAAGACTCTTGATCCTAGTTCTACCTTCTGTTTCAGAGGGAACTGCCCTGTTTAGGTTGATCATACAGGTTTTGGCCTGTTTTTCCCCCCCTCTATTTCCAATGACATTTTGGTGTTCTGAGCCCTTTGAATGTTACTCTGATCAGCTGTGCTCTTCTGATGCTGTTAGGGTTCTTGCTCAATGCCTTGTGGTACCATTTGTGGGGACAGAAGGCACTTACTTCCTTGGGCTTCCTACTGTTGCTGGATGATCTTCTGGGGGAAGATGCCACTCAGGAGAAGGGAGAAGTGAGTGTGCCATCTTGTTTCAGAATTGGAAGGCAGCCCATGTCTTTACGTATTCCTCCGAAGAGTTCCTGAGAGTCTTGACTGTCAAACGCACCAGGTTGTGGTCCACAAAAGGTGTAGGTAGAGGAACATCCAGATGACAGCATCCCTAAAGGAACATATCTTAGTGGAGAACAAAAATCCATTCATTGATGTTAGGAAGACACAGGAAGCACTACACAGGTCAAACATTTCCATGTATTCAAATTGCCTGATGCATTTCTTGAAATCTGCCTTCCAGTTCTCATGCTCTCTTTGGGCTTTCTGTGAGACTCCAGCTTTGTGAAAACCTAGGCTCCATGGGGTTGGTCCAGGAGTACCACTATCAGGAAAGTAGGCAGTAATTCCGAATGGCAACTCCAGTGAGGATTTAGAAACCCTGGCACAAATAAGTTCTCTATTATTTCTTCTTTTTGAAGAAAATTTTCACTGCTGCAGGGGAAGTGGAGAGTAGTTTGCAATTATTTACCAAGCACTTTACACCAACATTACCTGTCCACACAAAGACAAGTCAGTATCTAGATGCTTGTTCAAAGATCCCTGTACTTCTCAATTACAGCCTGGTTTCCCTTCATTTCCTGACCCTACTCTAGCATTTGGCCCAATTATGCTATTTCCATTGTAGCTTTTTCAGCATGTCCTAACTTCTCTCATTGTAATGGATATGACTCCTGCTTTAGCCCCAAGAACCTCAACGCTGTGCTACAGCAGCTTTTGCCAGACAGGGTCCCAGTTGCTGACGAAGTCACAGTACCCAGTACTTAATCCAGTTTCTTTTACAGTAAGCCATGCATTACAGACACCTTAGATCTCCTAGAAGAAGTAGAGTAGGAGACTTGTTTTAAAATAAGGCCCTCCTGCTTCATCTGTCCCTATCAATTCACATTCGTCTTTCATTCCCAGGGCTGGCAGCTTCTCAAATTCTTGGGCCTGTGGCATGTGACTGCCCTGACCAAAAAGAAAAAACAAAAAACACTCACTATATATGATAGAAATGAGCCTCTCTTTCAGTTTTTGTTTGATGGGTCTGTTGCAAAGCTTCCATAGTTTTGAATCAGATATTAAGACAGATATTAATATTGGTTCCATTCAGAGTCCTTGGAACTTTCTGAAAAATCACATCTTAAGTTTTCCACCATCTTAAGTAGTCCCAACATCAGAGATTGGGAGGCGGCCTCACTGTCATTGTTCTTTGTTGAACAAATATCTCTAATTTACATCTCATCTACCTGACTTACACACTTTGATCTTTTCCTTATTTAGCCAGCAAGGAATTCTGGACACAGTTCTCTTCTACAAGGCATTCTAAGGCACAGATTTGCAATGTTTATTTAAATATCACTAACCTTTTCCAGTGATGCATTTATTTCAAATAAATTTTCCTCTAACAACAATCATAAGCTTTGCCAAATGGAGAACGATGTCAACAAAAGTTACAAAGAGCTTCAAGTATACTGGGTACTATGGAAAGTGCTGGAAGTATGAACATCAAATGGACATCAGAATGGAAATATGAACATCAAAAACATAATAGTATGGATCTGATTCCCAAGGACATCAAATATGGGACAAATATTTGGGACAAATATTTATTTCCAAATAAAAATGGAAATATGAACATCAAAAAAATAATAGTATGGATCTGATTCCCAAGAACTGTGAAGGGAAACAGAAGAAAACGTACATGTACACATAAACAAATTACAGTTACATACAGTATTATAAGTACAATTAAACAGGGACAAAGCCAGAGGTCCTACATAAGAATTGTCTTTGATAGCAGTTGAATCAGGAAAGACTTGGCAGAGCAACTGATATTTGAATTGTGTTGAGAATAAATAGGAAACTATCACACAGGAAGAGAGTGAAGACATTCCAGGTTTTGCAAGGTCCTTGTGCCAAATCACAGAGATAAAGGGCAGTGATAGGAGCTGGGAGATGTAAATAATTCTGTGTTGCTCAGGTACCAAAAGATGTCAGATGAGACCATGAAGGGCTCTTCATCCCATGTAAAAGAGCTTGAATTTCATTCATTAAGAAAAAGGAAAATTAGGATAGATCAAGGAGGAAAAATGGCATATGATCAAGTTTGTATCTTCAAAAAAATCACTATTTATTACAAGTAACACCACCCATTTAACAAATTTAAATTGATAAGTTCATATTCAATCATATTGCCCCTTCAAAAAGCTGAAGAGCTCTAACATTATATAAATTTCAGCATTAAAAAGCATTTAGGTGTCTCATACCTCTTGGGTGAGGGTCATATAAGAATATCCGGTAGCTCCTTTCTGCCCTTATGGAACTGTAGAGAGAAAACGTGTGCATCTGAAAAGAGGAAACGTCTTTCTTTAGAAATTTTCTAGTAAGCATTAAGGCAAACGAAAGAATTATTTCTGGGATGCTTTCAATTATCTCATCCTACCAGGCATTCCTAATGGATGGGAGACTCTGCCCCGTGTGAGCGTAAAGTGTGCTTGTTTGTGCTGTTAACTTATATCCTGCATCTGTCTTCCTGACAACTGTGTATAAAGGCAGCCTTCGTGCCCTATTTCCAGATGAGAACTGAACTCAAAGCACACAGGAGAGGGAAAAATTTAGGTTATCTGTGCAATAGCATCCATCCATTGCTGGTTTTCTCTTAGAAATATTTGACTCTAGCAATATTTTTATGTTGCTTGATAATGGTGATTATCAGAGACAGATCAACCGATCAAGGCTACAAGGTGTACAGGACCCTCTTGGAGAAGACAGGCTATCTCCTTCTCCCTGTCTCTGTCCTTCTTTTGTCCTTGTGACCCAGAGAAGCAGTCCAGGCTGGCAGTGTGACTATGGGTCCTAACCCTGGCTCAGGTTGACACAGATTTCACAGACCATGGCTATTACTACAAAAGCACATCAGCCTGGATTATATCAGGAAAAATGCATTTTCTGTTGGCATCTTTAGTACTTTATAGAAAGTTCTTCCTGCATGAGGAAAGTGGCAGAACAAAAGCAGTTGATAAATAGAATAATAACCTGGCATCGCAGTGCCTCATGGATATGACCTCCATAGATAAAATGCAAATCTCTTTTGTGTAACTGACATGTAGCCCATTAGCCATTTTTTAATAAAAAAGTAGAGAAGTTACTCTCCTGTGGCTTTTGCTGGTACTTTTTATAGCCGTGGTGTGGTAGGAAGTAGGCCCCTAGTTCCCTTGGCAACAAGTAGGGTAGACGCGATACACAGAAATCTGAATCATCAGTGAATCATCTGAGGATTTCTGTTTCCAAACCTTGGAAATAATTTACTGATTGTTTTGATCTATGTGTTGTTTGCTGATTCCAAGTGAACACGTGGACAGCATAAGGGTTTACTTTGGTCAATCATTTAAGAAACATTCTTTCCAAGTGGACCTTAATATTGATATTCAAAAAACACTGGTCTTGTTTTGTTTTGTTTTGTTTTGTTTTTATGAAGACAACACTCACATTTGAGGAGCACAGATTGGCACATCAAGGCATCAGCAGTGGGGAAGTTCCCCTTCCACAAAGAAATCTAATGTCCCCAGCAAGATGTTTTGGGACCTCACCACACGTAAACTAAACTGTTCTTTCTGTCAGAGATAGGTGATCTCTCTACAGCTCAATGTTGGTAGGAGAGAAAATTTTCACACACTTGAAAAGAGAAGTGATGTGCCTCACACCTGAAACCCGTGTATGCAGACACACACATGTGCACACACAATACCCACCTGAGACTTCTGGACATTATTTATTCAGTTTCTCTGGCTATTTTTCCCCCCACTCATACATCTCTTGTATGATCCCTTCATCTCAATTTTTGTTGGTATTACCTTATTTCAGTTTACCACTTTGGCTTCTTGACTCAGACTGTCCTTTACTTGATTCTTTGTACAGACAGAAAAATAACTTCCCCTAAAAATGCTTTTTCTCATGTCAGCATCCAATCAAAACTCATTAATGGTTCAATGATTTCTTGAGGATCATGGCTTATTTATCATTGTTTTTGAAACTTACATCTGGTGGTATCTGACCCATAGAAGATGTTCAATAAATGTTTATTGAATGATTCATAATTATTGCGGTATTCTTGCTTATATGCCTCCCAAATTTGACCTAAATCTACTTGTGAGTAGGCTTGATGTCATACTTTTGTAGCCCTAGCTCCTAGCATGGTCTCCATGTTCAACCACCATTTTTTGAAACAGTGAATGAAATTCAAATCCCAGAAATCTTGAATACATATTGTTGTCTCCCCTACCTAGGTGCCCTTATTTCCCTCTCTTCCTGGGAGGTGAGTGTTTGTAACAGTCAGACTCAACTGAATCATTCAGACCATTTTCCTCAGATGAATTATGCCACCATTCTCGCCACCTGCCTATGTTCTAGCCTCTTTCAAGGCCGGCCTGTCTCATTGTATTCACAAGTAGAGAGACTTCTTGATTCCTCCAGCCTTCCCAGATCTCATGTTCTTCAAACTTCTCCTGTCTAATGGCCTTTATTCAAATGTTTTCCTTAATGCCTTCATCTATTGTTTGCCTTCCGGGAGATGTCACCTGTTTCCTAATCCTTGGCATCTCCCACATGTTGATGGCACTAACCTCCTTCATCTCTAGTTCTGCTGTCTCCTCAGAG
>CM053559.1:10588232-10610633 GCA_028646485.1 Cryptoprocta ferox
ACAGGAGAAACCTAACAGAGGACCATGGGGAGGGGAAGGAGGAAAAGAGTTAGGGAGAGGGAGGGAGACAAAACACGAGAGACTCTTGAATACTGAAAACAAACTGAGGGGGGAAGGGGAAGGGGGAAAGGTAATGGGGGGGTGATGGTCTTGGTGGAGGTCACTTGTGGGGAAGAGCACTGGGTGTTATATGGAAACCAACGTGACAATAAACTATAAAGTTTAAAAAAAAACTAACCAATGCTAACGTTCTAATAGTAATTTAATTCTGCAATATTTACTCATTCCAGGAAAATTTGCAATCTAGCAGTTAATCTGCAAAGAGCCCAACTTTTACTTCTTAGAAATAAATCTCTTCAAGAGACTTTGAGGCCCTTTTTAGCAGCCAGAAGGGTTGATACTTGGAGAAAGGAAGAATTATACGCCACAGAGTGTTCTTCAGGCCTGCTCTGATTTTGATGTTCTGCGGAGGGATCATTCTGAATCGTAGTTAATACCCTACCCACAATATTATATACTCACTTATTCCCATCCTATCACAGAAGATATTTAAGTCTACTTTTAAGGATACACAAAATGCATTTTAAAATATTTAATTTAGAAGTGAAAAAGAAAAAGGACATAAACCGGAGCCAAAACTGAAAAGCAAACAAAAGGCAAAAAAGTGTCAAGTACTATGACTTCGTTATATCATTCATTCATTCACTCACTCACTCATTCATTCAGAAATAGTAACTCTCATTGATCTGCCAAGCAGCTCAGTGGTTATGCAATGACATGGCTGTTTGCTTGAGATGTCTATCCTGATGATTGATGCCTGTGCCTTCCTTTAATTTACTATTTTGAATATTACTCCCTAGTGCTGGGAGCGTGACAGAGAGAAGACAAACAGGGACGCTCACCTCACAGGCTTCTAGCCTTTCTAGCAGAGAGACATGTGTGCAAGCAGCTAAAACAGAGTATGGCTAAATCAAATCAAATGTATTAGAGAAACAACAAATAAACAAAAAATCTAACAATAGCAAAGGAAACACAACAATAGTATAAGTCAGAGAGATAAGCAGAGACTACCGGATCGGGAAGGGCTTTATGACATTTACAAGGAAGTTTGGACTTTACTCTTAGAATAAATAAGTAGATTTGCATGTTAGATCACTGCGGCCCAAGCGTTGAACATCTCTTGCTGCCCCCGCCTGGTCAAATCCCACCAGTGAAGATCTTGCTCAGGACTCCTCTGTCCAGTGAGACTAACTGTGAAAACTAGTGGTTAAGGCTCTATCTCTGGAGTTAGAGTGGCTGAGCTCTGATCCTAACTTGGAAGGAGGAGCTGTCTTACTAGGGACAAGAAATTTTAACTTCCTTTCACTTCAATTTCCTTGTATGTGAAGTGGGGTTGAGTCCCTGTCTTACAGATGGTTGTGAGGAGTAACACAGAAGGGAAGTAAATCATCTAAGAGAAATGCTTAGAACCTTGTCTGGCACAGGCTGACACTCGCTGCTTGCTTTACATACAACTTTTTTCAACTTTCCGACAGCACTTTAAGAGAAAAAGAAAAGTGACAGATCATTGTCATCATTTTAGCACATTCAAAAATCTCTCGTTAAGCCTTTCACAACACTGATTTTTAGATGCACTTGACATTCTTCGTTTTTGCAATTCCTCTTAATTCCTCTCTGTTCTGATCTCACTTGGAAACCACAATAATTTTCTCTTATGGCTTTCCTATACTTTTTTAAATTTCTTCAGCATCGATTTGAGAGTTTCAGTTACTAACATGTGGGTTATGTTAACTTCCTCGAGGGAGCCTCGACAGGTCATCCCTAAATGATGGGGCCTCTCCCTTTAGGGTAGAAAAATGAAGTGATGTTAGCACTTCCTATGTATCTAAAACAACAGACACAAGATGAGCCCTGTGGAGTCTTCCATGGAATATTTCAGGCCACCGGCGTAGAAGGCAGTGCTGTCGCGATCCCCCAGCCCAGTGGCCTTCTCTGACCTGAGGTTTTATGCAGCTTCTGCAGAAGGGAAGGAAAACATGACCTGGCTGAGCTAAGACCTGCCAAACTCAGAGGGACACTGAAATAAATATTTCAGCAGACAAAATATGGAGGTTATTTGTCTGCCAAACTTGGAAAGCATTTATGGGAAAGGGACCAGGGGAGGGCCCCTATTTTCCTGCATTTGTCCACAATGAAAACAGAGCTGCCTGCAGGTGTCAGAGACTTTGGAAAGGCTTCAGTGGAACCTGTGTACTTTAGGTCACTGTGGTTGGACAGAAAGAATTTGCAGTAACATTCTATTAGGAAATTTACGAAACCAAACCCATTATTTTCATGATCCATTTTTTTTCCTTGCGAGACAAGAAGCATGTACATAACCAGGAAACACTTAGAGGAAAGACACCTCCCATGAGATGCTGCCTTAGAGTAGCCCAAATCAAGCGATGCCCTACGCTGTCTGCTGTCCCTCAGGGATCGAATTATAGCACCTCCAAGGTCTCTCCCAACATTGCCTTTAAAAATGAGAGCCTTCTCAATTTGTTTTGTCTTCTGTGGTTTCAAGTCTACCATACTCTATAGGCTTCCCCTCTCTGACTAGCACTTTTGGTTTGAAGCTTCTCTGATCTATTATTTTTTTATTGCACCTTTGTTTTAGATATTGTTTCCTTTCTCTTTTCTTTCTTCCTTTCTTTTGCTCTTTTTCTTTCTCCTTTTTTCCCTTCCTTTCTCTCTCTCTCTCTCTCTCTCTCTCTCACTTTCTGGAGTGGGTGGGGGGGTTTAGGGAGGGACAATTTAAAACAGACCCAAAGGTTAGCTGTACTTCTGATCCACCGTCCAGTTCAGGGTCGTAGAATTATAGTCCAACTGAGTACACTGGAACCAAATTTAGGAAAGAAGAAAATCTGACCACAAGCCTGGGTGCCGAGTCATGACGCTCCAGCCCCTGGAAACCATGTCTTGGTTCCTCTGGCAGCAACTGTGGACACTACTTGAACTTCTACCTCCTCTTTTCCCAAATGCATAATAAATATTTCTCCTGTAGTGATGGTTTGCCTTTTTCCCACTGTATCAGGGGACTGTCCGCTTTCACGAGGATATTAACCAGATGGCAAAACCCCAAGTCTTGGGGACTCAGGCCCACATTCTGTACATTAGCCAGTGTACCCTGACGCTAGCAAATAGAAGGTGGTGTTGTTCAGTTTAAATCTCCGGGTTCTGGAGCCAGAAGGATGTACGTTCTGTTTCACCTCTTCCACTGAGACCTTGAACAAGTTATTTTAAAAATTATTACTAGAGTTGATTTATTAAGTGTAAATATTTAGTGGCGTGTAATATGCAGAAAGGCATGTAAATCTTGATGAAATTTCACAGAGTCGACACCACTATGTCATCAGTGCCCAGATCAAAAACGAAGACAGCCAGTCCCTCCTGCAGGTGTACAGTGGCACAACCCTGAAAGGTAGCCCACATCAAACACCATAGACTCTTTGACCATGTTCTTAGCCTTCCTGAGCCTCAGTTTCTTCATCTGTAAAATCGAGAAAACATGAGCACCAATTTCAAACATTATAAGGATTAAAAGAAATGATCAATATGAAGAATTGGCACAGGACCAGCTATTTAATGAGCTCTTAGATAGTTGCTCTTACAAGTTATTTTGATTATGATTTCCCTACATATTTAGATCAGTCTGTCACCTGCCTGTCTGATGCATGGAGCAAGCTCCATTTCTTTTCCAAGAACTGAAAGCTATTTTTTTCCCCACAACCTTCCAGGTTTTGTATTTGGCCAGGGGAGGTAGCAGTGTGGCAGAGGGAAAGAAAGTGAGTACATATACATGAACAAACTGGACGGGGGGGGGGGGGGGTCCATCTTGGAGAAACAGTGGCAATTATCAAAACAAACTGTATTGGCAGAACAAAGAAGAGGAATGTAGTGGGAACCAAGGAGGTTTTTTTCTCACAGAAAGTGAGAGGAGAGGGTGGATATTAGGTTTTAAAAACCAGAGACATTAAATTCTAGCTGAGCATCCATGAAAACCATAGCCAGGAAAAGTCCTGACGCTGGCTGGGCATGGGGGGAGGGGGCATAGCACAGCGACTGTGGACCATGGTGTGTCAGTTTGCTGTTAGGAGCAGAGTATGTTCACCAGAGAGCTTTGGGTTAGGCCATGGGTCCATGTCTCCCTGAAGATAACATCAATTTAGAGGTAGATTAGTATCTGATAGGCTCTGCCATGACCTCTGGCCTTGCAGAAATTTCTTCACGTTCTCTCTTTAATTTCTGGACATTGTCTTGCCTCTCATTTTAGTTTACATGCCTCTCTCTCCCTCCTCAATTTGGTATCATTCACAGTCTCATGGAACAGAAGAAGTTTTTTTGACCTGAAAGCAGTTTGCTGTGCAAAGGTCCTGAGCCCCAGAATGTCACGAAGACATGTAACTATGGAATAAGGGCATCTTTTCCCTTTTGCACAAAGTTCACTTGTTCTGTTTGGGAACCCAGGGCTAGTTTAGAAAAAAACAATAAATGGTAGACCCTCCTCCCCTCCAATTCTTGCCCACATTAAGAAATTAGCTTGATTAGGGGGTGTCTTGGTAGCTCAGTCAGTCAAGCGTTGGACTTTGGCTCAGGTCATGATCTCGCGGTTCGTGAGTTCAAGCCCCAGTTCGGTCTCTGTGCTGACAGCTCAGAGCTTAGACCCTGCTTCGGATTCTGTCGCCCTCTCTCTCTGCCCCTCCCCTGCTCACATTCTGTCTCTCTCCCTCTCAAAAATAAAGAAACATTAACAAAATTAAAAAAGAAATTGGCTTGATGAAAAATTGAGAAGCATCGTAGATTAACGAAAAGCACAGGACCCTGAAATTACCCAGCTCTTAACCAAAGTGCATTTCCTCAACTTCCCTCCTGTTGGACTCTGATCTGCAGCAGACCAACGTATACAAAGAGTGCTGGCTGATTTAGGAGTCCAGCATACCTGGGTTTGCAGTCTGGTTGTGTACTGACAACGATGTGAACTTGAGCAAGTGCTACAACCCTTCCCAAGTCTTACTCTCTTTCGTAAGAGAGGTACTAGTAGTCATACTCAGTGTCATGTGAAACGAAATCAAAGTGTTCCCTTGGCGCTTCACCCTCAGCATCTAGCACAGAATGGATAATAAATACAACCATTCCGATTAATAATAACCATCTTAACAACTTTGCTTTGTATTTTATGACTGGATTTTTATAGTTATTACTGTTCCTTCATGTAGAACTAATATCAACAATAGCAAATACTCATTGATGCCGTACAATGTGCCAGGCACTATTCCAAGCATTATCTTACTAACCTAACAATCACTCTCTTAAGTTTGGTATTGTTGTTGTCTCCAGTTTTACAGGTGACAAAACAGATTATGTAACTTGCTCAAAGTCCCACAGAAACAAGGGGTGGAATGAGCTTTGAACTCAGAAAGGTTGATGCCAGAGCCCATGATCTTAACCACCATGTTGATCTTCTACTTGTTCTGTGTACACATTCAATTGTTGAGCTGGTCCAATATATCTGTAATGTTTTTAATAAACCATATACATATGCTTCTGCCAAGTGTTTGGGTTCAAGGTTTTGCGTCTGGCACATTTGCCAAACACGTGTCAGTTGGATGTTGCCATGAGGGTATTTGGGGTTAAATCGTTCACATTAAATTTTATTGTATTTTCATAAAGCTTCATACTCATTTTTTTCTGAATTACAAATATGAACTGACATGTTCATCTGTCCTGCCTAATGACATTCCTTCACGAGATAAGCCTATTTTTTTTCACCATGTTTGATTTTAAGGATTGCCTTCCATAATAGCCATGCTACAGGATCAAATCCACAGTATTTGAGAAAATAATTATATTCCGTGGTGATCAGGACAAATTAAAATTATAGCTCACAATCCTCACATGTCAATATTCAAAACAATGCTAATGAGAGTTTTCAATTAAGGGTAGGAGCCTGGAGAGAAAGAAAATGTCCGCATACAACATATATCTGGTATTTGATATTCACATACCAGACTTGTTACTAACAATAAAGCAATTCTTACTGTGGGGTAGATGTTCTATGCTTAACAGAAACGACTATGTTATACCTTCCACTCATTTATCATATAGTCTCTTCTCTCTTAATTGCCATACATCTGAGATCAGCAATTTATTTCCTATATAATACAACACTCCGCATGAACTCCGGCACCTCTGGATTAACCCATCATATCTGGAACTACACAAGAGCATCTCGTCCTTAACCTCACCTCTTTGGGCTACCATGACATTCAACTTCCAGTTCAACTTCTACTTGTTGAAATACTGATGGGTGCCAGGTACTCTATATGCTCTGGGAAACAAAGAATAAGAAGGCTTGAATCATCCCCTCAAGACTTACACAATCTAAGCAGACTGTGTGTATAAAAGTGTGTTAGGCAATGAAATCACAGGAGTCTACATCAAGTCAAAGGAGAGCTCACTGAAGGGAGGAGGTAACTCTACGGAGGGGGAAGTGCAATGCTGCTCTCACAAAAGAGTTGGCCCTGGAGCTGTTCATTCATGGACACATAGGATCTTGCCACCAGTGCCAAATGAAGAAGAACATTCTAGACAGAAGGGACAGTATGAACCCATTTGTAGAGCCATACAACAGTGGAATGTTTTCAGGGAAATACAAGTAGCTTCCCATGTCTGAGGGACAAAGCAAAATGGAGAGAGCTCCCAAAGCTCGGGCTGCAGAAGTACTTCCAACTTAAATTAAGCACGAACTTTTGAAGCTTATGAAAAATCTTAATTCACCCATTTGTTCATGAATATATTCATTCTCACACAAAGTATTCTTGAACATGTACTACCTGTCAGTCTCTGTGATAGGCCCTGGGGAGATATTACTGATCAAGATAGTGTCCAGTCTAATGGAGGTGACATACTATTAAACAAGAAATGACAAAAATGTGATGGAGCAGGAAACCCAATCTAGGCTAAGGGGTCAAGGTGCACTGCTTGGAATAATGGCTTTAGTATGAGGGGGATGAGTTGGAGTTAGACAAGTTAAGTCCGCAGGAGACTGGGTGGGAAAGAATAGTGCAGTCAGAGGAAATTGCCTCTTCAAAGGCGTAGAGGCAAGGTCTTATCTGAGTAACACTAAGAATCTCATTAGGACTGGAATAAGAGTGGAAATGTGGAGTCTTAGGGCTAAATGGCAGGGGATTGTAGGCTACTTGCAATGAAAGGTCTAGTAACCATGCTTAAGAGTTTACACTTACTTCGAAGGCAAAGGGGAGTCCTTGGAAGAGAGAATGTCTTAGAAGGGAATAAAACTAGGGGGTGCTACACTAGTTAGAAAGCTAATGAACACTACTCGTAGTAGTAGTAGTAGCAAATCACTGGCCTTTAATATTGGCTTCCTGTGGTCAGGCACTGTTCCAAGGGCTTTGCATTTATTAACACATTTAATCCTCACAACAAACCTATGAGGTAAGTACTGCCCCCTTTCACAGATGAGAAAACCGAGATATGGTGATATGGTCAAGGTCATATAACAATTTGTGATAAAACCAGAACTGAAATCTAAGCAATCCGGTTTTAACACAATCTCTTTTCTTCTGCTTAAAGGTGATGATTGGCAGAAACCAGAGTGAAACAATAAGAATTGAGAAAAGCCAACAGAATTGAGAACTCTGGAAATAGAACCAAGAGGATGAAAGAAAGCAGTAAGAAATAGGAAGAAAACACTGAAGTCGTCTTTAACTACTGTGTTTATATTAAAAGTCTCCAGGTCAAATAGTTCCCTATTGCTCAAAATATCAAATCCAAACTTAATGCTGGCATTTAAAATCCTCTGCTAAACAAAGCTCTCCCTCATCATTCATTAACTAAATCAACAAATATTTAATGACTGCCCCTATACCAAGTTCTGTGGAAAATCATGGAAATTACAAAATAGACCGTTCTTGCCTCATCGGTCTCTGAGATAATGTGTGTAAGGTCTAGCTGTCGGTTGTCTAGATTAATATTAAATTCTCAAGGGCAGAGACGGCATCATGTATTTTCTGAAGCCAATCCACATGTGCCAGTTTTTTCTTTAGGTCTTACTTTTGATTATTATACACTGATTTTAAACAAGTATTTAATTCACATATTAAATACTTGGCAACTTAAAATAACTCATTTTAAAAAATATATTCAGATCTAAAGACTATTGACATTGTATGTATCAAAAATGAAGAAAGAAAACACTGTATATAATGTATTTATCTTTGTTTATAGCCCAATAATGACAGTGCAATTCAACATTTAAAATGTCTTCTCTATTACAGCTTACCATTTTCATTACCTGTCAACTCTTAATTGGACTGAATTCAACTTAACTCTTGGGGACAGCTGCCTGATCAGCTAGGTAAGCTGACAAAAAGCTGAATTGCTACGTGATAGAGTTTGCAACCAGATTGCCCTACTGACCAAAAAACAATACTCATTCAGTCTTAACTCCTAAAAATGTATTAATTAGAAAAGTAATTTGTTAAATTTTTAAAGATTTAAATAAAGTCGACCCTGGTCATATATATTGGTTAAAATGTTATAGTCTCTTAAGGAATTAGAAAATTTGAACATGTACTGACATTCTATTTACAATAACATTTTTTTTTTTTTTTTGCTAAACAAATAAAACGCCCAAAGCTGGAATACTCGTTAGGTTTCCAGCAGATTTAAAGTCAGGAGAAGAAACTTAATTTCAAATGTGACATGGACTCATTGTAGGAAAATTGAAAATTGTGTATATATATATGTGTGTATATATATATATATATGTGTGTGTGTGTGTGTGTGTGTATTTTTGAGAGTGAGTGCAAGTGGGGGAGGGAGGGGCAGAGACAGGGAGAAACAGAATCGGAAGCAGGCTCCAGGCTCTGAGCTGTCAGCACAGAGCCTGATGTGGGGCTGGAACCCACAGACCACAAGATGATAATCTGAGCCTACTTTGGAAGCTTAACCGACTGAGCCATCCAGGCACCCTGGGAAATAGTATGTTCTGATTGTCCCACATTTGCCTGTTTCATCTCCTGGTGAAGAGGAAGAGTACCAGCTGCTGTATTATTTTGCCCTGTAGTGTTTGCCTAAGTACTGGTTACCTTCACAGGGAGGGTTTTCTGTCATCAACTGGACATTCACCAATTTGTCAATAACTAACACTTCCCTAAAACACATTTTATTCCCAATAAAGAATAAATCTCCCATCAAAAAAAGTTAGGATTTTTCTGATGGAAAAGTTTGCTGAAATTTATTATAGGTATCAAAGTAGAAAGGAAAAAATGGACATACGGTGTTTTTCAATATTCCATTCTATTTTTCCCTATTCTTTCTTGTTCTAAATGTTAAAAATTAGAGCTTAAGAAAGTAATTTTTCTCATCAAAATTTTTAATCTTTTTTTTCTTACATTTATTTATTTTTGAGAGACAGGGAGAGACAGAGCGTGAACAGGGGAGGGGCAGACAGACAAAGATGCACCGAATCTGAAGCAGGCTCCAGGCTCTGAGCTAGCAGTCAGCACAGAGCCTGACGCGGGCCTTGAACCCACAAACCGTGAGATCATGACCTGAGCCGAAGTCGGACGCTCGACGGACTGAGCCACCCAGGTGTCCCTAAATAAATATAATTTTTACTAAACATTTTAATTGGTAGTCTAGCTTCTCTGTTAACAAATGTAGGTTTTCTTGATAACTGGTCAGTAGTAACTCAACTAAACAAAAATGAAATCCCAATAAAATGTACTTCCTCGTTCTATGACAAGTTATTTTACTGGAAGAACCTAATTGTTGATCCTCATGTTTGAAGATTTTTTTAAGTGTATAAAGAAGCCATCCAAGTTATAAAACCTTAGGGTTTTGTTTATCATACATTCAATTACATGAGGAAATTGAGGTGACTATCTTCCAAGTTTTGATTTATTGTAGTTTTGACTTGTAATCAAGAATCTGTGAGTTTATTTAACTTTGGGACACTGTTGTGAAGATGTGAAAATCCCCAGCTTTGGTCCATACTCAAGTCAATTAATATTCTTGTATTCAGAAGATTCCTCAATCCACACTCATACTTCTTAAAGGAATATACAAACTACTTAGGGCCATAATTTAATGTATTTTCTGACAACTAATTCCTGACCAATTCCTATAGTGTCATGAATTACATTTTCTAATAATTGTTCAGAAATACCCCTATCCTCTCCCCCCACACCCTTTTCATAGGCCATGGGTTTTCACTCTGTAGCAATTATCTTTCTTTTTCCTTTGCCTCTGTGTCTAGATCTTCACTAAGACAAATGTTTACAACTTGTGCAGCGTTTGGCCTGGTTCCCCTCTCCTTCTTCATGTAATTGCAGGCAGGGTGCTCCTAAAAAGTCCTTATGATTTATTTAGTAAGAGCCAATCAGACAACTTTTATTTGGTGACAATGTGAGCTTATACTGTGTGATACATGAGAGATTCCTTTTTCTCCTGTCAGAAACATGGCTAAAGTCAATGAGCTAGAGCTAAATTAAAAACATATTAAACATATATAAACCAGTCAGGTCCAAACTCTACAAAGTGATACTGTTTATCATGATGACTTGAATTTTCTGCCATCTTTGTTGATGACTTTTGACTTACTGGCTTAAGGCCAACTATAGCACGCATATATAATGGAAGTTTAGCAATCAACCATTTAACCCATCAGCTTATGTTTTCCCTGAATAAAACAAGGTGTCAAAAATTCCTATGCAATGGCAGTGCCGTGCTGGACAAGGGAGGCCCTTGAATCTGATGAAAACTAGAAGACAGACAGGCAAAGAAGCAGCTAAGTAGGGAGAGGTATGGAGCCAAAGCTTCCAGAAGGCAGATCCCAAATTGAGAGATTCTTGTGAGGACATCCGAGTCTCAGAACATAAAGTTATTCATGGCTGGAACGGGAATAAAACAAAGTCTAAATGACTAGGCAGTGGTGTCAGAGAGACAAAACAGAAGATTGTAGACACTGCTGCAGAGCTGTGGAAGTCAGGAGCCAAGCTCAGGGCTAAGAACCAGACAATGACAAAAGCTGGACCAAAGCAGGGATCCAGGCCTGGGGACTTGGGTGTCAACAGGACCACAGCTAGACCCACAGAGAGAATGCCAGAAAGCTGCATGTGGGACATACTGCATATGCTCCCATATAACCCCAGTTCCCCAAAACCACGTCACCCTGAGACAGAACATGCAGGCAAAGCCTGAGCAGACACATCCCTTAGTAGGGATGACTCCTTGGGTAAGAGGATGAGGACCTAAAGATACAGGCAGGCCAAATACCGTGGTGACCTTGAATACTATGTCTGATAAATGGGACCTCTTTTTACAGATCCTACCTTTCCTTACAAGTATAACTCCTGGGATGCCTGTGTGGCTGTCGGTTGAGCTTCGGAATTCAGCTCAGGTCATGATCTTACAGCTTGTGAGTTTGAGGCCTGCATCAGGCACTGTGCTGACAGCTCAGAGCCTGGAGCCTGCTTCTGATTCTGTGTCCCTTTCTTGCTCTGTCCCTCCCCTGCTCATGCTCGCTCCCTCTCTCTCTCAAGAATAAATAAAACATTTTTTGAAAAAATAAATAAAAGTATAACTCCTTAAAAAACTTATCATTCTTATCAGATTTTGCAGCTTCAAGGCAGAAGTTATTGATAACCTTTTCTATTTTTTTTTCCACCTGGTTAGAAGTCCAGCCAAGCCAGTTCATGGTACAGCTGTGAGGTCTAGAAAGTTTGTCTTCTCAGTCCCCAATTTATGCTGCAATTTCTCCTCTTTAGTACAGTTACTTAAAAATTCCCTCATTCCTGTACTGATCCCTAGCACAGGATGAGATTTAAAAGCCTGCCATTGATGTTTTTGGTTCAAGAGAAGTGTGAGCCAATAGCACTTGAAGATGGGGGTTGGAGGTCGGGGGTGGATGGGGGTGGTCAGCGGCATCAAACAGGACATTAAGGTTCCCGTAGCTTTGCCTTGAATGTGAGTCTGACAGCTGTCTTGTTTTTTTTTCAAATGTATTTTTAATGTTTTTATTTATTATTTACTTTTGAGAGAGAGAGAGAGAGAGAGAGACAGCATGAGCAGGGGAGGGTCAGAGAGAGATGGAGACACAGAATCTGAAGCAGGCTCCAGGCTCTGAGCTAGCTGTTAGCACAGAGCCTGATGCGGGGCTCAACCCACCACCTGTGAGATCATGACCTGAGCCAAAGCTGGGCGCTTAACCAACTGAGCCACCCAGGTGCCCCTGACAGCTGTCTTGTAAGAAGCTCAGAAGTTATGTAAGAGAAAGTTAGAAGATCATTCTGTCTCAAAGACAGCCCCCAAGTGACCAGAGACTACTTAAGGTGCTCAAGATGTACTCCCGAATACCGAAGGCAGCACGGACAGGGCCATCGAAGTTGAGGTTTGTTAATTTTTAAAAACCAAAGAACCAAGAAACTCCCCAAAACACGGTAATGCTGGAATTATCAAATCTGTATTCAGGAAGCCTGAATGTCATTCAGATAATTTAGTGCAGAAGACATTGCTACTCTGTTCTAAGTAGTGTACTCTTTTTATAAGCAAATGGTCAGTTCCTGCAACATTAGACAATTATAGTTTTCAAGTGACTAATCTAATTTATTGGTCATGGCAGAGACTCAGCGCTTTGGAAATTCTAGTCATTTTTAACTTTTTCATTGTTTATTGTTATGCATCTGACAATGGGATTTAATTTTTAGATATTTAGGCCTTTTCCTTATGTTCCAGGACCTGAAAGGTGGTTATTTCCGATGGTATCTGGAATTCCAAATCTCAATTCTTTTCTGTGCACAATAGAAATAAACAATCCATTTTAGGTCTCTCCTTGCTTCCTTCCTAAATAAAGTCTTTTCACTCATGCTGGCTGATGTGCTCTCTGTGAATTCAGGTTTAATTCCTGCTGGCTTTCTTTCTCATTTTAAGCCACCCCTGAAAGTGATACAAAGGGAGTTTTCAATGCCAGCTATGTTACTCTAGAAAAGGAAGATTTAATTTGTTGCTTTACATCACTCCTACCCATGCAGGCATGCACGGGCAGGCGCACCCACATGCACAGAGCTTCCTGATTAGGTAGTTTGAAGCTTCGATATTCTTTTTTTTTTTTTAATTTTTTAATGTCTATTTTATTTTTGGAGAGAGGGAGACAGAGCACAAGCAGTGAAGCAGCAGAGAGAGAGGGAGACACAGAATCTGAAGCAGGCCCCAGGCTCTGAATTGCCAGCACAGAGCCCCACGTGGGGCTCAAACCCACAAAACATGAGATCATGACCTGAGCCAGAGTCTGATGCTTAACTGACTGAGCCATGCAGGCCTCCAAGGCTTTGATATTCATAAGCTAAAAAAGAATTTCAAGGCAAACATCATCTTTCAGAATATTTGAAAATAAGCTGCCACCATGAGACTTCCACAAGTTGTCTCCTTGAGTCCATACCCTCATTAAAGTATGTACCAAACCATTGAGGCCACATCGTGACAATGACAGCATGGCATTTCTGATAAGAAAAGCTCTAATGCCTTAACAGAGAGACTTAGATCCCAAGTACTTTAGGGCACCAATCAAGTATAGGTGTTACTTACTTCTGTTTATCAAAAAAACTTAATGCTTTTATATTGTTCGACGTCTTTATCACTTAGGAAAAGAAATTTCAGATCTCCTTTGTTCTTGTGGTTGTCCCTGTTATTTTTTATTCCCAAATTCGTTGTCAAATACACATTAGAACTTTTGTAAAATACAAGAAATTATTTATCTTTTAATGCTTTTGAGAGAGAGAGAGAGAGAGAGAGAGAGAGAGAGAGAGGGTGAGTGGGAGAGGGGCAGAAAGAGGGAGACATAGAATCCGAAGCAGATTCCAGGCTCTGAGCTGTCAACACAGAGCCTGATGCGGGGCTTAAACCAATGAACCTCATGAACGGCAAGATTATGACCTGAGCCAAAGACGGTCGCTTAACCAATGGAGCCACCCAGGCACCCCTAAAATTGTACTTATAAATTGGCTTTAGGTTAACTTTTAAAGTAAATCTAGGAAGTGTAGTTTTTACATTTTTTTAATGTTTTTTATTTATTTTTGAGAGACAGAGACCGCGCAAGCAGGGGGAAATGTAGTTTTTCAAAATTTTAATGTTTCATAGGAAAATTTGTTTACCTTCTCAGTTTACTGTTAAAAATTCATTAGTATTTGCTTTTTATTCTATATTCAGAGGCTATTATTTTAATGATGAATTACATTAAATCAACAGGCAGGATGTTCTTTTTTTTTAGTATAGGGATTTCACTTCAACACATTTTTTATTAACTTACATTGTCCCTATCATGAAGACTTTTATTAAACAAAACTGCAAGGACTCACAGACCCAATGTCTTTCTGAGTGTGACATATATATACATACTGTTTTGACCTGCTTTCTTATTTTCAAGCATTATTTTTTGCTCAGCTTTACTTCGATTATTGTATTTTATCACTTGCCAACTGCGGCTGTCATACTGAAGGGATAGTTTAAATGCCACGTTTAAACGGACAAAGTTGGCAAGCCCAAAAAGAAACAACAGCGCTAAGAGCAAACAGATGTCTGCTGTGGGGGAGCTTTTCTCTCCAGAGATAAATAAAATAGAGAGCGATCCCAAGTTGCCAGAGTACGATGTGGTGGGCCAAAATCTGTCAGGAGAGACTTAAATACATTTATAGGACTCAGAAAGTGTGAACATGAAGTATCCACTTTAAAGGCCTGCTCGGCACTTTCAACAACAGCCAAATCATGGAAAGAGCCTAAATGTCCATCAACTGATGAATGGATCAAGAAGATGTGGTTCATATATACAATGGAATACTCCATGGCCATGAGAAAGAATGAAATCTGGCCATTCGTAGCAACGTGGATGGACCTCGAGGGTGTCATGCTAAGCGAAATAAGTCAGGCGGAGGAGGACAGTTATCATATGTTTTCACTCATAAGTGGAATGGGAGAAACTTAACAGAGGACCATGGGTGTGGGGAAGGGGAAAAATAGTTAAGGAGAGGGAGGGAGGCAACTCATAAGAGACTCTTAAATACTGAGAACAAACTGAGGGTTGATGGGGTGGGGGAGAGGGGAAAATGGGTGATGGGCACGGAGGAGGGCACCTGTTGGGATGAGCACTGGGTGTTAGATGGAAACCAACTTGACAATAAACTATAAAAGAAAAAAAATAAAAATAAAAATAAAGGCCTGCTCGGGTCACTTTCAAATTGGATGTCACTCTCTCTGGGTAGGAAGCTGTTCCAACTGACTGAATGGCGAGCAATTAGGTTAAGGCACGAAATTATTCATATTTGGTGAATGGTTTGTGTTCATCTAGTTTGCCACATGCATTGTGTTTGTGATTTACTGAGCAATTTTCAAAGACCTTTCTAGATTTTAAGAGGCAGCGTGTCATCTCTCAGAAGATGTGCCTCTCTCACGTGCACTAGCACGAGCTCCAGACTGGACCACAGCTGTCTCTGTTTTCTCATCAGCAAAACACTTCGTCTCTCTATGAAGCCTCCTTTTCTAGGCTTCTCGGTGTCTACAGTCATTCCCTCTCGTAGAACATATATGGGAGATGCCCATTTATGAGACATGGGAAGCACTTCTTGAGGCAATTAAATATTGTAAATACGGTTCCTACTCCTTAGTATCATGTACCCTGAAATAGAATAGCAAATATATAATTTCAGACACACAAAAAGGAAGTGCTATCTATAGCATACAGATTAATAAGTCATGTTTATGCAGCATTCTATGAGATTTTATAGGGGAGATATTTTGTCTAAGATTTTTTTCCTCAATGAAAGGAAGTCAAGTAAAGAATAATCAAAGTTACACTTAAGAAAATCTTATGGGAATTCTCTTACTCACTTTCTTCATTCATTCAAACCTCCTCTAGTACAAAGGGCTTTTGGTATTTGGAGTGAGTGGTCTGTTAGGTTCGTCCCATTTCAGTTAGTTAAATCTTCAGGTGGCTCACTCTGTCTCTTGAAACACAGATGTTTTATCTTCATTTTCCCTTCATGTCATACAAGTTTTTTTCACCTTTGAATGCATTATTCATTTGCATATTCTTGGAAATGATACAAAGAAAACTTAGAGTGGTATAAATCACGAACACACCAAAACAGACAGAGAAGATAGGAAGGCTCCAAAAAATTAAAGATAAAATAATAATAAAGGAATGCCAATAAATGGTGCAAAGAAAAGAAGGCAATTCATCCGAGAAATACACGAAGGACCCAGGATCATAGGGTACCAATTTTTTGGATCATCAAACTCAAAAGTGTGAGCAGACAGGCAAAGGAAAACTCAGAGGGAGGGACCATCTGAGGTAGGTGGAGGCAAAGCTTACATACAAGTCTACTGTGGTAGAATTATCATGCCTGGGGCAAATCACTGGTTTTATTAACGGAATATGTAATTCTACTGTGGTGCTATATCAGGCACTGGAGAGAGAAAGCTGAAGACATGTGACTGATCCCATCACGGAATTGACTGTCTAATGGAGAGGTCTACGTTTAAATATTTCCATAAATCAGATTTCCAAAAGTTTTATCCTATTCCCTTTGTTCATCTTTTGAACAAATAATTCCTAAATGTCTACTCTGTGTCTGATATTCACATATGTACTAGAGTGAGAAAAAGACCATCTCCTGCTCTTATTTTTTTTTTTTTTTTGAGAGAAAGAGAGAGAGAGAATCTTAAGCAAGTTCCATGCTCAGCATGGAGCCCAATGCTGGGCTTGATCTTAAGACGGTGACATCATGACCTGAGCTGAAATCAAGAGTTGGATGCCTAACCATCTGAGCCACCCAGACACCTCAATGTGCTACTCTTAAGGGCCTTAAATTCTTATGGGGCTGATTCAACAAATCATTGAATATTGTGTCACGTTGGAAAAACTCTTCAGTGAAAACTAAAGCAGGATAAAGGTGTGAGGAGAGTAGGGAAGCCATTTTGCCTGAGAAGGTAAAAACAATGGCTCACTGATGAGATGGCTCCAGCAGGTCCCTGAATAAAGCGAAGGAAAAGTTTTGTGGCTCTCTGAGGGAAGGGCATCCTTGCCAGAAGGAATAAGAGCAGCAAAAGCTAAATTAGGAAAATGTTCAGCAACAGCGAGGAGGCAGCCTTGTTAGAGCAGAGTTAACAAGGAGCCAATGGGTAGGGGATGGCTTGGAAAGAAGGAGTGAGAAGGGGGTCAAGCCACCAAATCCTATTAGACAGGACAGTATGGGCAAGCCGGACAGCCTAGGATGAAACCCTGGTGCCTCTGTTCATAGCTGGGCATCTTGGACAAGTTGCTTAAATGCTCTGAACCTCTGTTCCCTTACCTGTACAAAGTGGGGGTAAGTAAATAAGAGCTTTCTCATGGTTTCTATGAGAGCTAAATAATACATTTTGCTCTATAACTCAGAATTGCTCCCACTCAGAGTAAATACTGAGCAAACAAATATAAGTCATCATCATCATCATCATCGTCATTATTATTACATTAACTCTTTGGTCATAAATTTCTGTCACTACCCCCATTTATATGGCCCCGTCAACTCAGGCTGGGTTATATAAAACAGCTTTCTCTCCAGTTCATTTCAGTTTCCTCCAAGCCACCAGATCTCTTTTGCTTAAACACTGCTATCATCATCATGTCATTGATGGCTCCTTCTAAATTTGGTCCAAATATACAGTTCCAAAAGCATGTCTCAGGCCTTTGCAGCTGGGACCATTTGTTCTGTTCCAGTCTAGCTGGTCTCTCTGCTCACTTCCTTTCAAACAGGTCTCTGAGTTTGGGGACGACATTGGAGCTCAGGTTTTGATCAGCATATTTGAAACTGCCCTTTCCCATACCTACTTAGATCCTACCAACATTTCTAGGCCTACTCTCTTCTCAGGAGAATCATCCAGCAACAACTCATCCTCTTCTCTACTCTTCACACAATCCCCTACTATAGGATAGTCTGTCATTTCCATGTTATTTTAATCAATGCTATTACAACAAGTGTGGATTTAGAACACATCATGGTGACTTATTTTTAAAGGTTGTTTATTTAGAGACAGAGACAGAGAATGTGCAGGGTAGGGACAGAGAGAGAGAGGGAGAGAGAATCACAAGCAGGCTCCACACTGTCAGCAGTACAGAGCCCAATGGGGGGCTTGAATCCACAAACCGTGAGATCATGACCTGAGCCCAAATCAAGAGTCAGATGCTTAACTGACTGAGCTGCGGAGGTGCCCCATGATAATTTTATTCTTTTTAAAAGAAAACTCTCAATCTGAAAAGAAAACTTCATAGAGGGGCAGGGGAGTAGGTAAGATGAGCAGTCCTAGTCAGTAAAAATGTTTAGGCATGTCATTTTTTATGGATACCCCAAAACATCTATGATGGTTCATTCTTAGTAGATGAAATGTGAAAACAAATAATAAACTGTCAAATAGGATTTAGGAGATTTTAGAACATGTTCCAGAAGAGGTCATGTTATAATATAAATCATATTGTCATTAATAAAAATAAAAAACAAATATGTAACAATGACTCCCATAGCTTTTTTGTTTTTGTAGTTTTGTCATTTTGATATTATTCCAATGTGGTTACAATAATAGTTTTTATTTTGGTATCTCTGGAATCTTGAAAGGAAAAAATTTTCTATAAAGAAATCCAGAAAATTAAGACAAAATTTCAAACAGAAATGTCAAAATTTTTGCCTCCTGAAATAAAATTTGCAGTTTGGGCATCTTGTGCTGTTTATGGTATGTTTAACCCACATACACATACACACACACTCACACACACACACGTTTAATTTTCAAAATAACCTTATTTCTAATACAATAAAACCTTGGTTTGTGAGTATTATTCATTCCAGAAATATGCTTGTTATCCAAAGCACTAGTATATCAAAGCGAATTTCAAGAACCTTTGGCTTATTTGTGATCATGTGACATTTGGCGTCACATTCTACTCGTGTTTCAAGACATTGCTCATTTATCAAGTTAAAATTTATTAGAAATGTTTGCTCATTTTGTGGAACACTCACAGAATAAGTTACTTGCAATCCAAGGTTTTACTGTATTCTAATCTGAAACTCTTCTTTAAACATGTGAGAATGTGTGTGTGTGCGTGTGTGTTAACTTCATGTTAACTTGATTAGAAGCTCTCAGGGCAGCACCTGATTGGCCAAGCTGGGAACCCTGACAAAGGAGGCATAGTTTGGGAAAAAAACAAAAACAAAATAAAACAAATTAAACCAACACTTGTGGACACATGCGGTTGAAGGCAGGGAAGAGAAACTTTCAAAAAAAAAGATGATATTTCTGGAAGGAAACAAAGGTGCAAGCCAGACAGTATATGACAGGGTAAATGCATTTCTGCCAAACCCCAATGCTTTTATTTATCTACCAGTCCAAGAAGAGAAGCTATAAAAGTATGGCATGAATAGCATGAATATTCTTAACAACATGACTTGTCCTACAATAAACGCTGGCTACAATCTTTTTTTTTTCTTCCAACTAGCCTATTGGGAGATTTTATCCTTAGTAATATATAATTTAAGACAGAAAGATGACAGGATTTATCCCAAAATAAACTTTTCTGAAAAAAATATTTTCTTAAAATATGTACTCAATTACCTGTAAAAAACAATTCAGAACACAGAGAAACTTTATGACAATATAAAATAATCATAAATACAATAAAAAGTATCTTATTTTCCCATTCCAGGTTTCAGTTCCTCTTTTTGGAAGAAACAGTTGAACAGTTTCTTATGTGCCCTTCTCGAAGCTTTTCATGGATATACTGCACAGGAAATCATACAAACAGGGGCATCTGGGTGGCTCAGTCATTTAAGTCTCCGACTCTTGATGTTGACTCAGATCATAATCTCATGATATGTGGGATCAAGCCCTGCTTTGGGTTCCGTGCTGACAGTATGGAACCTGTTTGGGATTCTCTCTCTCCCTGTCTCTCTGCCCTCCCCAACTCATGCTCCTCCCCCCCACCAAAATAAGTAAAAATTTAAAAACTAAAAAAAAATCATATAAATGACTGTGCGTGAATGTGTTTAACTATGTATGTACGCATGTAAGTATGTAGGTGTGTATATATATATATATTCCTATTTTTATTCAAGTGGTAGCATAGCACCCATAATCTTAGATAATTCTAGTACTACAATTATTAATTTTATCTGTCCTATACTGGTTAAATATCTATGTCACTTTTTCTATCACAACAGCACTGCGATGAATATTCATGTCCTTGCAAATATATTTGTATGACGAATTCCCAGAAGTAGAATTACTGGCTCAAAACTATTTTTCATAGCTTCATTATCAAATTATCACACTTAAAGTTTGTCACCACTTATATTCCTACTAACCAAGTGTAAGAATGCTAATTTCCATACAGACACATTGACTGCACTATCAATTTTTCCTTTATCTCTGACAACCAGCAGAATATATTTTCTAATTTTATGACTCTATTTGTTCACCTTGGTAATCACCATAATCAGTGATACCCTCTCAGGAGTGCAATAACTGCTTCCGCAGCACCGAGACCTTCCCCTCTTAGGAATTTTAACTTGCCTTACGTCTGTAAATTGAAAAATGTGTCACATTCTCCTGAGTGTTATCCTCAGTTAATGAGGAACAGTGAAAAAGAACATGGCTTAGACCTTCGACTATGGCACACGTTAATAAATTATGTTAATACCACTGAACACCTTAATCAAACCAGGAAATAGTTCTTTAAGTGAACCTTTTGCCTTTTAGAGTAAGTCTTCTTGGCTGAGGTACAAAACTCAAAGTAGCAAGACTGTAATGTGATCATAGTAAAGAACTTTTCAGTGAGCTTCATCCTTCAGATGTAACGTGGGGATAACACTTGATTTCAAATGGCAAATTGTGCTATTACATACGTGGCAATTTCAAAGACCATGTGTCATCATTCAAAGACAAATATATTTCTCAAAAAAAAAAAAAGAAAGAAAACCCCAAACATCTGGTATTTTTTATACAAGCCTCAGGCCAGCTCTGTGCAATGAATGAAAAATGTGCTATAGATAGAGTGTTAGTTCATGTTGCTTTTCATTTAAGCAGCCAGGGTGGAATGTTTGCATTAAATTAAGCATCTCAAAAAAATAGCTCTCTTGGAGGCCTGGGTGAAGTTTAAAGGTTTAAATATATACATTAATATTTTTAAATTTATATATTTATAAATTTATATTTGTACTTATTTATATATTTCTCCATATACTAAATAGTGATGAAACAAATTTAGGTTATATTAGTCCTCTAGGGAATAACTTACTTGTTGGGATAACATTTGTTAAGGGTGGGGGACTTAACACTTGATGACTTGGATTTTCCTTCTCTAAGGGTTTGTGTTAAGTGACTAAATCTATTTTCCAGGAGAAAGTTTCTACCTTGACAGCTATCAGTATTGACCCAGATAAGACTAACAGTATTTGCAATCTAATACACACTTCCTAAAGTCAAATAGCATATGGAGACCATTTAGAGAAATACATTAATTTAGAAGAACATCTTTTACAACTCAATGCACAGGCCAAGAGCTACTAGTAAAGCTCTGGAAATCCCTAGCACGGTAGAAAATCTTGAAGCATTCATCATATATTTCTAGCTCACTCAGTACCAGCTGCCATCTTAGATAAGAGACATTGCTCATCAACTGTGAAATGTGTCTGTTTTCTAAAAGTGAAAAATTGAGGGCATGTTACCACCTTATCAGACATTTAAGGTCAGCGAACCTCAGTGACAAGAGTCTCAAAGAGAACCAAAGAGAAAAAGGGATTGTAGTCAGCGCTTGGCCATGTATTGCCAATTTCAAAGTGCAAAGTTCATCCTGGTAGATTAAGCATGCTTTGTGCAATTTTGTGAAAACACCCTGATAGTATGATATAATCCTGTGTGTGCTGTTATTTCACATAATTTTCTGTGTGACGTGCTTCAATAGAACGTAACACAGGCATCGAATAAATACATTCACTGAATTTAGAAATAATTGGAAATAAGAGTGAATCCCAATGCAATGTGTGAACAGAAGCTTCGAACTTCCCAAGAAAAGTAATCATGATTTCTTGGTATGGAGGTGTGAGGTTAGACCCTCATTGTTCAAAAAAACTTTCCTTTACAAGACTCTGAATCACCCCATCTCTATTCCAGTTAAGATTTTCTGCATTCAGATTATAGCTGAAAACTTCCCAAATATGGGGAAAGAAATGGACATTGAAATCCAAGAGGCCCAAAGAACCCCCTTAAGACGTAACTTGAATCGACCTTCGGCACGACATATCATAGTGAAACTGGCAA
>CM053559.1:10611133-10641332 GCA_028646485.1 Cryptoprocta ferox
AAAAAAAAAAAAAAAAAAAAAGATTTTCTGCATCCTCTCCTTTTCCCTTTGGAATGTATGTTTGCTGCTCAGTGACGTCTACGTCATGATGTACAAATGCTGCCTTCACAGTCCTCCAAAGTCCTTCCTATTTTTATACAGTCCCACAGCTCCTTGTGTTCCTACTATTGAGCCTTGGGGACCCAGAATGTATCGATCTGTCTGATTTCCCACTTGTCACAGAGAAGGAGGTAGTAGTGGCAGCTCCAAGGTAAGCAAAGGTACATCAATTCCTGGTAATTCAATGCTTGAGCCTGATGGAGGCCAGATAGGATCAGCTTCCTTTTCGAATGGTCTTTATGAGTAAGGTTGTGATTGGGAAAGATTCTCTGTTGTTTTCCTCATTGTTACAGGACAGAAAGAGGACCTTAAGACCACCAATTTACCCACACCCAAGCGAGGGTCGCTCCTGTGCTTCTGTAGCAGGTCCTTGTTTCCTTGCTGATTCAGAGCTACACAGCCCATCCCAGTGACTCTCCTCACAAAATACACTCCTCTTCAAATTTCTGTGACCTGACAGATGTTTTCTTCACTCCTCCACAGCCATCACCACAGTGCAACACTGTTCCTCTTCCAAATGCCGATAACAACTTCAACCCCTGCAGCTCTTCAGAGAAACATCAAATATCCTATTTCTTTTCTATGATTCTTCCAGGTGTAACTGCAATTATTCTTTTTGTTTTTCTTTCCATTCTGACCTTATTAAGTTACCCTAGGATGTGCCTGTAAGTGTTTTCCCTTATTTCATTTTCCTTTCTTGATCTCTTCAATGTTACAGCACAGCATGCATTTGGGAAACTTTATAAGAAGGTCCTAGGACCTCATTTTTCCAAGGCTTCAGGCATAAGCAGATGCCTGTTTTGCATTCTAAGTTTAGATTACAGTTTAGCTCGTCAAAGCATGAGCCCCAAGATAACGTGAATCTAAAAAGCAACCCAAATACCTCTGAACTCAGTGGCAAAATAGTATCACCCCCAACTGAGAGCCAGCTGACTTACTAAGAAGTCACGGAGCCACCCTGATGACAATTCAGAACTAAATTTACAGGTATGGATGCCATTTCTGACTCCAGTTATAAGGGGTTAGTATTCTATACAGCCGTTTCTCCACTTCCAACTATAGAAAACTTAATTTCTTTGAAGGGATTAGAAAAAAAATTTTTGTGCTTCAGAATGACAATATCCCTTATAGTAATATCTAGGGTTAGCCCAAGATGGAAGGGAAAGCTGGCAGACGCCAATATGCTATGTAGTCTGAAAGATCCAAGTGACCAAAAAGAAAAAAAAAGAAAGAAAAAAAAAAAAAGGCCTCCCCTGGGGCTTCCAGGCAGGACATGAAACAGTCCTGGGTAAAGAATCAGCCAAAGCCCAGGCCAAATCCTGGTGTTCGTGGCAATTCAGGTCTAGATAACCAACATTTGTAAAGCAAGTGCCACCGGCCCAGCTCTGTGCTGAGAAAGAAACCTCAGGAGCTAACACACCAGCGGAAGAAAAACCTCTGAACAATTAACAGTAGTTTTGATTTCTTGAAATGTAAAAAGAACAATAGTGGACTCATCACAGCGTTACGGGGCCTAGACAGGTCGGTGGGGAGGAGAGAAGAAGGTCTCACAGCAGACATGATGCTTCAGGGGAATGTGAAGGGTCAGCAGAATTTCTTCTGAGAAAGGAAGAAGGAAGAGCATTTAAGGAAGAAAGTAGAGCAATAACCAAAAAGGAGAGGCATGAAAGATAGGACACATTCTGGTTAAAAAAAAAAAAAAAAAAATTTCCATTTCTGTCTCCCCGAGACAATCTGGAAAATCTGGACCTTTGGATGTATGAAGACATGAAGCCAAAAAAGCAGCTGGAAAAGTAAGCTGTGACCAGCATATGGAGAGCTTTAGATTCCATTCCAAGGACTCGGGGGGTTTTCCTAGGGGTAATAAGGAAAGCTTGAGATGTATGGAGCGATGAAGGGACATCATAAGGCCTGAATTTCAAAGTTATTCAGAGCACAGAAAACAAAGGGGGGAAAGACTAGAATTTAGAGCCGAGGATACTTAATAGCTAACTCTGCTTTCATAGGGAGGAGCACGTAAGCTTTCAGAAGATAGCACGGGGAACTAGAGTGGAGTCTAAGAGCCACAGCCTACTGAGTTTTGAAGAAGGAAAAGGCAGCTTCAAAAGACCTTAGGCAGAGGGTGCATGCAGCCTGAGAGGTGCCCAGGTGAAATGAAAGCATCCAGTCGATTGACTACAAGACAACAGGACAAAGGTCACTTAGAAGTCAGTAGAGTTTACATGTTACTTACTACTTAGATTTCCCGAGCTTAGAGAAATCAACTTTTGCCATTAGCTCTGGACTTGGCGCTAGCTAGTCTTAAGGTAAGGAAAGAGAAGAGGGGGCATTTATTGTTCCTGAAATAGAAAACCCAAGTATGGTTTTCCAAGAGAAATTCTATGATGTATGGTATCGCACCTTGAATCAGATTCATCTTCCTGATGAGACTAACTATATAACCTGGCGAAAATAGAAACACTAAGTCTTTGAAGTTATCAGACAATAATTAGGACAGCCAGAACGAGAGATGCCAAATCAAGGAGCAAAGAAAACCACAGAGAAGTCAGCTTGGAATCTTGTGCCACTGTTTCCTCAAAGCATTTGCTGATTCTGAAATTATAATGTTGCCTCATGTAACAGACAAGCAAGGGCTCGCAGGGCTGAATACTTAGGAAAGCTGGGGGCAGAAGCTCAGATAGGACCAGTGAGATATTGTGCGTTTGAGGTCATATGGTCTTGTGAATCGCCTGATCACGAACAGTAAATGTTCCTTTACAAAAGTCAAACAACTTTCAAGCAAAACCAGATTCTTAGGCCCTGAACAAGGTGCAAACATGAATTAGGATTGTCAGATGGATTGTGAGCTGCTCTCTAATCCACCGTGCAGTTCCACAACTCTACAGTATTCCTCACGGCTAGTAATGTGAAGTACTTGGACAGGAGCACTCTTCCAAGTTGAAATCAGTATCAATGATATTCTCTCAGCAATTCATCTGCTACACTCAACAGCTTTCCAACTCCACGGAAACCCCCAATGAAGCAAACATTTTACCTGGTTAAAAGATGTTTTTAAAGTACTGATCATTAATCTCTTCACATTTATATGAGGTACTTTTGATAGCAAAAATCTGCTGTTTATCTTCTGTAAGTTTAAGTTCGGGTTCAGATGTAGTTCAGGCAAATCAAATTAGGTAAACAAGTTACAAAATAATTTAATTTCCGCATGTCAGCTCTACGATCTGAACTTCTCAAAATGAGACAAGCCCGAGGTTGAAGAGAATAAACCAACCAAACTGAGTTAGAAAAGTCTTTCTAAGTATATTCAAAATCAACTATGGAATAAATTCTGATACGTGATCTCTGATAAAATAGTTGCAAAGCACAAGTGTGTGCACTATAGGGCAACATAATTCAGCTATGCTAGTTTGTCTTTGTCTTGCACAAAAGGATTGAAGTTTCAACAGCCAAGCAGAAGAGTAGAACACAGTATAGAAATAGGTGTCAAAGAAAAAATAAAGTCAAGAATAGGAATGTAAATAGAGCCAGAACCAAAGATCAAAGAATGATTCAACACAGAGTGCCCTCTACTCTAATAAGACACTCATTTGCTCTGAGCTTTTGTGTAGGCAGTGAGAAAAGGAAAACCTGATGCGTTACAGAATTCAGTGTTCCCAGTGAAGACCCCCACTGTTTAAAATGAAAGACAATATATTCTGATACAAAGACTCGAAAGCCACGTTTTCCTCATTGTCTTCGTCAAGGGGACACCACATAATGTGATAAATAAGAGTACCACCTATGTGTAATACACAAAATGGAGAATTGTGCAGCCCTCATCATAAGCTAATAGGTCAGATACCCAAGCAGTTTTTATTTTGTGTGTGTGTGTGTGTGTGTGTGTGTGTGTGAATTGACCAGTTATTTTGATGTGATGCAAAATAGGATGTGTGTCATGGAAAAACACTGGAAATGGAGTTAAGGCTCAGCCACTTACTCAGTCTGTCACCTTAGAAAGTCATGTAAACTTGGTGTTAAGCTTCCCAACCTGTAAAATCACAGGACTGATTTCTAAGGTTCTTTCCAGCTCAAAATTTCTATGTTTCTAAGAAAGAAACCACGTGACTTACTGCAAACTTGAGAGGCCATACTAAGAATAAAACACCTTTCACTCTCTCCGTCTGCAAACTCATTGTGAAACAAAGTAAGAAAAACTGTTCTCTCTAGAATAAAACAGAAACCGCCCCCATGTCTGGCGTGGTAAAACATGAGGATATTTGAGATCCTGTTATGTGAAAATTGTATTGTCATTTATAAGTAGGTTTACCCACATCATTAATAATGATGTACACATTTTTACTGGCATCAACACACAAGCACCCAGCAACCCTGCCCCAACCAAGGGGGCTTTTCCACTTGTAACAGACTGAACTTGAGCTCACTAAGGTTTGGGAAGGAAGTGGAAACAAAATCTCCATAAAAAATCCACTATTTAATGAGCACTAACTATGTGAAATTCATTACTCTGGGCATTGTGGAAAATATCAGTCAACACGTATAGAGAGGGAGCTTCAAAGTCTCTTTCAGTATTCTTTCTTTTGCTTGCCAATGATAGGTTATTTTTTCTAATTATTGATCATTTAACATAATCCTGTACTGTCTCAACAACTGATAAATAGCAAACGCATCTCAAAAATCAAAACTGCTGCCGAAAAAATAATTCAGTGATTTATTTTGCGTGTTTTACCAAAAAAGATAAAAGAATAAAATGAAACCCTTTTTGATTTAAGTAGCATTTGTCTGGGTCCTTTGGATTTTTAATCCCATAGACTACACTGCAATTAGACTGTCATTGTTTGAGAAACCATTAGAGGTTTGTCAGGCTAAATATTTGAAATCGGAGAAGGGTTTTACTTGCATTTAAAAATTGTATCTTGTTTTACCTCAAATATGTAAATAAAGGAAAACTTGGAATTTTTCATAGCTAACATTCTTATAATAAATGTAGTCCCTGGGTAAAGATTCTGCAGTAAAACCAAACTGGGCTACGGGTGTCTAATAGGAGGCCCTCTGTGTCCTGCAGATGTGGCTGAAGATGACGGAGAACACATTCCAAACCTAAGGGACACTTCTCAAAGGCCTGACTCTTTCATACTTCCCCTAGAGCTCAATATACTTGCCCTGTAGTTCGTGAAATTTGACAAGACAGAGGCAGGCAGCATTTGGACACAACTGAGATTAATATCCTTCCATTTATTCCATATGATAAATTTATTCTAATTCAGTGCTGGTCAATACTCAGCCTATTGGCCTCACTTTTGCATCTTAGACTTTTACCTACTTATCTTTGTCTCTCTAGACATCAGGCTTCCTCAGCTTTGGCTTTCTGATTGGTTTTCTAGCTCTTCTCAAATTCCCTCATTTGGACAGTTTTTCTCTAATTCTACATCGGTGGGCCACATACTATAAGAGTAAAAAACTGGAATTTCTCCAGCAAACAGGACAATTATCAATTTTTATATGCATCCTGGTCATAGTCACCCCCCAAAAAGGGAGCTGCTCAAGTTCAAAGTTGTCCAAGAGTTAAGCTGATTGACATGAAAATAGGAATTTGGGCCAGGAGGAAATTGTCTATCTATCTATCTATCTATCTATCTATCTATCTATCTATATATATATATAGTTTGTAGATTTGCTTTTACCAAACAATGTTTCCATTATTAGAACATATTGACAAACCTTTGAGGCATTATGGTGTATGTGGTTATCACATGCATTTTTGGTATCCATTTCTGCTCTAATACTTATTATCAGAGAAATACCAGGTGAAGTTGCTTAACTTCTTAGTTTTCTCATTTATAGAATATGGAATGAAATTTTACCTTTTTCATAGGGTTGATGAAGCATATTAAAAAATCCTATTTAAATCCCAGAGCCTGACTAAATAAATGTCATTGTACCTCATCTCTAAGAAATACCCATTGTTTCTAAAAAAAAGCTAAACTTTCTTCAAACTTGTCCTTCAAATTTTCTGCTCCTTTTCCATACCACCCCTTAAAAATGAGATCATCTCCACATTTAAGCACAGCATCTTAACATTCACATAACATTGGTAAAGCGAGCTTTAATATTCTTCTGGAATAAAACTGCAGCCAATAATTCAAATCAACTGCTATCATGTTAACTCTTCATTTTGGTGGCAAGTACTCAGTTTATATCAATAGAAAGAGAAGGGAGAGACAAAGCACTTTTATATGAATTGCTTATAGAGTAGGACTACACACATTTGCCCATTCGTGAAATTAGCTGCCTAGTTTCAAGGGAGTAGTTGGGCATCTAGTCAAGAAACACTCTCAGTTCGAAGATATGCTTATTTAGTGCAGGACTCCACCAGACAAATCTGAATCCAAACATGAACTCCGTCACTTGCCAGAACTGAGGCAAATCACTTAGCTTTCTTGAGTATCTGTTTCCTCATATGCAAATGATGAAAATAATTATTTTCATACGGCTTTTCTGGGGATTAGAAAGTAAAACAACTGGCACACACTCGACATTTGATAAATGCTAGCTCCTTTTCCACAACCGGAAAATTTTAAAAATAAACTCTAAAAGAACTAAGATCCTCCACCAGGTAGAAATGTAGCTTAAACCTAACTTCTTTCTGTTTTGATTATTATCTGTTTTGTACAAATCGGTGAGACATACAGTTATATGGTCCTGTTTCACTTAACGTTGTTGGGACTTGCTTTGTGGCCTAGTATTTTCTGATGTCTTTGTTTGATCTATCAGGCACTGGGAGAATTTCATTATCTCCACTGTGATGACGGCTTGTCAATTTCCTTTTAGTATTTCTATCAACTTTTGCTTTATATATTTGGAAACTTTGTTGCTGGGTTTATACGAATTTAGAATGATTACATTTTCTGATAAAATTAAGCCTATTAACCTTTTGTTGTGATCCACTTCATCTTGTTTTCTAAAAGGTTATATTCTTCCTGATGATATTATACCAGAAAGGTCATCTCCTTTATACTTGTCATTTGCTGTGTTTTATGATCACATTTTTATGCTATTAAATTTTAGGTACTTCCAATAAATAGGCTATCGCTAGATTTTTACAATCCAGTACGATTTCACACAAATGTGGAATTTAAAAAACAATACCAACAAAAAGCAGAATGAGACCTATAAATGCAAAGAACTGACGGCTGCCATAAGAAAGGGGATGAGAGGAGGCAAAATAGGTGAAAGGAAGTGGGAGATGCTGGCTTCCACTTGTGGAATGAATAAGGGACGGAAATAAAAGGCACAACATAGGAATGTAGTCAGCGATACTGTAATAGTGTCGTATAATAACACGTGTGGTGAGCATAGCATAATGTACAGAAATACTGAATCACTAAGTGGTACACCTGGGGGTGCCGGGGTGGCTCAGTGAGTTAAATGTCTGACTCAATTTCAGCTCAAGTCACGATCTAGTGGTTTTGTGGGTTCAAGCCCCACATCGGGCTCTGTGCTGACAGTGCAGAGCCTGCCTGGGATTCTCTGTCTCCTCCTCTCTCTGCTCCTCCTCCACTCATGCTGTCTCTGCCTCTCTCATAATAAATAAATAAACTTAAAAAAAACCTTCTTAAAAAACTTTTTAAAAACTGAGTTATAAACCTGAAATTAATGTAACATTGTATGTGAACTGTACTCAAAATTTTTTAAATAAATATAATAAAATATTTATGTTTTATATTTTAAAAAATATAAATAATTTTTAATAAAATAAAATTCAGTATATTTCCTTATTGAGTATAGTCTATTTACTTCTACTATAATTATTAGTATGTTTGTATTTATTTTTACTAGCTTATTTTATACATTTTATTTCCTAGCTTTCCTCTACTTATTTTTGCTCCCGTTTGATTTCTGTTGCATTAAGTTTGGAAATTATATACTTATTATTCAGGGGTTTAAGTGGTCACCCTACCTTTTTAATTTATTTTAATTTATTTTAATTTTTATTGACAGGGAGTGAGTGCAAGTGTGGGAGGGACAGGGAGGAGGAGAGAGAGAATCCCAAGCAGGCCCCACTCCCAGCACAGAGCCCGACATGGGGTTTGATCCTACAAGGAAGAGATCATGACCTGAGACTGAGTCTAGACTCGTACGCTTAACCAACTGAACCACCCAGACACTCCTACCCTATCTTTTTAAAAATAATCGCTTTTTCTTAGATAAATTTACGTATCATAAAAATCACCCAAAGTATACAACTCAATGACATTTAGTATAGTCAGTTGTGCCACAGTCTAAATTTAGCACATTTGTATCACCTCAAAAACTAAACTATGTTCTGTCTCTTTGGATTTGCTTATTGACATTCCATATAAATAAAATGACACAATTTATGATCTTTTGTGGCCAAGTTCTCCAATTTTTCCTTTAGCATAATGAAAAAAGTTCAAGCACACTGCAGCATGTATCATTTCTTCATTCATTTTTATGCTCAAATAATATTCCCTTCTCTGGTTATGATTACAACCATTTATCCATTCATCGTTTGGCAGTCATTTCAGTTGTTTCTGCTTCTTGTCTATTGTGAATAATTCTGCTATAAACATTGACATATAACTTCTTGTGTGGACTTAGGTCTTCATTTTTCTTGGGTATATACACCTACAAGTGTAACTGCTGGGTTACACAGAAATGCTGTTTTTCACATTTTTTAGAAAATGAAACACTGTTTCCCAAAGGGACTATATTATTTAACAATCTTACAACAACATATGAAAGGTCCCATTTCTTCACATTCTTGCCAGCACCAATCATTGTTAATACGATTATGGCAATCCAAGTGGGCTGAAGTGGCATCTCATAGTAATCCTGATTTGCAGTGCCCTAATGGCTAATGTTGAACATCTTTTCATGTGCTTGTTAGCTGTGTGTATATTTTTGTTACAGAGATGTCTATTCAGATGCTTTGCCCATTTTTAGTTGGAGAGTCTTTTTTGATTGTGGAGTTATAAAAGGTTTTCTCTATTTTTAAATACAAGTTCCCTATCAAATATTTATAAGCAAGTATTTTTCTACATTACGTGGGTTGTATTTTTTCTAAATAGTGTCCCTTTGAAGCATAAGGTTCAATTTTGATGATGTACAGTTTATTTTTTATTGTCCCTTGTACATTTGTTGACATAATTAAGAAACCATTGCCTAACCCCAAATTATGAAGATTTACTTTTACATTTTTCATAAGAGTCTCAGTTTTAGCTCTTACAATTATGTCTATGATCCATTTTGACTCATTTTTGTTTATGGTGTGAAATAGGGGACTAACTTCATTCTTTACATGTGGATATCCCATTGTTCCCACATCATTTGTTGAAAGATTCTTATTTTCTCCATTGAATTACTGTGGTACCCCCTGGTTGAAAACAAAGTCAACGGCAAATATGTGGATTTATTTCTAGACCCTTAATTCTATTCAACTCATCTATAGGTTGGTCTTTACACTGGCAACATGCTATCTTGATTACTGTAGCTTCACAGTAAGGTTTGCATCAGGAACCATAGGTCTTTCAACTTTATTCTATTTTAAGATTGTTTGGGCTACTCAAAGTTCCTTGTTTTCTATATGAAGTTTAGGATGATTTTGTCCATTTCTCAAAAACAACAACAAAAATGGGGTGCCTGAGTGGCTTAGTCGGTTAAGCTTTTGACTTCGGCTCAGGTCATGATCTCACAGTCCATGGGTTCGAGCCCCGTGTCAGGCTCTGTGCTGACAGTTCAGAGCCCAGAGCCGGCTTCAGATTCTGTGTCTCCCTCTCTCTCTGCCCCTCGCCCGCTCACTCTCTGTCTCTGTCTCTCAAAATAAAATGAAGACATAAAAAAAATTAAAAACAACAACAACAACAACAACAACAACACAACAACAAAGCCAGCTAGATGGGGATATGCTCCATGTATAGATCCATTTGGAGAGTATAGCAGATAAATGATGATTCCTAAAAAACTATGTCCACAGTCTAACCCCAGAATGTGTGAATAAGACCTTACTTGGAACAATAATCTTTGAAGATGTAATTAAGGATCTTGAGATAAGATCACCCTGGATTACTCAAATGGGCCCTTAATACAATTACAAGTTATTCTTATAAGATCCAGAGTAAAAGACAACAGCCATTTGGAAGAGAGGGACATATGAAGACTGGAATAGACACTGAAGTTATATAGCCATGAGCCAAAATGGTCTGAAGCTATACTAGAGGCTGGAAGAGGCAAGGAAGGACTGTCCTCTACAAAGTCAAAGGGAATACTGCCCTGTCAATACTTTGATTTTGGACTGCTGACCCATAAAATTATGAGAAAACAAATTTCTGTAGTTCTGTTATTTTTTAAGTTTATTTATTTATTTTGAGAGAGACAGAGACAGCATGAGTAGCAAGTGGCAGAGAGAGAGAAAGTCCTGAGCAGGCTCTGCACCGTCAGCACAAAGTCTGCTGTGGGGCTAAAACTCAAGAAACCATGAGAACATGACCTGAGCAGAAGTTGAGAGTTGGATGCTTAACCAACTGAGCCACCCAGTGCCCCAAATTTCTGTTTTTTTAAGCCACCAGATTTGTGTTAATTTCTTTCATCAGCCATAGAAAACTAAGCCAGAGAGTATCACCACATTAATAGTATTTTATTCCTATTCATATATATGGAATGTCTTCTCATTTATTTATCTATATTCTTTAAGTCAATACTTTATAGTTTTCACTTTACAAGTCTTGCATTCTTTTGTTAAACTTAATCATAGGTATATTCTTTTGGATGTTACTGTGGATTCAATTGTTTTATTTTCAAATTGTTTATTGTATATGTAAAGACAACTGATTTTTGTAGATTGTTCTTGTAACCTACGAACTTAATAAACTTATTTATTGGTTCTTAGAGATGTTTTAATTCCTTAAGATTGTTTATATAAAGATCATGTCATCTGTTAATAAAGATAGATTTTTTTTCCCTACCTAGGTAACTTTTACCACTCTTCTTGCCTTGGATAGAATATCCACTACAACGTTGGATAGAAGTGAAGAGAGCGGATGTCCTGGTCTTTTCCTCATCCTAGGAGGACAGTTTTCTGTCTCACCATTTAAGTATGATGTTAGCTGTGCAATTTTCATAGGTGCCTTTTCCAAGTTTACGGAAGTTCTGTTTAGTTTGCTGTGTAACTGTATCATGAAAGAGCGGTTTATCAAATGCTTTTTCTGTGTCTATTGACATAATCATGTGATTTCTGTTCTATATTCTATTGATGAGGTCTATTTTTTAACTTCTTTTTGGATGTTAAGCCAACTATGAATTACTGCAGTAAATTCCACTTGGTCTTGATATGGAATCCTTTTGTGTGCATATTGCTGGATTCCATTTGAAAGCATTTTGTTGAGGATTTTTTAATCTCTAGAAGCAATAATGATCGGTTGTTTCCTTTTCTAATGGTATCTTGTTTGGTTTTGGTATTAGGCTAATACTGGCCTTCACACACCAAGTTAGAAAATATGTCTTCTCTTTCTACTTTTCAGAAGAGTTTGTGGAGCCTTTGTATTAATCCTTTTTAAAAATTTAGTAGAATTAACCTGTAAAGCCAATGAGGCCTAGGCTTTTGTGTACAAGTTTTAAATTACTAACTCAATCTTCTTATCTAATATAAGTGTATTCGCATATTCCACTTTTTCAGCCAGTTTTAGTAGTCTGTATCTTTCTACAAATTTGAACATTTCATCTAAGTTATTTCATTTGTTGATGTTTAGTTGTTCATAGTATTACCATATATATGGTAAGGTAGTAATGCTCTCTCCTCTTTTCTTCCTGATGTTAGTAATTTAGTTATTCTTTTTTGTGTGTGAGTTAGGCTAAGTAATGATTTACTAATTGTTTTTTTATCTTTTCATAGAAACAACTTTTGGTTTCATTGACTTTCTATTCTCCATTTGATTTTTAATCTGGTCCTTACTTTTTCTTTACTTCTGCTTTCTGTGCATACAATTTTCTCTTTTCCCAGTTTCTAATGTGGAAAGTTACGTGATATCTTTCTTCATTTTAAATAAAGGCATATATCAGTTTTCCTCTAAGCACTTCTTTAGCTGCATGAATGCCCTAGACCAATTTCTAGGCCCTTTAAATGGCTATTTTTTCATAAGTTTCACCAATTATAACTGTTTCACTAGGGAATGGGACCACAGAACTCCCTATGGGAGTTTTCCTGAAGTGTTTCCATGATTATTTTTATAGCCCTAATTATCAGTAAGGAACTATGGTTATTTTTAAGTTACCAAGATGAATACTATTAAATGAAGGAAAGGAAAGCTACAACTTACATATGACTACGATTTCATCTTGACTAACCTAGTTGTATCTAAAGTTTACCAGAATTATGCTTGCCAGTCAACTAGACACTTATTCAAATCATTTTTACTGCTGAAGCCTGAATATGCCACTTTGCGTTTAGCCATGTGAATGGCCTCATACAGTAAAAGCTGAAGTTAGTACTTCCCTATTTATATATTTTCATCTTTAACTATATCTTATCTAGGTACCTCTAAAAACAGATAGTATTGCTGGAAAGATGGCTTTGCCATATAATTAAATTTGCATTAGGCTATAGCTAGAAAAAAATTAAAATTAAAGAGACACTAATTGAGTTATTTGACTTTCCTTTGTGTGTTTCAATTTCAGCCCTAGTTGGAAGCTTGAGAAGATGTATCAAGAAAGGTGGGACAGAAGCAAAATAAAGCGGCTGACTACTGAAGCAAGGCTCTAGAGAAAGTAATTCAGGATGGAATCATGGCATCAGTAGAAGTATTAACCTTCGAAAGAACTCAGAGAAGATTTTCACATGGGGATAAGCCGATTTTGAATGTTCATAAACTAGTAAATCAGTTCATTTATTAATCTGTAACAAGTGAGTTGAAAAATTATCATTTAGAGGTTGAACAAAGGTAACATTTCAATAGATGGTGATGAAAAATGTTAGAGACCATTTGAGATGAATAAAAAATAGACACTGGTGAAGATATGACTAATTTTAAAACAGTAAGAATTTGTTTGACATTTGTATGCTTTTGCCACACCATCCAGTGTTACAGAACAACCCAAAAGTAGAAAAAGAGTAAGAAGTCAAGGGCTAGAGATTTTCTTGAGTGGTAGGATGGGCTTACACACAAAAGCAACCCCAGAATGACTTGCTGTGGATGATGGAGCAAGAAACAGGGAGCTGAGTTAGAGTGAGATTATGGAGATACCAAATGCTCAAGATTAAGGGCAGAGTTAGGAGCACGTGAACTGGTAGTAAGAGCACAAACACCACCAAGGCTGTGACCAGTGATGAAGAACTTGGGAGAATTAAGTAAGATTCAAAAGGTGTTTTCCTCTGAGGATGGCAGAGGTTAAGTGAAGTTGATGACAAATGGAGTTGATGGTTTTGTACACTTCCTCAGATTCACTCGCTGGCCTTTTTCTTTTTAAATAACTAAACCTTCTTTGTACACCACTGATCACTTTGCTGGGGTCCACATCTACTTCTCAGAGGAGGCTTCAGTCGCATTTAAAAATACCAAGCCTAAGTTGTCCCCATTTCCCACATGCTGAATTCATCTTTGCCAAGCCATTTCTGGATTTCGATAAAATGTGACACTAGCTGCTTCCTGCACAGTCAGACAGTACAACATAAAAGTGAAGGAAAGTCAACTCACTATGTGGAAACTTGGACCGATGGGAAGTCAGAGTCAAAAGGTGCCAGGCAGATACATTTCCTTTTCTTTGTCTCTTTGGGTGACATTTCAAATTACAGCCTTTCTTTATCAACTTTGCAAAAAATTCCTGTATGGAAGAGCATATGTATTGAGTCCCCTTCTATTTCTTTCTGCAGCTGGTTGAGAAGGGAAGTCAGGGAAACAGCTCACTGTATTTCACAGCTTTGCAGCTCTCCTTCCCTTACTATCATTACCCCCACTGGATTGTTGCCCTAAGCTTGCACTGTATCAGTAAAAGGCACTATGACCCTTGCCTTAGTAGAACCTAGGTTAAGAGAAAAAGTTTTGATGGGGGAAATATAATTGTAAATGTGGATAAGATCAAAATGTAGGAGCATCCTATTAATCATATGGAAATTCTATTAATCAAATTGGGAGTAAAATAGAAGAAATGGATGACCTAGAAGAATAAGGTGGCTTAAAGATAGCCATCAAGCACAAGTTGGGAGGGGCAGAAAGCGATAAAGCCAGAATCAGAAGCAGTTTCCAGGCTCTGAACTGTCAACACAGAGCCCGACCCAAGAGCCATGAGATCATGACTCCAGCCAAAATTGGATGCGCAACCAACTGAGCCACCCAGGTGCCCCATGAATAGGCACTATTATAAAGTACTTAAGATAAATAGGTAAAGAAAACTTCCCCTGAACTCTGCCCTACAGAACTTACTTTTTTTTTTTCCTGAGAGAGAGAGAGAGAGAGAGAGAGAGGGAGAGGGAGAGAGAGACAGAGTGTGAGCAGAGTAGGGGCAGAGAAAGGGGAAGACACAGAATCCAAATCACTGCTCATGGCTCTGAGCTGTTGCCACAGAACCCAATATGGGGCTCTAACTCACCAAGTGCAAGATTGCGACCTGAGCTGAAGTCAGATGCTTAACCAACTAAGCCACGTAGGCGCCCTGCTACAGAACTTATATTCTAAGAGAAAAAGTAGAAAATAAACAGTACAAAAAAATAAGTAAATTCTATACGTTAAAAGCAGTAAGTGCTATGGGAAAAACAGAGATAAAGGAGATCAAGACTCCTGTGGGCTTAGAAATTAATAATTGAAAATAAGAAAAGGGGCTCCTGGGTGGCTCAGTCAGTTGAGTCTCCAACTTCAACTCAAGTTATGATCTCACAGTTCATGAGTTCGAGACCCAAATCAAGCTCCCTGCTGTCAGCCGATCAGCACAGAGCCCAGTTCCAACCCTTTGTCATCTTCTCTCTGCCCCTCCCCAACTTGTGCTCTCTCAAAAATAAACATTTAAAAAACAGTAAGATAAGGTTTCAGAAAAATGAAAGAATGAGCTATATGGTTATCAGCAGGATGAAAATTGTACACAGAAAGTACAGCTAATGCAAAGGCCTGAAGCAAGAGTAATGTTTTGAGACAGAGCAAGGAGGATAAGGTGGCTAGATTAAAGTGAGCAACAGGGACACTGGTGACGGAGAGGGTCAGGTGGTCATAGAGAAAAGCTAGCTCACTTAGGACTTTGTGAGTCATTACAAATACTTTGGCTGTTACTCTAAGGAACACTGGGAGCCACCATACACTTTGGAGAAGAGAACGACCGTAGAGTGACCTTCATTTCATCATGATTGCTGCAGATGGTGTGTTGAAAAGAGACGAGGAGATTGTAGAGGCCGTAGACAAAAGCTGACAGACTAGGCAGTAGCGGCAGTAGCTCAGTTAAAACATGGCACTGGTTCAATCCAATTCATTAGTGGAGGTGCTGGAGAAGAAATTCGATTTTGAGTACTGCTTGAAAAGGGAGCCTAGGGGACAGCCCAGTTGGAAGTGGGGTGTGAGAGAAACCAAGGAGTGAAGAATTAACTTCCTAATTTTTGGCTTTATAACCAGAAAGATGAGGTTACCATCAGCTGGGATGTGGAGCAGATTTCACAGAAAAGATCAGAGTTTGGTTTTAAACCTTTTCAGTTTGGTAGGTTTTTTGGACATCTGAATGGAGATAAACGAGAGAGGTAGGTAGATGTATCTGGAGAAGGTTCTGTTTAGTTTTCGGTTTTGTAAAGGTCCAAGTAGGAAATATTTTATTAGATTCTGTAGGCCACATGTTCTCTGTAGCCACTGTTCTTCCACTGGGCAGCTACACACAACACGCAAAAGAATGAACATGGGTGTATTTCAATAAAACTTTATTCGCTAAAACAGGCTACAGCCAAATTTGATCTGAGGGCCACAGTTTGCTAACAGTTTAGAGTCTGAGAGAGAGAGAGAGAGAGAGAGAGAGGGCTGAATGAGAGAAATACAGGTATCAGTATATAATATTTCTAAGGCCATAGTAATTCAATAAAATAATCTCATTCTGCTTTAGGATAAAAGAATGATGTGCTATTAATAATGAAGAAGGAGGTGGTTGAGTCAACAGGATATTTAAAAATTAGACAAACCTAAGATACAGTCTTTACTAATGACTTATCAAAGAGAAAAGTACACTAAAAACATTCTTGTAGGTCTAGGCAAATCATCTATCAAATCTCCATAACTAATATTAAAACAATGACGCAGAAACAGTATTTGGAAACTGAGAGAAGGCTAAAATGTTTCTTTCTGGTTTAGGTTTGGAGTTATAACAATGCAAGTGCTGGAGGAGGGACTGTTTATAAACGAGTAAGTCATTTTATAAGAAAATAGCACCATTTCCCAACCTTTTTATGATTATCATCATCTCCCCTACCTATGAAGTTTGTTTTTAGGGTTTTTTTCTTCCTAAATGCAGCCCCCTATGAAATTTTAACACCTCAGACACACAGTACACATCTTTATCTCCAGATACAAAGTACATATACTGTTAGGAAAGCCACAAGCCATTTTAAGTATCTAAGATTTTGCTTATGCCCTCCCCACCAAGAACCAGTGCTCTCCCTAGCTCCCTGGGAATGATATCACCCCCTTGAGAATGGCTGCTTTAAAGGAAAGCCTCCGCATATCAGATTTACATGCTCCTGAGCTTTTTCTGAAATGCCTTAGTGGGTGGGGGTGGGTATTGGGAGGGTTTTGGAACACAGGATTAGGTGAATGTAGCTAAGGAAACAGAAGATTATTGTCCTTGTTTTCGTTATCCTCATCTCTCCCCCCACCCCAGATATTGTTCTGAACTCTAATTTGACCATGAAGCAAAGAAATGTATTTAAAAAAGACAAAGAGAGGGGCCCCTGGGTGGCTCAGTTGGTTAACTGTCTGACTTCAGCTCAGGTCATGATCTCATAGCCCATGGATTCATGCCCCATGTTGGGCTCTGTGCTGAAGGCTCAGAGCCTGGAGCCTGCTGCAGATTCTATTTCCCTCTCTCTCTCTCTCTCTGCCCCTCTCTCACTTGTGCTCTATCTCTCTGTCTCTCAAAAATAAATAAACGTTAAAAAATTTTTTTTAAGACAAAGTGAAAGAACACTTTTTTAACTTAGTATCTAATTTTTCAGGAAATACGGATGGCCAAAAAGGGTACACGATGGAAATGAAAAATTTTAGAATTATTTTAATAATATAACTGATACAGTTACTATTACATCTAAAGATCAAAATAAATGTTACTTCCACTTTATAAAGCTTAATTCTCTACCAAGATCTTTTGGTAGTCAAGATAAGACTGAGTTATGAAATTAGTCTCATTCTCTTTCCATGGGAGGCTTTGACGGTTTTAGCATTTCAGTTTCTAGGTTTGAAGCCAAGTGTAAATTATGATTTTGACACATAAAACTCACTGCAAAACCCTGGTGGGAAAACAGTGTTTTGGTATTATTACTGAAATTATAATTATCTTGAACTTATCAAGCATTCTGTCTTTGCAGAAGAGATAATGGTTTTGAAAGCAATGTTAAGGAAATTTCACAGCTTCTCGAAGGGGGCCCTACTCCAACCTTTCCACGTTAGGGTTAAGAAAGAAGGAGAGACAACGCAGGGCTATTTTCCAGCGCTGAACGTGGGAACAGAACCCTTAAGATCTGGGCAAACCCTGTGAGTGAATTCTGAGAAAGAGAAATGAGTAACACTCTGATTTTGTTACTATAAAAACAAATTGTTGCCAACGCTATGGTAAATTCTGATTAATTCTATACCGCATTTACATCTCAGGGCCGGTTCAAATTTTTATGTGTGCTCTGTAATGTGTAGTGTTATGTGATCAAATTGGTTTATATGAAAAAGTTTGCTTTAATGAAAATATAAATGTTCGGGCCTCAAATTTGTAGTCCACGAACTCCTTCAACACCCAGATTTTCCCCAAAAAGTAAATGAACAAACATAAAGCCACATGTCTTCTTTTCCATTCCAAAGGGCTTACTGCAAAATGATAACATGTTAATGGGACATAAGGAAGTTAGGAGAAATTCATAATGGTAATGAAGGGGGAGTTTTTTCCCCTTACCCATCAGCCACACTTCTCGTATGCCATTTCCCAGGAACTCTTACATAATACTGTTGTACATGCAAATGATGCTTATCATTTGAAAAAAAAAAAAAACCGTGACAATTGTTATCTGATGACCATTGTGCATTATAGTTTTGAACCAAGTCGCATGATTCCAAGGTCAATGCTTAATCAATTTCAAACTTCCCAGGAAAGAAGGATGTTTAAAGATACATTTCTATAATTAAGTTTCAGCTTATCAGTTAATTCACCCAAGCACCCATTCAAGCCCTATTCATCTTTCCATCCTTGTAAAGGACATTTTCCCTTCCCTACAAGAGAATAGCCAAGCCACTCCTTGGCAACAAAGAAAAAGTATTTCCCAACCTGAACGTGATTTAACCTTAAAAGGGGATCTCCATTAGACCCTCTACTGTACTCAGTGCGACCTACCTGCACGTATCAAGTACCCTGGGGGGACAGATGGCTAGGAACCAGTTTATGTTTTTCATCCAGGTGCCCCAGAAGGATTTCCTTCCAAAAAAAGGGTATGCCAGGCAAATAAATTGGCTCAATGACAGTATCTCAATTTTGCATCCTAGTGTCTGTTAGTCGTGGTCCCAGCCTGAATTTACTTCGAGGGGCACCTGGCCAGTTCAGTCGCTAAAGGCCCAAGTTCGGCTCAGGTCATGATCTCATGGTTCATGGGTTTGAGCCCCACATCAGGCTCTGTGCTGACAGCTCAGAGCCTGGAGCCTGCTTCTGATTCTGTGTCTCCCTCTTTCTCTGCTCCTCCCCCACTCAAGCTCTGTCTTTCTCTCTCAAAAATAAATAAACGTTAAAAAATTTACTTCATGGTTGCCTGGGTGGCTCGGTTGAGTGTCCGGCTTCGGCTCAGGTCATCATCTCGCAGTTTGTGGGTTCGAGCCCCGCGTTGGGCTCTGTGCTGACCACTAGCTCAGAGCCTGGAGCCTGCTTCGGATTCTCTATCTCCCTGTCTCTCTGACCCCCCCCTGCTCACGCTCTCTCTCTCTCTCTCTCTCAAAAATAAATAAAACATTAGGAAAAAAATTTTTTTAATTTACTTCAAATATTAGCAGAGAGGAGGCTGAAAGTAAAAATGGAAGGAATTATGTTCACTGCCAACTCTGCAAAGCACTGAGGCACAAGGAAGCATTTTATGGATTTCTATTAGACTAGAGAATGAAGATTCTCTTTGAATATCCCAGGTTTAGCACATATTCAATAAATTTAGAAAAAAAATAAATGATGAAATGAATGAATGAATGAATTCTGGAAAATATACTCATAAAATCCATGATGTGAATGTGTCCTCAAATACTAGCATCTCTTCAAAAAATTTTGCTGCCATAAAACTTACTGTAATTTTGACATTTCATAAACAGGTATCGATGGAAATTAAAATGTCTGCTCATGTTTTAAACACCCAATGACCACTCTCTCTCTTCTTAAGACACTATTATTTTGATTAGGTCCATATATAGTATTTTGCTACCTCTCCATAAAGTTAGTATACAAGGTCCATTCAGAAGAAGTAATTTAAAGAATCCTCTTGCTCCTGGAAGTTCCAGTTTGTCTTGTACACAGGAAGGGCCGCACATTTAGCTTTTCTCACAGTCCTCCAAGATATTATTTGAAATACTCAACTGAAGTTAGAAAATTCCTGGCAAAACATCTAAATGTCAAAAGTAAGTTCCTACTCAAATAAATTCAATGTTTAAAAAGGGTTTTAAGCTTCTTGTTTAATTGTTATCCCTGTGCCCCCACCACCACCACACAAGCATAGTTTTTCCTGGTTGGGGGGTGTTGTCTTCTTAGCTTTAGTTACAGGACTCAGACCTACAATTAGACGCTATTCAATTTTATGCTTATATTCATTTCTCCGGTCTTCAAAATTTCAGTAAATCCTGAGAACATTTCTAAACAAATCCAATAAAGAAATATATTGAGTCTATTCTTATTGTTAAATATTTATTGCACACACACAATGGTTTAATGTATACTTGGATGATAAACATAGGGTAAATGAGGTTATCTCACAAAAAATCACTTGCACTTGTTCATTTTTAGACAGACTCCTGCATATTATAATTAAAGATATAATCTAGGAATGTAGTATCAATATTATATCTAAAAGGAAATAATAGCTTGATTTGAAATACTTTTGCATCTAAAATTAGTCTTTAATGGAACTAATGATGACCACTGAATGTTATTAAAAGTCAGTATATGATGACTGATTTTAAAACCTGCTAATTTCATAAGAAAGGCCAAAGAGTACGTAGTTCCTGGTCTGCTATTTCATATTCTACAAGGTAAATTTGACGATGCCAGTCAATGTGAAATTTAAGTCTAAATTTATGATCAGTTGCAGACTTCTAAATATTGGAGTTATATACTAAGATTTCTAAATGCCTATGATTATGATTAAAGTTAGTAACTATACATTCTATGACTTGAGAATGACTCAGGGGCCCCCCAGACAATAGCTACTTTGTCTGCATCAGTGGGTTCATTGTTTCCATTAAATAGCAGCATACCATGTGGGATGAAATGTATGTCATCATATAGTATGGCAAGAAGAACCTCTGTTCTATTAGAGAAGGCAAATCTCTTCTGTAGCAAAGTACTGTCATTGTTATAATCCTAGCAAAAGTCAAATGAAAGAAATAGTATCTATTTCAAGTCACTTAAGAGCAATGTTAATATTCTGCAGTGAAAAAAAAAGTAATCATAAGACTTTGCCAATAAAACAAACAACTGCTGGATTCCTATCTGAAGTGTTCAACTTAAAACACTGTGCCATACAGGAATGCCTGGGTGGCTCAGTCAGCTGAGCGTCCGACTTCAGGTCAGGTCATATCTCACAGCTCCTGAGTTCGAGGCACACGTTGAGCTCTGTGCTGACAGCTCAGCAACTGGAGCCTGCTTCGGATTCTGTGTCTTCCTCTCTCTCTGGCCGTCCCCTGCTCATGCTCTGTCACTCTCTCAGGAATAAAGAAGACATTAAAAAAAATAAAAACAAAAAACACCACTGTACCGTACATAAAATCTTAGAAGCCGAAACATCAGTTAGTCAAACTCGTATGGGATATATATTCATCTTCCAAGTGACAAAGCTCAAGAGTCAGAGCTCAGGAACCAAACGTATTAGAAAAAATACTATAATCCTATAGTAATAATAGTGTATGGATATCAATTTAAAGTAATGTTCTTTATCACTGGCCTTCTGTCCTTTCTGAAAAAGGGATTACTTCAGTAGCTATTAAACTGAAGGAATTCTCACTGCTATAAAAATGTTCCATGATTAATTATAATAATTTTTTTTATTTTTAATTATGGTAACTTTAAACAATTATGCTCTAATAAATGGCCTAGAAGATAGTTGTTTCCCAGAATTTAACACCTTGTTCAAGCAGACATACTATTATCATCACTCAAGATTTTTTTCTATTAAGAAATACTTATAAATACTGTTCCAACAATTTATTCACAACTGCATTTCTTTAGAGCAAATCAAGTCTGCTGTATAAGACCAATTTTTCTTTGAGGCTCTCTTCGGTGCTTTATGTGATTCTCTGCTGAATTTTCTAAGGATAAGGAGGAGAATCTGGTTCCAGAAATGCATATTGCCCCCGAGATTCTCACAGAGATGTTCTATCCGGAATGTCCTCATCTGAGATACCTCTCTACCATTGACTGTGACCGTGTACAAAACGCCAACAGAAGGATTTCTGGGATTAGGAGGTAAAGGCCCCACAAGGAAGACTAATAGGTTTTAGCTTGTGGCTTACCCTTGTTCCTAGGTGTGGTAGAAAGCTACAGAGACTTCTTTAAACAATGTTGTATCATCTTTAAAAATCTTTGTCACTGAGACAATACTGATAGTATTTTTCCTGAAACTATGTGAACTACTGTCCTGTAAACCTTCATCAAAAACCAGCCAGGTTCCTCTTCATTCATTCATTCATTCATTCTTCATTTCATTCCACTAACATTGACCTCGCTTTGACAGATGAAGGAGTTAGTATCTCTGAACTGGAAGAACTCAATCTCATCTCCCTGTTTTCCACAATCTCTCTCAGCAGCCCCACCACGCTTTGAAGAAATGGGATAAGTAGTGATGTCATGACTCTATTACTCTGTTAAATCTCAACTTGCTAGATCCAACCAGAAATTATGTGTGTCAAGGAAGTGCTCAGTTTTACAGTCACCTTCACAACCCAGTTCTGAGAATTAGTGACGTTGAGCTTAAACATCCATTGTTTTTGATGCTTTGGTTAAGTGAGCCTCAGAATTGAAACTGAGTCATCTATATAAATTCAGATTATGCAGTTAGGGTGCTCTATCTGTCTGATCAGTTCCCTATGAGCCATTTCTTCTCCACATTCAAGGTCAAGTTCTCATCTGTCACTTAGACACTCAAACTTTAATATGCATAGAACTGCCAGAGGGGCTTGTCAAAGTTCTGAGCCCCACCACTTACAAACTGAATCATTGTCTCAGGGGCTGAGACCAGTCACTGGCTTTTTAGTTCACCTTCCAAAGTATTGTCATGCACACCCATGTTTGAAACCCAAACTTAGAGGGACAAGAGCAACGACCTCTTAATTCTGAATTGCATTTTTATTATTTCATCTGATTTGCCTTAAGTATTTTTGCAAAGGAATGGTGTTGAACATCTTCAATGGCATCTTATTGTCTAGTGAAGGAAATAGAATTTTGTTGGACTTTTAGGGATTTCCAAAAATGTAAGCCTTCTTCAATTTCTAACATATTGTTCATTCTTAATCTACCCAAAACCTATGCAGGATTATTTCATGTTTCTTAAATATTCATTTTCCTCTTCCACCTCTAGCTTTGCCCATTCTGTTCCCATTTGTCAAATTCCTATCTTTCTGCCAAGTCCATGCCAAGTGCTCCCTCCTCCTTACTTTATATTAAGATTTACATTAGAATAATGTAAATTATTGGTTACATCCATACCTGTCATTCCCTCTCTAGATTGTAAAATCCTCCAGGTAAAACAATTATCTTCTTGCTGTTGCACTCAGTATTCGTCCACCTCACACGTGAAACAACTCATGTTCTTTTAGTCCTTGATCTTAGCAGAAATAATCTCTCTTCTGCTGAAATTAAGTACTAAAGGTATATCAAATGTTCTGCATCTCCAGTGCATAGATCTTGAGTGTAAGTTTTGTTTAGCACTTTACTTTTCCTTTTTTTTTTTTTTTAATTTCCATCACCTCATCATCAGATGTCATTTAGGGATGTTTGCATTCTTACTAGTTTCTGATAAACTTAAATATCGGTAGGTATACTCTAGTACAGACTTCTCACTACTTTCTTATGTATATGATGCTATGAATCTTGCTATAAAAAAGATATGTGAAAAGAGGGTGGATAAGGAAATTAAAGTCTTGAAAAAAATATGTTGATAAATCCTTAGACATCTTTTTTTAACACAGTTTGAAAACCTACATTCTTTTTAAGAAAGTTTATAATTAGGCTTTTTTCTAATGAATTGGAATAAAAACACCTTTTTTTGTAATGTTGAGTGAAAGTTTGTGAGTGGTGTTTTAATGTGGAGGAAAATAAATACAGGTGAGAGAACAAGTAGGTGACCCCATGTCTAGGAGAACCAGAAATGACGAACAATGAAGAAGAAATGTAAAAAGAAGTGATGTAAAAAGTCCTAAGAAGTATATTGCTTAGGTGAACAGATTGGTGTAAATGTTTATAAATAAAAATTTTTGTTCTGGATTGTTAATTGCAGTATCAGTCATAAGACTATCTCAAAAACTAGGTTTTCAACTCTTAAGTACTCTTGCATTTTCCTGACCATCTCTGAAGTATTAATCTTGAGATTTAGTTTGAAGAACTGAAAACTTCAAGGCAAGTTTTATTTAAAAAGTGGAGAGAGGCACCTGGATGGCTCAGTCGGTTGAGTGTCAGACTTCGGCTCAGGTCATGATCTCACCATTCCCGAGTTCAAGCCCTGCAGTGGGCTCTGTGCTGACAGCTCAGGGCCAAGAGCCTGTTTCAGATTCTGTGTGTGTGTCTCTCTCTGCCCCTCCCCTGCTCGTGCTCTGTGTGTGTCTCTCTCTTAAAAACGATAAACATTAAAAAAAATTTTAAAGTGCAGAGACATCTAAAAACAACTTAAAGGAAAATGTAAAAAGTATAAACCTAACTTAGTATTTAACATACTTTCAGATAAAATTAAACTTCAAAGTATACTTTTAAAATCCTATTTATTAATGTTTCTTTATACCAAGTGTGGAGAGCGGGAGAGTTTGGGAAATAATGTCCTACCTTGGCATTGGTAAAAGCTATTTGTTTTTTAATGGAGAGAAAGAATGTAATAATTTCTCTCCTACTGAATACGTTTCCAAGTCTTGCATTATATTCTGGTACTCAGCCTCTGAAGAAGATATAATTAGATGTGAACCTGAAGACAGGTTCACCCAAAAATGTATGTATTCCTCTAACATAAGCACTGTACAGGCATGTTAGTTTTCTTTTGCTTCTGTAACAAATTATCAGAAATGTGCTGGTTTCAAATAATACACGTTTATTGTCATATGGTTCTACAGATCAGTTCTATAGATGACAAGTTCATTACAGGTCTCGCTCAAGTAAAATCAAGATACAGTGATGACACCCACTGCTGGCAAGGAGGCTGAGTAACAGGAACTCCCGGTCACTGTCGATGAGGATATAAAATAGTCCAACTACTTTGAAAGATGGTTTGATGGTTTCTTACAAAGCTCAATATTGTCTTCCTATGCAGTCCATATATGAAGAATCATGCTCTCTAGGTATTTACCTAACTTACCTTTTCCTGTAAGTTATACCCATGAACTGCTTTTATTTTTCTTTTTTAAACAGCTTTACTGAGGCATAACTGATTTTAAGAACTGCATATAGAGTTTGGACATATGCAAACATCTGTGATACCATCACCACAATGAAGATAAGAGACATAATGGACACCTTCCAGAATTTCCTTGTGTTCCTTTTTTCATGTGTGTTGTAACATTTAATAGATATTTACCCTCTTAAACTATGAAGTGCATATACCGTATTATTAACTATAGACACTAAGTTGTACAGTAGATCCCTAGAACTTATTCATGTAGCATAACTCAAACTTCATAACAAGTGAATATTATTTTCCCCAGGCCGAGCCCCTGGCAAACACTATTGATTAAGCTCCTATGATTTTGACTACTCTGGGTACGTCTCAGCAGCGGACTCACGCACTATTTGTCCTTCTGTGACTGACTTACTTCACCTGGCATAATGTCCTCCAGGTTCATCCATGCTGTCACCGATGGCAGGCTTTCCTTATTTCTGAAGGCTAAAGAATTCTCCATTATATTTATATACCATACTTTCTTTCCCATTCATCTTTCCACGGATACAGGTCGTTTCTGTATCATGGCTACTGTTCTTAGTAGTGAAATGAACATAGGAGTAGAGATATCACTTTGAGATTCTTTTCAATTCAGTTGGGCAAACACTCAGAAGTGAGATTACTGAATTATATAGTATTTCTATTTTAATGTTTTGAGGTATCTCTATACTTTTTCCATAGCTGCTATACCATTTTATGTGCCCAACAACAGTACACAAGAATTCTAATTCCTCTAAAAGCTTAACCTTTGTTAACATTTGTGTTTTAGATAATAACTCTAACAGATGTGAAGTGATATTGCATTATAATTTTAATTTGAACTTCCCAATAATTAATGATGTTAAACATCTTACATACCTGTTGGCCACCCACCTATTGGGGAATATCTTGGTTGTTTCCTGTTTGGGGCAATTATGAATAAAGCTCCTATAAGAATTCATGTACAAGTGTTTATGTGTACATAAGTTTTCAAATAAATTATGTAAATGACTATGTAAGTTCTTTGCCCATTTTTTTACATCAGATTTTTTATACTATTGAGCTTTAAGACTCCCTTACCTATCTTGGAAACCAACACTATCAAATATATGGTTTGTTTTCTCCTATTTCACATATTGACTGTTCATTCTGTTGATTAATATGAATCTTTGTCAAACTCTTTGCAAAACATTAAGAGGAGAAAAACTGCCAAATCCATTTTATGAGGCCATTATCACCCTAATATCAAAGCCAGACAAAAACATTACAAGAAAAAAAAATAACAGGCCAAGATGCCTTATGAAAATAGATGTAAAAATCCTCAGAAAAATACTAGCAAACCAAATTCAAGAGCGCATTAAAAGGATCACACACCATAACCAAGTGGGATTTATCTTTGGATACAAGGATATTTCAACATATGCAAATCAGTGTGATATACCACATTAACATAATGAAGGATCAAAATAACATGATCAAATCAATAGCTATAGAAAAACATTGCACAAATGCAACAGCCTTTCATGATAAAACTATTCAAACAGTAAGGAAGAGAAAGAACATTACTCAACATACTAAAGGCCATATATAACAAGCCCACAGGTAACATCACAGTCAATGGTGCAAGTTGAAATCTTTTCCTCTAAGATCAGAAACAAGACAAAGTGTCCACTCTCACCACTTCTATCCAACATAGTACTGGAAGTCCTAGCCAGAGCCATTAGGTTCATTTAAGAAATTAAAAGGTACCCAAATCATAAAAACTCAGATAAAATTACCTGTTGTCAGATAACCTGATCCTGTAAGCAGAATGCCATAAGACTCCACCAAAAACCATTAGAGCTAATCAGCACATTCAGTGAAGTTGCAGCGTATAAAAATCGACATATAAAAACCAGTTGCATTTCTATAACTAACAACAAAATATCTGTATGTTAAAATCTATAAAACATTGATGACAGCAACAAGAAGACACACAAATATATGGAAAGACATCCTGTGTTGACAGACTGGAAGACTTAATATTGTTAAAATGTTCATACTATTCAAAGTGATCTACTACACAGATTTGATACGATCTCCATCAAAATCCCATTGGTATTTTTTATAGAAATAGAAAAAACAATTTTAAAATTTGTATCAAATCATAGAAGCCCACAAATAGCAAAAGCTATCTTGAAAAGAGTATCAAACCTGGAGGCATCATACTTCTTAATTTTAAAACATACAGTACAATGTGTATGCACTACATCTACAGTCATTAAAATAGCAGGGGTCTGGCATAAATGCAGACATGAACACCAAGAAATAGAATCAGAGCCCGCAAATAACCCCACCCCATACATTTAACTCCTCTTTGACAAGGATGCCAAGGAAATAGAATGGGGAAAGGAGAGTCTCTTCAACAAATGGTACTGAGACAACTGGGTATCCATATTCACAAAAAAAGAAGGGAAGGGAGGAAGGGTGGGAGGAAGAAAGAAAGGAAAGGAAGAAAAATAAAATTATGCCCTACCTTACACCATACACAAAAGTCAACTCAAAACGGATTAAATATTTCAACATAAGATCTGAAACTGCAGAACTCTTAGAATAACACAAAAGCTTCTTGACATTGGTCTCGGCAATGATCTTTTTGTAAACAGAAGTTCAGACAACAGAAGCAAAAATAGGTGCGTGTGAGTACCAGCTAAAATACTCTCACAGCAAAGGAAACAATCACTAGCATGAAAAGGCCACCTACAGAATGGGGAAAAAATTTGAAAATCATCAATATGGAGTTAATTTCCAAAATATATAAGGCACTTCTATAACTCAATAGAAAAAAATCTGATAAAAAATAGGCAAGGGCTTGAATATTTACCTTCTTTAGTTGAAAACTCATGTCCACACAAACACCTGCACGTGAATCTTTATAGCAGCTTTATTCATAAATGTCAAAAATGGCAAGTGGCCAAAATGCCCTTCAACAGGTGAATGGAGGGGGAAAAAAGTTGTGTATCCATTTGATAGAATACTATTTAGTGATAAAAAGTAATGAGCTATAAAGATAATAGATAATGAACAGGTTGCTAGAGGTTAGTAGGACGTTAAATCGATGTGTGATTAAACTATTCTATATAAAAATGTAATGGTTGATATATGGCACTGTGCATTTATTAAAACCTGCAGGACCTTATAGCACAAAGAACGAACCATTATGTACAAGATGAATCTCGAGATCGTGTATTGCCAGAAAGTAAGGTGGCACTCAAAAACAAAGAACAATAAAACAAACAAACAAAAAAACATAGTAATATGAGTAGGTCAACAGGAAACACGAACAAACTTAAAGAACTTCCAAGGGCTGAAGCCAGAAGTTATCAACAAAATAAAAAACAAAAATTTATTAAATCAGAGTATAGGAGTCACAAGTCCATATGGCTACAAAGACTTAACTCAAAAAACTGGGGACTAGACAAGTCTGCACAGAATTCCAAATAACTTAAGCAGATTTTCCATATTTAAGAAGGCAGAACCTAACTCCCCACTCCTTATGCTTGGGTTGCGTACCATCGGTCTCTTCCAAAGAGTAGAATATGTAAAAAAGACAAAAGAATAATTTTACACCAGAGAAAACTGACCACCCCTGTCTCAGCCAGATGATCAAGGGATTCTCTGGATTCAGAGTGCACTGTAACATTGAACAAGAAGGATCAGAGATTATGGAAGAGACAGCTGTCCAGTTTACACTGTTGCTTCTAAATGTAGCCATCCTCAGATAGCCAGCAGGTCCATACTTCACTCCCTAAACACAGCTCAACCACCACTTCTCAGGAAAGCGTCAGATGAGTTTCACTAGTGATGGAGCAAATCCAAACTGATAGATATTAAGAATGAGAACTGGGGCAGAGTGTGAATTTTTCTGTTTCAAAATTTGGCTTTGACTGTGTGATTAGCAGAGAGTCAGTCTCGTGTTTTCTGTTGTATACCACAGCATGCCTCACCTGCAGACTTCCTCCGAAACATCAAAAGAATTTGTCCGTGAAAACCCAGATTAGAGATCAACAACCAAACCAGTGTCTCTCAAAATGAAAGGGAACTGAGGGGGAGAACTTGTTTGGCTTTAGAGAACGTGGCCCCAGAGAGTTACATTATCCAGTTTCATTAATTTGTTTTGTTTTGGAAAACAGGATAATTGCTTTATCATTTTATACTGCTGTTAAAAATTAACACAAATAGGTGGCTCAGAACAACTTAAGTTTACTCCCTTACAGTTTTAGAGGTCACAAGTCCAAATTCAGTTTCAGAAGTTCACTAGACTACAGACAACGTGCTGACCAACCTGAGTTCTTTCTAGAGGCTCCCTGACAAAACATTTCCTTACCTTTTCTAGCGTCTTGGAGGCTATCATGCTGCATTCCTGGCTCAAGACTGCCTTTCTGCATCAAAACCAGCAACAATAGACTGAGTGTTTCCCATGCTGCTCTCTTGGATTCTCTGCAGCTGGGGAAGATCTGCTTTAAAGAACTCCTGTGATTGGATTGAACCCACCTGGATTGTGCAGGTCCCCCTCACCATTTTAATATTCTTAACTTCAAACACATGTGTAAAGTCTCTTTGTCATGTAAATCGACATCTCTGAGAATGAGAGCACAGGCAAATTTGGGGGCCATCTGTCCCACCAGAGAATTGCAGATTCCCATGTATCTGTAGTTATTCACTGATGATTAGCTCCCACAGGCATCCCAAAACATATGATCTCCAAAACTAATCTTCCACCAAAAGCATTTCTTCCTTGACTGGGGATGTGTCCATCCAATAACTTAAGCTTGAAGCTCTAGAACATTTTTCTGCAATCCTTCTTCAGATTGTTAGATCTGCTCATTTTATTTCCTGAATATTTCTTTAACCTATCCCTGCCCTTCACCTCTCCTACCGTTAACTCAAAATGGTAGTACCTGAAAACAAAGTACTTCTTGATTAATGGAGTCTGGCCTGTTGCCAGTTGGTGGAGCTACTGATGTCTGCCTTAATGGAATCTACAGACAAGCCTGGCAAACACACGTTAAACAAAGAAACATGTGTAGT